>JAFMSR010000003.1:7609619-8339619 GCA_022818135.1 Saxidomus purpurata | reverse complement strand
CATTCCTTGGAAAATGTCATTCATGTTTATTTGCTTACCATTTTGAGATAGAATAATATACATTTGTATAATTTATACTAAGATATTTTTCAATAATCTTATTACATAAATAGCATATTATAGAATTTTGAATCGGTCACTATCATCAGGGTTTGATATACTGAATTCAATGGCAATTCATCACTTATTAATTTACAATATTCCTATGCGCTAAAAATTTAAAATTAGGAAACCCAAACGAAGCGTTGTATCAAATTTAAGTTTCAGGTAATAAATGCGGAGAAATTGCTTTTTTTTTTTTAAAAATACCTCGGTATGGGGTTAAATTATACCTATAGGTATCGTGTCTCAAACGAATTGCAATATACTGGTCTATTGCACACCCCTAGTCATAACCAGCTTCATTACTATGCTGTATTAAATATTGATAACTTGTCTAAAACAACAACTGAATGTTTTAATAGCAGGCTATTATCTTTCTTATTTAACAGACTTTATTAGGCTCTAGTAGTATTTCATAACAAGTAATACCGTATATCGGGTTTTTTTCGGTTTGCATACTGGTGTAAACATAACAAGAGGCCCAAGATGGCCCTATATCGCTCACCTTGGTACAAGTCCACTTGCCTGGTGGAAGATCACTAGATAATGTTATATACCAAATAAGTTTTCCTATATACGCCTTTGTAAAACAAATGATTCCCCCCCCCCAGGCAAGGTCAATTTTGACCCCAGGGGCATAATTTGAACAAACTTTGAAGAGGTCTACTAGGCAATGCTACATGCCAAATATCTAAGCTCTAGGCCTTGTGGTTTCAGAGAAAAAGATTTTTAAAGTTTTCCCTATATAAGCCTATATAAAAACAAGAGCCATGTTAGACATGGCCATCCCCCTGGCAAGTTTTTCCTATATATGCCTATGTAAAACTAAGTGACCCCCCATGCGGGGTCAGTTTTGATCAGGGGCTCATAATTTGAACAATCTTGGTAGAGGTCTACTAGCCAATGCTACATGCCAAATATCTGAGCTCTAGGCCTTGTGGTTTCAGAGAAGAAGATTTTTAAAGTTTTTCGTTATTCCTATGCAAGACTAAGTGACCACCCCCACGCTGGGTCAATTTTGACCCGGGGTCATAATTTGAACAATCTTGGTACAGGTCCACTAGACAATGCTACATGCCAAATATCTTAGCTCTGGGCCTTGTGGTTTCAGAGAAGAAGATTTTTAAGGTTTTTCCTATATATGCCATGCAAAAACTAAGTGCCCACCCTGCTGGTCAATTTTGACCCGGGGGTCATAATTTGAACAATCTTGGTAGAGGTCCACTAGACAATGCTACATGCCAAATATCTAAGCTCTAGGCCTTGTGGTTTCAGGAGGAGAGTTTTTAAAGTTTTTCCATTTGTTGCCATAGCAACCAGAGTTCTGCATGGAATGGAATTCTTTGAACATTTTGGTAGAGCTTCATGCAAGGAACATTCCTGCTAGTTTTATCCATTGGCCTAGAGGTTTCAGAGGAGATGTCATTTGAATAAAATGTTGACGGACGACGGACAATCATCAATCAAAAAAGCTCACCCAGGCATAGCCAGGTGAACTAAAAATCAATACGCTGTAATATTTGATATCATAATCAATATTGAGATTTGCAATAATTACATGTATATGTGGGTATGATTCTTGACTTAATTCCTGTTTGTTTTCATTGCCCCAAGACATCACAAGAATCGCGCCCCAGTAAGAAGAGGTTTCAATTTTTGGACCATGGGGTTGCATAATCAAAAGGGAGCGCCAACATTATTATTGTAAATCTAAACTATGTTCTATGTATGAAAAATGACTTTTTATGAATCATTAAATTGTATTAAGTCTTAAAAAATAATACAATAAAAATACTTATGTCTTCTTCCCTTTATTACAAAACTTTGGACACATTTAATGAGTATTTAATACTTTTCAACAACCTTGCAGACCCCCGTTTTTTTATAGCTTTGTTTACGGACCTTACACCCGATTCATCAAAGCTCAGAAAAAAAGATTCGAAGATGTTTTGCTATCTTAAAACACTCAGATAATAGAATACATGGCGCCAACGCAAAAATCAATGAAAACCCATTTTAATTACTACATATTAGACTATATTATTGAAACTGTAAAGAAAAACCGTTCACCCAACTATGCACGTAGGGCCCTAACGAATTCCATTCCATCATTTGTAAACAAAAACAATAATCAACCAATGGAAGTTCTGTAAAATGTAAAGGTCACGCATAATTAATCATGTGGGCTTCTCTTTCCGCCATATTGCTGGAGGGTATATGCTTCGGGAATAGAAAAAAGAATAATCCACATTACCAGCTATAGGGAGGGAGGGGCTGGTATATCTGTTTTACAAATAGTTCTTTTTCACAATATTTGGACCCGGTGTAAATTTATTTGCACAGGTTTTTTTGCCTCTGCTTCCTATAAACCAACCTGTAGTCAGTGAAATTGTGGGAGGGCCATGGTTATAAATAGTTTTGTCTATCAGTTCCTTTGGTATCTAAAAATAGCCAGTGCAAAATTAGCATCCGAAAAATAATTAATGTGGGAAAAAGAGGTATCTAACAATATGGAAGTTACAAAGGATTAGTATTATGCTAGTTACTAATAAAAGTTTATTTTTATGAATCAGTTTCATAATTAAACAAAAAGTACCAGAAGTAATGATCATTTTATGTGTAAAAGGGTTCGCTGATGTTTACCACGCACATTTTATAGAGAAACCTGTCCCAGTCATGCTTCAAAAACATGCGCGGCGTCTTTGATGCTTTGCATCAAAATTCGTCTTGTGTTATAACAGGATAAGCACATATCAGGACATCAGTGTTAAATACTAACATAATGTCTGTATGAATGTACCCGCCAAAGTTAAGTGTAGCAAAAGAATCATGATAAAGTTTGAAAGAATAACTGTTTTATTACGTGAACCTAAGAAATCACATAGATCTAAACATGTCTTGAATACGATTTTAAAATATAGGCATAAATGCAATAATCTAAAGGGAAAATCCTATTCATTTCTCTAGATCATGCTGTCATTTACAAAGAACAGATATTAACTCAATATAAATACAAATGAAATTTATTGTTTTGTATTGTATTGTAACTAAAACTGACTTCGGTAAAATGTGGAAATTTTTGTACCCTTTACAAACTATGCATTAACATAAAATACAACAATTACAATGTGTTTAAAGCGTAAAAATGTGTTGTCGTATTTTTAAAAGATATCTACTCTGAAAAATGAATTGATAAGTTTCAGTTTTATACCTTAACGCAAATTTTAGACTAGTTTCAGACGATTACTCAAAAATAAATATAAATCAAGACTATAGTGACTATAGGCGATTTATAAGTATGTACACAATTATGATCATATAGGCGTTGAGAAGTTAAAAAATTTGTTGTTTTTAAGTTGAATTCCGAGTTTTATAATCTACAATTCAAAAGTACCTAAGGCCACACCAATTTAATTTCTTGGTCATCGGAATATATCCTAAAAAAATAGGAGCGAGTGAGCGAAAAAAAAATTAAAATATTTTTTTTTCCAATTCAACCATTTTTGGAGCGGGCGAAGAGCGATTTGTTAAAAAAAATGAAAAACCCCTCACAAAAACAAATATTCACTGTCAAAACAGGTAAAAAAGACTTGGAAATAGATTATAAAAGAGCTACAGACACCTTAAATATAAACTGCCAAAAAGGTGCAGACCACAAAGTGACTCCTATATACACCAGTACTAAGTTTACAGGGGTATAATAGTGTTTCTTGCAAGAAAAATATTTTTATTCTTTTAAAAAGACCATATTTTGTTTTCTTACATACATGTACAGCCAATACAACAAGTCTTTTGAAAGAGAGACAATTTTTTATCATTTAATAAACCATCAGACTAATGTGTATTTCAATTTATGCCCAAACAGTAATGAAACCCATTTGTTAGTCATATGAAAATAACCCACAGAACAACTTCTTTAGTTAAGTCAAGGCATATGCTCTTTTACTGCACTTCTTCTGACCATAAGTGTTTTGACTAGAGATAATTGTTCAATTTCACAATGCTAAAAACTTGCTGGTTTTTTTATTTTTTCCTTCCCAAAGTTTTAGCCTCAGCGCCATTATCAATACAGTTTTTACACAGAGAGCACACTAAATGTCTTTAAGTGTTTCCGAGTTTTCCTGGTTTATGATAACAATAAAAATTTTGGGTGCATAGAATGACCGAAAAAGACCGTAAATACAAAAAAAAGACCGAAAAAGAACCGAAAAATGATTTATCTTTACCGAAAACAACTTTGTTTCAAAAGATAATGTACGGTTTATAACTTAAGTATTAAATAAATGCAGGAATTTGTATGTAATGAATATTTTTTGTTTGTTTTGATAAGTTCCTGTGCTGCATCCATTACAAAATCTGGAGTGCTAATTTCAGAAAGTTTTCGGTCTGCAATATTTGTTTTTCGATCTTTCTACTTGATTTGTAATACAATATTTACAAATTTCTTCATTTAAACTGTAGGTTGTATATACTCTTTTGAAAAATAAGTTATATCGGTCTTCACAAACTGTTTTTCGGTCTTTTTCGGTCATTCTATGCAACTGGTGGCTTCCATTTTGACAATATGGTAGTCATGATTATACAAATAAAGTAGCGGGAACATGTTCTGCTGGCGTTTATAATCGAATTGTAGGTTTGAAAGTACTAAATTTACGAGTTCTCCGCGACAAAAAGGCCCGCCTTGAATTTTTGGTCTTGGTTTATAAAATTGATGCGGGCGGAAGCTCAAATTGAAAAAAAAAATTTTTTTTTTGATTTTGAAAAATAATGGAGCGGGAAATCCGTTGACCAAGTAATTAATTTGGTGTGGCCTAATAGATCCATAATGTATTACGGTGTTCATAATCACAAAAACAATACTCTGACTGCTTACACTGAAATATTGGGTAAAAGACTTCAAATTTTCCGGTCTGACTAGTTTTTTTTTAGTGGTAGAGATCACATGATCAAAACTGCATAGGAAAATAGTTCTATACAGAACAGACAACTCGTTGATCTTTTTTTTTTATGTTGTATTCTAAAAGAATATTTTTGAGAAAATCAATTTATTGAATCATGTCAACAGCAAAGCCTGTTGGTTTTTCCCCTTATATTGTATTTTATTAATGTGGGCTGCATTCAATCTGTAGGATTATTTTAGACTGAAATTGAGAGGTTCTTCAGTTTTAAAAGTAGAGGTTGCTTGTCTCAGAAAACGGATAGTAAATTTGTGTGTCAGACATCACACCCAAACTAGATGCCCATGTGTAACATGTCGAGCCTGCCAGCTGTCAAAAGGACTAACTCCTAAATACACCTAAATATTGGATGTAACATACATGTTGTACCACAGAAGAGTGGTCTCGATTTTTCTCTACGAACAGTAATAAAAAAGTTACAATATAAGATATTTATAGTAAAACAAAGGGAAGTAATTCTAAAAGCAATGGTAACTCATGGTGGTGAACATTTGTGCCAAGTTACATCAAAATCCCTCCATGCATGAAGAAGAAATGCTCCGGATAAAGATATTCTTGAATTTAACCTTTAACCTCTAAGTGTGACCTTGACCTTAGACCTAGGGACCTGGTTCTTGCACATGACACTCCGTCTTATGGTGGTGAACATTTGTGCCAAGTAACATCAAAATCCCTCCATGCATGTAGAAGAATACTCCAGACAAAATCATTTTTGAATTATTCTTGTATCTGACCTGTCGCCTCTAAATGTAGCCTTGACCTTGGAACTAGGGACCTGGTTCTTGCGCATGACACTCTATCTTATGATGGTGAACATTTGTGCCAAGTTATTTAAGAATCCCTTGATCCATGGATAAGTTACAGCCCGGACAAACTAAACTCGGAGGGACGGACGGACGCACAGACACCGAACCGCCATTTGGACAACTATATCGAGCTTTAGCAAGCGGCTTGACAATAAAAACCGACAAGCTGACTCTTATATACCCATCCAAACTTAAATGCCAATATTGTAAATATGCTGTTATACCTAAATAATTCTTTCCTTTATAATATGTCTATCTACTGTAGCTAAGTTAAAACTCACTCTGTTTCCTTCCTTACACTGTGTGAGCATAACTATAACCAAGACATTGTGTTCCCAAACCATTCTCCAGAAATCATCTATTGTGCCTGGCAACGGTCCCTGGGTCGCTATGTATTCTCGTTTATTATAAAAACCCTGAAAAAATAGCTAAACTATTAATTTAAGTCCCATAATCTTTTTAAATACCATATTATCTGATATTGAATTTATTGATAGAAAAATGATAGAACTTTGTATTCTGTTTATTCTAAAACAATGTTGTCATAAAATATCATACCTTTCTTTCATACATTTGTTGTTTCTTTCAGAAAGTGTTTTCAGAAAGCATTTATTATCTTTAGCAATATTTTTAAACAAATACAGCACTGTATTATATAGCATGTACTTTTGAAAAAGAAACGTCAGGGAAGTTTTCCATACAAATAACGATCAATTTCACCAGTAAGACATATCATTCCTGGTAAATTAAGGGCTACAAGTAATTTGACATTCAAAGTGCTGATCGGACTTTAAACTGTATTTTGGTACATACACTTAGTTAAAATACATACTCTATTCCTCAGACAACATTTTCTGAACATACCCATCAAATGTCAGTATGTAGAAATATTGAGCAAATGTTGACTGAAAACATGTTGAATATCCAGATCTATGTATCTGTGGTATGTCATATTACTTTATTGAGGCAGAAGTGAATATGATATAATTCATATGGTCCACATAATCATTTGGATATGATTTACCTAAATTATCAGTATGTAAATACTAAAAGTTTTATTCTATGGCCACAGTTATGACATCACTACATAGCAACAGTAATACAAGAGGACCATGGTGACCCTATATCGCTCACCCATGTACAAGTGCACTTACCGAAGGAAGTGGTCAATTTTGACCCAAGGTGCATGATTTGTACCAAGTTGGTAGAAGACCATTTGAAAATGGTACATACCAAATATCTTAGCTCTAAGCCTTGTGGTTAAGGAGATTTTTAAAGTTTTTCCTCACCCAGTGACCCCCTGGGCAGGGTCAATTTTTACCCCCAGGGGCATGATGTGAAAAAAGTTGTTCACTAGACACTGTTACACACTTAATATCTAAGCTCTAGACCTTGTGGTTTAGGTGTGAAAGATTTCTAGAGGTTTTCCTATATATGTCTATGTAAAACAAGTGAACCCCTGGGCGGGGCCAATATTGAGCCCAGGAGCATGATATGAACAAACTTGGTAGAGGTCCACTACACAATGTTATATACTAAATATCTTAGCTCTATGATTTGTGGTTTTGGACAAAAAGATTTTTTAAGGTTTTTCCAATAGAAACCTATGTAAAACAAGAGCCATGTTACACATGGTTAATCCCCCCGCCAGGAAAAAGTTACCTGAAGGTTGTACTTTCGTACATTTTACTTGGTGAGAGGAAATCCTTAAAAAGCCGTATAGTTATGGTCATGCTGAGTACAGTTTTCAAGAAGTGGAAAAGAATACGGCAATGAAGAGAAGGTTTGCAAAATTATATTAATGTTCATTATCAGAATAGGTATGATATTTTTCTATTTGACTAAAAGTAGGCAAGGTAGAGTTATTGTTCTTGCACACTGCACTTCCTACCAAAGTGCTATGTCAGTGTATTAAGTTTGAAGAAAATCCCTCAAGTACTTTTTGAGTTATGCTCCGGACAAAGTTTTTCAAGTAAATCTGATAAAGGGGAATAACTCTAAAAGTAGGCAAGGTAGAGTTATTGTTCTTGCACACTGCACTTCCTACCAATGTGCTATGTCAGTGTATTAAGTTTGAAGAAAATCCCTCAAGTACTTTTGGAGTTATGCTCTGGACAAAACTTTTAAAGTAAATCTGATAAAGGGGAATAACTCTAAAAGGAGGCAAGGTAGAGTTATTGTTCTTACACACTGCACTTCCTACCAATGTGCTATGTCAGTGTATTAAGTTTGAAGTAAATCCCTCAAGTACTTTTGGAGTTATGCTCTGGACAAAACTTTTAAAGTAAATCTGATAAAGGGGAATAACTCTAAAAATAAGCAAGACAGAGTTATTGTTCTTGCACACTGCACTTCCTACCAATGTGCTATGTCAGTGTATTAAGTTTGAAGAAAACCCTCAAGTACTTTTGGAGTTATGCTCTGGACAAAACTTTTAAAGTAAATCTGAAAAGGGGAATAACTCTAAAAGGAGGCAAGGTAGAGTTATTGTTCTTGCACACTGCACTTCCTACCAATGTGCTATGTCAGTGTATTAAGTTTGAAGAAAATCCCTCAAGTACTTTTTGGAGTTATGCTTCGGACAAGTAAATCTGATAAAGGGGAATAACTCTAAAAGTAGGCAAGGTAGAGTTATTGTTCTTGCACACTGCACTTCCTACCAATGTGCTATGTCAGTGTATTAAGTTTGAAGAAAATCCCTCAAGTACTTTTGGAGTTATGCTCTGGACAAAACTTTTTAAAGTAAATCTGATAAAGGGAATACTCTAAAAGGAGGCAAGGTAGAGTTATTGTTCTTCACACTGCACTTCCTACCAATGTGCTATGTCAGTGTATTAAGTTTGAAGTAAACCCTCAAGTACTTTTTGGAGTTATGCTCTGGACAAAACTTTTTAAAGTAAATCTGATAAAGGGGAATAACTCTAAAAGTAAGCAAGGTAGGTTATTGTTCTTGCCCTGCCTTCCTACCAATGTGCTATGTCAGTGCATTAAGTTTGAAGAAAATCCCTCAAGTACTTTTGGAGATATGCTTCGACAAGTAAATCTGATAAAGGGAATAACTCTAAAAGTAGGCAAGGTAGAGTTTTGTTCTTGCACACTGCACTTCCTACCAATGTGCTATGTCAGTGTATTAAGTTTGAAGTAAATCCCTCATGTACTTTTTGGAGTTATGCTCCGGACAAAACTTTTTAGAGTAAATCTGATAAAGGGGAATACTCTAAAGTAGGCAAGGTAGAGTTTTGTTCTTGCACACTGCACTTCCTACCAATGTGCTATGTCAGTGTATTAAGTTTGAAGAAAATCCTCAAGTACTTTTGGAGTTATGTCCGGACAAAGTTTTTCAAATAAATCTGATAAAAGGGAATAACTCTAAAAGTAGGCAAGGTAGAGTTATTGTTCTTACACCTCACTTCCTCCCAATGTGCTCTGTCAGTGTATGAAGTTTGGAGAAAATCCTCAAGTACTTTTGGAGTTATGCTCCGGACAAAATTGGGACGGACGGACGGACGGACGGACGGACGGACAGAGCATTTCTAATATCCCCTTCGCCTTCGGCGGGGGGATAAATAAAGTGACACCCCCTGGTCATGATTTGAACAATTTTAATAGAGGTCCACTAGGAAATGCTACATGCCAAATTTCAAAGCTTTAGGCCTTGCAGTTTCAGAGAAGAAGACTTTCAAAGTTTTTCTTATATTTATGCCTATGTGAAATAAAGTGACCCCTAAGGCGGGGTCAATTTTGACCATGGGGTCATAATTTAAAGAATCTTGATGTGGTCCACTACAAAATGCTACATGCTAAATATCTAAGTTCTAGGCCTTGTGGTTTCAGAGAAGAAGACATTTAAAGTTTTTCCTCTGTAAAATAAAGAGACCCCCCTGGGCTGGGTCAGTTTTGACCCAGGGGTCATGATTTGAACAAATTTGGTAGAGGTCCACTAGGCAATGCTACATGCCAAATATCTCAGCTCTGGGCCCTGTGGTTTCAGAGAAAAAGATATTTAAAGTTTTTCTTTTATAAGCTTCTATAAAACCAAATGATGCCCCAAGAAGAGGTCAATTTTGACCTGGGCTCATAATTTGTACAATTTGATAAAGGTCTACTAGGCAATGCTACATGCCAACAGAGAAGAAGTTTTTCTTTTATAAGCTTCTTTTTTTATAAAGTTTTTCCTAATTTTTGCAACACGAGTTTTTCCTATATAAGCCTATGTAAAACAATTTTGATCCGGGGGTCATAATTTGAACAATCTTGGTAGAGTTCAACTAGCCAATGCTACATGCCAAATATCTAAGCTCTAGGCCTTGTTGTTTCAGAGAAGAAGATTTTTAAAGTTTGTCCTATATAACTTTTTTTATAAATTTTTTCCTAATTTTTGCAACAAGAGTTTTGCATGAAATGGAATTCTTTGAACACTTTTGGTAGAGTTTCATGCAAGGAACATCCCTGCATAGCTTCATCACCATTGGCCTAGTGGCTTCTGAGGAGATATGTTTGAATCAAAATGTTGATGGACGACAGACAATCATCCATTAGAAATAAGAGCTGTCCCTCACAAGTGAAGAATGCCCCAGAAAGAGGTGTCTCACAGTCTGTGTCCTCTCCATGTGCTCAAAACATGTGCTATGTAATTTTAAAATCCTGACATGCATGACAGTATTTCATTACTTTTAAACACTAAGTGTGACCTTGACCTTTGAGGTAGGGACGTGGGTCTTGCATGCAACACATTGTCCTGATGTGCTAGACATTTGTGCCAAATTCTTCAATGCATCCAAGTTACAGTCCGGACACAAATGTGTGCATATAGAGGATTCCATTACCTTCAAACTCTAAGTGTGACCTTGACCTTTGAGGTAGGGACGTGGGTGTTGCAGGCGACATGTCGTCTGGATGTTCTGAATATTTGTGCCAAGTTATTTTTAAATCAATCAGTGCATGACAAACTTATAGTCCGGACACAAATGTATGCATATACAGGATTCCACTACCTAAAAATTCTAAGTGTGACCTTGACCTTTGAGGTAGTGACGTGGGTCTTGCACGCAACATGTTGTCTTGATGTGCTTGACATTTGTGCCAAGTTATTTTAAAATCCTTCAATGCATGACAAAGTTACAGTCCGGACACGAATGTGTGCATATATGCATATATAGAGGAATCTATTACCTTCAAACTCTAAGTGTGACCTTGACCTTTAAGGTAGGGACATGGGTCTTGCACGTGACACATTGTCTTGATGTGCTGGACATTTGTGCCAAGTTATTTTAAAATCCTTCAATGCATGACAAAGTTAGTCTGGACAAGAATGTGTAAGTGGGGACGCACAGACAGGCGGACAGACGGATGGACGGTGCGATTTTAATAAGCCACCCTTCAGGGGCATAAAAAGATTATTTCAGAAATTCCATAATTTTCCATGATAAAATTGGTAATTTTTGTCTACAGGAATTTCCCAGAAAGATTGTTTTCTGTGACTTTTCCAGACCTGTGCAAACCCTAATTCAGACACCCAAGACAATATCAAAATGTCCCCCTCCCCGCTACTTAGGGGGAGACATAATTGCTGCAGGTATTTGTTAATTTAATTGTCTTTAGAGGAGTACATCTGCTCATGTACCATGTCATGTGACTAATGTTTGACAAATCACAATGCATAAATACAGTAAGTCATACAATAAACTTGATGAATATTGCTGCAAAACTGTTCAAATCTGTAAACCAAAAATACTTTGATAAAAGAGTAAATAATGAGTAGATTAAAACAAGAGCTGTCCCTCACAAGTAACGAATGCCCCCGAAAGAGGTGCCTCACAGTCTGTGTCCTCTCCATGTGCTCAATAAATGTGCTATGTAATTTTAAAATCCTTCCATGCATGACAGAGTAACCATGCATACAGTATTCCATTACTTTAAACACTAAGTGTGACCTTGACCTTTGAGGTAGGGACTTGGGTCTTGCACGCGACACATCCGCTTGATGTGCTAGACATTTGTGCCAAGTTATTTTAAAATCCTTCAAAGCATGATAAAGTTATAGTCCGGACACAAATGTATGCATATATACAGGATTCCATTACCTATAAACTCTAAGTGTGACCTTGACCTTTGTGGTACGGATGTGGGTCTTGCACGCGACACGTCTTTTGATGTGCTAGACATGTGTGCCAAGTTATTTTAAAATCCTTCAATGCATGACAGAGTTACAGTCCGGACACGAATTTGTAAGTGGGGATGCACAGATGGACGGACGAACAGACAGACAGACAGACGGACAGATGGACGGTGTGATTTTAATATGCCACCCTTTGGGGGCATAAAAATTATGACAGTATACAATAGCTATCTGTAAGGATGAATGTACATTCAATAGGTACTCATTTGACAGAAAATAAAAGTCATCAATATTTACATAGCATGCTACTAGCAATTATACTAGCTATTAACAAGAGGGCCATGATGGCCCTATATCACTCACCTATAGTACACTTGCCTGGTGGGCGTGTTCAATTTTGATCCCAGAGACATGATTTGAACAAAGAAGGTGGAAGACCACTAGACAATTGTTACATACTACATGTCTAAGCCCTAGGCCTTGTGGTTTTAGAGGAGAAGATTTTGAAAGTTTTTCCTATACCAAGCTACCACCTTGGCAGGGAAAATTTTGACCCTTGGGGCATGATTTGAACATACTTTGAAGAGGTCCACTAGACACTAATACACACAAAATATCTAGGCTCTTAACCTTGTTGTTTTGGAGAAAAGATTTTTAAAAGGTTTTCCTATATATGTCTATGTAAATCAAGTGACCCCTTGTTAGGGCCAATATTGACCTCAGTCGCATGATTTGTACAAACTTGGTAGAGGTCTACTAGAAAATGCTACATACTAAATGTCTTAGCTTTAGGCCTTGCGGTTTTGGAGATGAAGATTTTTAAAGTTTATCCTATTGAAGAGGTCCACTAGACACTGTTTTACACTAAATATCTAAGATCTAGACCTATCGGTTTCGGAGATTTTTTAAGGTTTTCTTATATATGTCTACGTAAAACAAGTGACGCCCTGGGCGGGCCGAATATTGAACCCACGGGCATGATTTGAACAAACTGGGTAGAGGTCCACTAGACAATCATTTGTACTCAATATCTTAGATCCAGGCCTTGTGGTTTTGGAGCAGATGATTTTTTAAGATTTTCCTATAGAAACCAATGTAAAATCAAATGACCCCCGGGAGTCATTATTTCAACAATTTTGGTACAGGTCCACCAGGCAATGCTAAATGCCAAATATCTTAGCTTTAGGTCTTGCAGTTTTAGAATAGAATATTTTTAAAGTTTTTCCTATATAAGTCTATGTAAAATCAAGTGACACCCCGGGCGGGGACAATTTTGACACAGGGGTCATAATTTAAACAATTTGATAAAGGTCCACTAGGCAATGCTACATGCTAAACATCTAAGCTCTGGGCCTTTTGGTTTCAGAGAAGAAGATTTTTTAAGTTTTCCTATTAGTTGCCATAGCAACCTGAGTTTTGCATGGAATGGAATTTTTTGAACAATTTTGGTAGAGCTTCATGCAAGAAATATCCCTGCCAAGTTTCATAAACATTGGTCTGGTGGTTTCAGAGGAGATGTCTGCTTAAAGTTGCACTGCAACCAAGTGCCAGGTGAGCTAAAAATTCAACGACCAAAAATATGGTTTGAATCCGTCAGCTTGTCTTATGTTTTTGCAATTTAATTAAGGGCACTCAAGGCCCAAGTGTTTCTTGTTACTTCCAATCAGACACCCACACAGATAGATAGATGCAAAGCAGAACATATACATTATCCCACTTCATAGTTACATTGTAAATATCTGTTTTTATGGTCTCGTGTATTTGAAGAAACAAAAGATTTAATTGATTAGATTTTGAATGTGTAAAAGATAATGCTAACATGACTGAATAAGCCTTGGTTATAAACAGTTACTGCCACCATGCTTTGCTAATCTAAAGAGATATACAGGGCATACATATATATATAGATATATTTAGCAAAATCCAAACTATAAGCAAGCATAACTTAAACTTACAGGAATATAGTTAGCGTTTATGTAGTCAGACGTTGGGTCGTCTTCATCAATTTGCTGAAGCTTTACACGACTATGGTCATCTTTAGTTAGTTAATCAAGATGTAATTAGAACCAAAAAAAAACATTCCAAATAACAGTTACATTTCGACCAGTGGGCTGTGTTTAACATTCCCCTCCACATATACCATCAAATTCAAATAAGCTAGAAATGCACACAGCTCACTGTTCTTAATCAAATACTATATAATACTGAAAGGATAAAGAAACGCAGGGTAACAATATATGCAACAATTTCTTAAATGCTTGGCGTAAAATTTTGAAAACTGGTCACTGTGTACTCAATCCCGTACCTAAAGTTACTCAATCGTGTAATTCTCCATGCCACTTGGAGAAAGTGATGAAAAGCAAAAAACATGTGCAGCATAATGATGACAAGTTCGTCAAAACATCTTGTCATACCAATTGATACTCTGAGGTATACATATCACTTTCCGCTTTTTAAATTAAATTTTAAGCTCTTGCAATCATGGTACGGCTGACGGAAGTTCAGAGTGGTCAGGCTATTGCATTGCTAATGCAAGGTCAGAGGCAACAATAGGTTGCTATGCAGTTTGGTGTGAATGTTTCACCCATGAACGTCTTGTCTGTCGTTTGAGAGAAACCGGAAGAGTTGCCGATCGACCGCTATCGGGACATCCACGCGTAACGTCGTGATGTCAAGACAGGGTTATTCGTCTTTCCCACCTGCGTATTCGCCACGTTACTGCTACTAAAACCGCTAATAATACAGTAGGCAATCATAATCGAAACATTAACCCAAAAACTAAGGAATCGATTGCGTAAGGTGGGTCTGGGAGCACGTCGTCTTTACATTGGTCTGCCTCTCACTTGCGCACAATGTGTGCGTCGTATGGCTTGGTTGGCAGCACATGCTCCCAGACGATTTCCAATGAGGCAATGGAGACAAGTCTTTTTCAGCATGATAATGCCCAGCCCCATGCTGCCAGAGTTTGTCAAGTCTTTCTCGCAAACCATAACATTTACCCACTCGACTAGCCGCCGTACAGTCCAGATTTGTCCCTAATCAAACATCTGTGGGACGAACTTGACAGGAGGATAAGGGGGCATAGGAATACCCCCTCTACACTCGACCAACTAAGGACAGCATTGTTGGAAGAGTGGAACAACATCCCAATGAGAAGGATTAACACTCTGATGAATTCCATGCACAAGTGAATAAGGGCTGTGACAGATGTGCGAGGGGGGCATACAAGATACTGACGAGTCAGTCGATTACATTTTGCAATATTGGGGGGTACCATCAAATGTGCTTCAATTATAAATGAATTATTGGTCAAAATCTTATGATATTTTGGTAATTTGTTTATTTAAGATTGGTATAAAACTCATATAAAATAGTGTATATAACATCAAACACATCACTTTAAATCACCTCAAATGTTTACCCTGCGTTTCACTGTTCGGAATCAAATATTAGTATATATATATATATAAGTACTATGCTCACAGCTCACTGTTCGGAATCAAATACTAATATATATACCGTATAGCATTTTTTTTCGCGTGTGTCTAATTTTCGCTATATTCGTGAGCAGTGAAAATCACAAACTTTAGAAACAGCGAAAATTTAGTACAACATTTCGCGAAATTGCATGTTCCGCATGCGTGTTATACACATATCATGATTAGCACATTATCTAACATGAACTGTATAACTATCATATTATATAAGGTGTCAGTTCTTTACCTTACTTACCGGAATACATTATCAGGCCAGGTGTTGAATAATAAACCTCTGAAGACAATTGAGCATTAAAACAGTTGAAACCTGTTAAAACTAACTCCGCGAAAGTGCGAAAGTCATTATCGATGCGCCATAAATACCATTCATTCAATGAACTAACATGATGTATTACTATTTATTGTTTATTTTAGCAAACAAATAAAACAAACGGAGCAGTTCGAGATACCGGTTTATAGCACTTCATTTTGTTTATAAAACGCTGTCATGGTTAATTTCCCCCTTAGTCAAAAAATGCGAAAATCAAAATCACCTTTTTCAAATCGCGAAAATTAGAATCGCTAAAATTAAAACAGGACCAAAATCGCGAAATCTGATGTACGCGAAAAAAAACCGATATACGGTATATAGGTACTATGATCACAGCTCACTGTTCGGAATCAAATACTAGTATATATATATATAGGTACTATGATCACAGCTCACTGTTCGGAATCAAATACTAGTACAGTAAAACCCCTATAATAAGACCACCATTCGGACTTTATGGAACTGGTCTTATTAGCAGGGTGGTCTCAGTATTGAGTTTGGTCTTTTTGTACTGGATAGTATTTATTTTAATATAGCAAGATCATTATGTACATGTCGCAATTGGTCTTTACAAATTATAGACAAACAATGATCTGTATAAAGTCATGTAGGGCCTACTTCTCATAAATAAAATGTATAGCATTTTTCATTAAATAAAACAATTTCTGACCTGCACTTCAAACAAAAAAAAGTTTGCCATTTACTGGAATATGTTGCTTTCAACATTAATTCAGTATGTCATTTACATGTATTCCTAAACACTTCAAAACTAAAAGTTTCTGATCACCACTTAAAGCATAACAAGAGTTGACTGTATGCTTGAACATTAAATTTTCACCGACTGTCTTTCTATCTCACCTGTCATCAGACAGATCACACATGGTTTTGCTCATGCAATTAAATTTTTAACAGATTCCCCCACCGATTATCACATCAAATGTATTAAATAAATCAAAGACAATTCATTATCAAACACTTCCGTGTTTGTTTCACACCATCCTTGACCTTTGCCGTAAAGTGGTCATAAAGTGGTCGCTCAATTGTCGTAAATTGGTCATAAGTTGTAAAACTTGGGCAGATGTTGTTTATGTTATCATTAAGATGTAAACAATATACATGAAATTGAGGTGAGAAATGCCTGCGGTCGCATTATACGATTAAAATAGCACTTGATTAATGAAAAGGGACTGTATTTAGTGGTCGTATTACGGAATAACGGGGTGGTCGTATTTTCGGAGTTAGCGACCAATAAGATATATAGAGAAAAATTCCGTTCTGAAAAATATTGGTCTCATTAGCGGGGTGGTCTCGAAATCGGGGTGGTCGCAAATAGGGTTTTTACTGTATATATATATATATAGGTACTATGATCAAAGCTCACTGTTCAGGATCAAATACTAGTATATATATAGCTACTATGATCACAGCTCACTGTTCGGAATCAAATACTAGTATATATATATATAGGTACTATGATCACAGCTCACTGTTCTGAATCAAATACTAGTATATATATAACCACCTGTCTCTCTCTGCCCCCATTCCATCTTCCCTGCCCCACTCCCAACCCCTTCAATACAATCACTTGTGCACAACCCCCCAGAAGCTTGAAAGACATGGCTCTACTATCTTTCATTTCAATATTGGGCAAAACTAATTTTAAAAGTGACCCTTACCTTTGACCCACTGACCCCCAAAACAATACTGATCATCTGCAGGTTGCATGCAACCTTCTGAGCAAGTGTCATGAAAGTCAAATGAAAATTGTGACATGGAGAGTGTTATCAAGGAATTCCCAATGGAGGTCACTGTGACTTTGACCTGTGACCCAAAAAACAGTAGGGATCATCTACTCTACTATGTTATAAATCTCAAGATATTGAGCAGAAATTGTTTTCAAAGTTCGTGCCACTGTGACCTTGTCCAACTGACCCCAAAAACAATAGGGATCATCTACAGGTTGCAGGCAAGCTTCTGAGTAAGTTTCATGAAAGTCAAATGAAAATTGTGATTTGTAGGGTATCAATAACTAGAACTATCATTGAATGTGATGAATACCATCCCCCCACCCCCCCACTGACACAGTATATAAAATTTATGTAACATTTCATGCTTTAGTTATTTGAGCTGCACAACTTAAGGCATGGTACTAATCACTTCTGTGAAATATAATCAAATTCTGACCAGGGGTTTTGGAGATTAAGAGTGCGCACAAGATTTCATTATGTCCAGCCCCTGAGACCTTGATCTAGTGACCTGAAAACTGGACCATGCACAACTAGACATGATACTTTATATAATCACTTCTGTCAAATATCATTATTAAGGAGATAAAGAGCGCGCACAAATTTACTATCTCGTGCCCCTATTACCTTGACCTTTGACCTAGTGATGTGTCACATGGACCATGCACAACTAGGCATGGTACTTATCACTTCTGTTACATACCATTTAGTTGTGTCCTGGGGTTTTGGAGATTAAAAGCGCAAGGTTTTACTATCTTGAGCCCCTGTGACCTTGACGAAACATGGACCATGCACAACTAGGCATCATACTCATCACTTCTGTGAAGTATTATTAAATTTTGACCAGGGTTTTAGAGATTTAGCATCAACTAGATTTTACTGTCTCTAGCCCTTTTGATCTTGACCTTTGACCTAGTGACCTAAAACATAGACCATGCACAACTAGGCATTGTACTTATCACTTCTGTGAAGAATCTATAAATTCTGAAATGGTGTTTTGGAGATTAAGTGTCTACAAGATTCCGTCTACAGACAAGCTAAATCCAGTATACCCTCCCTTACACTTTGTGTTCGGGGGTATAAAAAGCTAACGGAGGTCACTGTGACTTTGACCTTTGACCCACTGACCCAAAAAACAGTAGAGATAACATACTCTGTTAGACCAATCATTGTTGCTGATATAGATCTCAAAATATTGGGCAGAAAAGCTCTTCAAAGTTTCGGTTACTGTGACCTTGACCTTTGACCCATTAACCCTAAAAACATTAGGGATCATTTACAAGTTTCAGGCTACCTTCTTACTAAGTTTCTTAAAAGTCAAATGAAAATTGTGACCTGTAGAGTTTTATCAAGGAAAAGTTTATGGACAGACGTACGGACAACAGACAAACTGATGGACAAAATTGAAAATGCCAAGATACAGCTATATAAAACCAAGGTATTAGACCTAATTGTGACCTTGACTTTTGGAGTAGCCTTTGCAACACATCTATATGTGGGACTACAGTCCATGTAATGTAAAAGATACAGAGAGGACAGGAAATTTGATATATAACACTATGTTAAATGGTTTGAACCCTAAGTGTGACCTCGCCCTCAGTAGTAGGTGGCTAGCTGTTGTACATGACACACCTTCATCAAATGGAAAGTTATACTGAAATTGTTCCATGCACTAAAAAAATTATACAGAGCAGACAGGAAATATTGCAATAAAACACTAACTTACAGAGTTTGAGCTATTATAGATGACCTTGACCTGGGGAGCTTGACCTTGGGAGCAGGTGACTGGGTGTTGTGCATAACAAATTGATTGTGTTTTGGTTTAAAACATAGAAATGTATAAGTACACACTAAATATACGATTTTATGTTTTTGTATTTAGGGAAATTTATGAAAAAAATTGACAATTTTATTCGCAAGAGTGAACACTTTTTGGGTTTTGAGAGGAATTTTTTAACAGCAGTTCATTTTTTACCAATTTGATACACTTATGCAACAAGAAATGAAATATTACTTATGGCAAATCTAAATAGTTACATTACAGCAGTAAATCAAAGGACTGAAAGTGCTGGAGGATTGATTGTCTCTGAACAACACAGTCTGCACACATACATGTGTAAATATCAGGACAACACAGACTGAACACAGACTGAACACATACATGTGTGAATATCAAAATTTTAGGGGGTCATTTGTGACCCCATGTATCAGAATTTGGGGGTCATTTAGAAATTCCGAGGGTCATACTCTTTATGGTAAAATAATAAAAGGCATGACTATATGTTAAAGAAGTTTTATTCAGTTTACTTCTGTAAAACTGCATGTGAACGCTTAAAATCAACCTCTCGTTAGCAAAAAAAAAAAAAACAAGAGGGCCAAGATGGCCCTATATCGCTCACCTTGGTACCAGTCCACTTGCCTGGTGGAAGATCACTAGATAATGTTATATACCAAATAAGTTTTCCTATATACGCCTTTGTAAAACAAATGATCCCCCCCCCGGCAAGGTCAATTTTGACCCCAGGGGCATAATTTGAACATACAGTCAAACTTGTGTTAAGAGACCCCCTGTGAAGACTCAAAAGGCTCTTAATAAAAGCTAGGCAATGCTACATGCCAAATATCTAAGCTCTAGGCCTTGTGGTTTTTTCCAAAAAAAGAAAATATTTTTTTGGAAGTGGGAGGGGGAAAAATCAGAGCAAAAAAAGATTTTTAAAGTTTGAAACCTCCGGCCTAATATGTTAAATGCAACTTTCTCAGTTTCCATAGAAAATGTTTGACTAAGTGACCCCCAAAAAAAAAAAACCAATTTGGTCGCAAACGGTCGCTGGTCGCTAGTTAAAAAAATTGCTTAACCAAACGGGGTCGCATCAATTTGAACAGTACTTGGTAGCGGTCCACTAGCCAATGCTACATGCCAAATATCTAAGCTCTAGGCCTTGTGGTTTCAGAGAAGAAGATTTTTAAAGTTTTTCCTATATATAGCCTATGTAAAACTAAGTGACCCCCAGTGCGAGGTCAATTTTGATCCGGGGGTCATAATTTGAACAATCTTGGTAGAGGTTCACTAGCCAATGCTACATGCCAAATATCTAAGCTCTAGGCCTTGTGGTTTCAGAGAAAGATTTTTAAAGTTTATCCTATATATGCCTATGCAAAACTAAGTGACCCCCTTGTGGGTCAATTTTGACCAGGGGTCATAATTTGAACAATCTTGGTAGAGGTCCACTAGCCAATGCTACATGCCAAATATCTAAGCTCTAGGCCTTGTGGTTTCAGAGAAGAAGATTTTTAAAGTTTTCTACTATACAAGACCCCCCCGGGCCAATTTTGATCCGGGCCCTAATAATTTGAACAATCTTGGTAGAGGTCCACTAGCCAATGCTACATGCAAATATCTAAGCTCTAGGCCCTGTGCGTTAACAAGTCCACTTGCCTGGTGGAAGATCACTAGATAATGTTATTAGGCCTGTGGTTTCAAAGATTTTTTTAAAGTTTTTCCTATATACCCCTATGCAAAAACTAAATGACCCCCCCCCAGGGCAAGGTCAATTTTGACCCCGGGGGTCATAATTTGAACAAACTTGGTAAAGAGGTCCACTAGGCAATGCTACATGCCAAATATCTAAGCTCTAGGCCTTGTGGTTTCAGAGAAGAAGATTTTTTAAAGTTTTTACTATAAAGAGGGCAATATGCCCTATGCAAAACTGAGTAACCCTTGCCTGGTGGAAGGTCACTAGATAATGTTTGATAACCGAGGGTCATGGAATTTTTGAACAATCTTGGTAGAGGTTCACTAGCCAATGCTACATGCCAAATATCTAAGCTCTTATGGCCTTGTGGTTTCAGAGAAGAAGATTTGAATTTAAAGTTTGAAATCCTATATATTCCTATGAACGGCCAAAACGTAAGTAAACCCATACACAGGTTAGACAGGTTGGCCTTCACAGAATTGACATTTACCGTATTGAACAAGTTTGTCTGTATCAATTTAAAGGTTGCTGAACTCTGAATCTTGAAAACTCGGAGTCTGAGGATGCTGAACTTTAAGACAACCTTGAAAATGCCTTGACACAATTTTACCATTTATAAGCGTCTAGGCCCCTGTGTTGTGTTCTGACCCGTGCAAATTTTCATACATAAGCAGACATGTTTTCTTAAACCTAGGTTATTGACTCTTACGAGACAATTACCACTAGGCACAAGAGGGCCAAGATGGCCCTATATCGCTCACCTTGGTACAAGTCCACTTGCCTGGTGGAAGATCACTAGATAATGTTATATACCAAATAAGTTTTCCTATATACACCTTTGTAAAACAAATGATTCTTCCCCCCAGGGCAAGGTCAATTTTGACCCCAGGGGCATAATTTGAACAAACTTTAAAGAGGTCTACTAGGCAATGCTACATGCCAAATATCTAAGCTCCAGGCCTTGTGGTTTCAGAGAAAAAGATTTTTTAAAGTTTTTCCTATATATTCCTATGTAAAACTAAGTGACTCTCCCCCGGTGCAGGGTCAGTTTTAACCCGGGGGTCATAATTTGAACAATCTTGGTAGAGGTCCACTAGCCAATGCTACCTGCCAAATATCTAAGCTCTAGGCCTTGTGGTTTCAGAGAAGAAGATTTTTAAAGTTTTTACTATATAAGCCTTTGTAAAACTAAGTGACCCCCTGTGCGGGGTCAATTTTGATCCGGTGCTCATAAAATTTGAACAATCTTGGTAAAGGTCCACTAGCCAATGCTACATGCCAAATATCTAAGCTCTAGGCCTTGTGGTTTCAGAGAAGAAGATTTTTAAAGTTTTTACTTAATATATTCCTATGCAAAACTAAGTGACCCCCCGGCGGGGTCAATTTTGACCCGGGGGTCATAATTTGAACAATCTTGGTAGAGGTCTACTAGACAATGCTACATGCCAAATATCTAAGCTCTGGGCCTTGTGGTTTCAAAGAAGAAGATTTTTAAAGTTTTTACTATACAAGAGGGCCAAGATGGCCTTGGTACAAGTCCACTTGCCTGGTGGAGATATAGAATGTATATAAATAAGTTTTCCTATATACACCTTTGCAAAACTAAATGATCCCCCGGGCAAGGTCAATTTTGACCCCAGGGGCATAATTTGAACAAACTTGTTAAAGAGGTCTACTAGACAATGCTACATGCCAAATATCTAAGCTCTAGGCCTTGTGGTTTCAGAGAAGACGATTTTTAAAGTTTTTCCTATATATTCATATGCAAAACTACAAGTGACCACAACCCTGGTAGAGTCAATGCAAGGAACCCTGTCATAATTTTAACAATCTTGGCCTAGAGGTTCCACTAGACAATGCTACATTGCAAAATATCTAAGCTCTAGGCACTTGTGGTTTCAGAGAAGAAGATTTTTAAAATTTTTTCCTACATAAGCCTATGTAAAACTAAGTGACCCCCTGTGCGGGGTCAATTTTAACCCGGGGCTAATAATTTGAACAATATTGATAGAGGTCCACTAGCCAATGCTACATGCCAAATATCTAAGCTCTAGGCCTTGTGGTTTCAGAGAAGAAGATTTTTTAAGTTTTTCCTATATATTCCTATGCTAAACTAAGTGACCCCTGGTGCAGGGTCAATTTTGACCTGGGGGTCATAATTTGAACAATCTTGGTAGAGGTCTATTAGACAATGCTACATGCCAAATATCTTAGCTCTAGGCCTTGTGGTTTCAGAGAAGAAGATTTTTAAAGTTTTCCCTATATATTCCTATGCAAAAACTAAGGGCCCACCCTGCGGGGTCAATTTTTGACCTTGGGGTCATAATTTGAACAATCTTGGTAGATGTCCACTAGACAATGCTACATGCCAAATATGTAAGCTCTAGGCCTTGTGGTTTCAGAGAAGAAGATTTTTAAAGTTTTTCCTATTTGTTGCCATAGCAACCAGAGTTCTGCATGGAATGGAATTCTTTGAACTTTTGGTAGCTTCATGCAAGGAACATTCCTGCACAGTTTTATCAACATTGGCCTAGGGTTTCAGAGGGATGTATTTGAATCAAAATGTTGACGGACGACGGACGACGGACAATCATCGATCAGAAAAGGCATAGCCAGGTGAGCTAAAAAAAAAGGTTTTTCTAGGATTTGACCTGGTGACCTTGTTTTTGAACGAAGATGACCCACATTAGAACTCAACCTAGATTTCATAAAGAAAATTATTCTGACCAAGTTTAATTCAGATCAAGTGAAAATATAGCCTCTTTTACATACACAATGTTAAGTGTGAATAGACAACAGACACACGGCCGACAGAGAGACAACAGAAATCAAGCTATCAGAATAGCTCATCTGAGCACTTGGTGCTCAATTAAAAGGAAATTGTTTGCTTACCAGACACTACTGTTTCCGAGATTTTATTTCTGTTGATGAACATGTATGAGGATTTTTATCTCGCATCTCACTACACAATACCATAAGAAATAATTTGGTTAAAAGATTTCTGGTTGCAAAAAAGCAGTGCAATTTAGATTTTTGATGCAGCACCATCGCCAAATAGGTAACACATACGATGAATTTGCATAAAACCTTTCACTGAATAACAAACAAATACTCATGCCTGTGTTTGCCAAGTTAGTCATTCCGAATAACAAACAAATACTCATGCCTGTGTTTGCCAAGTTAGTCATTCCATTAATGCAATTAAGTAATAAATAAATCAAAGGATAATATCACATGTGCATGATTCTGTAGATTACTGAAACCTAATTAAACAAACAAGAGGGCCATAATGGCCTTATATTGCTCATCTGAGTTGCCACTGCTCCAAAGGACAAAAGCTGTCACTCATAAGTGAAGAATGCCCTGGAAGTGGTATCTCAGTCTGTGAACTTTACTGAAGGTGTTAACTTGGTACTTGAAAGTGGCATGCACTGAACATTTCTGACAATTTATTTTAAAATCATTCAATGTATACCAGAGTTACAGTCTGAACAGAAACAAGAGGGCGAAGATGGCCCTATACTGCTTACCTTCGTACAAGTCCACTTGCCTGGTGGGAGATCACTAGATAATGTTATATACCAAATAGGTTTTCCTAGATACATCTTTGTAAAACCAGTGAACCCCACACCCCCCCCCCCCACCCGGGCAAGGTCAATTTTGACCCAAGGGGCATAATTTGAACAAACTTTGAAGAGGTCTACTAGGCAATGCTACAGTAGTCGGAACATAACAGTTGTCACATGGAAACTCACGACGCACGCATGATGTACGCACGATACACGTACGGTAAATACACAGTACACGATTCAGAACGATACACGATATGAACAATATACGAGGGGCATGCTACACCTTAGACAGAGTAACACGTTATACAATAACTTTTGACTTTTTACAGTTTACTTAAAGTAAGATTGTGTTTTTTTCACTAAATCTGTTTGTTTTGATTCTCTGTTACAATTTGTTGTCCTTATACCGTTTAATGAGACCAAAAGAATAAGACCAATTAAATAAAGGCTTTGCACCTACACAATAGTAAAATTACTTCGGAAAGTTACATAATGTCCATAGCTTAACTAGGTGCGAAATAAATTACAGTAAGTGTCAAATTTGTATTTTAATATTGATCCTGAGGTGCGAGAAATTGGGCGCAAGTTAAATGCTGTCAACACCTATCTCTAAAGCACCACTACACGAAAGAGTGACACTGTCCATGTGTCTTTCTGACAGTCAACATAATATCTTTTCAATAAATCATTCATAGTTTTTGTGTAATTCAAGTGGCGATTATTTTTATAACCATTACATGGATTATCTTAAACAAGATGCAATTTCAATAAGGTACTGTACAATTATTTTATCAATTTTTGCTGGGACGTTAACTAATTTTGTAAAACTATCGTTAATTCGTCAATTCTTCATATTATTTTTATTTACCAAATAAATATTCAATAGCTTACCTTTTAAAGTAGTTGATGTTCCCTGTCCTGTTATAATCCTACTGAATTTCCTTATACTTTGTCTACTGCACTTAAATTAATGCTGTGACAACAACAGTTTAGATTTTGAAGAAAAAGTATGTTCTTTCCGTTGATAAAATATAATTAAATTTCGGATTTCAGTTGTAAACTGTCTTCCACCTGTCCCGGAAGTCATTATTGCCCGTATTGCACTGGCGAATGAAAAATTATACAATGTGAAGTCAGCACTTATTTCTTTTTCGGAGATGTACACGCTTAGTAAAACAATTCACGACTGAATAAAGCATCAAATCATATACCGTATAGGCCTATAGTGCACCAGGAATCGTATACCGTGTATAGTATATGGTGCACGTTACACGATGAATGATACGATATGATACACAATACACGATTGTCAAAATACACGATGAGCCCACGCACATTATACGCATGTTACATGCATGATATACGCAAATTTTGACAACTGTTACATTCCTACTACTGTACATGCCAAATATCTAAGCTCTGGGCCTTGTGGTTTCAGAGCAGAAGATTTTTAAAGATTTCCTATATAAGCCTATGTAAAACTAAATGACCACCAGTGTGGGGTCAATTTTGATCCCAGGGGCATAATTTGAACAAACTTTGAAGAGGTCTTCTAGGCAATGCTACATGCCAAATATCTAAGCTCTAGGTTTCAGAGCAAAAGATTTCTAAAGTTTTTCCTATATAAGCCTATGTAAAACTAAGTGACCCCCGTGCGGGGTCAATTTTGACCCCAGGGGCATAATTTGAACACAAGATTAACTATGCCATAGCAACCAGAGTTCTGCAAGGAATGGAATTCTTTGAACAATTTTGGTAGAGCTGCATGCAAGGAACATTCCTGCATACAGTAGAATTCCGCTATTACGACCACCTTCCATACTTTTGATAAATGGTCTTAATAGCGGAATGGTCTCAATAGCGAGTTGACTTAATAAGACCCATCTGTCATTCATGACAATACTCTAGTGTCAGCCTAATCATACTTTTCTTTTGCTTTCTGTACAGTAAATATGTACGATAAACAAAATGAGAGAAAATAAATAACAAGAGGGCCAAGATGGCCCTATATCGCTCACCTTGGTACAAGTCCACTTGCCTGGTGGAAGATCACTAGATAATGTTATATACCAAATAAGTTTTCCTATATACGCCTTTGTAAAACAAATGATCTCCCCCCCCGTGGGCAAGGTCAATTTTGACCCCAGGGGCATAATTTGAACAAACTTTGAAGAGGTCTACTAGCCAATGCTACATGCCAAATATCTAAGCTCTAGGCCTTGTGGTTTCAGAGAAAAAGATTTTTAAAGTTTTTACTAAATAAGCCTATGCAAAACTAAGTGATTCCCGGTTCCGGGTCAATTTTGACCCGGGGATCATAATTTGAACAATCTTGGTAGAGATCCACTAGCCAATGCTACATGCCAAATATCTAAGCTCTAGGCCTTGTGGTTTCAAAGAAGAAGATTTTTAAAGTTTTTACTATATAAGCCTAATGTAAAACTAAGTGACTCCCCATGCAGGGTCAATTTTGATCCGAGGGTCATAATTTGAACAATCTTGGTAGAGGTCCACTAGCCAATGCTACCTGCCAAATATCTAAGCTCCAGGCCTTGTGGTTTCAGAGAAGAATATTTTTAAAGTTTTTCCTATATAAGCCTATGTAAAACTAAGTGACCCCCCGTGCGGGGTCAATTTTGATCCAGGGCTCATAATTTGAACAATCTTGGTACAGGTCCACTAGCCAATGCTACATGCCAAATATCTAAGCTCTAGGCCTTGTGGTTTCAGAGAAGAAGATTTTTAAAGTTTTTCATATATATTCCTATGCAAAACTAAGTGACCACCCCTGCGGGGTCAATTTTGACCCAGGGGTCATAATTTGAACAATCTTGGTAGAGGTCCACTAGACAATGCTACATGCCAAATATCTTAGCTCTAGGCCTTGTGGTTTCAGAGAAGAAGATTTTTAAAGTTTTTCCTATATATGCCTATGCAAAAACTAAGTGACCACCCGCGGGGGGTCAATTTTGACCTGGGGGTCATAATTTGAACAATCTTGGTAGAGGTCCACTAGACAATGCTACATGCCAAATATCTAAGCTCTTAAAAGGCCTTGTGGTTTCAGAGAAGATGATTTTTAAAGTTTTTCCTATTTGTTGCCATACCAACCAGAGTTCTGCATGGAATGGAATTCTTTGAACAATTTTGGTAGAGCTTCATGCAAGGAACATTCCTGCATAGTTTTATCAACATTGGCCTAGAGGTTTCAGAGGAGATGTCATTTGAATCAAAATGTTGACGGACGACGGACGACGGACGACGGACAATCATCGATCAGAAAAGCTCACCCTGACGTAGATTTGCACTTGCACGTAAATTGATCGATCAGAAACGACTTCAAATGAGCGTGTTAAATTAATGATTTTTTTGATTTTTCATTCTTGTGCGGCAGAAGATACATTGATTTACTCTTGAAGTAATTGCTCGGGTGCAGATCATCATAATAACTGACTCGATTCAGATGTGTACATGTCGTGCAAATTATTCTGCAGTTTGGTCCGTAATTTCTCAAGTTAACAATCGGGATTGCTCTCTCAATTTATTAATCCTCAACTGTCATTTACATCCTTATGTTATCCAATTAAGGTTTCATACGACAGATCAAAAATATTTCACACCCTACGTCTTGTAATTGACATAATCAACAAAGGGACACACGTGTGTAGATAACTTCTGGAGGTGCGCGGCAGGATAAAATACAGTGGTAATGTCCGGAGGCACTAGACAGGGATAAATGCTGTGGTCTGTTTAGCGGATAATAAAACAGTGTAAATCGCTTATTAGTGACAGGATACGATGGTCGCTTTAGTGGAATAGTGGGGTGGTCGCTTTACTGGTACAAACGACCAATAGAATATATAATAAAACAGTTGGTTCTTTAAAATAATGGTCGTAATAGCGGTGTGGTCGCAATTTCGGCGTGGTCGTAATGCGGAATTCTACTGTAGTTTTATTAACATTGGCCTAGTGGTTTCAGAGATGTCATTTGAATCAAAATGTTGACGAACGAAGGACAACGGAAGATGGACAATCATCGAATAGAAAAGCTCATCCTGGGCAAGCCAGGTGAGCTAAAAAGTATGTATAGCTTCAAACTTTATTCTATGTTTTCAAACCGGAGGAAATTATCTGTTTTTTACTTGACTATACTCAATACTGACCTGGGGCTCATGACTTGAACAATGTTGGTAGAAGTCCACAAGGCAATGCTACATGCCAAATATCCTAGCTCTAGGCCATGTGGTTTTAGAAGAGAAGATTTTTGAAAATCTCCCTTTATAAGCCTATGTAAAACCAAATGGCCACTCCAGATGAAAGGGCGTACAGACAGATGCTGACCATTTCTACATCCCCCTCCAGCTTGGGGAAATAAAAAAAAAAAATTACATAAAACCTCGCATTGATCATCACTCAGCAAAATTGGTTGCATAGAGCACTTACATGGTAAGATATTCACCCATCTGTTTTTAGGAGTGTTAGATTCCATCTTTGCAGTATTTGTAGTTGATATTTCAGCAACAATTTGTCCAATCTTGTTTATATCCTGCAAACATAGATTGTATTTAATATAAGTGAGCAATTTTTCTACCACTTACAATCTGGTTGCTTACTAGTCAGTTTTGAAACTGAGTTCACTTCTAACCAATCAGAAACCAGATATCTGGAATGAATTGACCAGGTGACCTAGTTTTTGACCTGCCACCCAGTTTTTATTTTAAACTATAATTCATCAACACAAACCACTGATCAATTTTAATGAAGACCAAATACATAATGTTCACAGGTTCTTTTTTTGTATGATTTGAAAAGGTGACCTAGTTTTTCAGCAACATGACTAGTTTCAAATGCAACCTTGATTTCATCAAAACAAAATTTAATACACTGATCAATTGTCATGATGATTTGGTACAAAATGTGACATCTAGAGTGTTCACAAGATTTACAAGTAGATGGAGTATATAAATGCCAAGCAATACAATGTAATCAACCAAGTATGATGGATGTGAGTTGAACATATGACCAAAGTTTCATGAAAATCCTTCAAGTGGTTTCCGAGATATGCTTACATGACTTTTGACCCAAATGTGACCTTGATCTTTTTCATCATGAAAAGATTATCATTTAATCCAAGTTTGATGAAAGTCCTTCAAACGGTCAAGGAGATATAGTCTAGCTACTAGGGGTTGAGGAGATATAATCTTTTGACCTCTGACCCTGAAATGAGACCTTCACCTTCAGCAAGCAAGGTATAGACAACAACTGTGAGAAGTTACCAGGTCCATGCATGTAGAAGTTATCGCCCAGTCACATAATACCAGAACATAACCCTTAATAACAAGTTTGAGTCCTCAGTGTGACTTGACCTTCAAGATACTGTGCATGAAACACCTTTGTGTAATAGACAACTGTGTGAAGTTATTTCAAAATCAGTCTATGCATCTTGAAGTTACATCCGCAACACAAAGTACTGGTATATATCCCTACATTACAGGCTTTGAGTCTTAAGTGTAACCTTGACCTTCAAGGTAGCTCCCTGAATGTGGTGTATGACACACCCTTAGGGTATGGGCAAAATCTGTATGAAGTTATTTCAAAATCAATTTATGCATGTAGAAGTTACAGCCCTGACATGAAGTACTGGTATATAACTCTACATTATAAATGTGAGCTTGACCTTCAAGGTAGCTCCCTGGGTGTGGTGTAGGACACACCCTTGTGTTATGGGCAACAACTATGTGACCTTATTTGAAAACCGTTCCATGCATATAGAAGTTACAGCCTGGACATGAAGTGTGGACGGACGGACTGATGGATAGACTGAGCCAAGCAAACCTATAGCCCTTAGATCTTTGATACGGACAGATGGCAGAGAGAAAATGGAATATATATATATATATATATACGTAAAAAATTCAAAAACATGTGCCGGAAAAAAGTTAAATATATTAAAAGATAAAAACACAGTCCATGAGATAATTAAATTATTATTTGCAACCGGTTTCGCTTTCATGCTCATCACCTCATCAGAACATTAACTTTTTTTTTAGAAGCTTTAAGAGTAAAAGCAAAAATAAATGCTATTTGGGACAAAAAGTTAACTATAAGGAAGAATGCTTTCTGGGGAAATATTCGGAATTGCAGAACATTGAAGTTTTATGAAAAATGGATGGCATCAAGTCCTGTCATTATTCCACAAAAGTTTCAGAAAAGCCAATTTAGAAATGAAAAAGATGAACAGCGAATGTTAAGGGAAAGAGCAGTTATTCACGACTTTCGATTGGAAATAGAAATGATGAAATTGCGTGAGGCTGCTTGCAATGAATCATTTCAGAGAACTGATAAAGAAATGAAGGACATAATCAATTCAAAATGTTCGGGAAGGGTAGCAGAATGTCTTCTGGAAATATGGGAACCAAGTATAAAGAGAAATGAAGAAATCTCATTTAAAAGATGGAAAAATAATGAGAAATGGCTGACAGCCTATGAAGAAGATTTTAAACAAAGTTACGAAAATATTAACCCATTTTTCAAGAAAGAAAACAAAACCAAAGAAATAAGAGAGGGGAAACCAAAGTCCTTCGCAGATGTTGTAAAAAGTAAACCATTTACCGAAAGAAGTCGCAGCAAATCAAGAAGCGGACAGCAAAGAAACTCGCTGAATTTAGAAGAACTTTTACAGGAATTTATGAAAAAATTAAACAGAAACGAAGTGCAACAAAACAGAAGATACAATTCAAAGCAACAAAAACAAAACAGAAGTTATAACCAAAGTCAGCAACAAAGAAGAAATTCATGGCGAAACAGATCTAATAATTCAAGACAAAAATCAGAAGATGATGTGGTCACTCCAGAGGACTTTGATTCTTTTTTAGAGGAGGACCACAACTGGACTTGCGAACTGTAAACACAGGTAACCTAGCTGAAACAAAAGAAACATTTACAAAAATATATAACCTTTCAAATAGAAAACTTTCAGAAATTGAAAAAAGTGTCTTGTTGATGGGTCTAAAATTTACACCGACACCAGAAAAAAATGATTCAAGTGAACTTAGCAATGATATTTCTGAATTTTTTTGTAAAATAAGATTGCTTGAATATTTTGATGAAGGCAACAATGAAAATGCATCTTTGGCAAAAAATAAAACATATTTTAATCCGCCTAGCGGACGAAATGAAAACTTAGATGCATATATATCTACAACTAAAACTTGGTGTTCAAGTGTTTTAACTGACAGTAAAAAGATTAAACACAACATAACTTTAAATCAACGGAAAGCTCTTAAATCATTAGCAAAAGATAAGTCAATAATCATAAAAGAGGCAGATAAGGGTGGTGGTATTGTCATAATGAATGTAGACTTTTATAAAAGAAAAATTACTGAAATGTTAACGGATCAATCCTACTACAAATCTATACCTGATTGTAATAAAAAAGAAATATTTTCTAAAATCAAAGAACTGATCGACACAAATACAAAATTAACCAAACAGGAGATAGATTTTCTTCTGAACTTTGAAAGTAAATCAAGCACATTTTATGGTCTTCCTAAAATTCATAAAAGAAAGATTATTCAGGAAATGTGCAGTATAAAGAACTCTGAATATATTGAAATACTCAATCCTGAAGATTTGACATTTCGACCGATAGTTGCTGGACCTCAGTGCGAAACGAGTCATTTAAGTTCTTTTCTTGATATTTTATTAAAACCTTTTCTGGGGAAAGTTCAAAGTTATTTAAGAGATGATATTGATTTTTTAAAATTCTTACCAGAGAAAGTACCAGAAAATACACATTTAATTTCATTTGATGTGATAAGTTTGTACACAAATATTCCTCATGAATTAGGTTTAGAAGCCATCTCATTTTGGTTAAACAAATACCCAGATTTGATTACAAATCGATTTGATAAACGCTTTATACTTGAAGGCCTACAAATAATTTTACAAAAGAATAATTTTTCATTTGATAATCAATATTACAATCAGGTAAAAGGTACCGCAATGGGGACAAGGGTTGCTCCAACGTATGCCACCCTTGTTCTTGGTTATCTAGAAGAGAAATTATACGCTGAAATTCAAAAACAGAAAGGTGAAGATTTTTCAAAGTATATTCAAGATAACTGGAAAAGATTCTTGGATGACTGCTTTATATTTTGGCAAAAATCTCTGGTAGATTTATTACATTTTGAAACATTGCTGAACTCACTTCATAAAGATATAAAATTCAAAATTCAACAGAGTACATATAAACTTCCGTTTTTAGATGTAATGGTGATAAAGAACGGAGAGTCAATAACCACCGACATATATTATAAAAGCACTGATTCAAAACAATATCTAAATTTTAAATCATGTCATCCAAAACATACAAAAGTTAATATTCCGTTTTCACTTGCAAGGAGAATCTGTACAATTGTATCAGACAAACACATATTACAAACTAGACTAAAGGAACTTGCCACTACCCTACTTAAAAGAAAATTCCCGAAAGAGGTAATAAAAACAGGTATAAGGAAAGCATTACAAATTCCTAGAACGATCTTACTTCAAGTTAAAGAAAAGTCACAAGACAAAATTTTACCATACATTTCTACGTGCAATCCAAAAAACAGAGAATTGTTTGGAATAATCAAAACCAACATGGAAATATTAAGACATGATCAGAAAATGGAAAAATTGATAAACAATACTAAAGTCATTAAATGCAAAAGACAACTACCCAATTTAAAACACTTTCTAATAAATTCAGAATTCAAACAAAATCAAACAAGTCCTACAGTAAAAAAATGTAAGGAACCGAGATGTGGGCTTTGCAATTATTTAATAGAAGGATCGTCTTTAAAACTGAAAAATAAAATATTTCATGCAAAGGAAAATATGGATTGTACCGTGGAAAATGTATTATATGTTTTAGTTTGCGATGGATGTAATGAATTTTATATAGGTCAAACAGGAGACAAACTTAGAAACAGAAGAACAGTTCACGCACAACAGATAAGAGACCCGTCAACGAGACAATTGCCTTTAAGTGAACATTTAGATACATGCGCCAAAAAGAGACCCAAAGTTTTATATTTATCCATTTTATAAATTTCATACCAATAACGTTTCAGCTAGGTTATCTAGAGAGCAATATTTTATAAACATTTTTGAACCAAAATTGAATAGCGTTAATTGACGTCATATTTTTAGACTAAAAAATATAACTGACGTCATCAATATTGACGCACGTTGTGTATGCGTTTCTAAGCAATTACACATATTTTGACACCATATTTGCCCTGATGAGCATGAAAGCGAAACCGGTTGCAAATAATAATTTAATTATCTCATGGACTGTGTTTTTATCTTTTAATATATATATATATATATATATATGCATATAGTCCTAAGGTTTAAAACCCTTTAAATGCCGGAAAAGGCAATATATATAATGAATTAAATAAAAATGACTTGATATGGCTTTAAAATAATGATTTAATGAAGAATTGTAGAAGTCATTTTATCTTCTGACAGTTCACTTAAAAGTCCTGCTTTAAATAGGCATGGTAGAATTTATGTTTTAACAAGTTTGTTAACTTCTCATGTTTGAAATTAAAGGTGAACATCTTTAACCGACTTCCAAACAAAAACAGAAGTTGTTCCTTTGATATCAAACAAACAAGGTTAAAAGCGAGTGTGTAATTATCACACCTAAGCACATATAATGCGCAGACCGGGTGTCGTTTTTCACAAGTTGAACGTGTCGGTAATCATTGACTTGATTGGAATGCATATCGAATAATGGGTGTGAAATTCCTTACAAACATTGTCAATCGGACTGAAACAAGAGCTGTCAGTAGGACAGCATGCTCGACTTTTTTAGTGCTTGCCAATAAAACAAAACTTTGACAGTTAAAGGCACACACTTTCATGGAAATCCTTCAAATTGTGGGGACACTAAAAACCAATGACCTTTAAGTGTTACCTTGACCTTGAGATAATGGGGTTGGAACATAGGTTTTGCATGTCATCTTGATAAGATGGACATTTGACCAAAGTTTCATAAAATCCTTCGAGGGGTTCAAGAGATACGGAGCCCACATGAAAAACCTATGACCCCTATTGAAAGTGTGTCCTTGAGATGACAGGCTTGGAATAAGAGTTTTTTATGCCGTCTTGATAAGATGAACATTTGACCCAAATTTCAAGAATATCCTTCAAGGGGTTCAGGACATTATGGAGGGGACACAAAATCAACAGCCTGACTAACTTATCAACATACAAACTGACTAACAAACCGATCGACCGACCAGAACCGCTGCGGTTCACTTACGCTCCCTTGTGATAAATTTCTTTGTTCCTGTAATACAGACATATAACCTGTACTTACCTGGCACCAGCATTAAAAAGGAAACCACATTATGCAACACAGTCCTCTTAAAAGCCAGGTAAGACATGAATAGGAATTAATAAGATCTTCTCCTTTTTGGATCGATTGAATTTATTCAATCGTATCCAAAGTTAACAGAGTATTTCAGACCCTTACGGCCGAACTCTTAACACAAATTTTTGTCGAATACGACCGAAAAGTAGTTCTATATTACTGTCCTCTGTTTTAAAAATTATATAGTAACAGATCTAAATAATATCAAAACATTACAGAATAGCATATTATATTGTTGTTTTTCTTATAATTTGTAACTTAAATCAACGAGGTATCTGTTCTGTATTGAACTATTTTCCCACCAGGTTCCTACGTCAGACCGGTGTGACATGAATGTAAGACCCGTGAAATATGTATCGCTACACGGATACACTAAATTCAGTGTTTCGCCCCGCGGTTTTCCCCGACGTCGCTCATTTTGTCAATAACGCAACAGAAATAGCAAAGAGCGTCTTCTATGCCGCAATTAAAATGTGTATAATCAAATTACTACAAAAACATTTCAAAACCTCTCAAAACCCTTAAATGCAAGATAAATTGTTGATAAAATACCCGCCGGTATGGGATATGTCAAATTTTGACCCTATTGCGTCGTCGTTGTCGTCTGATTTCGGATCGACCCGCATTTTGTACCATTGCTTTTTGTGTGTGTTGATTCTTATGATACCATCATCATAGATCGTAGATGCACAAGAGATGGTCGATGAACCTTAATGGGGAAACAAAAACATCTTTATGAGTGATTTTAATGATCATTTTGTAGTCATTTCGATCAGACTGTCACTATTGAAAGGGGTTTAAGTGTGCCAAATAATATCCAAGTTTAATGTCTATGGTTGAATGCACTTATGAAAAATTCGCTTTGTGGACAAATTTGACTTTTGAGATGCAGTGACAAAATGGAAAGCATCCAAAGAGAAACACCTGTTGTCTTGCCAACCCTTTGATTACCCACCATTTTGTGATGTATCACATGCAGTTTTACAGAAGTAAACTGAATAAAACTTCTTTAACACAGTCATGCCTTTTATTTTTTTTACAATAAAGGGTATGAATCTCGGAGTTTCTAAATGAAAGCCGGAAGTTGCAATATGACCTTAGCTGTTGGGTGCAATGTTAAATCCGTCCAATTGATTAAATACATTCAACCTTATGGGCATATCCCATAACTTTTGAATGACATTTAAAGTTGTTCAAACCATAAATTTTCAGTTCAGTTTTGTCAAAATCCATTTCTCTGTTACGATTCACGCTTAATACTACATAGGGTAGTTGAACATAGTCACTGAATGACATAATGTAAGCACATGGGTTCCTATCTCAAAAGTAAAGTTTACACAAATGGTGAAAGGTCAAAATTTGTGGACAGTTGTGTCTCCAGTTTATAACTTTACTCGTGCAAGGGTTGTCCTGATATTCACACATGTATGTGTACAGTCTATGTTGTCCTGATATTTACACATGTATGTGTGCAGACTGTGTTGTTCAGAGACAATCGATCCTCCAGCACTTTCAGTCCTTTGATTTAAAGCTGTTTTAATGAACAGCATTGTGTGCAATTGCTACATTGTATGATGAATATTTTAATTAACACTTAGCCATCATTAAATTTTAGAAACATCCTAGCATTAAACTAAAGGAACTGGTCAGTTTTACAACATCCACACAGAACACTGTAAGTCTTACACATCAATAGCAGGAATATCATATTGGTCATCTGACTATGTATTTTCAGTAAACCTCCCATCTTGCATGCCCAATAAGGTAGTCTATATTAATTTGTACATATTGCAAAGCTTCTGAGCCTGTAGACTGAGTCATTACCTCATCTTTTCTGGACATTTTACAACATCTTAACAATTTTCTCCTTCCCTTGACTCTAACATTTGAGATGAGCTTTGATTGACACAAATTTTTTAAAAGAGATATTTTTCTTTAACAGAATAAGACTTCAAGAGAAACAAGAGGGCCAAGATGGCCCTATATTGCTCACCTGTCTACCATTGGCTATAATACAAGGGGTCATGATTTTAACACAATTCATAGAGGTCCACTACACAATGCTAAGTAACATTCCAAATATCTAAGCTCTGTTTGTCTGCCTAGCTTCTCTGAGTTTTCCCTATATAAGCCTATATGAAATCAAGTGACCTCCCCCCTCCCAGGAAGGGTAAATTTTCACCCTGGGGTCGTTAGTTGAACAATCTAGGTAGAGGTCCACTAGGCGTTTTACATGCAAAATATCTAATCTCTAGGCTTTGCAATTTTGCAGAGAACAAGATTTTAAAAATATTTTTCTATTATAAGCCTATTTAAAATAAAGTGACCAGGGCAGGTACAATTTTGACCTGTGGATCAAAATTTGAACAATCTTGGTAGATGTCTCCCAGACAATGCTACATGCCAAATATCTAAGCTCTAGACCTTGTGGTTTCAGAGATGAAGATTTTTAAAGTTTTTCCTATATAGCCTATGTAAAACCAAGTGACCCCCTGAGTGGGGTCAATTTTGATCGGGCGTTCATTATTTGAACAATCTTGGTAGAAGTCCACTAGACAATGCTACATGCAAAATATCTAAGCTCTAGGCCTTGTGGTTTCGGAGAAGAAGATTTTTAAAGTATTTCCTATATAAGCCTATGTAAAACTAAGTGACCACCTGTGCGGGGTCAATTTTGACCCGGGGGTCATAATTTGAACAATCTTGGTAGAGGTGCACTAGACAATGCTACATGCCAAATATCTAAGCTCTAGGCCTTGTGGTTTCAGAGAAGAAGATTTTTAAAGTTTTTTCTATTAGTTCTGCATGGAATGGAATTTTTTAACAACTTAGATAGAGCTCTATGCAAAGAACATCCCTGCAAAGTTTTATCAACATTGGCCCAGTGGTTTCAGATGAGAAGTCGTTTGAAGGAAATGTTGGACGGAGGGACGACAGACAGAATGCAATCCTAATAGCTCACTCTGGCACTTTGTGCCAGGTGAGCTAAAAACACCTCTCAATCTCAACAGACTGTTTTAAGTCTACTGGGTCAGAAAAATCCAAATTTCTCCAATTTAATTAAAACTTTTGCCAGATAATCATATAATGAGACAGTTGCTTTTTTTAGATACTAATAAATACCAATGAGCGTGATTGTATAATATAATTAATAATGCAGTACACTTTTTTGCAAAATTTCATGGTTTTCAATTTGCCACAGGTTAATACTAAGTGGAAATACCAAGTTCAGACTGTATTTCTGACAGATATTCAAATTTTTAGGTTCTTTTAAACATGAATAAATTTTAAGAACTTTTGAACATGTAAAATATCCCAAGTTTCAAAAGAAATGGAAAATTCATACTCAAGGTAACACAATGCATATAGTCAGTGTTTTGAACTGTATGCGGTATTTACTTAGGCATCAGTTTTTAATTTGTAAAGACTTTCACAAAACTACAACTGAGAATATGTGAAAACCCTTCTATGTGTACATGAATGCAGTTGTCAAGAATGCTTCTTTTTGAAGTTGAACAGATTCTATATAGCTCTAGTAAAAAGAATAAAAAAGTGCTTTATATCTAAGAGAAGTTTTACCAACTTTTCTAACGAATCATGAACTACATGCTTTTGTTGCAAATCTGGGAAACCTATAGCTACCCCCTCAGTGGTCAAGCTGACTTGAAATCACTATAACCTCTCATTGATAGATGGCCATGGGTTCAAGTCCTGCTATTGATCACGGCTCTTTATGCAAGACAGGGTTCTAGTACTGGCCTTTCCTGGGAGCTTCCAAACTGTATAAGAACCTAAATACAGTAAAAACAGGCATTAAAAAAAGGGGAAATGCAGGCTTTATTTTTTTAACTTAAACTAGACCTATCATTAAATGTGATAAATACCCCGAAAGAATGCTTTATAAACTGAGGAAGTTCGCAGTAACAGAATACCAGAAAAAAACAACTAAAAAAGAGATATAATTGTTCTTGGCAATAACTGTAATTTGTCAAGATAGAGTTATGATTCTTTTGTACTGCACTTCCTCTCATTGTGCTTGACCATTGTATGAAGTTGTATTGAATTCCAACCAGTAGTTTTCAAATTACAGTTGACTCTCAGTATTTCAAACTCGCTTACCTGAAATTTCCTTTTAAGTCGAAGAAATTTTGAAGTCCCGCCAAATTTGCTTCTTTATTTATGTACTTTAACTCCTTTTAAGACAAAATTTGACATACCGAGACTCTGGATGTGTCGAAGGTATTTTTTGGTCCCGTCATTCAAATTCCAGTGTATTGTCAACTTGTTAAGTCGAAGTGCGAAAGTCACCGACAGATCAAAGGTGCGGCGGGGTCAAAAAGTGAGACGTTGTCATGCCAATTCACACGTGTCGTAATGATTGTTGTTTGTTTTTCATGGATTTACTTTAATTGCCGGTGACTACGTGTAATTAATGATGAAAAATGCGGTAATTACTTAAAAGCCCAAATTTATTTGAGAGGTTAAATGATAATAGTGATTGGGTTTTATCAAACAAAATGGCCAAGATGGCCCTAAATCGCTCACCTTGGTACAAGTCCACTTGCCTGGTGGAAGATCACTAGATAATATTATATACAAGAGAATATTCAGAGAAGAAGATTTTTAAAGCTTTTCCTATATAAGCCTATGTAAAACTAAGTGACCACCCCCGTGGGGTCAATTTTCACCCGGGGTCTAATTTGAACAATCTTGGTAGAGGTCCATAGCCAATGCTACATGCCAAATATCTAAGCTCTAGGTCTTGTGGTTTCAGAGAAGAAGATTTTTAAAGTTTTTCCTATATATTAAGCCTATGCAAACTTAAGTGACATCCGCGCGGGGTCAATTTTGACCCTGGGGTCATAATTTGATCAATCTTGGTAGAGGTCCACTAGACAATGCTACATGCCAAATATCTAAGCTCTAGGCCTTGTGGTTTCAGAGAATAAGATTTTTAAAGTTTTTCCTATATCAGCCTATGCAAAACTAAGTGACCACCCCCACGGGGTCAATTTTGACCCTGGGGTCATAATTTGAACAATATTGGTAGAGGTCCACTAGACAATGCTACATGCCAAATATTTAAGCTCTAGGCCTTGTGGTTTCAGAGAAGAAGTTTTTTAAAGTTTTTCCTCTATAAAGCCTATGTAAAACTAAGTGACCCCCGGTGTGGGGTCAATATTGACCCGGGGGTCATAATTTGAACAATCTTTGTAGAGGTCCACCAGACAATGCTACATGCCAAATATCTTAGCTCTGGGCCTTGTGGTTTCAGAGAAGAAGAATTTTAAAGTTTTTCCTATATAAAGCCTATGCAAAAACTAAGTGACCACCCGGGCGGGGTCAATTTTGACCCGGGGGTCATAATTTGAACAATCTTGGTAGAGGTCCACTAGACAATGCTACATGCCAAATATCTAAGCTCTAGGCCTTGTGGTTTCAGAGAAGAAGATTTTTAAAGTTTTTCCTATTTGTTGCCATAGCAACCAGAGTTCTGCATGGAATGGAATTCTTTGAACAATTTTGGTAGAGCTTCATGCAAGGAACATTCCTGCATAGTTTTATCAACATTGGCCTAGAGGTTTCAGAGGAGATGTCATTTGAATCAAAATGTTGACGGAGGACGGACGACGTACAACAGATAACGGACAATCATCGATCAGAAAAGCTCTTCCTGGCGTAGCCAGGTGAGCTAATAAGAGAATAAGAAATTAATCAATTATATCTTTGAGGGGGGTCACTGCTGAAATTCAAAATAACAAGAAATTTAATTGACCCTGCTATTTATTGAAACTAACATATAGCTAATTTCTGGAAAAACTAGACCTATCACTAAACATGATTAATATCCCCAAAAGACTGCTTTATAAACTGAGGAAGTTTGTAGTAACAGAATACCTTGCAGAAAAAACTAAAATAGAGATATTGTACTTGGCAATAACTCTGCAATTTGTCAAGATAGAGTTATGGTTCTTGTGCACTGCACTTTCTCTCATTGTGCTAGACAATCGTAGGAAGTTGTATTGAATTCCAACCAGGAGTTTTCAAGTTATGCTTTGGACAAGGAAAAGTAACAAAGGGCAATAACTCTGTAATTAGTCTAGATGGAGTTATGGTTCTTTTGCACTGCACTTCCTCTCATTGTGGTTGACCATTGTATGAAGTTGTATTGAATTCGTAGGTAGGCGCTTGGTAGTTCAGAATTTTGATAACATCGCTAGATGTCAATGGTTTCCCGGTGAATTTTAGGTTTCAAAGGGTTTATTTTCGGTGTTTATTGGTATCTGTAATTTTGGTGAGAGTGAAATATACCACGTCATTAAGTAGGCCAAGGGTCATAATTTGAATTAAATTTATACAAGAGTTATCTGACATGACAGTCTGATCCTCTGAAGACTTTAATGAAGTTTCAAATCAATTTCGTAAGTTGTTACTGAGATATGTCCATGATAATACCTTGCATGCAGAACTTCAGCCAAATTTTTTAAGTCAAACAAGGGGCATAATTTAAAGGAAATTCATACACAAGTTATCTGACTTGACAGACCCCTGAAGACTTTAATGAAGTTTCAAATCAATATCATAAGTGGTTATTGAGCTATGTCCATGATAGTACCTTGCATGCAAAACTTTTACCAAAGATGCAATGCTGACGCCCATACCGACAGTCAAAAGTGACTGTAATAGCCCTACTTATTCTTTGAATAGTAGAGCTAATACTCTGTATCATGTTATACTGAATAGTATCCCAAACGTTTGTTTGCTAGGGTCATTTTCCAGTGTGGAAACATTTTCTAGCTCCATCTTAAAGCGACTGCACTCCAAATTCTTAGTAAATTTTAATTTTTTGGTAAAATCAATATATATTCAATTTGTCAGCATCAAGATTATTTTCTTTGTGTAAGGCTAAAAATAAAGGTAGAAAAAATATTTACCCGAGCCAGGTTTTGAACTCGGATCTTTGCGCTTACAAAAATTTACAGGGGCTTAACCTACTACACTACGGAGTCAGCTGATTTGATGCGAGTTAAAATATTGATATCCAAAGAGCCCACCCCATTAGTCACGGGGTGATATTTTCTACAATAAAAATAAGCAAAACAACACATTTAAATTGTTTCTTTTGTTGAAAACTTGTCCTTATCATAATACAATGCCCCTGATACGTAATGACAATTGTTTTCTTGAAATTGAAAATTTTCTTTTTTTGTCGTAACTTGTCCATCTGGAGTGCAGTCGCTTTAAAGGGAAAGAATGTGGCTGTTAGAGTTAAATAAGGTTGTAAAATCATTCTCCATTGGTTCGCTTTAAAAGTTGGGCAACATGAAAATGATGTTGTTTGATAATATTGTTTTAGTGGTGCCAAGGGAGGAAGGTTTCAACAGCCTATAGAGTTGAAGACAACCCATTACACTAAAAGTCAAATCTTTGACACATTAATGCAAACACAGTTGTGGTTGGGTTGTCTTTGCTTGTTGCTGAAACTCTTTCAAGCTTCAACTTGGCGCATGTTTGCTTTGAAATCCTTGAGAAGGCCATAAGTAAGTAGGTCTGATGTCTTCTGTTAACTTTCTGAAGGGCAAAAAAAACTTCAGACACAATTAAAGCTCACAGCTAAAATAGTTCAAAGTTTGTGGAATTTGCATTAAATTTAAATACAGTAAAACCTCTATAACTCGAGGTCGCAAGGGGACGAGTAAAATGCTCAAGTTATCCGGGTTCTCGAGTTATCCGAACCATCGAAATTTTACAAGTTCTTCTGCTGTCATATATCAACAAGTTATTTTAGGACCTTTATGATGAGGTCGGATTAATACATTTACAAAATCTATTCATTACATTAAATCATGAGCCCCGATTACCTTTCGTACTTATTTGATAAAATTCTGTTCGTTTTGTTTGCATACATGTATAATCAGGGTAATTACTATTTGACAACTGATTAATGGAGAAGGCAGGTTAATGTTACTTTACTTCTTCCAGTGTATTCATGGGTCACTTGGGTTTTTCTTACTGTTTTCCAATAATGCCAGGCGACCAGTAAGCTTTATTTGTTTGTAAGTGACTCAGTAGCGAAAAGGGATTATTAACTCACACCAGTTGTCGTATAGGCACAGCAACGGAGAATCGGTATAACACATCACTCGTGGCATTTTCAAGAAACGCATTACAAACACGTTTCAGTATGTTTTTTGTAAATGTCATCTGAGACAGAGTTAAATGAAACAGCTATTTGGCTATGATACAGATTTGAAAAAAGGAAAAGCACATTACTTTCATTTAACGTAGAGGTTATAGAAATCAAACGAAAGAATATGCAGTTTGGGATTTTCTCTCAAGCTTTATCATCAAAAGTCTACTCAGACTCAAAATTTTCATCTCATCATTAAGTTCGCATAATTAAAAACTTGCAAACATAATTTTCTCTATTTTCTTCTTATTCAATAAAAGTAACAACTGGGTGTAATTATACATGATTTAAGATGATTTAAATGTGCTAATAACATTTCATACACTTTGGCTACTGGACGGCCAATTAATCGATAATTAACGAGAACAATCAATTAACAATAGAAGTTTTTCCCATGACATGTCAAAATAATGATGCGCCATTGGAGGTGAGAAAAATCTGATAATCAGTAACCTCGAGTTGCCGCAGGTAATTTAGTAAGAAATCTACCTGGCGGGACCACAGGTGTTCCTTGAGTTATCCGGGGTTCTCGAGTTTAAGCTCAGTTATCCATACTATTCTCTGGTTAAACATAGAGGTAAAATTGCCGGCCGGTCCTCCCGAGTTACGGGGTTCTTGAGTCAGCTCAGCGGTTACTGTATTGAAATTCTAAATTTTATTCTGTGTTGAATTTCTCCTGATTTTTACACAATCTTACAATTTTTAAAGTACAAACTGCTAGAAATGTGTCTGGAAAACTTGGCATGTTTTCAGCTGTCAGAAGAAGCAACATTGGAATTTAATGTCTGATATATTGTTCTAAGGTTATATGATTGACTTTTAATATTAACTGTTTCACTAGAGCATTCTGTGTTGTGATTTTCATTTTTGAAATTACAATACCTACTACATTTCCATCATTGACCACTGCAATAAAATGTGAACTGAATTTTGATATAGTATTAGGTGTACATGCTTCTTCAAAATAGTTGAATACTCCTTGTTGTACACAACCTTTTAAATTTCTTTATAATAATTCATGGAAAATCCAATGTGTTTATGATGCATCAATGTTAAGTCAAACATAGAAGAAGAATCTCTGGAAGCTATATTCTAGTTAGGATGGCAGTAAAACAGACTTGTTTTTTTGGAAGGCTTTCGTTTGTTTTTTCAGGTTAGCTAGACAGGTTTAAGACCAGTGGGTTGACACTCAACGAAGAAAACATTTGGTATGGCCTTATTGTTTGTGTATACTTGAAGTTACTTGATTTATGATCATCAATTTTTCTTGTGACATGGCTTTGATCTCTTTATCAATATTGGCACATGGCATAGATAAGCCAGGAATTGATGCAGGAATTGATGCAGGAATTGATGTGTTCAAACTGGATGTTTGTGCAAAATAATTAGTGGCAGATGGCGATAAGCCAGGTAGGAGTTTAAAGAAGGGGTAGGGAGTAAAACAAGGTATAACTGCATAAGAAAGAAAACTCTTTTTTCATAATAATGTGTGATAAGTGGTGTCATAGAAAAGACATGATCAAGTACCTACATCATATTGGTCTGACAATTGAAGGTTGGTATCTCTGTGCATCTCTTCAAGGACGGTGGAGTAGCGGCTCAGTGGAATAGGTCTAAAATAGAAGTTGTCAATAAAATAATCTACTGCCACAAAGCAATTCTTGGACTGAATCCAACTGCTGGGTTCAAATATTCAGCAGCATAGAGAGATTTATAAGAGTAAATAACAAATGAAAAGGATACAACTGAGAAGTTATTCTTGCAAGTGAAAATGTTACTGTAATGACCACAACCTCAACAATCCCTTTTTTCAGTCTGAACTTCAAGCAAGAGGGTCATGATGGCCCTATATCACTCACCTGAGAACCATTGATACAAATGGTCACCCAAGGAACTTAGGTCCACCCCTTTAGGAGGAGATGTCTTTAAAGTTTTTTTCTATAATAAGCTCTGTCGGCCATGTTGTGCAACGGAGTTGAACAGTTGTGCAACGGAGTTGAACAGTTGGAGCACCCAAGGTACATTTGGTAAAAATTATTTTAAACTACACCTATCACTAAATGTGATTAATACACCCGAAAGACTGCTTTATAAAATTGGGAAGTTTGTAGTGACAGAATATCATGAAGAAAAAACTAAAATAGAGATACTGCCCTTAGCAATAACTCTATAATTAGTCAATATAGAGTTACGGTTCTTGTGCACTGCCCTTTCTCTCATTGTGCTTGACCATTGTATGAAATTGTATTGAATCCCAACCAGTAATTTTCAAGTTATGTTCCGAACAAGGAAAAGTAACAAAGGGCAATAACTCTGTAATTACTCAAGATAGAGTTATGGTTCTTGTACACTGCACTTACTATCATAATGCTAGACCATTGTATGAACTTGTTTTGAATTCCAACCAGTAGTTTTGAAGTTATGCTCCGGACAAGGATAAGTTACAAAGGGCAATAACTCTGTAATTAGTCAGAAGTTATTGTTCTTTTGCACTGCACTTCCTCTCATTGTGCTTGACCATTGTATGAAGTTGTATTGAATTCCACCTTGTAGTTTTCAAGGTATGCTCTGAATAAGGAAAGTGCAACGGACCGACCGACTGACCGACCGACCAACCACTGTGGAAGTGACTATAAAGTAACCTTGACCTAAAAAAATAATTGTTTTTTGCTAAAAAAAAACAATTCAAAACTAAAAGAAAATTGAATAAAAGTTATTTTAGTACCATATTTCCCCGCTTATAAGACGAGGAAATAAAGTCCCGATTTTTGCCTCAAAGTGGGGTCCTCGTCTTATAAGAGAGGCCACGAGAATCAACCAAAAATAAAAATCAATCCTAGAAACATTTGTGATGAAATCTGCAATAAACACGTTCTGATGAGAATAGTCACCTTTCTGATTGTGCCTTAACTATGCCATTTTCAACATTTGTTTTCAAATATCAATATCCGTGTATAATTTCGTTAGAATTAACGGTTTTTCCTATATGAACAAACATGTTTGTGTTATATAGAACAAAAACGTGTTATTGATACTAAATATTTTATTACTTTTCACATTAAGTACATACATGATAATGATATTACAAACGTACTTGCTTATACAAAATATCAGTTAAACAACTTGGTGCACACAAAAACAAATTGACTGAATTCAGTCACTAACTGACCATACATTCATAGCATATATGAATCTGTACTCCAAGACGATTCGAATATGATTGAAATTGCATCTGACTGAATTTCAGTCATTCCTGATTTCACTATCTGTAACTGAAGAAGCAATGAAAGTTTTTCGGTAAACAAAAGTAGAAGCTAGGCTGACAGTGACTGAATTCAGTCACGAAATAGCAATCATTTAGGCTAAAATTGTATCTGATAAAAATTAGTTATTTTATGTTTTCACTTTCCTAAAATTTCTAAAATATCCTAAACGCTGAAAGCAATGTTTTTCCATGATCAAAGTAAGAAGTTAGCCGAATTCGGCTAAATAGCATGATTCATAACACACATTGAAATTCACCGATACTGGATGTAAAATAATTGTATTCACTCAAAATTATCACCTTTCAGTAAGTAACGCGATACAAATGTATGTTTACAAATGTGCATATACCGTATTTATTTTAATTGCGAAATAATTTATTATTATTTTAATTATGTGTTGAGGTAATGTAACAAGATGATGCAACACATAATGTAAAATGACAATTGAAAGACACAAATTAATTCATTAAAAAAGACGAACATCAAACAGCCAATAATTTAATAATTATTTTAGTTTTTCGTGCCTTAAACTAGCGACCAACAAAAACGAAGAGGGAGTAAGTAGATAAGTAGAGCTGTACATAACAATAAAAGTTTCTCTTAGCTAAACAGAAACACACAATTATGTAGACGAATAAAGTAACGACAAGAATACATGTAAAGCTAGTCGACGTAGTGCGAACGAAACATAAATCCATTGATCAATAAATCATTATTTCAATATCTAGTCCATGCCTAATGACAAATACTATTTTAGCCCTAATGACAAATACTATTTTAGCATACATAAATATTAAAACCACAATTTGCCCAAAAAGAACCAAATGAATGAATGAACGAATGAATGAATAAATGAATGAATATCAATTAAAGGCGGTCAATTACTTTTAAGCAACATTTTATGACAATTTTTTTGTATAATTTTTATTCTGTTAGAGATTTATCTAATGAACAAAAAGACCCATTACATAGAGTTCGATCCCTATCAGAAATTTACATTTAATTAGCTTTTATAAAAATTTGTTATTATTTAATATGAAAGTATTTAAAACGTTGAGTATTTCTTTTTTATTTCAATATAATATCTACTTTTACGTTTGAATTGGATAGATATACAAATATCTTAACATTCTGATCCAAAATGCAAGATTTAAACCTACGTGTAGCTTCTGAATAGATTTATTTATGGACTTTAATTGGCTCTTAAACATAAACAAGAAGGCAGGGCTATTAAGACTGGCACTGTGAAAACTATTTGAAATATCCATGGCCTGACAACAAGCACTGTCTGTTAGACGTGCCCATTGAAACTGACAGTCCTCGATTGAAATTGATTGATAACATGATTATATAAGTTAACCTGCCTAGTGGTCACATGTATTCAGCAGTCGTCAGCCTTTAGAAGCCAAATTCTATTTTTACTCAGTTTGCCATTCATATTAAAAACATTAACTGTACAGCCGCCATTTTAAATGCAAACTGTGTCCGGTTTAATCATACATTTAACTTAAAACAAAATGTTGTTAATGTAATTTTTAAGTTTTTGAACTTTTTACAAGATACATGCAGAACAAAATAGACAACATGACATATAACTAACATAACTATAAGAATATATACATATACGTATGCATTATAAACATACGCCCCTTTACATCCAAGACAGCTGAAACGGAAACATGCAAGTACATGCACATGAATATTATATCAAGTAAAGCTTGAAAATGATTCAATTTACGGAACTGATATGATTCAGTGGTATTATTCATGTAACAATCTGCCTCCGGGCGTTCAGTTGGGACATGTCTAGTTGTTCCTCTCCAGCCTACGACTTTCATTTGCAGGCCATTTCTTAAAATGCATGAAAACATCACCCCGATTGTCTTTCGTCAATCTGAAAATATTTGTTGAAGTATTAGATGAAATGTATCGTTATTGTATATATTGAAAGGTATTATTTAACATTATTCTTATGAGAAACAATCCCCCTGGTCTCCGCCACACCCATGCAAACTCGGACTTCTTTAAGTACTCTTTTTTCACTCATACCACAGTCTTGTGGAATAGATTACTCACGCATATTGAGATTCTGCCTGGTCTTGAATCATTCAAGCAGGTGTCGGCCCAACTAAGTTATTAATCGTACAACAATTGTTTTTGAACCTTTTATTCTTTTACCATTTTAACAGTTTTAACAATCTTGATTCTCCTAACTGTAAGAACTATTATGCATTTATATGATACTCGTGAGAGGTGTGAGGCAGTTTGACAAGATAGATAGATACTATAATGATTTTACCCGATATAGACATAAATTAAAATGGAGCAAAGTCTCATATTTTCAGAATGACTACATAGTATAACACTTGATGATTAATTATCTAGAAATGATTTTCTTAGATCTTAGTGTACGTCTGCCTATAAAACATCTGCATTTTAAATGGTTCTAGGAAAAAGCGTGAAGTTTTTATTTGTTGCAACCTGCTGGCTATTATCAAATTAGAAAGCTCTTTGGTGGCTGAAATTATATAATTAAACTGTGGCTGACCCAAATTATAGCAAATCAGTACTGGTGGTAAACTGACATTTCATTAATGACCATGCAAATTATCTAAAGTAGAGTTTGCCACCTTCAGTGAAAGATATAACTGTAATGGCGAAGCCATTAACCAGATAATGTGGTCAATTAATCAAACAATATTATACAGCAAGCCTGTTACGCTAGCCGTATTTTGTAAGATTGCCTTTAAACACCACAATAGGTCCTTCGTGAAATAACAAGTTTAAATGAAACTCGATCTGTGCGAAGCTTATGTATGTAACGAATTTGATTTTGACTATATAGATCTGCATTCATCCCACCCAAAAACATTTCTAAATGGTATGTTAGTAAACTACTAGTATGATAAACATATATTCGTCGCATGTAAGTATTTAGTGTACATATCTCCAGCTCTGCATAATGTAGGTTCAAGTCATGTGAACATTCATTTTCTTATTCAACTGTTTATACTTTAATACAATTATTATATTTATATAGAATGTACCTGAACACATCAGGAACATTGATTATAGCGATTATTTTGACTTTGAAGTATAAAAAAAATTATATTGATAATGCTTACATGCCGAGCTAGTCAACATAACACTGGCACGTTATATGGACTCCTTTTCTAGTAGTGTAAACGTGACGGATATATGCCTATTGTACTTTAAGTTTTTAATTAAAAAAATAAATAATAAATATTGAGAAAAGTCTACATTACCTATCAAAGTTTGAAATTTTCATTTAGCTAAACCAAGTCACTTACTTACGTTCGTAGTGCGGGAGCACTAAGTATAGATTATCAAATTTGCGTTAAAAAGTACGCTTATAACTGAGCTACGAAACAAATCGATTTGTTTCTTGTGTGTAAAATTAATTTATATATTTATAAAGTCAATATATGTAATTGAAAGCCGAACATACCTTAGTGAAGCAAATTCGTTTCATTCTGATCCACACTATCGGGGTTAGCATAACTAATGGCAAGACATCGTCGGGCGAAATCATAGATACATTTTGTACTTGTATATATCTGAAAGCAAGTAAAAAACTTAATAGTAGTTGCAAAATTGTATGTTCCACAACTTATTTTGATGTCAAAAATTCTCTACATGTTATAAAAATTGGTCATGGTACAATTTGTAATGAAAGCTACGAATGCTTAGACATATCTTTCAGAAAAATCTTTCAGAAATAATAAAAGTTATAAATATAAAGTTACAAGTTATCTTTTTACGGGCGTTCAGTATATATAAGAGACATGACGCTAATATATCAACTAAATAACACTTCTGATTATGTAGGTTTTTATTTCAAAATGCATATATCGATGGTACATGTATCAAATTATGTTAAAATCAAAAGTAGAAAATTCTTTTACCTTTAAACACAGTTTCCTTCAACAATATGTGAACTCCGCTTTACTGCAGTATCGTTGTACTATTCCAATTATTTTTGTTCAAATTATACATACAACACTGTAGAAGTAAAAATGTCTTACAATTGAAAAAATTCTTCTTCGAACACATTAGCAAGGTCACTGTTCGTTCATCCATTTTCTCAACACAACTACTTCACATAAAACTCATTGTTAAATGGACTAAATGAACCTTGTAACAGACTGTAAACCGTTGTAACGAGAACTACCTGTTTTATGACCCTTGAAATACTTTGAATTTTATACTTATACACATTTTGTACCTTCGAGAAGTGGCAGACCCCCATAGGAACAATTTTGTTGTTATTTTTTATGTTTATTTCTTTTTTGTGTTTCTAATAGAATTGAAATACATGAACATTTATGTAATTTTGCAAAATATGACAACTGCTTCTTAATATTCCAGAATTGTAGCGTGCTGTTCAAGTAATAAATGAAAATATAAAAGTCGACCTTGGTAATTTGTAGAATAATTTTAAATATTAGTGATACAAATCCGTTATCAGTAATTGCCCATACTCCCAATCTTTTAATTTTATTTGTGTGATATGCCTCGGGACAAAATTATGTAAATTGCATAAAGTATTTCATGGCTTTATTGCATAAGTTACCCGTGTTAATTTTTTGGAATTAACTACATGTTTTGTAATTCTGCATTGACTGCAGTACTTTTTTAACCTATACAAAAACAAAATTTAATAAACATGAATGCATAACTACTTCAACTGGTAAAAGTCCATTACTAAGACCAGAAACAGAAAACAGAAACCTTTTCCCGTCGGCGATATTTGACTAGGACCTTCAGGGGCGGGTACTGGTGAGAACTCCAGGAAGCAGTAATGAAGAATATTTTATTAAGTTTTAAGAACTTATGCTGTATAAGCCTCAGATCATAATAATAATGAATTACAGTCAAACCTGTGTTGAAGACCACCTCCAAATAAGGACCACCCTGCTTATAAAGACCAGCAGGATGATTACATTGCACTTTTCATCTGTAGTAAAACGGCAGTGAATAAAAACCACATACTTTCAAAGACCAAATTTATAGCTTCCCAGCAGTGCACTTCTGGGTGCTGTGGGGCTCGTTTTGGGGAGGCTGCGTTTTTGGTACGTGGCATTCCCTGTTTGATTTTTTGTTTTGTTTTTTTGTTCACAAGTTTGACTGTATGTAGAAATTATTAAATTTTCTATGTTTCATGCATCGCAAAATAGGCGAACGTAATGTATTGATTACTAGTAATTCGAAATATCCGCGCTCGTGTGATTCGACCACCAGCTTAATGTATAATTGACTGTTTTCAGATGTGCTTATACAGCTGTACTGATGAAGATTTATTGTAAGACTGTCTTTGTAAAAGAACTATTGCAACTTGCGTATTACATTTTTATTTTTTCTTTACGTGTCGCGTTGATGAAACTTACGATTTGAGGCATGTCACGTAACAGACTGGCAGTTAACACGCCATCACTTCTGGGAACGGCCAGTTCTAAAATCTCTAGAAGAAACTGCCAATTTAAAAAAAAATAAAGAATCATTTTGGGAACTTGGTTCGAAACAATGACCTCAACTTCGGTGATAGTTTTAGTGATTACAAGTCAACAACATTATTGCCTAGGCCATAAGTAAAGGCTGTTATTTAGTGTAATAAATGTCTTACATACTATTCGCATTTAACTTTCAGCATGTGCGCATGTATAGTATGGTACCTGTTCACGTGCGCGGGTATAGTATATATGTATTAATTTTGGATAACAACCCCTTGAGAACAGAAGGTAGTTGTGTAAAAGACAAGCATGACCTCATATTCAAATGATTGCTGCTATCAAAACGAACATTTGTAGTTAATAACTGCGAATCAATTTTATTTTTACATGTACTCTATTGTTTCTATAAACAATTTGCCACATGACCAAAACAAGAACTCTTTATCTAATACAAGTCAGATCTAGTTTATTTTGTATCACTCGAGTATTAATCACAACACATAAAGAACAAAGATGGCAGTAAATAGGTCGTAGTAACATTAAAGGGGCACTACCTACATCTAGCAAGTTAAACTCTCCAAACATAAATAATGTGTTCAATGAACGTAAAATGATAAAAGAGTCGTAAGAGTCGCTGACTTGAAATCACTATAACCTCTCATAGATTGAGCGTCATCGGTTTGAGCCCTGCTGTGAGAGACTTTCTTGCGGAAGATATGAGTCTAGTACTGGTTCTTCTCAGGAAAGTTGGTTAAGTAAACTGCCTGCCTATTAAAATGACCAAATGCAGTAAGAACGGGCGTAAAATTCCTAAAATACATTTATTAAGAACAAATATAAAAATGCTTCATTTTGTCACAATTTTTGTGCTATATCGCTATCAACTCATTAGTTGTACAATGACAACTTTACATAGATTATTGGATATTTTACGGTACTGTACCATATTTTCTAATGCTGGTTTTACCTGTATAGTATAAGCCTTTAAGTTACATGTAAGTAATAATACTTGCAAACATTCTATGATTTTGAAGTTATTTAATTTGACACCAGTTTTAAGGAGTACTTCTTTAAAGAAAGAAGCATTATTTACAACATCACAATACAAACATTATTGATAGCTTTGTTTGAATCGATTCAAGGGCACGTCATGGCAAAGACGTGCAGAAATGTTCTACAAGCTTCATTTCTACATTGAAAGGTCAATGTTAGCGTGCTACAAACTCTGGTTTGAACACATATCAAAAAATTTGGTGACCAATCGTTCCGGGGCGATCCTGTGTTTTGCACTTTGCTCAGCGCCATTTCCAAATTGTTGTTACTGCAGTGTCTTTTCTCATTGTTAGAATATTGTTAAAACCATTATTCAGTGTGTAAGTCTGGTTGTTGATCGGATTGGTTTTGGCCTTTCATTAATTTTACAACTGTAGGGGGGGTGGGGTCGGTGGGGGACTGGGTCGAGCATCACACTTCTAACCCGGAGGCATCATGTTCGAATGCCATTATCCTTCTTTCTGGTGCAAGCACTTGTTCCGGCAAACATATTAAATAAATAAGTAATAAGAAGCTAATATAAGTGTAACAATTTAAAGATGGATAACCAAATGAGATATATGTGAAAAGGCAAAGCCCTAGATAAAAACGGAATTTTTTTCATCAATGGCATGCGTCTGGATGTACGTCATATGAAAACAAAATATGCATACACATGTACATGAAAATACACAAATTGTTATTGAAACTGTTATACATGTACAAAGTTGTCAATTACGAAAGAAAAACTTAGTTTCCAACATTTTAAAACAGTTTCTCCAAAGGCATATCATACAAGAAATATCTTGCTCTTCAATCTGTGTATTTTCGTTAATTGCTACTTACACTTTTAAAAAGAAGTGCAGAAAAAAACGTAGCTAAATTTTCACATTTCTGTTGACTTTATTTACTACTCAATCAATGTATTTTCAATACACGAACGTCTCTATAATGTTTGCTATATGTTTTTAATGAGTGATCTGTCATTTGTCCAACGGTAAATGTATCGGTTACATCACTTAAGTTTCAAAAACAAATATTATACAGTCAATTTTGTTGAGCATTCTCCATACGTTTTGTCTGTTTCTGGTGACGTGTTATCAGTATTAGTATATATTACATGTCCGTCCACTACACAAAACCCGTAAAGCATTGACTATGTACTATTAAGCCGGCTGGGCCAATACCTTATAAAGCGAGCCAATACCGACGATCGCAGCCATTTTTTACCTTTAATTTCATACCAGTTTTAAATACTCATTTAAGACTTTTTGTTATGAATTTGTGAGTAAGTGCTTAAACGGTATAAGTACAACAATAACTCAGTTTTTTCGATTGGTTTTATTTTAGCGCTTTCTGCTATAACTGCTATTGTTTGTCATTGATTCTACAAGGCATGCTTATCTTCAACAACAATGTTTTCTAATTAAAGTGAATTTCTACATCTAAAATTTTTATTCAATAACCTGTTACCAAGCGATTGCAGTGCAGACCAGACGTCGCCGTTGTACCATCGTAAATGACGCGGTGTGTAGTACGTATGATCTAAAAACAAAAATAATATCAAACAGGGAAACCAAATAGTTATATTATTGTTTTGAATTTAATATCAAACAGGGAAACCAAATAGTTATATTATTGTTTTGAATTTTCAACAAATTATTCAGAGAGTTGAATTATGCAAGTCCCATAAACGTATCCGTATGTACATGTAGCTGTAGCACCTATCTGTCCAAGAAAGATGTATTACCGGCACAATTGACTGTTACTTTGAAAACGTTAACACAGGTTCGTATGTACCAAAGAAGGGCAGTTGTTGAGGACTCAATGGAAGTACCCTAAGCCATTACTTTTTCTCTGTTATGTAACGATATGCGTATGTGAATTGATTCAGACTGCAAACTTATTCCATACGCCATCAAGGATCCAAAGTAAATTTCAGAAAAACCAGGCAGAGTTATGTGCTATTGTTCAACATGACTAGTTGACAATAAAATTTATGTTCTTTGCACTTTAGGTAAAACTGAATGGGCTGCAAGGACATTAAGAAAAATAATTCTACCAAAGTTGTTTGTTACGGTTATGAATTTCTTCCCAAAAGAGTGTTAAGAATCTAGGCTTGGGTATTGTACATAGAGTGCACATACATGTACTTGTCTCTTTACTTAAAAAAATGTTAATTCTCGGGTTAGATTTTTATACAGACACTGTAGCAATTTCTGCGTTCAAACAAAGAAAATGTTGCTTAGTGCTTTAATACAGTCATTGTGTTACTTTGATAATTCTTGCTCGTATTGGTATTCTGGCTAAACTAAGTCACTCCAGTGCCGGTTACAGATCACTCAAAGTCAAGTTATCAGATTCATACTTGACGAATCCCAGGACTAGTATAATGACGTGTGACACACCATTAAGAAATTCAGCAACAAATAAAGTTGTATATGGTTCATAAAACATGCACCAAACATGACTATTAGGATTGAGAAGGAAGCCATTATTTCTATGTTTTGTATGTATTATTTTTAACAATATTATGTACATTATTATAAAGATCTTACATGTATGCACGAATAAATTTCAACTGAATTGCATTCAAAACTTTATAAATAGAAAGTACAAGTTAAATTTAAAGCGCAGTGCCAATGATATCTAAAACACAAGTAGAAAAGGCTTTCTGGCAAGGTGTTTCATAACAAAATCACTATAATACGAAAGATATGCATACATTAACACTGTTTTGAGTAAATAGAACGACATAGTTATATCGCTATTCTATCAATAAATTCTGTTTTTGTATTCGATCAGTAAGTTCGAAGTGCCATCTGCACCTTTAAAAGATATATTTCCCACAAATAAGCCGATCATCAAAAGTCAAGAAACCAATTAATGCCAGAATCTTGCTACACACATATACGTATTTTTTAAATTTATTTAATCAGATGTTGTTATAGAATAATTTTAATTTTATCTCCCTAAACTATCACCGTAGAATACATGTAAGTATTTATAAACATAGGTGTGAAGTACAACTCTTGAAATTGAAACTGTATCTTAAATAACTAACAAGAAAAGTAGCGTGCTACCTACGCACAACATTTCGTACAACATATTATTCATTTGACATTTTAGGGGCATCATCGTGTTCCGAATGCGACCATAGATAGGTTTGTGGATTACATTAATTCAGCCCAAAACTAATTTACGCATGGAATATTTCACATTACACAAAAACTAGAGTCATGTATATATTGACATCAGTTGTGATTCATTTAGCAACACAATTAATTCGCCACTGACTACACTTTTGCATTTCACAATAGAGTAAACTAAAAAAAGATATTGTTATGCATGTAGATAGAAGGCTAAAATAGAAAATACCGGCCGAACACTTTAGAATGGACTTTTATGCATAATGATACATGTACTACCATTTTTAAAACTTATTCTTTAATAAATGTAACTTTTACGGAGAGGACAAATTCCGAACAGTCACCCAAAAGAACTTTTTCGATGCTCCCGCAAGTAATAATAAGAATGTAAAAAATAAATTCCATTTATAACATAACGGTGAGTCAGGCACATCATCCTGGCAGTAAAATTGGTCACGCATGGGTCTCACCGTTGCAACCTAGGTACAGTATAAACTAAAGAGTATCTGCAATTCATTATTTAATTATATTAATGTTAATGGTAGTTTTGGTTCTTTTGTTCAACAATGCAACGCAATTCAGACCAACAAACATATATGTATTATATATGCCAAAATCCCTTATTTCCATAGATTTTGTATCTGCCAGGTAATCATCAGCATGGAATTGAATCAATAAACACCTCTCTGATAAATGACCTTAACACCACCTAATCTGACATTAATAGCCGCAAACATCTCTACAGGGTCAATCTAAGCAGCCTGTTAGAGCATTGCATGCAGTAGTATACTAATTATAAATTATATTAAAATATATGTTGAATTAGGAAAGTACAATGGGTCTTAACTGAACTTATATTACAAGTAACTAAGTATAAGATATATTTCTTTTTTAAACATGATTAATTCAGTGTTTTTCTAGCAAATTTTAACAATTCTTTTTCCATTTCATTAATCCTTATTTGACAAGTCAAGGATTTTATAACATTTTTTCACACAAAAGAGTGTTTGCAGTAAGGCCAAGAGCTACAATAATTAACAGAGATATCTCTCCTGTTTTAGGAGATATCTGTATGAAATTAGATATATATGTCTGTTTTGATTAAATAGTAGAAGAGATATATCTCTTATATCAAAGAGTTATCTTTCATCATAACAGAGATTTCTTTCACGCTGAGAGATATCTTTGTACCACACAAAAGTATCTCCTGAACCTCAAAAGATGTCTCTTTTACTTACAGGGATATCTTTACGTTTGAGAGATAGCTTTCCATTTTTTAGAGACATCTCTCTTAGTAACAGAGATATTTTATTCTAAACAGATATATCTTTCTCAGAGATATATTTTCATGTAGAAGATATGATATGTCTGCATGATACAGATATATCTCTATTACATTGTAAGATATCTCTTTTACTTTGAAAGATATATCTAACGTATTGGGAGATATCTTTCAAAACATGAGAGATATTTCTGTTAAAAGAAAGATATCTTCTAATTTACGAAGATATCTCTGAATTTTAAAGATATCTCCCTTATTTTAGGAGATGTAGCACCAGCAATTATACATTTTAAGTAGAACAAATAGAGCAACACCAGAAAATTTCTTTCTTGGCATAAGCAAATGAATCTCATAAATAAATTTTCTCTCCAGTTATATTGTACAAGTATAGGTCAATGAATTCTCAAATATAACATCTGGCAATTGATGTGAGGCTAGTTGGTCAGCATAGCAGGTTCCTGGGTTTTTATGAGGTGTTTACTGTAACCAGTGATTAGCTACACTGATAAGCCCTTGCTGAAATGTAGCAGATCTGATTCATATGTTTGTCGGTCTGAATTACCTTAATAATGTAAACGTTGCTTATACAACACGGCGATCAGTCACTTCTTTTTGTTTTCAGAAGGCCATGTTTTAAATATGTTAAATGAGTTATGAATATTCTTTCACATTCCATACATGTTACCTTCTTTAAAGACCGAGATTGGTAGCCCTGGGAAACTTTTCTATGATTGGCACCTACCATTAAGTGTTATTAGGCATGGGTCATAAAACCCTCATCTTGCAGTAATTCGATAATTTTGGATTTGAACTGCAGCACCTGTATAAATTATTGTGGTCATTACTCTCTGGGACTAGCATTCACCACACAGAATTGAAGATTTAAGCGTTATATAACAATGTAAATAAATTTTGTTTGTTTAATGACAGCTCAGTCAAATAATTATTCTATAAATTTTTATGCAGTTATAGTTAATTTTCTTCATGTAAGCTCTAAACACAGTTTCTGAATTTACACATTGATTGTAACTGAGAAATATTTTTGTCTATCTTAGATATCTCTCCTACTTAACCCACATATATATGTTAAACATACAAATACCAATGTCGAAAAGTTATGGATATATGCTCTATTTAATCATGACATATATCTCTGATTTGAAGAAAGGTATCTTTATCATGACCATACAGAGGTATCTTTTTTATTAGAAAGATAATAAGAATATTTCACTGGTTACACGTGCAAATGGAAATATCTGGCTCGATGGTAACTGTTTTGGCGGTACCGAGGCTCTGCCGGGGTGTAAGATGAGATTTTCCATCACTGGTAAAAACTGCAGATATCCCGATCTGGTATGAAGGAAATCCTTCTGTCTTACAAAGACACCCCTGCAAATCTGAAAGATATCTCTAATATGATATAATAAATATAATATTTTAAATGCCCTTTGGATATCTAATGTGCTTTAGAGATATGTCAGTCTCAGTTTCTTGAGATATCTCGTTTGCATGGAAGGTTGTATTTTTCAGATACCACTTGTATTTGAAGACAAAAATCTTACTGATATAATTATGTGCATATAACTGTAAAAATATCTATCACCGACATATCACAGAGAAGGAGATATATCTTTACATTTTAGAGATATCTCTTTTGTTTAGAAGATACCTTTCAGTATGATAGAAACATCAAGTATCTATATAACCTAAAAATATTTATGTTTCAATAAAATAGGAAATAACTTTATGTTAGTTATGAAATAAACTGTGTGTTACTTCTTCTATGTAAAAAGAAGAGCATATGCTGATATAAAGCTTGCCAATATTTGATCATTCCCTGTGCACTGAAATTCACATTCACAACAAAAATCCCAGTAGTTCCACATTTGAAGTAATAAAACCATTAATTCTCTCAGAACAAAAATGTCATGTGTTAAAAGCATGGGGTCAGTGCTGTGGTCAGTTTAGGTTAGCAAATAATTTTTTATGAAACAGTGTTATCAAACACAGAAAAGTCCTCAAGGGCTATCAATCTCAGCCTATAAAGAATGTATTATCAGTATTTTTATTGTTATAATAATAATAATTATTATTTTTTTAGTAGTAGTAGTATTTATACTTATATCTGATGTTTCTAACGGACATGCGCGTTGAGATCAGACCTGGTTCATTTAGGCAAATGAGTGACGTGAAAAATCGCGTTTAACTTGAAATATTAATCTGCATCAGGAATCTAGATCAAATTTCCTCACAAATTCATTTCTTTGTTGCATTTCATTTAAAACGTAATACCCGAGATACCAGACCGGCCATATAAAATATCTAAAACCTGTCAGTGTCAGCTAATTATCAGCACGGTATTATGAACATTAGCGGTATTTGCCAGCAATAAATGTAGAACATTATCATTAGTGCCCAATATAAATGTGTCCCACGCCTGTAATGTATTTCTTGAGATACATCTCTTTGGTTGTAAATTCTGAAAGTGAAATACAAGAAAGGACTGTTGAATGCTCCTTGTAGGAGTACACTCAGCTACATGTTTATTAGATAAGTGTGTTGTAGCATATAACATAATTATTCCAAATTTGTTTTCACTAGATAGAGTGTTAAAACTTCACAAAGTAAGATACATAGTTGACTGTGTAGGCAATGCTTGGAAATATTGCAGTTACATTTAATGCTGCACCGAAGATTATGCTGGCAGAGAGCTTTCGTTCAGAGGGAAAGGAGTATAGCGTTGTTAGTGTGTTGTTATTGATTGAAACAATAAACTTGATATCATCAAAAGGACGTTCGGCAATACAGGTTGTTTTCACCACGTTTACTCGAATTTATAGCAGAACGAAGCTCTCATGCTGAGCGTAAATAACGACAGCCATAATGAAAACGTTAATTTCATAAGAACGTTCTACAGAACAGAAACTTCTCAACGTACCGGAACCGGAATATGTACATGACGACATGGGAACACAAGTTATGGGTACCAAAACAGTAAGTACATTTTATGAGTTTGATTTATATTTTGAGATACATGTTCAGATTAAGAGCAGAGAAAACTAATTCAACATTTTTAAGACACAAAATATTCAGAACAAAACTGTTCACGGACAGCAAATGTTTAAAACAATTTAGCCCTTATGGATAAACTCTATTATATAAGTCAAAGAGGTGTAGTTACTGGTCTTTGTTTTGGGGGGGATTTAACATTCGTTTTGAAATAATCAATTGATTGTATATATTTATTTGTGATAATCAACTGAATATCTGACAGTATTATGACACACAGGAAGCACTTTTAAATATACCAAACTACTGTTTCGTACCAAATATCATGTCAAGTTGCTTCTACATTATATATAAGTGTTTCTTCAAAACGTATTAATGTGTAATAGATATTAACTTTCGATGTCATCAAAGAAAACTATTAACTGTACCACAGAAATTCTTATCAGCAGGTTAATGATCCGCTTTGAATTATGATAACATGGATTGACAGGGAGTAACATATAATATCGTGAAATGGGATTCTAATTCAGCTTTTGAGATGTGATGAAAAGTCTCTTTTACCGACCTCAGTGAAACAGACTTGCTCACTTTTGTATCAGACACTTAATACATGTTTTACATTATGGGAAATAGTTCTTTGAGGCGTTTATTTAGGTCAGCTAGATAGATATTGTTTCTTTTTAGAAGTGCATGAGGTAATATATCTTTCCTTTTCAGGCTACCTTTTGGAGAGTATCGGGAGACAGTTACAAAGGAAAATTGCATATGCCTTAAATCATCCCAAGAGGATAATCAAAAGACAATTGGGCAAGTCTTAACAGTGACTCAGATGACTTGTATACTACGGATGCTGATAAACGGACAGGGGATTGGGTTATGAAGCCTAAAAAGGGGGGGATGATCAATATCGGACATAATAGCAATACTTATTTACACTTTTACATCAAAAATGCTCAAAACTCGACTGTCTTTGAAAGTCTGAAGATACATGTCCATTGATACATCCATATCTAAAGGCTCTGTACGACCCTTTGCTGAACGTTACAGTGCTTGTGATAATTATGGTCGTGTTTCGTTTTAAACGTAGAATTATAAACAGAACGGCGGCGCATTCAGTCATAATTCTAATCTTAAGACCTTAGTTTATAAACGATGAAAATGCTTTTTATCACGAAAAGTATTTACCTGATTATTTTTCAGGTGGTTTCTTACACCATATTTTTTGTCTTAAGAAATTAGTTTATTAACCATCAATAAAAATGATTTTATCACAGAAAGTATTTACCTTTGTATTTAAGTTTTAGCCGTCCTGGATGCTAGACGGCGTATGTTTTATAATGCATACATGTTGATATCTCACATTATAGTTTTGATGTTTAGACTGACTGTTTTGCTGTAAATGTATACATTTCTTTTAAATAATTTTGTTAATGCTTATATTCAAATTAAAATGGAACATTAGGAAACATATGAATTGGCATATTAAGGCAGATGACTGCCAGTAAGACAGGTTAAACCATATTTCTACGACCCATGTAGGTGGAAAATAATGTCCAATTGTATACTTTTGTAAACAAAGGTTACAGGTTAGCTTATAAGCGTAGTTTTAATCGTATTTATTAGCCCCAAACTGGTATAATCCGACTAGATTTGAGATTGAGATAAGTATTGTTGTAATACTCGCAATAACTTGAATCAAAGTGTGACCATTTCATTGCTCTGTTCAGTTTATATCCAATTCTTTTATTGATGTTTTGTTTGAACGAAGTGCGCTCATTTTCTGCACTGTTATTCATTTTTTTCATCAAGTGTGTTGTTGTTGTTGCTGTTATTATTGTATCTGGTGACATAACATGAAAACAAAATAATCATATTTTATTTCTAAATTTAAATATATAGATATGTAAAATTATATACGCAATATGTACAATTGTTAAATGTCGCTAGTGAATGTTAGAACATGAAGACGTAGCAAAGAAACTGATAGTTATTTTCTTGGCCTATGAACGATTACCTCGAAAAAGTATATCTTTATCATATATTTATTTTTAACGGAATTGTACTTTACTATTTTTGTTTGCATACATGTTTATTTACCAGATCGATATACACACCTGTTTATTTAACATACTGTTGTTATAAACAAGGATAGTAATAATAATTTTGAGTGAATACATTTATTTTGCAGCCTGTATCGGTGAATTTCCATGTGTTATAAATCATGCTATTTAGCCAAATTCGGCTAGCTTCCATCTTTGTTCACGGAAAAACAATCATTGGTTTCAGTATTTTAATTGTTTTCAATATTTTAGGAAAGTGAAAACAGAAATAACTGAATCATATCAGATACAATTATAGCCTAAATGAATGCTGTTTCGTGACTGAATTCAGTCACTGTCGGCCTAGCTTCTTACTTTGTTTACTGAAAAACTTTCATTGCTTCTTCAGTTGCAGATAGTGAAATCAGGAATGACTGAAATTCAGTCAGATGCAATTTCAATCATATTCGAATCGTCTTGGAGTACAGATTCATATATGCTATGAATGTATGGTCAGTTAGTGACTGAATTCAGTCAATTGTTTTTGTGCACCAAGTTGTTTAACTGATATTTTGTATAAGCAAGTACGTTTGTAATATCATTATCATGTATGTACTTAATGTGAAAAGTAATAAAATATTTAGTATCAATAACACGTCTTTGTTCTATATAACACAAACATGAGTGTTCATATAGGAAAAACCGTTAATTCTAACGAAATTATACATGGATATTGATATTTGAAAACAAATGTTGAAAATGGCATAGTTAAGGCACAATCAGAAAGGTGACTATTCTCATCAGAACGTGTTCATATCGAATGTCGTACCGCTTGTGTATTTGTGCAGACGACAGTCAAACAATTACCTTTACGTTGGTGAATTACGTTATTGTGTTAACTCACCTCCGCAGACGATCGCAAATGTCGCCATTTGCAATCATTTAAAGACTCTGAAGGTAAACGTGGCTAAAATAAGTGGTGCAGACTTTTTCCGTCATATTTGTTTTTTTCCGGTATGCTATAAGCGGCCTAAAATTGATATCTGAATCAAGCGTTTTACCAAACGTTAATCGTAAAGAAAACCGATAATCAGTCTAGTCTGTGTATTGTTAATTTGGATATTGATTTTTGGTGACACTTTGAGACGATAATTGCGAACGGTAAATACGTGTCATCGGCTGATTAATCAATTTATGAAAACATCTGGCAGCTTGTGTATAATTAATAAGAGTGCCCAGGATCCCCCAAATTAGCGACAATTACGTTGTTGTTCAAAGAAAAAAGGAGCGAGAGGCTTAGACAAAAGGCCGAAAGTTCTTTTTTGTAAAATTTGTTGCTGCGGTTGTTTTGTCAACATTTAATTATAAATACGAAAGTTTGCTTTTTTTTGCAAACATTTTGTGATTACTCCCAAGAAATTGTAACAAAAAAATAATTGACTATTGCCATCTTGCTCCTTTTTTTCTTTAAACTATGACGTAATTGTCGCTACTTTGGGGGATCCTCGGCACATTTAATAAATATATACAAGCTGTCATAATTATGTTTTCATGATTGATTAATCAGCCAATGACACATATTTACGCAATTATCTTTTCAAAGTGTCACCAAAAATCAATATCCGAATTGACAATACACAGATTGGTTTATAATTCTAAAAAAAATCGGCAATTAAAAAATTAACTTATTAGCTTAGAAATCATCCGAACTTGAAGAAAATAAAGTAGCTGGGGTTCACTTAAAAAATTGCCTCGTCTTATAAATGAGTCTATTAAAAAACCACACAATTTCCACTGCAAAGTAGGGGGGGTCGTCTTATAAGCGGATCGCCTTATAGGCAGGAAATATGGTAACTGTGACCTTGACATAAACATTTTTTTGTTGCTTTAAACAATTTTATCATCAAAAGAAATTAATTTTTTTAATTTAATTTTAGTAACAATGAAAATGACCTTGACACCTACACATTTTTTTTTGCTGAAAACAATTTAGAACTCGAAATAAAAAAAAATTAAAAAATCTATTTTTTAGTAGTAACCCTGACCTAAAATTTTTTGGCTTTCCTTAAACAATTTTATAATAAGAAAAAAAAAATCTGAAAAAAAAGAAGATTTAAACAAAAAAAGATCTAAATGTCTTCCTCTCCATGCAAGCTACCTACACACCAAGTTTCATTGCAATTGGTCATTCCTAACTCATGTTATTAAGTGGAACCCATTTTTCAATTTTTAGTAACAGTGACCTTGACCTTTATCCTAGTGACCCAAAATGCAAATCAAGCTTCCTCTCCCCGCAAACTACCTACAAACCAAATTTCATTGCAATCGGTGACTCCTAACTAAAGTTATTGAGCAGAAACCATTCTACAATACTTGGTCACTGTGACCTTTACCCTACTATTTTCTAAATCGAGGGTCCTCTACCGGTTATGACCAACCTCCAGTTCAATTCAAATCAATATACTTTATTTTACAAAGGTTACACAATAAGCAATTACAGCATCCTTTATCTCACTTGTGGCCGTCAACAATATATGACTAAAGAATATATTTACACAAAATCAAGCATTCTAAACACATTTAAACAAAGGTATATACAATGCACATTTCTTAAAGAAGAAAGTACGCTGTGAGCGAGTTGCCTGGATTACTTCATATAACCATTCTTTTTATAATCATGGTTGTTTCCCAAGAAGATAGTTTCTGTAGTATTTGCGAAACGTGTATAATTTATCACAGATAGAGATTTGAACCGGGATTTCATTCCAGACAACCACAGCAGAATATTGGAAAGTGTATTTTGTAAAACGCAATTTAATTAATGTATGAGGAATGTCATTTTTGTTTTTGGAACGAAGATTATAATTTGCAGTTGCATACGTATCATTCATGAGTTGATTAGATAAATACCCAGGGGCTAAATTATTAAAAGCTTTGCAAATCGTAACACCCATATGGTATTTACAACGTTCTAAGAATGGCAACTAATTAAGTTCTTGAAATAGAGGAGCTGACGAGTGATCAAACTTCTTGTCTAGGATCATTCTAGCTGATCTTTTCTAAGTGTTAATAATTTTGTTTAGGAAGCCTATATTGGATTAAGACCATAGGACAGAACCGTAATCAAATATGGGTAAAATAATAGCTATTGTAGAACAATACTCCACATCAAGTTTCAAGATGTAAGGCCCAAGCGTTCTAGAGTTATTGCTTGGAAACCGTTTTACAATTACAGGTCACCATAACCTTGAAGTTTGGCCTACTACCCTCAAAATCAATAGGGGTCATCTGCTGTTCATGACAAACCTCCACATCAAGTTTGATGATGTTAAGCCCAAGCATTTTCAAGTTATCATCCGGAAACCGTTTTACTTTTCCGGGTCACTGTGACCTATACCTTTGACATACTGACCTAAAAAACAATAGGGGTCTTTCCTGGTCATGATCAACCTCCATATCAAGTTTTAAGATCCTAGGCCCAAGGGTTCTTGAGTTATCATCCGGAAACCAGTTGGTAGATGGACGGATGGACGGAGGGACACCCATATGAAGGTGTTATTAGGTGGTATTTCCATTGTTCTCAAACAATAGAGAGACCACTTAAGGTGGAATGCGCCTCAAATTTATTTCTCGAATATTCTCATGAAATTCACACTGTGCATAATTCAGGATATTTCTGACTGAACCCCGCTTCCATTTGTTGGATAGCTCTTAAGGTTTCTATGCTATAATGCTTCAAACATGGCCACTGACGTCACTTTTTGCACAGCACGCTATTTCATGTCATTTCTATGTTTTTCCTTCATCGCGCTTTAGATTTAAAATGTAATAACAATATGAAATAATTTGATCATTGCATTTAAAACATCCTACATAATGGTGTAAAATTCAATGGAAACGTTTTGACGCTTTCGACGTCAGTCGCATTTTTGTGACGTCAAAACGGGAAAATTCTACATAAGTCTTGCTATAAATTTTGCCTTAAAACTTTATTTAATCAAAATCTGCTCGATGAAAACACGTATAATTTTGATATGGTATGTAAAAATCATTTTACGTTTTTTTGAAACAATAAAAACGATAGGTCACTGACTTCGCTAATTTACGATTTCACCTAGTTTTACCCCTACCCCACTGAACATATTCACTTCAACTTTTGTTCATTTTGTATCAAATATAACAAGAGGGCCAAGATGGCCCTATATCGCTCACCTTGGTACAAGTCCACTTGCCTGGTGGAAGATCACTAGATAATGTTATATACCAAATAAGTTTTCCTATATACGCCTTTGTAAAACAAATGATCCCCCACCCCCAGGCAAGGTCAATTTTGACCCCAGGGGCATAATTTGAACAAACTTTGAAGAGGTCTACTAGGCAATGCTACATGCCAAATATCTAAGCTCTAGGCCTTGTGGTTTCAGAGAAAAAGATTTTTAAAGTTTTCCCTATATAAGCCTATGTAAAACTAAGTGACCCCCGGTGCGGGGTCAGTTTTGACCCGGGGGACATAATTTGAACAATCTTGGTAGAGGTCCACTAGCCAATGCTACCTGCCAAATATCTAAGCTCTAGGCCTTGTGGTTTCAAAGAAGATTTTTAAAGTTTTTACTATATAAGCCTATGTAAAACTAAGTGAACCCCTGTGCGAGGTCAATTTTGATCCGAGGGTCATAATTTGAACAATCTTGGTAGAGGTTCACTAGCCAATGCTACATGCCAAATATCTAAGCTCTAGGCTTTGTGGTTTCAGAGAAGAAGATTTTTAAAGTTTATCCTATATATTCCTATGCAAAACTAAGTGACCACCCCCGCGGGGTCAATTTTGACCCCGGGGTCATAATTTGAACAATCTTCGTAGAGGTCTACTAGACAATGCTACATGCCAAATTTCTAAGCTCTGGGCCTTGTGGTTTCAAAGAAGAAGATTTTTAAAGTTTTTACTATACAAGAGGGCCAAGATGGCCCTATATCGCTCACCTTGGTACAAGTCCACTTGCCTGGTGGAAGATCACTAGATAATGTTATATACCAAATAAGTTTTCCTATATACAAACTTGGTGGAGGTACACTAGCCAATGCTACATGCCAAATATCTAAGCTCTAGGCCTTGTGGTTTCAGAGAAGAAGATTTTTAAAGTTTTTCCTACATAAGCCTATGTAAAACTAAGTGACCCCCCGTGCGGGGTCAATTTTGATCCGGGGGTCATAATTTGAGCAATCTTGGTAGAGGTCCACTAGACAATGCTACATGCCAAATATCTAAGCTCTAGGCCTTGTGGATTCAAAGAAGACGATTTTTGAAGTTTTTACTATATAAGCCTATGCAAAACTAAGTGACCCCCGGTGCGGGGTCAATTTTGACCCGGGGGTCATAATTTGAACAATATTGGTAGAGGTCCACTAGCCAATGCTACATGCCAAATATCTAAGCTCTAGGCCTTGTGGTTTCAAAGAAAAAGATTTTTGAAGTTTTTACTATATAAGCCTATGTAAAACTAAGTGACCCCTGGTGCGGGGTCAATTTTGATCCGAGGGGCATAATTTGAACAATATTGGTAGAGGTCCACTAGCCAATGCTACATGCCAAATATCTTAGCTCTAGGCCTTGTGGCTTCAGAGAAGAAGATTTTTAAAGTTTTTCCTATATATTCCTATGCAAAACTAAGTGACCCCCGGTGCGGGGTCAATTTTGACTCGGGGGTCATAATTTGAACAATCTTGGTAGAGGTCCACTACACAATGCTACATGCCAAATATTTTAGCTCTAGGCCTTGTGGTTTCAGAGAAGAAGATTTTTAAAGTTTTTCCTATATATTTTTATGCAAAACTAAGTGCCCACCCGCGCGGGGTCAATTTTGACCCGTGGATCATAATTTGAACAATCTTGGTAGAGGTCCACTAGACAATGCTACATGCCAAATATCTAAGCTCTAGGCCTTGTGGTTTCAGAGAAGAAGATTTTTAAAGTTTTTCCTATTTGTTGCCATAGCAACCAGAGTTCTGCATGGAATGGAATTCTTTGAACAATTTTGGTAGAGCTTCATGCAAGGAACATTCCTGCATAGTTTTATCAACATTGGCCTAGAGGTTTCAGAGGAGATGTCATTTGAATCAAAATGTTGACGGACGACGGACAATCATCGATCAGAAAAGCTCACCCTGGCGTAGCCAGGTGAGCTAAAAATGTGATGTGCAAACATAAAATACAAGGCTCGAAACTCTATGACCCATGGGTCGACGTTTAAAAATATCACATGTATTGACTCTTGAAAATTTTACGCTGAATTGACAATGACCCTCAAGTTTCAAAGCCTACCGGACACCCTGATGGCCATAATAATCAGTTATAACGTTTAGCCATTATCAAAGGTAACCAGTCAACTCATACCTAAGTAATCTCGTACCTGAATTGGTCAACTTGTACCTGATTTTTTTCCGAAAAAGTCAACTTGTACATGTACCTTAAACTTTTTTATGCAAATCTTTGAGATAATAGTATTTTTTTATCAATCATCATTAAATATTTGCATTAAAATACTTTATTTTGCAAAATTGTATCAGAAAATGGAAGAAATAAAGAGAATTTTTGAAAAAAGTAGGGATGGGAACGAATATTCGAATATTCGAAAATTGGCCGAATATTCGAATGCGAAAATCAAATTCGAATATTCGCAAATTATTATTATTTTTTTTTAAATAGGTAGCAATCTAAAGAATGCTAATTATGCCGAATAAAACCGTTTGTTCTGTATTGTTTGTTTAGAGCGTGTCAAAAACTTCCCAATTAACATGAAAATTGCAATGCATAATTGACAGGGGGGGCATCGTTACGGATTAGCAATTTGCATCAGGTGTTATTGTGGTGACTTTTTATCTTTTGTTCATTTTAATTGTCGCCTGTTTTATGTAACAAGTTTTAAAAGTTGTTTATCTCACAATGTTCAAGGATCAACGTCAATTTTACGGAAACGAATAACCAATCACGCTTATACTGATATAACTCTTTCGTTGTCCAATCATTCAGAATAACTCAACTATTTTCCTTTAATAAATATGTTTGAAATTATTTTTAACATCCTTACTTTAAGTTTGATCTTCGCTAAACGATATTAATTTCCTGTACGCTCTATCAATTAACATGCCTCCCTCGCGTGTTTGGACTTATTTCACGTGATCTGTTGAGTTGATGCTTTGATAAATTGACGTGTGCTATATTTTATGTGCTATGTACATGTTGATCTTTACGCATGTAAATAAAAATTATCAATGTTTATTTATTTATTTGTTTTCCCGTATCTTCCCTGGAAAAATTAATCCAGTTAAAGTAAACGCCAGTTTCAACAGTATTTCAGTTATGCCAGGCGTATTTAGTAGTTTTCTGCCACAAACTCCACGAACCCACAGCCCTCCATCAGCGAGAGAAAAAAAAATTATTAATATTATACACAAGAAAAATATAAAAACTGGTTGAAATATTATCCAAACTTTTATTTGCGAAAATTATTTTTCTTTCCATATAAAATTATATACAGTTTAAAGAAAAGGGAGGTAATCTCTTTTACTTTAATTCCCTATTCTGAAAGAATACAAATTTGTTTTTTTTTTTAAATCTTTATACATACAAATATTTTACGTAATACAAAGATAAAATCGTGAAATGTTAGCCAAACTTCTCCTTGTGGAAAATTAATAATTTGTTTCTTTATATACCGTTTTAAAGTAAACACTTTCATACTAAACATACTGTAGTGGCGTATCCGTCGTGTTAAGAAAATATACATGGACACCACAAAACGAATATTCGAATATATTCGAATATGCCAAACCGAATATTCGAATACTGATTTTAGTATTCGTTCCCATCCCTAGAAAAAAGTCAACTTATACCCTATGTGATCATTTGTTTTTAGCATTACTAAAATAATGAATAACGGGACTTTTGAAAATTGTATTATTTTCATCATGTTCATGACAAAAATATGTTTTATTTCAGTTCAACTTAGGGTTTTTAAGATACAATAGACCCTCGAAATCGAAATTTGGTTTGTAGACACACTCATAAAATTAGTAAATTTGCTTCCTGTTTTATTTTTGTACTGATTTATGTACAAACTTTCATTAATTATTATTTTATGTGTGATTTTATTCATAAAGGCGATAAAATTTCAGATCAAGTGACAGTAACAGTTAACTGAATTTTGAGAAGACTGGTTACTTCTCGAATGAAAATACCCTACAAAGTAATTTATTTTCTTGCATGCAACAGAGAAAGAAAGTTAAAGAAAAAAAAAAACTTATATAACATTTCAATCATAAATTTTAACTTAACATATACATGTTTTATGATAAAAGCACCTTACAAACTATTGACAATAACTGACTTTCACCTGAAAAAATCAGTTTTGAAACAAAAGCTACGAGTTGACTACATACATGTAGGGTACAAGTTGACTTTTTTACCAATTCAGGTACGAGAGGACTATGGTACGAGTTGACCGCTTATCAAAGATGATTATGATAGAACGATATACCACAGATAACAGTTACACGTAACAGATAGTAATACGCACATTGTATGTCTGTCAATGTCTGGGACCATACTCAATTTTATATGTACAGTAGTGAATTTAAAAATAATTGCTTCCGGTCAAAGAGAAATTCTCCTTTGAAAAGAGTTTAGATACAGTCTAATTTATTTACGAATCACCCAAGGTTGACTTACCGCTAACGCAATTTGCATACATGTTTGGGAAATCTTGACCGATTTTTACCCTTCTCCTTTCTTAATTGATATTCTCACATTCACCCTGGTTTGTAATTATCGCTGGAAGACGATAATAGTCATGGTCAGTCAATTTGTATTGGCGGAAAAATAACTCGTAACACTATCAATCGGAACACCTCGGCATGGGTTAACGGAATCTGCCGAGATCCTCCAATCGGGAATATTGTTTGCCCTGACTATTTTCTTCAATGGCGGATAATATGTGAAGAGTGTCTGTTTACAGTATAAATAAAACTAGAGCTATCACTAAATGTGATTAATACCCCCAAAAGGATTGCTTTATAAACTGAAGAAGTTCGTAGTAACATAATACCTTGCAAACAAACTAAAAAGAGATATTGTTCTTAGCAGTTCCTCTCATTGTGCTTGACCATTGTATGAGGTTGTATTGAATTCCAACTTGTAGTTTTCGAAAAATGCTCCAGACAGGGAAAAGTAACAAAGGGCAATAACACTGTAATTAGTCAAGATGGAGTTATGGTTCCTGTGCACTGCACTCCCTCTCACTGTGCTTGACCATTGTATGAAGTTGTATTGAATTCCAACCAGACGTTTTCAAGTTATGCTCCGGACAAGGAAAAGTAACAAAGGGTAATAACTCTGTAATGAGTCAAGATGGAGTTATAGTTCCTGTGCACTGCACTTCCTCCAAATGTGCTTGATCATTGTATGAAGTTGTACTGAATTCCAACTTGTAGTTTTCAAGTTATGCTCCGGACAAGGAAAAGTAACAAAGGGCAATAACTCTGTAATTAGTCAAGATGGAGTTATAGTTCTTGTGCACTGCACTTCCTCTCAATGTGCTTGACCATTGTATGAAGTTGTATTGATTTTCAACCAGTAGTTTTCAAGTTATGCTCCGGACAAGGAAAAGTAACAAAGGGCAATAACTCAGTAAATACTCAAGATAGAGTTATAGTTCTTGTACACTGCACTTCCTCTGAGTGTGCTTGATCATTGTATGAAGTTGTATTAAATTCCAAGTAGTAGTTTTCAAGTTATGCTCCGGACAAGGAAAAGTAACAAAGGGCAATAACTCTGTAATTAGTCAAGATGGAGTTATGGTTCTTGTGCACTGCACTTCCTCTCAATGTGCTTGACCATTGTATGAAGTTGTATTGAATTCCAACTTGTAGTTTTCAAGTTATGCTCCGGACAAGGAAAAGTAACAAAGGGCAATAACTCTGTAATTAGTCAAGATGGAGTTATAGTTCTTGTGCACTGCACTTCCTCTCAATGTGCTTGACCATTGTATGAAGTTGTATTGAATTCCAACTAGTAGTTTTCAAGTTATGCTCCGGACAAGGAAAATGCAACAGACCGCCCGACCGACCGACCGACCGACCGACCGACCGACCGACCGACCGACCGACCGACCGACCGACCAACCACCGGGTGACTCCTATATACCCCCCTAAACTTCGTTTTGGGGGTATAACAACCTGACTCCGAGCATATGAGCCAATGCTACATGCCAAATATCTAAGCTCTAGGCCTTGTGGTTTCAAAGAAGAAGATTTTTAAAGTTTTTACTATATAAGCCTATGTAAAACTAAGTGAGCCCCTGTGCGGGGTCAATTTTGATCCAAGGGTCATAATTTGAACAATCTTGGTAGAGGTTCACTAGCCAATGCTACCTGCCAAATATCTAAGCTCTAGGCTTTGTGGTTTCAGAGAAGAAGATTTTTAAAGTTTATCCTATATATTCCTATGCAAAACTAAGTGACCACCCCCGCGGGGTCAATTTTGACCCGGGGGTCATAATTTGAACAATCTTGGTAGAGGTCCACAGAGGTCCACTAGACAATGCTACATGCCAAATATCTAAGCTCTAGGCCTTGTGGTTTCAAAGAAGAAGATTTTTAAAGTTTTTACTATATAAGTCTATGTAAAACTAAGTGACCCCCTGTGCGGGGTCAATTTTGATCCGGGGCTCATAATTTGAACAATCTTGGTAGAGGTCCACTAGCCAATGCTACCTGCCAAATATCTAAGCTCTAGGCCTTGTGGTTTCAGAGAAGATTTTTAAAGTTTATCCTATATATTCCTATGCAAAACCAGGGATCGTATATACAGGGATATGAAACGCGCTATATAGCAGACGAATTTATCGGTTTTTCTGTGCCGTAGGTAAGACGGCGCTGTCCGATAATTATCGATCCGTTAGCGTAGTAAAAACTACTTGTCTTTCATTACCGACGGTCACTTTTCTCTAATTAATTGGTAAATGGTAATTTGTTTTGTCTTATATGATTATAAAGTATGGACCTATGTTTGTATTTAGGTCCGTGATATCGGGAAAAAATAAATGTATTGACGACTTTTTATTGTTCTTGCAAAATTGTAAAAACAAAATGCGACTGGGAAAACAGAAACAATATATAAAAGAAAAGAGTTAAAGACACGACGGTACATTACTGTCTTATAATATTTTGATAGATCAAATAATGTAGTAGATTCTAACAGATCGATTCCAAACAAAGCTAATTAACGAATTGTGTTTTTACAAAACCGAAATCGCTTTTTAGTCTCATTGTCCTTTAATCAGCAAAAAACAACAAACAAACAAACGTAAAAGGTGCGAAAGTTTTTCACAGCATTTTTGTGTCATTTTATTTGATATTAATTTTTGTAAGAAAATCATAAATATTAAATAATTATCGACATAGTTTATTTGTACTTGTATTATCTTTTAATCAGAAACAGATAACTGGTAGGTTCAAAGAGAAAAAAAAAGAAGTTTTCTGTTTTTAAATATTTATGTTTTTCCACACTGGGAATTCTTTAAAAATAGTCTATGTAGGGTTTGCATAATTCAAACATGACATATGAAAACTATTCTTCAAAACATGGCTTACGGAAAATATGATTTTATTGACTTTAGTGATTTAGATTTAGAGGATTTACTTGGTGATTTTACAAGTAGTGAGATTGAATCAGATGAGGACTGTAAGGATGCAAAACAAAAGGCCAACGGTCATTTTCAAATGTGTTGTAAACAATTTTTAGCCATTGCAACGGGTTTGCAAATAGTTTAATATGTGTATCAATGATTCATGAATATATTTTAATTCAACATTTGGACTCAATAACCACATCGGTGCGAAAATTCGCTACTATGTAGAACCTGGTTTTGCAAATTTCGCCATTTTGCCGCCATTTTTCAGGGCAAAAGTTAAAATTGGCCCAAATTTACGAACTTCTCCTTCATCACTTACTCGCTTTTTAACAAAAGAAATTACTTGAACACTTAACAAACCCTTTCTCAATGCAACCAAATCCATATTATTCACACAAACACAAAAGAACGACAGAAAGTCGCTACAAAGTTGGGCTATGTTAGCCGCAGCTCCGCCATTTTCTCATCTTTCTCGTCAAACATTCTTACAGATGATCTGCACTTGAAAGGGTATATATTGCAAAAAAATCGACATGACTTCTCACAAATAACTTGTCAGTGGATTAGTAATAACTTACCAATTTGTTATGTAGAAATTCAACGTTGATAGATTGATAGTATTTTAGAGATTGAAGAAGATATTTTCTGTATTCGCTTACTTAAAATGGCGTCGTTGTGATGATGAAATCTCGCAAAATCTCGGAAAATTTCGTTATGGCAGAGAATTCGAACTTTTTCGCACCGTTTCACAATCCGTTAATATAATAAATCCTGGCAAAACTAAGTGACCACCCTCCGTGGGGTCAATTTTGACCCGGGGGTCATAATTTGAACAATCTTGGTAGAGGTCTACTAGACAATGCTACATGCCAAATATCTTAGCTCTAGGCCTTGTGGTTTCAGAGAAGAAGATTTTTAAAGTTTTCCCTATATATGCCTATGCAAAAACTAAGGGCCCACCCGCGCGGCGTCAATTTTGACCCGGGGGTCATAATTTGAACAATCTTGGTAGAGGTCCACTAGACAATGCTACATGCCAAATATCTAAGCTCTAGGCCTTGTGGTTTCAGAGAAGAAGATTTTTAAAGTTTTTCCTATTTGTTGCCATAGCAACCAGAGTTCTGCATGGAATGGAATTCTTTGAACAATTTTGGTAGAGCTTCATGCAAGGAACATTCCTGCATAGTTTTATCAACATTGGCCTAGAGGTTTCAGAGGAGATGTCATTTGAATCAAAATGTTGACAGACGACGGACGACGTACGACGGATAATCATCGATCAGAAAAGCTCACCCTGGCTTAGCCAGATGAGCTAAAAAGTCTTTATCAGCAATTATACCACATATGTAAGGGAATCACCTCGCATGTGGTAAGTGGTGTTTAAATATGGGTAGCACTTCTACAACTGAGAAACATGCAAATCTGGCAAAAGGAAAAGATCTTACTGACAAGAGACTTAGGCTAGACCTTGAAAATTTATTAACCCCATTCATTTCAAACTCTGGCAAATTGATGACAACAGGTCCAACACAAACAAACGAGTCATTAAAGTATTGCCTGGAGCAAGGCTCCAAAAATTAGAAATTATAATGCGAGTGAAAGCTTTGATATTCGCTGTTCTGCTGGAGTTACACAGTTTAATGATGGAATTTCATATGTAAATACAGTCATAGAAAATAATTGTCTATCTCCTCAGAAAATGACTAGTTAATATACATGTTTAAAGGACAAAGGCATTATAAGAGAGAACGACATGTAAAGCGAAGGAGGTTTGAATTAAAGAGGAAAAGACTGTTTGTAAATACATCTAATTACATATTTTACGATATGGAAACAACATCCCTAGGAAATGAGGCGGAAATTGTGCAAATTTCTGCCTGCTCCAGTGACGGTTCGAGCTTCAACCGGTTCATAGTTCCTGATGGAAGTATTACAACACAAGCTTCAGCAGTGAATAGATTGACACTTTCTGTAAGGAACAGCCAGAAAGATATCTACAAGGATGGAAAAACGCTTCCTGGTATTTCTATTGATATGGCTTTGAAAGACTTCATAGAATGGATTCGGTTATTGAATAGTGAAAAAAACATTTTAGTCGCACACAATGGAAAAATCTTTGATATGAGAAACCTCATTAACAGTTGCATAAAAACGGTTGACGTTTGAACGACTTTTCAGAACAGGTCTACGGATTTGACGACACACTGCCGATATATAGGTCAATAACCAAAAAAGGTCTGTCAGTGTCTCTTGTTAATATATATGGGAGGGAGTTCGACTGCAAATACTATGCACATGATTCACGTGAAGATACTTGTGCGCTCATGCGCTTGTTTTATCACCATAATCTTGAACAAAAGGCTGCATCGTCTGTGATGAAATTTGAGTTTGCTTTGAACTACTTGAGAAATGTTGGTATTGTACAACAAAATCGCAGAGAGTTAGAAATTAAACTGTGTTCAGAAAATAAAGTAATTTCAAAATATTTGGCAAGAAAGATAGCAAACACTGTACTTTCATACCATCATTTGCAATAAGCATATGCACGGGACTGTGTGAATGGTGTACGGTATGTGTTAGCGGAATAGATTAATACTAAACCTAGGGTAACGGAAAAAAAATCCATCATTCAGACAATTAATTCTTACTTTGAAACAATGAAATTAACCGAATAGTGTCCACGAATATAAATTTGGACGAACCGATGTTGTAGAACATGTGTGTGTAACACTTTTCTATCCAACTAAAGGTGATCTGTTTTCGGGAGCCATTATGTTTTGTAGTGAGAATGTACAATTACTTCATGTATTGCTTTTCATATGTAATAAATGTGTAAATAATAAAGAACATTTTAAACTTACCTTCTGTCATCTTTAATATTGAACATAATTAGACACAAAGTCTCTTCGGAGAAGGTATACCTATTACTTATGTAACTGCGTGTAAGTCCGCTTAAACGCTGTAGAAAACACTGCTCGCAAATTACATTTACCTATCAATTATTTCAGAAAAAAAAACATGTGTAGCTTTTATCAAAGCAAAACATTATATATTAATTGCTGTAATGAAAAATATTAACATTTTCGCAAATAATCTTGTCCTTCAAAACTTTTAAGGCAAAATTTATAGCAAGACTCTTGTACAATTTTCCCGTTCGGACGTCACGAAAATGCAACTGACGTCGAAAGCAACAAAATGTTTCCATTGAATTTTCCACCATTATGTAGGACATTTTAAATGCAATGATCAAATTATTTCATATTGTTATTACACTTTAAATCTAAAGCGCGATGAAGGAAAAACATAGAAATGACATGAAATAGCATGCAGTGCAAATAGTGACGTCCGTGGCCATGTTTGAAGCATTATAGCATAGAAACCTTAAGAGCTATCATACAAATGGAAGCGGGGTTCAATCAGAAATATCCTGAATTATACACAGTGTGATTTTCATGAGAATATTCGAGAAATAAATTTGAAGCGCATTCCACCTTAAGTAACAAAAGAATGACCACTTTAAGGGACAAAAGACGGAATGAAGACAATAGATTTCTATTGTCTTAGGCCACACCTCCTACCATCCAAGGTACCCATCATGCGTGCGGACAGACAGACGGACTTACCAGACGGACTTTGTGAGGTTATCCCTTTCATCTTTCTTTGATCTTTTTCAACCCCACAATACAATTATTTAACCCCACAATGCCATTTTAAACCCCATAATGACGGAATGAACTCAAAGAACCTCACAATGCTAAGTTGTACTCAAACCCTAACCCCGTAATGTCTACTGGGCATGTATGGACAGACGGACAGACGGACGTACTCACATTTTGATGCTTATGTGGCTAGCCTTTTGTTCTCCCCATTGTTCTTTTTAGCCACTTAACAGAAAATAGCCACATAACAGCATTACGGAATGAATGACATCAAAGTAAATGTACTGTTACCTATTGTCTGTTTAGCCACCTAAGTACCAGCATGTGAGCACGGACTGACATACCGACCGACCGAAGGACCAACATCTGCAAACCAATATACCCCTCTTCTTCAAAGGGGGCATAATTAGGAGATGTCATTTAAAGACTTTTCTATATTTAACTCTGGTGGCCATCTTGTGCAGTGGAGTTGAACAGTTTAAGCAATTTTGGTTGAAGGTCATTATGAAAAACATTTCTGTTGAATTATTTAAAAATTGGACCAGCTGTTTAGGAGTAGATGTCGTTTAAACAGTTTTTCTATTTTTAGCTCTTGAGGCCATTATATGCAGCCGAGCAGAACCGTTTGAGCAATTTTGGTAGAGGACCATCCAAGGAACAATCCTGTGAAGTTTGGTTGAAATTGGCACAGTTGTTAAGGAGATGTTGTTTAAAGAAATTGTAGATGACGCACACCAACGGACAAAAAACTGTCACAATAGCTCACCATCTAAAGTTAGGAACATCTTTAATCAATAAAATATAAAGTTTAAATACAACTAGACCAATCACTAAATGTAATGAAAGACCGCTTTATCAACTGAAAAAGTTCGTAGTAACAGAATACCTTGCAAACAAACTAAAATATGGTTCTTGGCAATAACTCCATCTTGAGTTATGGTTATTGTGCACTGAACTTCCTCTCAATGTGCTTGAACATTGTATGAAGTTGTATTGAATTCCAACCAGTAGTTTTCAGGTTATGCCTCTGGACAAGGAAAATGCAACGGACCGAGCGACTGACTGCCCACCTGATCAACCACGGGGTGACTCCTATATACCCCCTTAAACTTCGTTTCCGGGGTATAATGACTCCTATATACCCCCTTACTTTCGTTTTAGGGGTATAAAAAGAGAAATTAGACAAAGTGAACCTTTTTCTCTCAATTGTGTCCATAGGTGTGAAAGGTGGCTCTTCCTCTTCCCCTGTTCCTGCAGGCAACCAAGACTTTCTACAATTAATTCAAGTAAAACATCTTAGTACTATATACTAAAATAAAGCTAGAACTGTATAGTACTACAATACTCTACAATAAAGTAGTGTACTGTAGTGTGCTATGAAGTTACTGTATAATACTGATGTACTGTATGAGTCTGTAGCATTTTATTCAAAGATGATACAGGGAAAGTTTGATGACATTACAACCACTGGTTAAGATGAGATACAATACAATACAATACAAATTTTATTTATTGTTGGTAGGTCAATACAATAAACATAAGCTATGAATGAGCAAGATTCATGACATGCTAACTATTGATTCATTGGGACATAAATATCAAAAAAATTGAATGACATTTTGATTTTTAAGAAAGCAGTTTATGTATACAAGAGGGTCATGATGAGTACCAATGCCCAAAAAAAAAAAAAAGAAAAAGGTCACAAAAAGTCAGACATGGGAAATTTTGTAATTCGCTTGCAAAACTGTACACACAGTCAAAATTTCATTACTGTGGCTTCACAAACAAAGAAGCAGGTCAAAAGACCAAGATAAATGTACCTGGTGATCAATTTTTGACAAACATTCTGACCAATTTTCAAGATTACTGGGTGTCAAATGTGGCAAATGTTTTTCTGATTTGACCTGGTGTCCCCCATGTCACACAGTTTTGATCTTGACCTAGAGTTCATCAAAACAAAAAGCCTGTCTTACTTTCATGAAGATCGGGTACAAAATGTGGCTTCTACAGTACTCACAAGGTTTTTCCATTATTTCATCGGGTGACCCAGTTTCGAACCTGGCCTTAAGTACATCGATATATTCTGACCACTTTTCATGATAATTGGGGGTCAAATATGGCCTCAACAGCGTTCACAAGGCTTTAGTTCACCTGGTTACCTAGTTTCAAGTGATAATACCCTTCAATGTGACCATCACAGTTTAATGGAATACATTCACCAATGGTTTATTATCACTAAAAAACAATTACAGTAAAACTTCAATAACTCAAGGTCACAAGGGGATGAGTAAAATGCTCGAGTTACATGAGTTCTCGAGTTATCTAAATCATGAAAAGTTTTACAAGTTTTTCTGCTGTGACGTATCTTATGAACAAAGATTATTTGAGGACTTTTATGTTGTAGTAGGATTTATACATTCATTTATTTCATTAAATCACAAACCCTGATTACCATTTTGTATTTATTTGATTAAATCCTGTCTGTTATGTTTACATACATAAAAACTCTTAAACATGATTTTCTTTATTTTCTTCTTAATTCAATCAGAGTAATAGGTGGCTGTAATTTACATACGATTGAGGACGATTAAAATGTGCCAATAACATTTTATACACTTTGGCAACTGAACGACAGATTAATCAATAATGAAACAATCAATTAACAATAGAAGTTTAGTTTTTCTGATGACGTGTCAAAATAATGATGCGCCAGCAGAGGTGAAAAAAAATCTGATAATCAGTGACCTTGAGTTGCCGCAGGTAAGATTTAGTAAGAAATCTACCTGGCGGGACCACAGGTGTTCTTCAAGTTATCCCAGGTTCTTGAATTATTGATGCTAGGGTTATCAATGGTGATTTCTGTTTAAACATATAAAATGGCCGGAACTGGCAGGAGTCCTCGTGTTATCCTGGGTTCTCGAGTTATCGATGCTCGAGTTAACGAAGTTTTACTGTATTCCTTTAAGGCTTTTAAACTGAGTTCAGTACAAACTAGAGCTATCACTTAATGTGATTAATACCCCCGAAAGACTGCTTTATAAACTGAGGAAGTAACAGAATACCTTGCAAACAAACTAAAAAGAGATATTGTTCTTGGCAAAAACTCTGTAATTTGTCAAGATAGAGTTATGGTTCTTGTACACTGCACTTCCTCTCAATGTGCTTGACCATTGTATGAAGTGGTATTAAATTCCAACCAATAGTTTTCGAATTATGCTCCGGAAAAGTAAAAGTAACAACAGGCAATAACTCAGAAAAGAGTCAAGATAGAGTTATTGTTTTTTTTCACTGCACTTCCTCTGATTGTGCTTGATCATTTAATGAAATTGTATTGAATTCCAACTAGCAGTTTTCAAGTTATGCTCCAGACAAGAAAAAGTAACAAAGGGTAATAACTCTGTAATGAGTCAAGATGGAGTTATGATTCTTGTGCATTGCACTTCCTCTCAATGTGTTTGACCATTGTATGAAGTTGTATTGAATTCCAACTAGTAGTTTTCAAGTTATGCTCCGGACTAAGGAAACTGCAACAGACCGCCCGAGACCGACCGACCAACCACCGGGTGACTCCTATATACCCCCCTAAACTTCGTTTTGGGGGTATAAATATGCTTTGTCACACATTTGATTGTCAACTGAAATATTCCAACATAAAATTTTAAGTATGGTCTTACGGGTCTATGACTCCTGTATACCATAAGAAAGCAAACGCTCCTATGACTGCACCAAGAACCATGAGCACTGACACTGCAATCACCCAATCATCAGAGCCTGAAGGTGGTTCAGGTTTGGCCTGGGTAGTGAATGGACCAAATGGGCTAGAGATTGTACACAGTAAAATGTTTCTCCCTCGTGTACAGATATAGGCAGCTAACCTGCAATAGTGAATGACAGTATAATTATATGAAGTAACCATTTCATTTTACGAACATAACATACCTGTTAAAATTAAGCACAAAAGTATATCTTCTTTATGTTACATGTACACTAAATATGAGACCATACCTGCAATAGAATCTATGTCATATCAAAGAGCTCCAACAATTTACAGCTGGGTGAAATTAGATAGATGAGTCTTAACCTAGGACACACCTCATGTTGCCTTACCTGAAAGATCTAATCCTGGTCCTCTAGGCTGTAAAGTGAGCACCATAGCCACCAGACCTCAGAGACTTCCATATAACTACCAGGATTCTTCCATACTTACAATGTTTTCAAGAATCTATCAAATTATGCCTTTAAAAGTATTAAGAGGAATGACAGATAACCCTCAACACCTTTCATTATAATGCAAAAAGAAAAGTTTCTATAAAATTCCTGTTACAACTCATGTCATGCCTTAACTTTCTCACCACTAGGTGTGCTGATGGCAAGTGATTCTGCCTTTCTGACCAGTGAAAACCAATTTAGTTATCCATGCAGTTTGATCATATGTAAAGTTTGCTATTTTAGAGTCAGTTAGTATATGAGGAGCATGTCTGAACTACTGGATATAATTTATTATTTCACTTTCATGGGTGGTAAAAACAAGAGGGCCAAGATGGCCCTATATCGCTCACCTTGGTACAAGTCCACTTGCCTGGTGGAAGATCACTAGATAATGTTATATACCAAATAAGTTTTCCTATATACGCCTTTGTAAAACAAATTATCCCCCCCCCGGCAAGGTCAATTTTGACCCAAGGGGCATAATTTGAACAAACTTTGAAGAGGTCTACTAGGCAATGCTACATGCCAAATATCTAAGCTCTAGGCCTTGTGGTTTCAGAGAAAAAGATTTTTAAAGTTTTCCCTATATAAGCCTATGTAAAACTAAGTGACCCCCGGTGCGGGGTCAATTTTGACCCGGGGGTCATAATTTGAACAATCTTGGTAGAGGTCCACTAGCCAATGCTACATGCCAAATATCTAAGCTCTAGGCCTTGTGGTTTCAGAGAAGAAGATTTTTAAAGTTTTTCCTATATATTCCTATGCAAAACCAAGTGACCACCCCCGCGGGGTCAATTTTGATCCGAGGGTCATAATTTGAACAATTTTGGTAGAGGTCCACTAGACAATGCTACATGCCAAATATCTAAGCTCTAGGCCTTGTGGTTTCAGAGAAGAAGATTTTTAAAGTTTTTCCTATTTGTTGCCATAGCAACCAGAGTTCTGCATGGAATGGAATTCTTTGAACAATTTTGGTAGAGCTTCATGCAAGGAACATTCCTGCATAGTTTTATGAACATTGGCCTAGAGGTTTCAGAGATGTCATTTGAATCAAAATGTTGACAGACGACGAACGACGGACGACGGACAATCATCGATCAGAAAAGCTCACCCTGGCGTAGCCAGGTGAGCTAAAACATGTCACATGAGCACGAATGCAAATGCCAGTAGCAAATTTTGAGGAATTTGCAGACTCTGGTATGTTTTTTCTATTTTTTTGTTATACTTTAGAGACCTATTGTAAACAAAGGGCCAAGATAGCCTTTAATTGCTCACCTGGCTACCACTGGCTATAATACAAGGGCAACAATGGTGTTACAGAAAGGGTAAAAATTGAGGTGGGGTCCTGATTTGAACAATCTACAAATGACAATGCTTAATTTCAAATACGAGGCCTTGTGGTTTTAGACGAGAAGATTTTTAAAGTTTCCCCATAATTAAGTCTATGGGAACCAAGTGACCCCCCCAAAAAATTGACAAATGGACAATGATTGTCACCCCCCCCCAACGCCAATCCCACCCTGATCTTTTTATTTCTTTTGTTTAAAACAATTTAAAACTTTAACAGCACGCTCAACTATTCCAAAGCTTGTCAGTAAAATGGTTTTTTTTGTCTACGAACAGGACTGGTGTATTGTGTGATTGTCTATAAGAATTAAGGTAAGCACCACTGTAGATCTGCATAGAATGGAATTCTTTGAACAATTTTGGTAGAGCTTCATGCAAGGAACATCCCTTCATAGTTTCATCAACATTGGCCCAGTGGTTTTCAGAGGAGATGTCGCTTGAATTAAAATGTTGACAGATGACGGATGACGGACAATCATCCATGTGAAAAGCTCACCCTGACAAAGCAAAGTGAGCTTAAAATCAAACAACACATGAAAATGTTACAGTCCAGAAACAAATGTGTGCATATATACAGGATTCTATCACTTTCAAACTCTTAGTATGACCTTGACCTTTGAGGTAGGAACATTGGTCTTGCACATGACACAATGTCTTGATGTGCTGAACATTTATGCAAAGTCATTTTAAAATTCTTCAATATGATAAATTTACAGTCCGGACAAGAATGTATGTACATATTCAGGATTCCATTACCAATAAACACTAAGTGTGACCTTGACCTTTGAAGTAGGGACATTGGTGTTGCACATGAACTGTCGTCTTTATGAGCTAAACATTTGTGCAAAGTTATTTTAAAATCCTTCAATGCATGACAAAGTTACAGTCCGGACACAAATGTGTGCATATATACAGGATTCTATTACTTCTAACCCTTAGTGTGACCTTGACCTTTTAGGTATGGACAAGGGTCTTGCATGCAACACGTCATCTTGATGTGCTGAACATTTGTTTCAAGTTATCTTAAAACCCTTCAATGCATAACAAATTAACAGTCCGAACACGAATGTGTGCATATATACAGGATTCCATAAAAATCAAACTTCAAGAGTGGCCTTGACCTTTGAGGTAGGAACATGGGTATTGCATGCAACATGTCATCTTGATGTGCTGAACATTTATACCAAGTTATTTTAAAATCCTTCAATGCATGACAAAGTTTACAGCCCAGACCAGACATGAAAAAATGTAAAGGAGGACACATGGACAGACAGACGGACGGACGTTCTAACTAAATGGTACTCAAGTGGCTATGTTATGTATTTGAAGTATCTATGTGTCTAATTTTAGCCACGTAACAGAATTCTTTAGCCACATAACAGCCAATTGTCCTATGTAATAAATGGAATTGACAGTTATGTTTTGTTTGCTATGGACAGTTCAGCCACATAAGTACCGATTCATAAAAGCGGACCGACAAACAGACAGATGGTGCGATTTAATATGCCACCCTTCCAGGGCATAAAAAGACAAGTCCATTTAGCAAGATTAAAAGAACATAACAGATAGTATGTCAGTCCTTGTTATACCTCAACACCTTGTTTAACTTACTTAAAAGAAAATTGCTCTGGAAGAGGGCCATTACAAAAGTTATCCTGAATCTTTGATGTGCTGCAACCACTGTCTGCTCCAATCACAAGGCTACCAGAAATTGACTCTGCAAATAAAGAGGACTAAGATGGAGAAATCTGCAACACAGACTTGACATTTTAAACACAGGGTAAAAAAATTTCTATAACAAGAGGGGCAACATTGCTCACAAACATTTTCCTTTGATTTTAACGTATGACCTAATTTTTGAACCCAGGTGACCAAGATTTGAACTTGACCTAGAAATCATTAAATCATTCTGACCAATTTTCATGATGATTGGTTAATAAAGGTGGCGTCTAGAGTGATACCAAGCCTTTTCTTTCAAGAGTGCAATTTTCACATGTTACTTAGTCCAGTAATTATGACTCATTTTTTTCTAGAAATAGCCAAGCAAAATGTGAATGAAATAAGACTTCTGTAGCAATTCAAAGATTCCAAAATTTAATGAGTTCTATTATGGTGCATTATGACTACGTTACTAAGTTACGATGACAGACGGAATACGATCCTAATAGCTCTCAACTTCTGGTGAGCTAAAAATCATTGAACTGGAACATGCTTGCACTATGCACATCTCCTCTTGTTAGACGCTTCAAATTAAGATTTGTTGAATTCCAGCCTGTGGTTGCTGACATGAAGGTTTTTGAAAGAGTAATCAAAGGGCAATATCTCCATGAAAAATTACTGAACTGGTACATGCTTTTATGCACACTCCTCTTGATAGTGACACATCATGGAATTCAAGTCAACTGTTTTTGAGAAATAGCCTGGACAAGAATGCACAAAAGTGCTACATAAACTATATGTACATATAATGTACGTATAATGAAAGGACCATACTGTAAGACAGTGTGAAAAAATCTTCAAACTGGAACATGCTTGCAATATCCTCTTAACAAAGTTTCCTATAAAGAGTTTTTGAATTCCAGCATGTGGTTGCTGATAAATAGTGTGGAAAAATATATATGAAAAAATAGTCAAACGGCAATAACTCTGTGAAAAATCACTGAACTGGAACAAGCTGATAACATGTGAATGTTCTCTTAATAGTGAAGCAGTCTATGAAATTTCAACTCAAATCATTAGTTCATGAGACAAGAGGGCCAAGATGGCCCTATATCGCTCACCTTGGTACAAGTCCACTTGCCTGGTGGAAGATCACTAGATAATGTTATATACCAAATAAGTTTTCCTATATACGCCTTTGTAAAACAAATGATCCCCCCCCCCCCCCGGCAAGGTCAATTTTGACCCAAGGGGCATTATTTGAACAAATTTTGAAGAGGTCTACTAGGCAATGCTACATGCCAAATATCTAAGCTCTAGACCTTGTGGTTTCAGAGAAAAAGATTTTTAAAGTTTTCCCTATATAAGCATATGTAAAACTAAATGACCCCCGGTGTGGTGTCAATTTTGACCCAGGGGTCATAATTTGAACACTATTGGTAGAGGTCCACTAGCCAATGCCAAATATCTAAGCTCTAGGCCTTGTGGTTTCAAAGAAGAAGATTTTTAAAGTTTTTACTATATAAGCCTATGTAAAACTAAGTGACCCCCCCGTGCGGGGTCAATTTTGATCCGAGGGTCATAATTTGAACAATCTTGGTAGAGGTCCACTAGCCAATGCTACATGCCAAATATCTAAGCTCTAGGCCTTGTGGTTTCAGAGAAGAAGATTTTTAAAGTTTTTCTTATTTGCTACCATATCAACCAGTAGATATGCTCCGGACAAAGTCATTCTTGAATTTGACCTTTAACCTTTAAGTGTGGCCTTGATCTTAGACCTAGGGACCTGGTTCTTGCGGATGACACTCCGTCTCATGATGCTGAACATTTGTACCAAGTTACATCAAAATGCATGAAGTAGATATGCTCCGGACAAACTAAACTCGGACGGGCGCACACACGCACATACACCAAACCACCATTTGGACAACTATATCGAGCTTTCACAAGCGGCTCGACAATAAAACACAAGAAGAAGCAGCAATGCCGCCAAAGCAGGTTTAAACGGCGCCTGTAGAAATTGTAGAATTAAAACAAGAGCTGTCCCTCACAAGTGACGAATGCCCCCGAAAGAGGTGCCTCACAGTCTGTGTCCTCTCCATGTGCTCAATAAATGTGCTATGTAATTTTAAAATCCTTCCATGCATGACAGAGTAATCATGCATACAGTATTCCATTACTTTAAACACTAAGTGTGACCTTGACCTTTGAGGTAGGGACTTGGGTCTTGCACGCAACACATCCGCTTGATGTGCTAGACATTTGTGCCAAGTTATTTTAAAATCCTTCAAAGCATAATAAAGTTATAGTCCGGACACAAATGTATGCATATATACAGGATTCCATTACCTATAAACTCTATGTTGACCTTGACCTTTGTGGTAGGGATGTGGGTCTTGCACGCGACACGTCGTCTTGATGTGCTAGACATTTGTGCCATACTATTTTAAAATCCTTCAATGCATGACAAAGTTACAGTCCGGACACGAATGTGTGCATATATGCATATATAGAGGAATCCATTACCTTCAAACTCTAAGTATGACCTTGACCTTTGAGCTAGGGACGTGGGTCTTGCATGCGACACGTCGTCTTGATGTGCTAGACATGTGTGCCTAGTTATTTTAAAATCCTTCAATGCATGACAAAGTTACAGTCCGGACACGAATGTGTGCATATATAGAGGATTCCATAACCTTCATACTCCAAGTGTGACCTTCACCTTTGAGGTAGGGATGTGGGTCTTGCACGCGACACGTCGTCTTGATGTGCTAGACATGTGTGCCAAGTTATTTTAAAATCCTTCAATGCATGACAAAGTTACAGTCCGGACACGAATTTGTAAGTGGGGACGCACGGACGGACGGACAGACGGTCAGACGGACGGACGGACAGACAGTGCGATTTTAATATGCCACCCTTCGGGGGCATAAAAAAACAGACACCTTGACTCCCCCTTTGCAAAGAAATATTTTAAAACAAAATAAAATTTAAAAGAAAAATATCTAAAAATCTTCCTCTCCATGCAAGCTACCTACACACCAAGTTTCATTTCAATTGGTCACTCCTAACTCATGTTATTAAGCGAAAACCATTTTTCTATTTTTAGTAAAAGACTTTGACCTTGATCCTTGATGGGTCGCACCGAATATAGCCTCTTTAGAGGATGGTGGACCCAATAAGCACAATTACAAACAAACCTTGATCCTTGTGACCCCAAATGCAACCCAAGCTTCCTCTAACTACCTCCAAACCAAATTTCATTGCAATTGGTCAGTCCTAACATGTTATTGAGCGGAAACCATTCTACAATTCCGTGTCACTGTGACCTTGACCTTTGACCTTCTAATCTCAAAACTGTTAGGGGTCCTCTAACGGTTATGACCATCCTCCACATCAAGTTTCAAAATGTTAGGCCCATGCATTCTCGAGTTTTCATTCGGAAACTGTTTCACAGTTACGGCTCACTGTGACCTTGAAGTTTGACCTACTGACCTCAAAATCAATAGGGGTCATCTGCTGGTCATGACAAACCTCCACATCAAGTTTCAAGATCCTAGGTCCAAACATTTTCAAGTTATCATCTGGAAACCGTTTTACTATTCCAGGTCACTGTGACCTTGACCTTTGACATACTGACCTAAAAAGCAATAGGGGTCCTCTGCTGGTCATGACCAACCTCCACATCAACTTTCAGGATCCTAAGCCAAAGCGTTCTTGGGTTATTAACGGAAAACCAGTTGGTAGACGGAGGGACGGACAGACAGACATACCGACAGACTGATCGACATCTGCAAATCAATATACCCCTCCTTTTCGAAGGGGGCATAATAAAATCTTACAAACCAGTACCAAGATATGGATCTGGAAGGACAAAAGCATGGCAGGCTGAAAGACGGACAGACAAAGCCGAAACAATACCCTTCCGCCCTAGGTGAGGGATAACAATGGAAATACTGTTAATGTATGATAATTTGTGAATGTAAAATGTGGATGTTTAATAAAATGCAATTTGTGGATACCCGAGTCTATGAATTTCTATTTTGTTTTTCAGAAAATGGTAATGTGAGACATGTTTTGTTTGGGACCTTTAGGCATCAATCCCACTGTGAAATCAATGAAAATAAGTGACCCATGAACATTCTAAGTTTTTACGTTTATTCTACTCATTTGCTATTACCTGAAAAAATTACTTTATATTCCTTTACAAACTGGTAGGAATGAGCTGTCTTCCAGTCTTTTAATTCTCCATGAACAATGCTTGATGTCTCTGAAGTAAAATATTCACAATGGTAAAATGAATATGTCTCTGTCAAGCAAACTTTTACAGATATTACAAGAGATTTTGGTTAAGGCATTTAAATCTATTTTGTTAATTGTAGTATCAGTGAAAATAAGAGGGCCAAGATGTCCCTATGCTCACCTGGCTATAATTGGCTATAATGCAACATCAGCAATCACATCAGGTCCACTACACAATACCAAATTCCAAATAGCTAAGCTCTGGGTCTTGTGGTTTTAGATAAGAAGATTTTTTAAGCTTTCCCTAGCCTATGAGAAACCAAATGACCCTCTATGCAGGTCCATTTTGACCAGGGGATCATGATTTTAACAAACTTGGTAAAGGTCAATTAGGCAATGCTACATACTTAATATCTCAGCTACAGACCCTGTGGTTTCAGAGAAATAGATTTTTTAAGGATTTCCAGTACAAATCTATGTAAAATCAATTGACCCCCATGCCAGGTGAGCTGAAAAGCCAGTCTGGAATGAAGTAAGGGTTAGGTCTCCTGGGTATGTTTCTTAAGCATAAGTACAGACACAAGTTCTGGCTAGAAATTTAAATGAAGGGATTTAGGATGCTTGGTGTTCAAGAGCAGCTACTAATCAATTGTTTTCAATACTGATATGCTTGTAGCCTTGACTCCATTCAAAGATAATCGAACCATCAAGCAATGTACAGTAGTCGGAACGTAACAGTTGTCACACGGAGTGCACGATACACGCACGATGTACGCACGATACACGCACGTTAGACGCACGTTGCACGTTCGGTAAATACACGATGAGCGATTCAGAACGATACACGATATACACGATGTACGAAGCGCACGCTACACGCTACACGATAAACGGATTATACACGTTATACGATCACTTTGAGATTTCACATTTTATCTAGACTTAGACCGTTTAATCAGACCGAAAGAATAAGATCATTTAGAAGTTTCATACCTTAACAATAAAAAATGACATCGATAAGTGTCAAAGATCCACAGTTTTCATATCACAGTATGTGTCAAATTTGAACACCTGTCGGAGTGACTTTGGCAGGAAATTGATCCCGATGTGCGAGAAAATGGGCGTAATTAAAGTTAATTGCCATCTACACTTTCCGTTAAATAAATTCTACATTAAAGACACTTTTTAGGACCGTGTTCAAGTATAATAATTTTATACTGGAACCTTGAATTGATATGTTGATGGGTGTCAAGTGGGTGGGGTAAATTGACATTGAAGAAACTGAAAGCTTGAAATGGCGTTTTCGAATAAATCAAGCATTTGGAACGGGGTTTTTAATGTTATTTTGTAGTATTTATAGTTGTGATGATTATACAGCCCCTAATTTTGACCAATGTTTTAACAGAAAAAAGTTTTGAACAATATTAAGGTTTTTTCCGGTAGCCCGAAAGTGAAAATTGTCCCTCTAGAAATCTAAGATTATTCTTAGAGGAGAGAAGATAATTAAAGCGCAATGCAGTATTTATGTACTGTGGACTATGGTGATTAATTCTATGTAAAGTTTTTCATCATGTTACTTTATATTGTGTTTCATATACTTTATGTCACTGCTACCATTCTTTTAGATTCAGAACCCCTGTCGAGGTGGTTTTAGTAATACTTTATTGGGGTAGTAATACATTTAAAGTAAAATTAAACAGCCTGTTATGTATTATAAATTTTCTCACCCAATTTGGGATAAAATTTGTAAAACTTTCTAGGAAATGAACCAAAAAACAGATTAAAAATCATTTGCAAAATTATTTTGGACCCTCTGTAGAATAATGGAATGGTCCAATTGCATGACACAACTCTGCATCCAGTGGTGGATAGCAGATTCAATTAGAACCCTGGAGAAGACACATCTCACAGCCTAGATTATACAGTCTCAAAATGCCATATATGGTGTTAACATATACATGTATGTACATGAAACATATACTCTTATATGGAATTATATGTTTATTTGACATACTGATGATGAAGAAGATACAATGAACATCAAGGGATGGTTAATTACTGGGCAGAAAAATGATGTACATTCCAATATATAATTAATCTGATGGCATTTTTTACATAAGTAGTTTCATCAGTATAAAGGCTATGAGATTATAGCATTTAGATTTTGTTTGCATATCCTATGTACATAACTCTGATGATATTATGAGGTGGTAATACATGTACATATACCATCTCCCTTGGTCTAGTGGTTTAGGCATCCGCCTTTGGAGTGGGAGGTCGAAGGTTCGAAGCCCACCAGGGGCCGTTCTGATATGGCTGGTTGGTGAGCCGCCAGCTAGTTAAATAATGGTTGCCGTATGCCTACCTGCCTGGTGCCTGGCATTAAAGGGTAGGATTCGGGAGTTACATGTGCTCAAAAAGTCTCTCATAAGTCATGAAATGGCTGGCCCTTTAAATAGGGGTAACACTTTAATAAACAAACACTTTACCTTTTACTTTTATACTATACATGTAGTAGATCATTTGGAAAAATTGTTCTTGGAATACACATGTAGCATTAGCAAATAAATTGATGGAAGACTGACAACAATATGAAAGAGCTAAGCAACACTATTTATAAATGGGGGTGTAACCTCACATGTTTCAAAAACCTCAATAACTATGAGACTGCAGAATAGAGCTCAGCAATGATGGTACTCATGTAGAAAGAACTTAAAAGATCTATATTTGTTCAAATTGATGTAAGCTAGGCATTTAAGGAAACTATCAGAGATGAGGAACAAATTAAATAAACCGGACAGAGTTCAAGCACCACCTCTGCCACACTTACAGGAAAAAAGGCCCTTTGAAGGATTTCTAAAATGGATTCAATTTATGAAACTAACCAGAGGAGATCAGTGTCAGAAGTACTATATGACTACATAACTATATATATCAAACCGGTCTACTGAGACCCGAGTAAATTGTGACTTAGTAATAGATGTGATTTTCATATTATTTTCTTTATTAAGCTATTAAGATTACAAACTTAGCACACAATTAATATAGAGGTGTTCAAAAATAAAACTACAAAAAAATAGGTGTTAGCCGGTATCACTGGCTTTACGGGAAGTCCACACAAGCACAATTTTGCCATCTTAGCCTTAAAAGAAATCTTATTTTTTTAAATGTTTTATTCATTTTATACAACATGATTATGGTACTCTTTCAGTGATATTATACTATTGTATACTTAAATAATGAGCTCTTTGCAGAACTTACTACTTAATTTAATTAGGATCTTCAGTAAAAGAACTACTTGTAATACTAAAATACAATTATTAATCAAGTGTGAGGGTTCTCACAAGACTGATATATATTACAAATCTAATAAAACCTAATTCAAGGTATACAACTTGATTAAAATCAATTTTTTCTATGTGTCTCCTTCTGAAGTAAGAGAGTAAGAGTCTGTAATAGTTAAACTGATAAGAAAGATGCAGGTGATCAGATGTAGCATCTGTATGGCCAGTGGCCAGTCCAAACCTGCAAGGATCTACTTACTGATCATGATAAAAGGGTTGATGTTTCATTCAATTGGAGGTAGTATAAGTAGGTTTGTAAGCAGAAACCGGCTTACATTTATCCTGAACCCGCCCCCCTACCCCCTCCGTCCCCAACATATTACAGATAATAGCCAGTGAAATTTTGTTTAATTATAATTATTATATGGTGCCATACAGACAGTGCAAACTACCATACAGTATTAAATTACAAATGTATATCTAAGATATAAATTACAGTTACAGTATTTTATAACTGAAACAGGCATGTAACAGGTACAGTGGTTGGGCAACCCCTACCAACATGTCACCCGTCACTCCCTGCTAATTTCTGTTATGTGCAGACTATGATTTGCTAAATAATAACAAGATTGAATTTTTATGTTTTGGGTTGCCAATTTAAATCAACACCCACTAACCAGTGAAACAGCATGTTTACTACTACAATTAAAATACTAAGTACTTATTGAATATAAAAAATTGCATTTATACAAAAATTGTTTAGGATTTTGACTAGTGACCTACAGGATGGGGTCTGATGGCAACTGGAGTAAATTAGATAACTAATTTTATCAGTCATTTGACAGTCTACTATGTTATTCTCCAACAACCTTTATACACATTAACTTAGGGCTTTTCTTAGACTGAGAATAATCATTAATAGTGAAACCATGCAAGTCCAAGCTTATCCATTTCTGGCTTGAATTTTAGTCTCTGTGTGGTGAAAGCTATGCAGTCAAATAGCCAGTGAGGGGTGTTACATTTTACAATGCACTAGATGCAAACCTGGTCAACCCAAAGTATGTACCAACCCGAGCTGGTTGGTAGTAAGTTTGCGCCCAGCCTAAGACGTGTGATTGGTTTGTCCATTTTGTAATTTGTCAAGTATCCCATAGGATGGCCAGGTCGCACTGTTTTGCGGCAAAATGTGTTTGTTTTAAGTTTCAATTCTCTACACCATCCATCCAGGATAGTGGTTCGAATCCTGGCATATATTTCTGTGGGTGAGTATGGTATGTCCTGGATCATGGCCCCTAAACTAGGCCCCTTTTGCCTGCATCATCTGCTCTCATTACCAGATATTATCATAAACCTACATGAGCTTGGCACTATAACATGGTAACTGGTAAGCCTGTTTTTAGGCATTGATAAAATTTATGAATAATAATAATGTATTCAATAACTCTGGTCTAGAATGACTGTTTTTTTTATTTCATTGAGAACAGAGATGATAGTGAATCTGAAAATATATACAATATAGCAAGTTTTTTAGGTTGATGATGTAAAAGACAGCTCAATGCAGTGTCTATTGTTATCATTTCTGGTATTAATGCAGGAACAGGTTATAGAGTATTCCTGATAAATGGAACAATAATTTGTCAATCTTCCTATGATGGCAACATACATGTTTAGATGGATTACAACAGCTGAAGCTTATATACCAGAGCCTGGATTTTTAGACCCATCTGTGTATATATGTAGATGTCCAGAATAAAAATATCTGATCTATCATTTGAGTTTCTAACTTTGCGAGATGCGGTATGTCAGATTTGATCATTTTGTTTTCATAGGGCACTGGTAGGAGGACCTTACAAAATAGCCGAGCTTTATGATCTCACTGACCAAAACCTTGACTTTCGCTCAACATTTGAGAATCTATTCCTGGCGCCCCAGTCTAAGGGGCAAACCCCAGCCTCAAGTTCAAACAGGTAGGCAGGAGTAGAGGACAATGCACTAAGGGCCAGCTGGAGGCCTTAATTTTGGACAATATTCAGACCCTGTTTCGAATGACAATGAGGCATTTGATGAGACTCAAACTAATTAATCAGTCAAAGACACTACCTAATTACCTTTCTCTTTATGTCAGCTAACGGATATATTATTCCAATCAGGCAGTATAGGGGACGTTTTGGTCTGGGGACGTTTTGTTTTGGGGACGTTTTGGATTGCTTCGGACTTTAAATATTTTCGTAAAAGTGTAGTTGATTCGGCGTATTATTTGCATATAGCCAATAAAACACTTGTTAACATCATACCCACGATATGTTGCTTCGATACAGGCGTACCTTGTCTGCTGCACTTTAAGGAATGCATTGACAACAGCAGTTTAGATAAAAAAAGATGTCCTTTCCGTTGCAAAAATAGACCTAAATTTCGGATATGAGGTGAAAATGTCTTCGACCTGTCCCGAAAGTCTTTCTCGCTCGCAACTACACTAAATAATATAAACTGAAATCAGCACTTTTTTGGGGGAGATGTGCACGCTAAGTAAAACGATTAACTACGAAATACACCATCGAATAGTACGTATACTGTATGGATTATCGTGCATCGCGAATCGTATATTGTGTATCGTGTATAGTATATGGTGCACGTTGCACGATGAATGATACGATATGATACACGATATACGATTGACAAAATACACGATGAGTGCACGCACGTTATACGCACGTTGCACGCACGTTATACGCACGATATACGCAAATTTTGACAACTGTTACGTTCCGACTACTGTATTATGGCAGTGTAGATTGTTTTCAATGAAGAAAGCATGTCGCCTATTTGCATGAAAAGGGTCATTCATGTACGAGACTTGTGACTTCCGTTATTAACAGGACTAACTGTAAGATGTATCCTTGAGTCTAAACAACACTCTGTCTTTAACTTAGTTACTAGGAAGACATAATTATAAGAAATGTAAAACAGATACTGTCCTTACCCTTAAAGAAATTGCTTTCCTTTGGTAATACAATAATTCCTTTTTCTTGTATGCTCCCTTGTTCCGTTTTCTTGAAGAATGTACTTGGTAACAATATAGTAACAGAGCTGGTTGTTGACATGCTTTCTTTGACGAATTCTATATCTGTTTTTGCCCAGTTCGGTGGAGCTAAAATATAATGTTTTAGCAATATGAAAGCTTATCCTTGTATCAACCAAAGAGAGGCGTAATTTCAACAAAATCAAGAGCTGTAGGACTTGATGGTATGACATGTTTATAATACTCCGATTCTGAAGACCTTTGTAAAGTTTCAATCAAATAACTGTATTAGTTTTGAGTGACATTGAATGCAAAACTTCCAACAGGATTTTACAAGTCTAAAAAGAGCATAACAGAGGTTCACTAGACAATGCTACATGCCAAATATCTAAGTTCTAGGCCTTGTGGTTTCAGAGAAAAAGATTTTTAAAGTTTTTCCTATATAAGCCTTTGCAAAACTAAGTGACCACTTGCGCGGTGTCAATTTTGATCAGGGGGTCATAATTTGAACAATCTTGGTAGCGGTCCACTAGACAATGCTACATGCCAAATATCTAAGCTCTAGGCCTTGTGGTTCCAGAGAACAAGATTTTTAAAGTTTTTCCTATTTTTTTGCCATAGCAACCAGAGTTCAGAATGGAATTCTTTGAACAATTTTGGTAGAGCTTCATGCAAGGAACATCCCTGCAATGTTTCATCAACATTGGCCCAGTGGTTTCAGAGGAGATGTTGTTTGAATCAAAATGTTGACGGATGACCTATCTGACTATCTATTAGAAAAGCTCACCCTGGCAAAGCCAGGTGTGCTTAAAATACTACATGGCATTAAGGATGTTATAGTTTAAAAGCTTTTGAACCCTAAGTGTGGCACTGATCTCATGCAGGAGATGAACGTTTGAATGGAGTTTCATAAATATCCTTCATGGAACTATTAATATTTATTTGAAAGAAGTCAAAGCACGGATTCTACAGAACAAGTCAGGTGACAGTCTGTCCATTGGTTCATGAGAAGAAGCCATGTAAAGACTTGTCTATTTTTAGTCTGTGTACAAAGGACCAATACCATTTTCTCTTTTCTTTTATTTGAATTAAGTCAATGCAAGGATGCTACAGAGATAGCCCGCTAACCAAAGTGCAAGCATGGCCCTATATCACTCACATGATAATGACAAAGTCAAGGTAAAAGACATAAAGCACATATGTTTTCTTTGTATAGAGTTAAAAACAATGTCAGAAAAAGAACTTTGAAATCAGTTTTCAAAACTTACAAATGGTCAAACCAATGCAATTTGAACAAGAGCCATGTTACACATGGTTAATCCCCCAGCCGGGAAGAAGTTACCTGAAGGTTGTACTTTCGTACATTTTACTTGGTGAGAGGAAATCCTTAAAAAGCCGTATAGTTATGGTCATGCTGAGTACAGTTTTCAAGTAAGTGGAAAAAGAATAAGGCAATGAAGAGAAGGTTTGCAAAATTATATTAATGTTCTTTATCAGTATAGGTATGATATTTTTCTATTTGACTAAAAGTAGGCAAGGTAGAGTTATTGTTCTTGCACACTGCACTTCCTACCAATGTGCTATGTCAGTGTATTAAGTTTGAAGAAAATCCCTTAAGTACTTTTGGAGTTATGCTGTGGAAATTTTTTTTAAAGTAAATCTGATAAAGGGGAATAACTCTAAAGGTAGGCAAGGTAGAGTTATTGTTCTTAAACACTGCACTTTCTACCAATGTGCTATGTCGGTGTATTAAGTTTGAAGAAAATCCCTTAAGTACTTTTGGAGTTATGCTCTGGACAAAACTTTTAAAATAAATCTGATAAAGGGGAATAACTCTAAAAGTAGGCAAGGTAGAGTTATCGTTCTTGCACACTGCACTTCCTACCAATGTGCTATGTCAGTGTATTAAGTTTGAAGAAAATCCCTCAAGTACTTTTGGAGTTATGCTTCAGACAAGTAAATCTGATAAAGGGGAATAACTCTAAAAGAAGGCAAGGTAGAGTTATTGTTCTTGCACACTGCACTTCCTACCAATGTGCTATGTCAGTGTATTAAGTTTGAAGAAAATCCCTCAAGTACTTTTGGAGTTATGCTCTGAACAAAACTTTTAAAGTAAATCTGATAAAGGGGAATAACTCTAAAAGTAGGCAAGGTAGAGTTATTGTTCTTGCACACTGCATTTCCTACCAATGTGCTATGTCAGTGTATTAAGTTTGAAGAAAAGCCCTCAAGTACTTTTGGAGTTATGCTTCGGACAAGTAAATCTGATAAAAGGGAATAACTCTAAAAGTAGGCAAGGTAGAGTTATTGTTCTTGCACACTGCACTTCCTACCAATGTACTATGTCAGTGTATTAAGTTTGAAGTAAATCCCTCAAGTACTTTTGGAGTTATGCTCCGGACAAAGTTTTTCAAGTAAATCTGATAAAGGGGAATAACTCTAAAAGTAGGCAAGATAGAGTTATTGTTCTTACACACTGCACTTCCTCCCAATGTGCTCTGTCAGTGTATGAAGTTTGAAGAAAATCGCTCAAGTACTTTTGGAGTTATGCTCCAGACAAAATTGGGACGGACGGACGGACAGATGGACGAAAAGACCATTTCTAATATCCCGTTCGCCTTCGGCGGGGGGATAAAAAATAGAGACATTGTTCTTGTAAATAACTCTGTAATCACTCAAGATAGAGTTATGTTTCTTGTACACTGCACTTTCTCTCATTGTGCTGAACCATTGTATGAAGTTGTATTGCATTCCAATCAGTAGTTTTCAAGTTATGCTCCAGACAAGGAAAAGTAAAATGGGCAATAACTCTGCAATTACTCAAAATAGAGTAATGGTTCTTGTACACTGCACTTCCTCTCATTTTGCTAGACCACTGTATGAAGTTGTATTGAATTCCAAACAGTGGTTTTCAAGTAATCCTCCAGAAAAGGAAAAGTAACAAAGGGCAATAATTCTGTAAAGAGTCAAGAAAGAGTTATGTTTCCTGTGCACTGCACTTCCTCTCAATGTACTTGACCATTGCATAAATTTGTAATGAATTCCAACCAGTAGTTTTCAAGTTATGCTCCGGACAAGGAAAAGTAACAAAGGGCAATAACTCTGTAATTACTCAAGATAGAGTTATGGTTCTTGTACACTGCACTTCCTCTTATTGTGCTAGACCATTGCATGAAGTTGTATTGAATTCCCATCAGTAGTCCGGACAAGGAAAAGTAACAAAGGGCAATAACTCTGTAATGAGTTAAGATGGAGTTATGGTTCCTGTGCACTACACTTCCTCTCAATGTGCTTGACCATTGTATGAAGTTGTATTGAATTCCAACTAGTAGTTTTCAAGTTATGCTCCGGACAAGGAAAATGCAACAGACCACCTGACCGACCGACCGACCAACCACCGGGTGACTCCTATATACCCCCCTTAACTTCGTTTTGGGGGTATAACAACCTCACAATCTAAGGTGTACTCAAACGCTAACCCTTAATGTCTACTGGGCATGTACGACAGACAGACGGACAGTGCGATTTTAATGTCACCTTGGGAGGCATAAAAAGCCAAATTCCAGATTTCTTTACAGATCTTACAGTTTTAAAAAAAGTATTATCTATGTTAAACGATCAACTTAGGTGTTAACATGATCTCTGTGTTACAAAAGTACAAGTTTATCAGTAAATTCCTGACATTTGTAAAGTGTTGGAGTCTTTTCAATTTGTCACATAGAGTACTAGTTTTCATGACAGGAGGGAAACAAGAGGGCCAAGATGGCCCTATATCGCTCACCTTGGTACAAGTCCACTTGCCTGGTGGAAGATCACTAGATAATGTTATATACCAAATAAGTTTTCCTATATACGCCTTTGTAAAACAAATGATCCCCCCCCCCGGGGCAAGGTCAATTTTGACCCCAGGGGCATAATTTGAACAAACTTTGAAGAGAAGGCAATGCTACATGCCAAATCTATCTAGGCCTTGTGGTTCAGAAAACCATTAAGCCAATGTAAACTAGTGTGGGGTCAATTTTGACCCGGGGGTCATAATTTGAACAATATTGGTAGAGGTCCACTAGCCAATGCTACATGCCAAATATCTAAGCTCTAGGCCTTGTGGTTTCAAAGAAGATTTTTAAAGTTTTTACTATATAAGCCTATGTAAAACTAAGTGACCCCCCATGCGGGGTCAATTTTGATCCGAGGGTCATAATTTGAACAATCTTGGTAGAGGTCCACTAGCCAATGCTACATGCCAAATATCTAAGCTCTAGGCCTTGTGGTTTCAGAGAAGAAGATTTTTAAAGTTTTTCCTATATATTCCTATGCAAAACTAAGTGGCCCCCGGTGTGGGGTCAATTTTGACCAGGGGGTTATAATTTGAACAATCTTGGTAGAGGTCTACTAGACAATGCTACATGACAAATATCTTAGCTCTATAGGCCTTGTGGTGTCAGAGAAGAAGATTTTTAAAGTTTTTCCTATATATGCCTATGCAAAAACTAAGTGCCCACCCGCGCGGGGTCAATTTTGACCAGGGGGTCATAATTTGAACAATCTTGGTAGCGGTCCACTAGACAATGCTACATGCCAAATATCTAAGCTCTAGGCCTTGTGGTTTCAGAGAAGAAGATTTTTAAAGTTTTTCCTATTTGTTGCCATAGCAACCAGAGTTCTGCATGGAATGGAATTCTTTGAACAATTTTGGTAGAGCTTCATGCAAGGAACATTCCTGCATAGTTTTATCAACATTGGCCTAGAGGTTTCAGAGGAGATGTCATTTTAATCAAAATAATGACGGACGACAGACAACGGACAATCATCGATCAGAAAAGCTCACCCTGGCGTAGCCAGGTGAGCTAAAAATCAACATTTTAAGTACGCCCTACCCGGTGGACCCAATTTTTACCCAAGGTCCATAATTTATGTAACTTTTGTAGTGAAGCATCCAATGCTCATCCACACCAAATTTCATAAACATCCATCAAGCAGTTTTGGACAAGATGTCATTTTAAGTAAAATGTTAACAGATGCCAGATAGTGAGTGATCACAATAGCTCACATTGGTGAGCTAAAAAGGTTAATGACACATCTAATTACAAACATGTACATACCACAGACACCTTGGGTAACTGTAAACACAGTGTCCTGTCCAATTTTATTATCCTTGCTTACTGCATAGATCTGGATAAAAACAAAAGATAAGGAAAACAATTTAAACATTTTTGAAACCATTAAGATAAAATTATGTTGTCAAGACTTTCACCTATCAAAGAAAACGTATACCAGCTAGTCTCTCAATCTAGATAATTTACATAATATCATCTAATTTTCAAATGTAAGAGGTGGTTATGTGAAGTTTTTTCTTTTTATTCTACCACAAGATAATTTACTTACCACATAACAGTTGTCTGCGTTAGCAACTGAATTATATAACTAAGTTTACCGAAGTGACACAACAAGCCATGATGGCCCTATATCCCTCACTTGATGCACAACTGCCCATAACTAGACCTATCACTAAATGTGATTAATACCCTGAAAGACTGCTGTATCAACTGAAGAAGTTATAAGTAACTAAATACCTTGTCAAAAAAGAACTAAAATAGAGTTATGGTTTTGGCAATAACTATGTAATTAGTCAAGATATACACTGCAACCCCGTTATAACGCGGTAGTCGGGGTCCAATTGGTTAGACCGCGTTATAAGTGAGACTCTCTTTATAACACGGTCTGATCATCGGCCGCTGTTTTCTTGCATAACGCGTATATAGCGCGAGTACCCCACCCACCTAACTAAATAAAGCATATTGATGTTTAGCACGCATCATGTTTTTATGAAATCGAGTGGTTAAATTGTAGAAAATAATTATTCTATGTTAAATAAATTAGTTAATTAAGCACGAAATTAAATATATAAAAGAGAAATTCTTACGTATTTGCTATTGAAAACGAAAGTACATCCATTTTCCGAAAATGATGGCTAAAGTGAAAGTACCTTTTTGTGTTAAAACAAAAAATAACAGTTTTGTAATTGATTTATTTGAGTTCAGGTAAACCTGTAATCAAAGATGCGCTACCAAATATTAATTCACACGATTTACAAATTATTCTCAAACAAACAAAGAGGTCAGCTTGTGAATAACGGAGCCGTGAAAAAATACCAGTAAGCCTTAATTGTTTTAACACTTCTTTGTTAATAGAGGCTTGATACCGCGTAAGTGACAAAGATCAATTAACAACCTGCCATGTTGTTTATTTACGTTTTCAAACATTTGTTTTGTATAGGAACAATGCTTTTTTGACAGAAATGATTTTGGTCGATCCCGAAATTTTTGGGAGCCAACACCCAACCGCATTATACTGGGATTCGCATTATAACGGAGTGCGTTATAACGGGGTTGCAGTGTACTTATGGTTCTTGTACACTGCACTTCCACTTATTGTGTTTGACCATTGTACGAAGTTGTATTGAATTCCTAGCAGCAGTTTTCAAGCTATGCTCCCGACAAGGAAAAGTAACAAAGGGCATTAACTCTGTAATTACTCAAAATAAAATTAAGGTTGTTGTACACTGCACTACCTCTCATTGTGCTTGATTGAATTCCAACCAGTAGTTTTCAACTTATGCTCCGCACAAGGAAAAGTAACAAAGGATAATAACTCTGTAAATACTTAAGATAGAGTTATGGTTCTTGTACACTGCACTTCCTCTCATTGTGCTTGGCCCTTGTATGAAGTTGTATTGAATTCCAACCAGTAGTTTTCAACTTATGCTCTGGACAAGGGAAAGCAACGAAGGGCAATAACTCTGTAATTAGTCAAGAGCCAAAGCAGGTTTAAACGACGCCAGCCCTGTAGAAATTGTAGAATTAAAAAGAAGCAGTCACCGTGACTCCCCCCTATTTGAGTATCAGTGACCTCGACCTTGATCCTAGTGACCTTGACCCCAAACATTTTTTTTGCTACAATTTAAAAATTAAAAAAAAAATTTAGTGATAGTGACCTTGACCTTTACCTTGACCCGAGTGACCTGTGGACCCCCAAATGTTTTTTTCTAAAAACTAAAAATACATCTAAATCTTCTTTAAGTAACAGTAACCTTGACCTTGACTCTAGTGACCTTGACCCAAAAAATTTTTTTTTTGCTTAAAACAATCTAAAAGGACTAAAAATAAATAAAGATCGAGTCCTTTTAATAACACTGTCCTTGCACCCTATACCTTGATGCAAAATTATTTTCAGGACTTAACATACACTGTATAAAACTACATGTGTGAATATCAGGACAACCTTGCTTGAGTAACATTGATATAACCTAGTGACACAATTATCCCCAAAATTTTGCTTTTACTTTGTGTAAAATCTATTTTAAGGCTAAAGGAACCAATTAAAACTTTATGTCATTTAGTAACATGTTCAACTACCCTATGACCTATAACCCTGAATCGTACCTTGATAAATGGATTTTAAAAACTGAACTGAAAATTTATGGTCATTTTAATGTCTTAACAGTTATGGACCATGACCCTAGTAACGTTGACCCTATTGTGCCTTGACCGGTTTAATGTGCACCCAACAGCTTAGGTCATCTCATGCAACTTCCGGCTCACTAAGTTCAGGAGCAATTGGTCACTGGGGCTAACTCGTTATTGACCGGAAATTTTGGGTCATTTTTAGTAATTCCGAGTGCCTAAACCTTACCTTATTGACCCAAATGCAAGGCCCAACATGCCCTCTACACAAGCTACCTTGGTACCAAGTTCCACTTGCCTAGTAAGATCACTAGATAATGTTACTATACCAAATCCGTTTTCTTATATCCCTTTTGTAAAACAAGTGCCCCCAACCTTGACCACGGGCAAGGTTAATTTTGACCCCAAATGCAATTGACCAAACTTCTGAAGAGCTCTACTAGGCAATGCTACATGCCAAATACCAAGTTAGGCTTTGTGGTTTCAGAAAAGATTTTTAAACTTTTTCCTAGTTAAACCTATGTTAAACTAAGTGACCCCTTTATTCAATTTTTACCCGGGGTAACAGTAACCCTTTGAACAATCTTGGTAAGGTCCACTAGACAATGCTACATTGCCAAATGTCTAAGCTCCTACCTTGGGTTTCTGAGAAGAAACATTTTTAAAGTTTTTTCCTATATAGTGCCTATGCAAACCTAAGTGACCCCTAGTGCGACCCCAATTGCAATCCGGGGTCATACTTTGAACAATCTTGGTAGGTCCTACTAGCCAATGTTTGACATGCTAAATAGTCTAACTCCAGGCCTTGTGTTATTCAGTGAACAACATTTTTAAAGTTTTTCCTAAGTAACAGTGCCCTTGAAATTTAACCTAGTGACCACAAATGCAATTCAAATTTGACCCGGGGTCATAATTTGAACAACCTTGGTAGAGGTCCACTAGACATTGCTACTCCACTATCTTAGCTTAGGCTTGTGGTTTCAACCATTTTATATTTTTAAAAGTTTATCCTATGATCCTATGCAAAACCTAAGTGACCCCCCAAGTGCGGTCCAAACTTTGTCTCCAGGGGTCATAACTTCACACAATCTTGGTAGATGGTCCACTAGACAATGCTACATGCAAATATCTAAGCTCTAGGCCTTGTGGTTTTAGTAGGAGATGACTTTTAAGATCTTCCCTATTTGTTCCCATAGCAACCCAGAGTCTGCATCGCAATGCAAGCTTCTTTGACCAATTTGCTATTGTGACAAAAATGCAAGGAACATACCTGCATAACTTTTTCAATATGACCTTGGCCTTAAAAGGTATTCATAGCTTTTGTCATTTGCAATCAAAATTTGAAGTCTGACAGTTTGTCAGAATAACCAATAATTTCATGACAAAATCTAAGTGCAACTAGCAAGGTGACCATAAGGACACGGATATATCTTAACGCACTTTTCTGTCAGTCTCATGACTTCTGTAAAACTGCATGTGATTTTTCACTAAATGTGGGTAACCAAAGGGTTGAAGCAAAGACAACAAAGGGTTCCTTGATGCTTTACCTTTGGTCATGCATCAAAAATTCAACTTCCTGTCACTAACCATTTTCTAAGTGCATTAACATTGTCCTTAAACTTGGAATTATTTGGCACATCTGCCATCCGCTTTAATAGGCAGTTGCATAATCTACAAAATGTTCATTAAATCATAGTAAAATATTGTTCTCCTATTAATGTGTCCATAGGACACTGTGTGCCTCTACATATGACCACTGTATCATAAGAATCAACATCACATGACCCAAGGTTACAAAATTTTTGGACTACATGTCAGGCCACAAGGTTGAAAACTAAAAATCAACAAAGGGCCATAAGTTTTTATCAAAATTTATCTTGCATTGCAAAAAGCGTTTTGAGAGGTTTTGAAATGTTCCTTCTTGTAGTTATTTGACCATCTACACATTTTAATTGTTCTTCCATGGAAGGTTCTTTGCAATTTCTGCCATCCGGTATTGAAAAAGGAGTTGCATTCCAAAATCTACATAGAATAATGAAAAACTCAACAAAGGGCCTTAATTTTGTGTAATCTGGTTGCAGCAATAGTATTTCCGGGTCTTACTTTCCATGTCACACATTAAGGTCTGTATCATCCCAGGGAAATAGTTCTATACAAACATCTGCCATCTTTGATTTAAGAGGAGTTGCAATTATTAAAAAATTTCTACAAGAATATAATATTATGCTAATTCGAACAATGTTTTGATATTATTTAGATATGTTACTAAATTTTTTTTACAACCATGGACAGCATAATTGTTCATCCCTGTAAGTATAAGGAATCTCCATCCGGTTTGTAAGTAAAGAGTTCGGCCGTAAGGAAGCTATCTCTGTTAACTTTGTATATTGAATAAATCAATCGATCCAAAAGCTAAAAATAAATAATCTGTTAATTTTAATAACAGCTGACCTTGCCTAGACCTTTAGTACCATCTGCAAATTTTTTTTGTTTCCTTAAAAATTTAAAGCTAAAAAATATCTCTATCTTTTTAGTAACAGGACTTGACCCTAGTGACCTTGACCCCAAAAATTATTTTTTGCTAAAATCAATTTTAAAACTAAAAAAAAATAAAAGATCTATTCATAGTAAATTTGACTTGACATTGACCAAGTCCTTGCCTCTCCATTAAACATTATGTTTGGCTTAAAACAATCTTAAAACTAGAAATAAATTTAAATTTATGTTTAGTAACAGTGACCTTGACCTTTACCCTAATGACCTTGCTTAAAAGAATCTAGAAAAAAAAAAATCTATTTTAAGTAACAGTGACCTTGACCCTAGTGACCTTGACCCTAGTGACCAAAACTTCCTCTCCATAAGCTACCACTCCTACAGTTTCATTACAGTTGTTCACTCCTAACTGGAAGTTATTGAGCAAAACCATTTTTCTATCCTTTTAGTAACAGATGCCCTTAACCTTGACCCTAGTGACCCAAATGCAATCCAAACTTCCTCTCGACGACAAGTACCTACACACCAAGTTTGATTGCAATTAGTCACTCCTAACTTGCGTTACTGTGTGGAAACCATTTTTGTATTTTTAGTAACTGTGCCTAAACTTGACCCTAGTGCACCCAAAATGCATTCCTTTAACTTCCTCTCTACACAAGGTATCTACATCCCTAAGTTTCATTGTAATTGGTCACTCCTTTAAGAGTGAGTTGAGCATGCAACCATTTTTCTATTTTTAGTATACAGTAACCTTCAACACAAGCTACCTACACCAAGTTTGATTGCATTAGTACTCCTAACTTGAGTTACTGAGTGGAAACATTTTTGTATTTTTACTACCAGTGCCTACAACCTTGACCCTAGTCACCCCTAAGTTTATGCAAAATCTGCCAACTTCCGGTTTACAAAGCTACTTACTACACCAAGTTTGACTACAAGTATATAGTCACTCTAAATTCAGTTATTGAGGGAAACCATTTTTGTTAAATTTGTTAAGTAACAGTGACCTTGACTTTAACCCTGTACCACATAAGCAATTCAAGCTTCATCCCCATGCAAGTTACCTAACACACCAAGTTTCATTGCCATTGGTCACTCCTAACTTGAGTTATTCGTTCGGCAACCATTTTTCTAGTTTTTAGTAACAATAACCTTGACCTGGGCCCTAGTGCCCCTAAGTTTTGCAATCCAAAATTCCTTCCTTCAAGCTACCATCTACACCAATTCATTAGTTGTTCACTCCAACTGGAAGTTACTAAGCAAAATCTGCCTTCTATTTTTAGTAACAGTGACCTTGACCTTGACCATAGTGACCCTACATGCAATCCCAAGCTGAAACTCAATGCAAGGCCATACTTCCCTTAAGTTTCTATTTATGACAAAAATTACTATACAGGGCATAACTTTTTCAAATATGACCTTGACCTTCAAAATGTGACACCATCATAGCCTTTTTGTCATAAGCAATACAATTTGAAAGTTTGATGAAGAAATCTTTAAAAATCTAGAAGAGTGTTCAGTAGAACACTTGTGTCGCCCTCTTACAGTTTGTCAGAATAACAAATAATTTCATGACAAAATCTAAGTACAAAAAGGGGCATAACTCTGTCAAATATGACCTTGACCAATAAAATCTGGTGGCACCATGACCCTTTTGTTATGAGTAATATGGTTTGGAAGTTTAATGAAGAAATCTTAACGGTCAATTACTAAGACAAAATATAATTTTCTGGAATTGTACCAGGGAAATACAGTTTGAAACTGGCTTCTAAAACGTGACAATAGCCTTGGAGTATTTCCTTGTTTGAAATACTGCTGTAGAAAAACGAGTGAATGTTTTTGTATTTCCTTAGATTGACCTGGGTGGTCTTTTTGTCCTACTTTCGCTTTATTGTATGTTGTCAACTTTATTTAACAAGAGGGCCAAGATGGCCCTATATCGCTCACCTTGGTACAAGTCCACTTGCCTGGTGGAACTGAAATTCTTATCAAATCAGTTTTCATATACCTTTGTAAAACAATGATTCCCCCGGGCCAAGATTTTGGCCCACATATTTGAACAACCTTGGTACAAGTCTACTTGCCATGCTGGAACATCCATCTAAGCTCTATTGTTTTATATACAAATTTTAAGTTTTCCTATATACGCCTTTGTAAAACAAATGATCCCCCCCCCCGGCAATGTCAATTTTGACCCCAGGGGCATAATTTGAACAAACTTTGAAGAGGTCTACTAGACAATGCTACATGCCAAATATCTCAGCTCTAGGCCTTGTGGTTTCAGAGAAGAAGATTTTTAAAGTTTTCCCTATATAAGCCTATGTAAAACTAAGTGACCCCCGGTGCGGGGTCAATTTTGACCCGGGGGTCATAATTTGAACAAACTTGGTGGAGGTACACTAGCCAATGCTACATGCCAAATATCTAAGCTCTAGGCCTTGTGGTTTCAGAGATGAAGATTTTTAAAGTTTTTCCTATATAAGCCTATGTAAAACTAACTGACCCCCCCGTGCAGGGTCAATTTTGATCCGGGGCTCATAATTTGAACAAGCTTGGTAGACGTCCACTAGCCAATGCTACATGCCAAATATCTAAACTCTAGGCCTTGTGGTTTCAGAGAAGAGGATTTTTAAAGTTTTTCCTATATATTCCTATGGAAAACTAAGTGACCACCCCCACGGGGTCAATTTTGACCCGGGGGTCATAATTTGAACAATCTTGGTAGAGGTCCACTAGACAATGCTACATGCCAAATATCTTAGCTCTAGGCCTTGTGGTTTCAGAGAAGAAGATTTTTAAAGTTTTTCCTATATATGCCTATGCAAAAACTAAGTGCCTACCTGCGCGGGGTCAATTTTGACCCGGGGGTCATAATTTGAACAATCTTGGTAGAGGTCCACTAGACAATGCTACATGACAAATATCTAAGCTCTAGGCCTTGTGGTTTCAGAGAAGAAGAGTTTTTCCTATTTGTTGCCATAGCAACCAGATTTCTGCCTGGAATGGAATTCTTTGAACAATTTTGGTAGAGCTTCATGCAAGGAACATTCCTGCATAGTTTTATCAACATTGGCCTAGAGGTTTCAGATGAGATGTCATTTGAATCAAAATGTTGACGGACTACGGACGACGGACAATGGACAATCATCAATCAGAAAAGCTCACCCTGGCATAGCCAGGTGAGCTAAAAATAGGCATGCCTATTCATATACAACTTATTTACAGCCTCTTTCTGTGAGATTTTTGGAAAACAAAAATATTTGAAAACTGGAAAACCTACTTTCGTTTTTGAAAATGCAAAATATCATTTATTAATTCTTTTGTTAAACTCCAATTTTCAATACAATATGGTCACATTTGATGCAGTATGTCATATTTTCCTTCTGAGAAGACACCTGTTACAATTCAGGTTTAAAAAGAAAATTCGATTTGGTCTTAGTAATGGACCTTTAAGAAATGGCAAAGTTTTAGCCAATGTTAAGTTTTCATGACAATTTAAAAACTAAGTACAACAAGAGGGCAAAATGGTCCTATATTGCTCATCTGGCTACCATACGCTATAATACAAGGTCATCAATAGCAGAAAGCAATTTTGACCTGGGGGACATGATTTGAACTTCTTCGAAGATGTCAAGGCAATGATACATGCCAAATATCTAAGCTCTTGGCCTTGTGGTTTCAGAAATAAAGATTTTCAAAGTTTATCCTATAGAAGCCTATGCAAAATCAAGAGACCCCCAGGCGGGGTCAATTTTGAGCTGGGGGACATAATTTAAACAATCTTAGTAGAGGTCCACTAGGCAATGCCACATGCTAAATACTTAAGCTCTAGGCCTTGTGGTTTCAGAGAAGAAGATTTTTTAAAGTTTTTCCTACATAAGCCTATATAAAAACAAGAGCCATGTTAGACATGGCCATCCCCCTGGCAAGTGCTCTTTCTATGACCAAGAAATTTGAGATGAGAGGAATGGATATGGTATAGGTTTTAATTTAATAAAATAATAGTAATCATATTGTGTTGAGGTTTATTCACCTGCCACTTTCTCTGTGTTTGACTCTAAATTTCTGAAATTGAAAGCTTAGCACAAACGTTTTATGAAAATAATCAATAAAGGGAGATAACTAAAAACCAGGGTAAGTTTGAGTTATGGTTCTTAGATACTGTACTGCATCCTAATGTCCTTTATAACTTTATGCAATTTTAATCAATTCAATTTAGTACTTAAGGAGTTATGGCCCTGACAAGAAAAGGTAATGAAGGGAGATAATTAAAAAACAGAACAAGCTAAAGTTAAGGTCCTTGTACATTGCACTTCCTCTCAATTTTCTCTGCCTGTGTGTACAGTTTAAACATATTCCCTTGAATGCTTTCAGAGTTATTTTCAGGACAAAAGCGTTATATGAAAAATTAATAAGGGGAGATTACTAAAAACTTTAGTAAGGTATGGTTATGGTTCTTGGACACTGCACTGCGTCCTAATAGCCTCTGTAAGTGTATGCAATTTGAATCAATTCGGTTCAGTACTTAAGGAATTATGGCCCGGACAAGAAAGTTCAATAAAGAGAGATTATTCAACAAGAGCTGTCCCTCACAAGTGGCAAATGCCCCTGAAAGAGGTGTCTCACAGTCTGTGTCCTCTCCATTTGCTCAACAATTGTGCCATGTAATTTTAAAATCCTTTCATGCATTACAGAGTGACCATGCAGTATTCCATTACCTTTAAACTCTAAGTGTGACCTTGACCTTTAAGGTAGGGTCATGAGTGTTGTATGAAACACATTGTCATGATGTGCTGAACATTTGTGTCAAGTTTTTTAAAAATCCTTCTATGCATGACAAAGTTACAGTCCGGACACGAATGTGTGCACATAAATAGGATTCCATTTCCTTGATCTTTGAGGTAGGGACATGGGTCTTGCACTCCAGTCGTCTTGTTGTGCTGAACATTTGTGCCAAGTTATTTTAAAATACTTCAATGCATGACAAAGTTATAGTCCCCACATGAATGTGTAAATATATACAGGAGTCTATAACTTTCAAACTCTAAATGTTACCTTGACCTTTGAGGTAGGGATGCGGGTATTGCATGCAACATGTCGTCTTGATGTGCTGAACATTTGTGCCAAGTTGTTTTAAAATCCTTTAAATGCATGAAAAAGTTACAGTCCGCACATGAATGTGTACACATATACAGGAGTCTATTACTTTCAAACTCTAAGTGTGACCTTGACCTTTGAGGTAGGGATGCGGGTAATGCAAGCGACAAGTCGTATTGATGTGCTGCACATTTGTGCTAAGTTATTTCAAAATCCTTTAATGTATGACAAAGTTACAGTCCAGACACTAAAATATGTCAGTACAGACGGACAGACCAATGTTCTAACTAAATGGGTCTTATGTAGCTATGCTACGTATTTTAAATATTTATGTGTCTATTTTTAGCCAAGTAACAGCCAATAATCCTATGGAATTTACAGTTATGTATTGTTTGCTATGGACAGTTCAGCCACATCAGTACCGATTCTTTAGAGCCCACAGACTGCTGGACAAAGCAATCCTTATGTAATGCCTTTTCATTGAAAGGGCGACACAAAAAGTGGCATAACCTAATGCTAAATATGACCATGACCTACAAAATTGGGTGGCATCACAACCATTTTGTGATAAGCAATGTAATTTGAAAGTTTGATAAAGAAATCTTAAGAAATGGCAAAGTTTTAGTCAATGTTAAGTTTTCATGACAAAACTAAGTATAACAAGAGGGCTAACATGGCCCTATATCACTCACCTGGTTAGCATGGCCTATAATACAAGGTAACCAATAGCAGAAGGGGTCATTTTGACCTGGGAATCATGATTTGAAGATTCTTGGTAGAGGTTAACTAGGTAATGATACATGCCAAATACCAAAGCTCTACCATTGTTGTTTCAGACAAGAACTTCAACTTCAACTTGAACTTTTAAAGTTTTTCCTATTTAAGCCTTTGTTAAATCAAGAGACCCTTAGGCAGGCAAAGATACAAGCCAAAAATTAAGCTCTAGGCCTTGAAGTTTCAGAGAAGAAGATTTTAAAAGTTTATACTATATAAGCCTATGTAAAATCAAGTGCCATCTCGGACATGGTTAATTTCGACCCAAGGTCATTTATTGAACAAACATGGTAGAGGTCCACAAGGCAATACCACATGTTGAATATCTAAGCCCAAAACTTGTGGTTCCAGAGAAGAGGATTTGTAAAGTTTTTCCTATATAAGCCTATGTAAAACAAGTGACCCTTGGGTGGGGTAAATTTTACTATGCAATGCCACATGCCACATATCTAAGCTCTAGGCCTTCCTGTTCTTAAGAAGAAGATTTTTTAAGTGTTTCCTTTCAGTTTCCAAGGCAACCAGAGTTGGAATGGAATTATTTGAACACCTATGAGAGGGCTTTATGCAAGAAACATCCGTGCTAAGTTTCATCATTATTGGCCTAGTGGTTTCAGAGGAGTCGTTTGAAGGAAAATGTTAACAGAAGTACGGCATATGACATACAACGTATGACAGACATCAGATGGTGAACAATCCTAATAGCTCCTCTTGTACTTTGTGCCAGGTGAGCTAAAAAGGGGCATAACTCTGTTTAATATGACCTTGACCTGCAAAATTTGGCGGCATCATGACCCTTTTGTCATAAGCAATACAAGTTGAAAGTTTGATCTTAAGAAATGGTTATAGTTTATGTTAAGTTTTTGCTTCACCCTAACTATCTAAGCTAGTGGGCCTCAATAGCTCAGTGGTTAGGGTGTTCGCCTCTGAAACAGGAAGTCCATCCAGCTGTAAATGGGTAGCAGTGATAAACATATTGCTGCCTCTCTCACGAGCGTGTTGACATCTGGAATAAGTGTTCGAGAGTGATTCAATGAGCTTTGGGGTTTTGAGTTTGAGGGCGACGTTGGCGAAATAGTAGCCGTATCCCCTGCCATTTCGCCGTGATCGCATAGAAAAGCGAAAACAAAGTCGCTCTATTTTTCATAAACACTGACAATGTTTTCGAGTGTCAATCTCAGTACAGCACCGCCTACTCGCTACCGTTTGTTACATCAGCTTTCATTGGTCAATAAACAAGAGGGCCATGACGGCCCTATATCGCTCACCTGACTACCCTTGGCTATAATACAAGGGGTCAAGATTCTAACATAACTTGCAGAGGTCCACTACACAAAGTTTTTCCAATGCTACATGCCAAATATCTAAGCTCTAGGCCTTGTGGTTTCAGAGAAGAAGATTTTTAAAGTTTTTCCTTATTAGTATATGTAAAACTAAGTGACTCCCCCTACAGGGTCAATTTTGACCCCAGGGTCATAATTTGAACAATCTTGGTAGAGGTCCACTAGACAATGCTACATGCCAAATATCTAAGCTCTAGGCCTTGTGGTTTCAGAGAAGAAGATTTTTTAAGTTTTTCCTATTTAAAGCCTATGCAAAACTAAGTGACCATCCACACGGGGTCAATTTTGACTCCGGGGGCATAATTTGAACAATCTTGGTAGACGTCCACTAGACAATGCTACATGCCAAATATCTAAGCTCTAGGCCTTGTGGTTTCAGAGAAGAAGATTTTTTAAGTTTTTCCTATTTAAAGCCTATGCAAAACTAAGTGACCATCCACGCGGGGTCAATTTTGACCCGGGGGTCATAATTTGAACAATCTTGGTAGAGGTCCACTAGACAATGCTACATGCCAAATATCTAAGCTCTAGGCCTTGTGGTTTCAGAGAAGAAGATTTTTTTCCTATTTGTTGCCATAGCAACCAGAGTTCTGCATGGAATGGAATTCTTTGAACAAGTTTGATAGAGCTTCATGCAAGGAACATCCCTACAAAGTCTCATCAACATTGGCCCAGTGGTTTCAGAGATGTCATTTGAAGGGAATGGTGGACGGACGGACGGACGGACAACGTACGATGGACGGAATGCGATCCTAATAGCTCACTCTGGCACTTTGTGCCAGGTGAGCTAAAAACAGTAAGCTAATCAAAAGCGGCGAGACAACATAGCGATTTAAAGGTTGACATGTGCGTTTTGACATGTGTAATGTTTATTGTCAATTTAATAGTTGAGTAAACATCAATTATTAAACGGATTAGCATTGATTGGAAACAATAAGGACCAATTACACATGCTTACAATTAAACTGGCTGTTAAGATGCCAGTAAGTTCTTTGATCGTATTGACACGTTTTATTTATGCAAAGAATATCAGACACTGCTTGTTTAGTTGTTGACCGTTTGCTGCTGCATTTTTTTCTCGGTAATCAATTCATTAATCGGCGATAGTCAGTAGGAAAAAGAGTTTTAATAAAATATTTTATGCAACCACATTGCATTTCACTTTAGAAATGTTAAAAAGCTCCAATGAACCCACAGAACATAACATCATCACTCAAGAATGTTTACTAATGAGAAAGAATTTTTATAAATAAAATAAGTTTGTTTTATGCAGTTGTTTAAGTATGAAAAGGGTATACTGATTTTACATTAAACGTTATCAACCCATTGTACAAACTTCTCCCTGTTCTGAAAAACTTCTCCCTAATGTCTCTGGCGGGAGAAGTCACTTCTCCCTACAAGTCTGGGCTAGCGTAATCCCTGCTATAAACTGTTTTTGTAATTTTACAACAGTGACCTTGACCACAGATTTATGAAATTATTGATGAACAAGAGGGCCATGATGGCTCTATATCGCTCAACCTAGAACCAGTGCACTAAACTAAGGAACTCAATTGTTGCTAAAGGGAGTAAGTAGTTGCTAAGAAAGTCACTGGTTGCTAAGGAAAGTCATTGGGTGCTAAAAAAGCTGCTAAGTTGCTAAGGAAATCACTGGTCACTAGGGAGTCAGTGATTGCCAGAGATATCAACTGATGCTAATTGCTAAGGATGTACATGGTTTCTAAGAAGTCATTGGTGGCAAGAGGATACTAAAGGTTGCTAAAGAAGTCACTGGTTGCTTAGGAAGTCACTGGTTGCTAGGGAACTAAGTTGTTGCTAAGGATGTCACTTGTTCCTAGGGGAAGACACTGCTTACTAAGGAAGTCACAGGTTGCTAAGGAAGTTACTGGCTGCTATGCAAGTAAGGAGTTGCTAACCTCTCACTAGTCCAAGTTGTAGCTTGCCAAAGAAGTCACTGGTTGCTAAGGAAGTCAGTCATTGCTAGGTAAGTCACTGGTTGTTATAGAAATTCCTTAGAGTCTAGGCTTTCCTTTATAAGTCTCATGCTAAGCAAGTGACTTGAACAAACTTGGTTGAAGTCTACTAAACAAGAGGGCCAAGATGGCCCTAAATTGCTCACCTTGGTACAAGTCCACTTGCCTGGTGGAAGATCACTAGATAATGTTATATACCAAATAAGTTTTCCTATATACGCCTTTGTAAAACAAACTAGGCTATCACTAAATGTGATTAATACCCCCAAAAGGATTGCTTTATAAACTGAGAAGTTCGTAGTAACTAATACCTTGCAAACAAACTAAAAAGAGATATTGTTCTTAGCAGTTCCTCTCATTGTGCTTGACCATTGTATGAAGTTGTATTGAATTCCAACTTGTAGTTTTCGAAAAATGCTCCTTACAGGGAAAAGTAACAAGGGCATAACCCTGTAATTAGTCAAGATGGAGTTATGGTTACTGTGCACTGCACTCCCTCTCACTGTGCTTGACCATTGTATGAAGTTGTATTGAATTCCAACCAGAAGTTTTCAAGTTATGGTCCGGACAAGGAAAAGTAACAAAGGGTAATAACTCTGTAATGAGTCAAGATGGAGTTATGGTTCCTGTGCCTGCACTTCTTCTAAATGTACTTGACCATTGTATGAGGTTGTACTGAATTCCAACTAGTAGTTTTCAGTTATGATTCGGACAAGGAAAAGTAACAAAGGGCAATAACTCTGTAATTAGTCAAGATGGAGTTATAGTTCTTGTGCACTGCCTTCCTCTCAATGTGCTTGGCCATTGTATGAAGTTGTATTGAATTCCAACCAGTAGTTTTCAAGTTATGCTCCGGACAAGGAAAAGTAACAAAGGGCAATAACTCAGTAATTAGTCAAGATGGAGTTATAGTTCTTGTGCACTGCACTTCCTCTCAATGTGCTTGACCATTGTATGAAGTTGTATTGAATTCCAACTAGTAGTTTTCAAGTTATGCTCCGGACAAGGAAAAGTAACAAAGGGCAATAACTCTGTAATTAGTCAAGATGGAGTTATAGTTCTTGTGCACTGCACTTCCTCTCAATGTGCTTGACCATTGTATGAAGTTGTATTGAATTCCAACTAGTAGTTTTCAGTTATGCTCCGGACAAGGAAAATGCAAGACCGCCCGACCGACCGACCGACCGACCAACCACCGGGTGACTCCTATATACCCCCTAAACTTCGTTTTTGGGGTATAATGATCCCCCCCCCCCCCCGGCAAGGTCAATTTTGACCCCAGGGGCATAATTTGAACAAACTTTGAAGAGGTCTACTAGGCAATTGTCACAGTTCGGACTTAGTTCACAATTGGGGAGAATATGTGTAAGCGGCCCAGTAGCTCAGTCGGTAGAGCATTCGCCCTGTAAGCGAAAGGCCCCGGTTCGAGCCCCGGTCTGGCTGCACTTTTTCTCACACTGTGACTTTGGCGCCCAACGGGGACTGTGACTGGATATATCTTGAGATCATGTTTACCTTGTTCTCTTAACCCGCCTAAATTCGAGGACGAATTTCAATATGGTGGGGAGTATGTCACGGTTCGGACTTAGTTCACAATTGGGGAGAATATGTTGTTAAGCTAACCCCCCCGGTAGCTCAGTCGGAAGAGCATTCGCCCTGTAAGCGAAAGGCCCCAGGTTCGAGTCCCGATCAGGCTGCACATTTTTCTCATCCTATGACATTTGGCGCCCAACGTGACGCCAAATGTGACGGCATTACAAGATCTGTCTCCGACATCTGTAATTGCTAATTTGATAGTACTCACTGAAATTCGAGGACGAATTTCAATATGGTGGGGGAGTATGTCACAGTTCGGACTTAGTTAACATTTGGGGAGAAAAATGTGCAGCCAGACCGGGGCTCGAACCCGGGGCCTTTCGCTTACAGGGCGAATGTTAGATGAGCTACCTGCGCCTTACACAATTCTCCCAAATGTTAACTAGGTCCAACTGTGACACAATGCTACATGCCAAATATCTAAGCTCTAGGCCTTGTGGTTTCAGAGAAAAGATTTTTAAAGTTTTCCCTATATAAGCCTATGTAAAACTAAGTGACCCCGGTGCAGGGGTCAATATTGTACCCGGGGGTCATAATTTGAACAATCTTGGTAGAGGTCCACTAGCCAATGCTACCTGCCAAATATCTAAGCTCTAGGCCTTGTGGTTTCAGAGAAGAAGATTTTTAAAGTTTTTCCTATATATTCCTATGCAAAACTAAGTGACCACCCCCGCGGGGTCAATTTTGACCCGGGGGTCATAATTTGAACAATCTTGGTAGAGGTCTACTAGACAATGCTACATGCCAAATATCTTAGTTCTAGGCCTTGTGGTTTCAGAGAAGAAGATTATTAAAGTTTTTCCTATATATGCCTATGCAAAAACTAAGTGCCCTGCCGTGCGGAGTCAATATTGACCCGGGGGTCATAATTTGTACAATCTTGGTAGAGGTCCACTAGACAATGCTACATGCCAAATATCTAAGCTCTAGGCCTTGTGGTTTCAGAGAAGAAGATTTTTAAAGTTTTTCCTATTTGTTGCTATAGCAACTAGAGTTCTTCATGGAATGGAATTCTTTGAACAATTTTGGTAGAGCTTCATGCAAAGAACATTCCTGCATAGTTTTATCAACATTGGCCTAGAGGTTTCAGAGGAGATGTCATTTGAATCAAAATGTTGACGGACGCTGGACGACGTCGACAGACGATGGACAATCATCGATCAGAAAAGCTCACCCTGGCATAGCCAGGTGAGCTAACAATACTACCTACTGTAAAGTTTTTCCCATACCAAGTGACAACCCGGGTAGGGTCAATATTGAGCCCTGGGGTATGATTTGAACAAACTTGGAAGAGGACCACCAGACAATGTTTTATACTAAATATCTAAGCTATGGGGCCTTGTTATTTATAAGAAGAAGATTTTTAAAGTTTTTTCTATATATGTCTATATGAAAACTAGTGACCTCCTGGGCATGGTCATTTCTGACCCCAGCGGTCATGATTTGAACAAACTTGATAGAGATCCACTACAAAATGTTGCAAGTCATATATCTAAGACCAGACCTTGTGGTTTTGGAGAAGATTTTTAAAGGTTTTCCTTAATACAGGTAAGTCTATGTAAAATCAAGTGACCCATGGGATAGGGTCAATTTCCATGCGGGGTTATGATTTGAACAATCTTGATAGAGGTCTTCTAGGCAATGCTACATGCAAAACATCTAAGCTCTGGGCCTTCCTGTCTTTGAAAAGAAGGTTTGTATAGGTCTTATTGCAAATCCTGCATTTGGACAATCTTTGATGAGGGCACCTAAGGAACATAGTACATGTGAAGTTTGGTTGAAATTGGTGTTGTATTTTTTCAGAAAAAGATTTGAACAGACGCTGAACAGTGAGGGGTTACAATTTTTGAAGCTCTCACATATAGGAATTGTATGTCAATTACTGATCACCCAGGTGGGGCCAACTTTAACCCAAGAGGCATGATTTGTACAAACTTGGTAGTCTCAGGACCACTAGACAATGCTAAATTTCCAAATATCTAAGCTCAAGTGAGCTAGCAAAACGTATTAAGAAATATACTCACCGTCCAGTCATGTGATTTTTCAGGATCTAATCCAGAACAATTTTTTTCAAACTCTTTGTTCGGTTCTGAATAAGGATCTGGGTTAGATACATCATAATCACACTTTACAGAGCCTTGTACATGAAACCTGTATTGTGTGATGAGTGAGTTCCGGTCAAGGAGTGCTGGTTCTTCCCAATGAATTAGAACTTTGGTTGCATCACAGTCTGTTCGGTTATACAGTTTATAGCTGAACTTTGAGATTTGACCTGGCTCTGAAAAAAAAATTAGTAGCTTGGCACTCATTAATCTTCTGTTATGTTGGAGTGTGTTTTAGTTATTTCAACTGATTATTGTGTTGAACAAATACTTTTCTGCTACTGAGGTTCACAACGCATAGACAGTAACGAAGTGATGAGATGTTTAAGTTGCATGCAAGGTTCCATGGGTTTGAGTCCTGACCAGATCATTTTAATTCTTAAAAGTTACTTGTAAGAGAACAGCTATTTTTGTTTAATTTGTGACATAGTTTCATGCACCATTTTTGATATTTGATATTCTATGATTTCTAGTTGTTTTTTTTCCTATATACCTGTAAAAAGACGAAGAATTATTTAACACTTCCTTCTACATGCAAATATTGAAAGACATTGTGTATGGTCAAATTATCAACAAGCTTATTGATTAACAAGAGCTGTCTCTCATAAGTGACGAATGCCCCAAAAGTGGTACACTGTCTGTGACCTTGACTTTCAAGGTGTGGACATGCTACTTGCACATGACAATTTTTCTCCCTCTGCTAAACATTTATGTTAATTCATTATGATTTCCTTCAAATAAAACAGAATTACAGTTTGGAAATGATCATGTGCATATATATAGGATTCTAAAACCTTTGATCTCTAAGCGTTACCGCGTAATTTTAAAATCCGTCCATGCATGACAGAGTTACCATGTATACAAAATTCTGTGACCTTTAAACTCTGTGACCTTGACCTTTGCGGTAGGGTCTTGTCTCTTGCATACGACACATCATCTTCATGTGCTATAAATTTGTGCCAGGTTATTCTAAAATCCTTCAATACATGACAGAGTTACAGTCTGGACATGAATGTGTGCATATATATACAGATTTCCACTATCTTTAAACTCTATGTTGAACTCAAGTATGACCTTGAACTTTGAGGTAGGGACGTAGGTCTAACACGCAACATGTTGTCTTTATGTGCTGAACATTTGTGCCATAATAAATGAAAATTCCTTCATGCAAGACAAACTTACAATCTGGACACAAAACAAGAGGCCCAAAAGAGCCAGTATCTCTCTACTGGTCTGACTGGACTTTTGTGAAAATTTTTGCATTGTTATCAAGGAAAAGCTAACAGAGGTCACTGTGACCTTGACCCACTGACCCCAAAAACAGTAGGGATCACCTACTCAGTAAGACCAAGTATCCTATGAAGTTTGAAAACTGCGGGTCAAACAGATCTTAAGATATTGAGTGGGTTTTTTTCCTTAAAAGTTTGGATCACCATGACCTTGTCCTTTGACCCACTGACCCCAAAAACAATAAGGATTATCTACAAGTTGCAGGGATCCTTATCAGCAAGTTTCATCATAGTCAAATGAAAACAGCAACCTGTAGAGTGTTATCAAGGAAAGAATTATGGACAGACTTACTAGAAATTGGCAGTTGTGTGGCTATATATTCTTCTGTTATCTCCAGGGCTTTGATAATCTTCAGTTTTTCGGTTCTGGACTGAATTTTGACTGCAAAATCCGATTCACAAGTCTGAAAAGCCATTTTAAATCGGTCCGAGAATTTTTACATTTTCGGTCCACAAATGTGTTGAAAATCACAATACACAGGCTCCTGTCCACCTACAGGTCTGTTATTTGCCCCCAGGAAGACCAATAAAAGTGTCAGATAATCCGACTGTCACTTCGTTCATCGGTCGGTAATTAGCAATCAGAGGACAAAGCCAAATGCCTCTGGCAATACTTTGATGTTTGCAGCTAGTCTACAATTTGGAAAAGACTGATCCTTGATTGCTTTGTCAGCTATTGTAACTGTTATGTTTTATTAAATTTGTAAATGTACTTTATTTGAATTCTACAAAAATATATGTGGTAGACCTATATTTTACAGAATACGATTGTAATTCGTAAATCGTCGACCAGTACATACTTTTGCAGGCTCTTTTCTAAAGTCATGAATGGTCATGTATTAAAAAATAACAAAACCCCCCCCCCCCCCCATAAATATTATTCAAAAATATTTTCATGGCTAATCATTACACGGATCATTTCCGAGACCTTCGAAGACTGGAGCCGGAGACCGGCTTTTATTACCTCCCGTTACACTGTGCAATTGTAAACATTTTCTCAATAAATTTGACTGAACTCGGCAGACATTAGTTGCGTGTTTTTCCTTTCGAAATATACGTAAATCAGCTTCAAACATGATAAAATATTGATCAGTTTTAACAGGAAATGAATTTTGAAAATTAAATACGTGTCTTTTGAGCATGACATCATAATGTCAAACTGCATAATAAAATAAGTGAGTAACTTCCGCTATATTGCCAAAGTGGGTGGGGTAACATAATTTGCAACATCAAAAACGTCAGAGACTCGGCCTGGACCAATTGAGCTGACCAAATTATCGAAGCCCTGGTTAACTCTATTGTTCTTTTTAGCCACATCAGCCCAAAAATAGCCACATCAGAAAACTGGAATAAATGACTTCAAAGAGAATTTACTGTTACCTATTGTTGCCATAGCCACTTAAAAGGAACGACAGAAGAGTTGATTTCTATACGCTACCCGAAGTTTTTTCCAGGGCATAAAAATCATTGAAAAATCATCTCCTTTTGTTATGAAATTTTCCCATGAAGATTTGTTGAGTTACAGGCTATGGTTGTTGAGAAAGAACGTGAACATGAAGGTTTGTAAAAACATAAACAAAGGGAAATAACTGCTTGAAAAATCACTGAACTGGAACATGCTGACATTACACACATCTCCTCTTGATAGTGACATCAATTTGAAACTGGAACACGCTTGCAAAATACGCATCTCCTCTTGTTAAGAAAGCTTCCCACAAAGATTTGCTGAATTCCTGCCCATGGTTATGGAGAAACAGAGCGGACACGAACAAACATGAAAGAGTAATGGGCAATAACTCCGTGAAAATTGAATCATTGAAGAGGAACATGCTGATAACTAGAGCTATCACTAAATGTGATTAATACCCCCGAAAGACTGCTTTATAAACTGAGTAAATTCGTAGTAACATAATACCTTGCAAAAAAAAACAACTAAAAAAGAGATACTGTTCTTGGCAATAACTCTGTAATTAGTCAAGATAGAGTTATGGTTCTTGTACACTGCACTTCCTCTCATTGTGCTAGACCATTGCATGAAGTTGTATTGAATTCAAACCTGTAGTTTTCAAGTAATGCTTCGGACAAGGAAAAGTAACAAAAGGCAATAACTCTGTAAATACTCAAGATAGAGTTATGGTTCTTGTAAACTGCACTTCCTCTAATTGTGCTTGAGCATTGTATGAAGTTGTATTGAATTCCCACCAGTAGTTTTCAAGTTATGCTCCGGACAAGGAAAAGTAACAAATGGCAGTAACTCTGTAATGAGTCAAGATGGAGTTATGGTTCTTGTACACTGCACTTCCTCTCAATGTGCTTGACCATTGTATGAAGTTTTATTTAATTCCAACCAGTAGTTTTCAAGTTATGCGTTATGGTTCTTGTACACTGCACTTCCTCTCATTGTGCTAGACCATTGTATGAAGTTGTATTGAATTCCAACCAGTAGTTTTCAAGTAATGCTCCAGACAAGGAAAAGTAACAAAGGGCAATAACTATGTAATGAGTCAAGATAGAGTTATGGTTCCTGTGTACTGCACTTCCTCTCAATGTACTTGACCATTGTATGAAGTTGTATTGAATTCCAACCAGTAGTTTTCAAGTTATGCTCCGAAAAAAGAAAAGTAATAAAGGGCAATAACTTTGTCATTACTCAAGATAGAGTTATGGTTCTTGTACACTTGTACACTACACTTCCTCTCATTGTGCTAGACCATTGTATGAAGTTGTATTGAATTCCAACCAGTAGTTTTCAAGTAATGCTCCGGACAAAGAAAAGTAACAAAGGGCAACAAGAGGGCCAAGATGGCCCTATATCGCTCACCTTGGTACAAGTCCACTTGCCTGGTGGAAGATCACTAGATAATGTTATATACCAAATAAGTTTTCCTATATACCCCTTTGTAAAACAAATGATTCCCCCCCCCCAGGCAAGGTCAATTCTGACCCCAGGGGCATAATTTGAACAAACTTTGAAGAGGTCTACTAGGCAATACTACATGCCCAATATCTAAGCTCTAGGCCTTGTGGTTTCAGAGAAAAAGAGTTTTCCCTATATAAGCCTATGTCAAACTAAGTGACCCCCGAATTTTAAAGTTTTTCCTATATATGCCTATGCAACACCTGAGTGCCCACCCGCGCGGGGTCAATTTTGACCCGGGGGTCATAATTTGAACAATCTTGGTAGGGTCCACTAGACAATGCTACATGCCAAATATCTAAGCTCTAGGCCTTGTGGTTTCAGAGAAGAAGATTTTTAAAGTTTTTCCTATTTGTTGCCATAGCAACCAGAGTTCTCATGGAATGGAATTCTTTGAACAATTTTGGTAGAGCTTCATGCAAGGAACATTCCTGCATAGTTTTATCAACATTGGCCTAGAGGTTTCAGAGGAGATATCATTTAAATCAAAATGTTGACGGACGCCAGATGACGGACAACATTATCAGAAAGCTCACCCTGGCATAGCCAGGTGAGCTAATAACTCTGTAAATACTCAAGATAGAGTTATGGTTCTTGTAAACTGCACTTCTTCTAATTGTGCTTGAGCATTGTATGAAGTTGTATTGAATTCCCACCAGTAGTTTTCAAGCTCCGAACAAGGAAAAGTAACAAAGGGAATAACTCTGTAATGAGTCAAAATGGACTAATGGTTCTTGTGCACTGCACTTCCTCTTAATGTGCTTGACCATTGTATGAAGTTGTATTGAATTCCAACCAGTAGTTTTCAAGTTATGCTCCGGACAAGGAAAATGCAACAGACCATGACCGACCCCGACCAACCACCGGGTGACTCCTATATACCCCCCAAACTTTCTTTCGGGGGTAAAATAACGGTATGTCCTCTTGATTGTCAATCAGAGTATTAAGTTTCACTGAGTTGCAGTCAGTGGTTCCAGATCATTACCATATCAACCCCTGTGATCGGAAAGTAAACAATACCTGACTGAAGTCTGTCAAAGGTAATGTCACCAGATTCAGTTGTAACAACTTGCTAACAGAAAACTGTATTATCCTGTGTTCAAACATTGGTACACTCATCATACCACACAAACAGTGAAACATGAGGGCCAAGATGGCCCTATATCGCTCACCTTGGTACAAGTCCACTTGCCTGGTGGAAGATCACTAGATAATGTTATATACCAAATAAGTTTTCCTATATACCCCTTTGTAAAACAAATGATTCCCCCCCCGCCCGGGGCAAGGTCAATTTTGACCCCAGGGGCATAATTTGAACAAACTTTGAAGAGGTCTACTAGGCAATGCTACATGCCAAATATCTAAGCTCTAGGCCTTGTGGTTTCAAAGAAGAATTTAAAGTTTTCCACTACATTAGCCTATGTAAAACTAAGTGCCCCCTAAGGGGTCATTTTGATCCGGGGCTCATAATTTGAACAATCTTGGTAGGGTCCACTAGACAATGCTACATGCCTAATATCTTAGCTCTACGCCTTGTGGTTTCGGAAAAAGATTTTTAAAGTTTTTCCTATATATGCCTATGCAAAACCTAAGTGCCCACCGCCTGGGGTCAATTTTCAACCGGAGGTCATAATTTGAACAATCTTGGTAGAGGTCCACTAGACAATGCTACATGCCAAATATCTAAGCTCTAGGCCTTGTGGTTTCAGAGAAGAAGATTTTTAAAGTTTTTCCTATTTGTTGCCATAGCAACCAGAGTTCTGCATGGAATGGAATTCTTTGAACAAGTTTGGTAGAGCTTCATGCAAGGAACATTCCTGCATAGTTTTATCAACATTGGCCTAGAGGTCATGAGGAGATGTCATTTGAATCAAAATGTTGACGGACGATGGACAATCATCGATCAGAAAAGCTCACCCTGGTATAGCCAGGTGAGCTAAAAATACAATATGAAGCCTAGCTAGAGATCTCTCGACTTTTGTACAAGATCCCAACAAAATTGATATAACGGGTTTAAAGAAATTGTAAGTCTAAACTCTGACACGGACATCATGCAGATCTAATTCTAGTAAAAATAATTTGATCTCTAAGAAAATTGCTTACCCATTTGCAAACACCTTGCTGGATTCGGTTACTTGTGTAAGTTTATGAATGATGCTAGATTAATTAGTGTTCTGTTTTTTATTTAGTTCTTAAACTAGAACTATCACTGAAGGTGATGAATACCCACCAAACACCCCACTGACACAGTATTCAAAATTTATGTAATATTTGATGCTTTGATTATTGGACCTGCACAACTTAAGGCTTCTGTGAAGTGTAATTAAATTTTGACCAGTGGGTTTAGAGATTAAAAGCACACAACATTTTACTATCATGAGCCCCTGTGACCTTTGATCTAGTGACCAGAAACATGGACCATGCACAACTAAGCATGGTGCTTATCACTTCTATGAAGTATCATTAAATTCTGACCAGTGGTTTTGGAGATTTAGTGTCCACAAGATTTTACCATCTCGAGTCCCTGTGACCTTGACCTTTGACCTAGAGACCCAAAATCTAAAACCATGCACAACAAGGCATTGTACTTATCACTTGTGTGAAGTATCATTAAATTCTAACCAGGGGTTTTGGAGATTTAGTGTCCACAAGATTTTACCATCCCGAGCCCCTGTGACCTTGACCTTTGATCTGGAGACCCGAAACCTGGACCATGCACAACTAGGCATTGTAGTTATCACTTGTGTGAAGTATCATTAAATTCTAACCAGGGGTTTTGGAGATTTAGTGTCCACAAGATTTTACCATCTCGAGCCCCTGTGACCTTGACCTTTGACCTAGAGACCCGAAACCTGGACCATGCACAACTAGGCATTGTAGTTATCACTTGTGTGAAGTATCATTAAATTCTGACCAGGGGTTTTGGAGATTTAGCGTCCACAAGATTTTACCATCCCGAGCCCCTGTGACCTTGACCTTTGATCTAGAGACCCGAAACCTGGACCATGCACAACTAGGCATTGTACTTATCACTTGTGTGAAGTATCATCAAATTCTGACCAGGGGTTTTGGAGATTTAGCGTCCACAACATTTTACTATCCCGAGCCCCTGTGACCTTGACCTTTGACCTAGAGACCCGAAACATGGACGTTGCACAACTAGACATTGTACTTATCACTTGTGTGAAGTATCATTAAATTCTAACCAGGGGTATTGGAGATCTAGTGTCCACAAGATTCCGTCTACAGACAGACAGACAGACGGGACGGACAGACAAGTTGAATCCAGTATACCCCCCCAACACTTTGTGTTCGGGGAGGTATCAAAATATGATTTTTGACTCGAAAAAAATTCCCATCTTCTGCATCTAATATGAAGCCTCGTTCTGATTTTGCATTGGAAATGAGCTACGTCATCTCTATGTGAGGCCCTTCCAGGAGTTATATGGGAGACAAAATCTTATCTTTGCTTTGAGAAAGCTTACCTGCTCCAACTGTTGTAATATTTTCTGACATTGTTGGATTGCTGGATCCAGCATCTGTTGAGGCAACAACAGTAAAACTGTATACCCAGTACTCCTCTAGGCCAGGTACCACACAACTGGAAGAACTGTAGTCTGCAACAAAACAGCATCAACAGCTGTGAGTTATCATCTTTCAAAATTCTTTTTTTAACTTTTTACTATAAGACCTGCATGACCATACACTCAAAACAGTAAATGTACAACATATTTCTTTTCAATTTCAGGGATGGTCTTAAACATATTCTGTACAATATTACCCTCATCTTATCTAAAATTTCAAATGAAAAGGTGACACAAAAACAGCTGAGATAATTTAACCTACTTTTAACATGATCAAAACATAAAACAACTGGGGAATAGTTTAAGCAAATCTAATTTAACAAGAGCTGTTTGTAAAACACGTATGCTCCCCTTGAAAAGTTGTACTATGAAAAGAACAGTTTTTAAAGTAAAAGTCAATGTGAAATTCATGAAAACGCCATCTGTAGAAATTGTAGAATAATACAACAGGGCCATAATGGCCCTATATCGCTCACCTGACTACCATTTGTTATAATAAAAGGGGTCATGATTCTAACATAATTTGCAGAGGTCCACTACACAATGCTAAGTAACATTTTCAATATCTATTATCTACCTGTTGGCCTTGAGTTTTTTTTAAAGTTTCCCTATATAAGCCTATGTGAAATCAAGTGCTTTCCCCCCCTCCCAGGAGGGTTTAATTTTGACCAGGGGGTCATGAATTGAACAATCTTGGTAAAGGTTCACTAGGCAATGCTACATGCTAAATATCTCAGCTCTAAGCCTTGTGGTTTCAGAAAAGAAGATTTTTAAAGTTTTTCCTAAATAAGCCTATGTAAAACCAAGTGACCCCCCACCCCCGGGCAGGGTCAATTTTGACCCAGGTTTTACAATTTAAACAATCTTGGTAAAGGACCACTAGATAACGCCACATGCTTAATATCTAAGCTCTAGGCCTTGTGGTTTCAGAGAAGAAGATTTTGAATTTTTTTCCTATATAAGCCTATGTAAAACCAAGTGACCCCCCCCCCCCGGGCAGGGTCAATTTTGACCCAGGTTTTATAATTTAAACAATCTTGGTAGAGGACCACTAAATAACGCCACATGCTTAATATCTAAGCTCTAGGCATAGTGGTTTCAGAGAAGAAGATTTTGAAATTTTTTCGTATATAGGCCTATGTGACCCCCAAGTGACCCCCCCCCCCCAGGGCAGGGTCAATTTTGACCAAGGTGTCATAATTTGAACAATCTTGGTACAAGTCCACTAGACAATGCCACATGCTAAATATCTAAGCTCTAGGCCTTATGATTTCAGAGAAGAAGATTTTTAAGTTTTCCTATATAAGCCTATGCAAAATTATGTGACTACCCACACGGGTCAATTTTGACCCCAGGGGCATAATTTAAACAATCTTGGTGCAAGTCCACTAGACAATGCTACATGCCAAATATCTTAGCTTTAGGCCTTGTGGTTTCAGAGAAGAAGATTTTTTAAGTTTTCCAATATAAGCCTATGAAAATATGTGATCACCCACACGGGGTCAATTTTGACCCAAGGGGCATAATTTTAACAATCTTGGTGCAAGTCCAGTAGCCAATGCTACATGCCAAATATCTCAGCTCTAGGCCTTGTGGTTTCAGAGAAAAAGATTTTTAAAGTTTTTCTTATATAAGCTGTAAACCCAAGTGGCCCCCAGGCAGGGTCAATTTTGACCCAGGTTTCATAATTTAAACAATCTTGGTGCAAGTCCACTAGACAATGCACCACATGCTAAATATCTAAGCTCTAGGCCTTTGTGGTTTCAGAGAAAAAGATTCTTGAAATTTTTTCCTATATAAGCCTATGTAAAACTTAGTGACCCCCCCCCCCCGGGCGGGTCAATTTTGACCCAGGTTTTATAATTTGAACAATCTAGATAAAGGTCCACTAGCCAATGCTACATGCCAAATATCTAAGCTCTAGACCTTGTGGTTTCAGAGAAGAAGATTTTAAAAGTTTTTTCCTATATAGGCCTGTGTGCCCCATAGCAACCCCCCACACCCCTGCAGGGTAATTTTGCCAATTCATTTGAACAATTTTGTTACAAGTCCACTAAACAATGCCACACCCCAAAAATCTAACCCCGGGCTTCATGTAAGGATTTTACATACCTCTGCATTAGTTGCACTCAACATTGGCCTAGTGAAGTTTCCAGAGCCGTACATGTCAAATATCTAAGCTCTAGGCCTTGTGGTTTCAGAGAATCAAAATTTTAAGTTTTTTTAAAGCCTAAGTGACCCCCATGCTGGGTCAATTTTGACCCGGGGATCATAATTTGAACAATCTTGGTAGAGGTCCACTAGCCAATGCTACATGCCAAATATCTAAGCTCTAGGCCTTTTGGTTTCAGAGAAAAAGATTCTTGAAGTTTTTCCTATATAAGCCTATGTAAAACTTAGTGACCACCTGCCCGGGCAGGGTCAATTTTGACCCGGGACTCATAATTTGAACAATCTTGATAAAGGTCCACAAGCCAATGCTACATGCCAAATATCTAAGCTCTAGACCTTGTGGTTTCAGAGAAGAAGATTTTAAAAGTTTTTCCTATTTGTTGCCATAGCAACCAGAGTTCTGCATGGAATGGAATTCTTTGAACAATTTTGTTAGGGCTTCATGTAAGGAACATCCCTGCATAGTTGCATCAACATTGGCCTAGTGGTTTCAGAGGAGATGTCATTTGAATCAAAATGTTGTTAAACTAAGTGACCCCCCATGTTGGGTCAATTTTGATCCGGGGGTCATAATTTGAACAATTTTGGTAGAGGTCCACTAGCCAATGCTACATGCCAAATATCTAAGCTCTAGGCCTTGTGGTTTCAGAGAAGAAGATTTTTTGAAGTTTTTCCTATATAAGCCTATGTAAAACTAAGTGACCCCCCGCCCGGGCAGGGTCAATTTTGATCCGGGACTCATAATTTGAACAATCTTGATAAAGGTCCACAAGCCAATGCTACATGCCAAATATCTAAGCTCTAGACCTTGTGGTTTCAGAGAAGAAGATTTTAAAAGTTTTTCCTATCTGTTGCCATAGCAACCAGAGTTCTGCATGGAATGGAATTTTTTTAACAATTTTGTTTGGGCTTCATGTAAGGAACATCCCTGCATAGTTGCATCAACATTGGCCTAGTGGTTTCAGAGGAGATGTCATTTGAATCAAAATGTTGACGGACGATGGATGATAGATGATGGACGACGAACAATCATCCATCAGAAAAGCTCACCCTGGCAAAGCCAGGTGAGCTAAAAATTCACCCGTTTTGCCTTGTTTAGAAAAGTGACAAGAGCTGTCTCATGACAGCACACTCGACTATTCGAAAGCTTGTCGGTAAAATGGGGTTTTTTGTCTAAGAACAAGTGTAATATGTAATTGTCTATAAAAATTAAGGTCAAAGATTTGAAACTTGTTCAAAGACCTTGTAAATGTACATTACATGCAAAGCCTTACTCTGGATTCTGTAAGCCAACTGGGGTGAGAAGAGGGGTATAATTTCAAAGAAATACATGACTTTGTATATTTGATCATGGATAACTTTGTAACGTTTCAAACTTGATATGTATAATATTAAAAAAGCATGACCGCATAATTATTCAATGACATTTCAAATTAAAGTAAGCCATTTCGAGTATTTCCATATAATAGTCTGGTAAAAACTGTGACAAAATTCTAAGTTAAAAAGGGGCATAAATATGTCAAAAATCAAAAACATTGGTGAAGATGTTGATAGTAAACATATGTTTTAAGTTTCAAGTCCATATGTTTGATAGAATTCAAGATAAAAGACTTTATAAAAATCTTTAACAAAAAAGACCTTTGTAAATGTACATTACATGCAAAGCCTTACTCTGGATTCTGTAAGCCAACTGGGGTGAGAAGGGGGGGATAATTTCAAAGAAATACATGACCTTGTATATTTGATCATGAATAACTTTGTAACGTTTCAAACTTGATATGTATAAAATTAAAAAAGCATGACCGCATAATTAGAATTCAAGATATAAGACTTTATAAAAATCTTTAACAAAAACTTCTAAGTTAAAAAGGGACACAAATCTAACAAAAATAAAAACAGAGTTACGTTATGGGGATTGTTTCCTCATGTGAAGATGTTGATGGTGGATACATACTTTGAGTCTCAAGTCAATACCTTTTTAAGTATTCAAAATATTTGACTTTTTAAAATCTTTTCCCAAAAATTCTAAGTTAAAAAGGGGCATAAATCTGTCAAAAATCAAAACAGAGTTATGGGGATTGTTTCCTCATGGTTAACATATATTTTGAGTTTCAAGTTAATACCTTAGTATTGATAGTATTCAAGATATTTGAATTAATAAACATCTTTAACCAAAAATTATAAGTTAAAAAGGGGCATAAATCTGTCAAAAATCAAAACAGAGTTATGGGGATTGTTTCCTCAGGTGTAGATGTTGATGGTAGACATATACTTTGAGTTTCAAGTCAATACCTTTGATAGTATTCAAGATATTTGAATTTATAAAAAACTTTAACCAAAAATTCTAAGTTAAAAAAGGGCATAAATCTGTCAAAAAACAAAACAGAGTTATGGGGATTGTTTCCTCACGTGTAGATGTTGATGGTAAACATATAGTTTGAGTTTCAAGTCAATACCTTTGATAGTATTCAAGATATTTGACTTTATAAGAAACTTTAACCGACACCGGCGCCGGGGCGAGTGCAGTAGCCTCCTTATTCTTTGAATAGTTGAGCTAAAAATGAACAAGTCTTGGCATAATTATATCAGAAAAACAGCGCCTCTGATGTATCTCGGCTATCACAGAGTAATGTTAATCAATGTGACAATTATAATGGAAGTATATTTCAACATTGTTTAATCAATACTAGTTATTTTTTGCTGAAGGTCACTGTGACCTTTGATCTGCTGTCCTCAAAATCGATATGGGTCATCTACTGGTCATGAACAACTTTCCTACAAAGTTTGAGGCCCTTCCACCAAAGTATTCTCTAGTTATAGATCAGGGAAGTTTATTTCTGTTAAAGTTCATGGTGACCTTGACCTTGAACTGTTGACCTCAAAATCAATAGAGGTCATCAACTTGCCATGACCAACCAACCTACCAAGTTTGAGGAACATAGGCCAAAGTGTTCTCTAGTTATTGATCAGACAAGTTTTTTCCATTTCAACCAATTAATGTGCAAACCAATATTACCCTTCATTTTTCGATGGGGGCATAATTATTTAGCTAAGTGATATGCTGTCTGCATCTTCATTGAATGGAAAAGTCCACACAATATGAAAGAATCCAGTATACAGACAATATATCACAGACAATAGCAAACATGAACAAGACAGAATCAAGGCTTATTTCATGCAAACACTTACTACCACTTGCTGTAAGGTAAATTTCTCAGTCAGCTACTATTATGTCAAACAAAACAATATACAACATGAGATGTTTCTAAAACAAACATGCCCCTGTCCACCCCTGCCTTCCCCAGTAACTGCAACACAAGAAATTGCTGATAATCTTGTTACCTAGATGTCATTAGAGATTAATGTGGCCGGGCCATCTTGTCATGACCAACCAACTTCCCAAGTTTGAGGAACATAGGCCAAAGCCCTCTCTAGTTATTGACAGGACAAGTTCTTTCTGTTGAATGTCACTGTGACCTTGACCTTTGATCTGTTGTCCTCAAAATCAATAGAGGCCATCTACTTGTCATGACCAACCTACTAAGTTTGAGGATCCTAGGCTAAAGTGCTCTTTAGTTATTGATCAGATACAGTTTGGTCTGGGGGGGGGATCAGTATACCCAAGTCTGCATCTTCCTTGAAATGGAAAAGTGTCTTCTTGATCCAATTGTATAATATATTACTAATGGTCAATAAAATAAGAATGAGAGGAACAATTTAACACATGAAACACCAAAAGATGAGAGACTTGGATGGGAACAAATACTATTATTAGTATTCGAATATTCGTATAGACTATTCGAATACATTCGAATATTCGAATAAAATTGTTTAACTTTTTTGAATGTTTTACTATCCGATAGGTATATTTATCCGAAATTATGTATAGTTCGCCAATTACTAATTAATATCTCTTCAGAAAATTGTCACTTAAATTCATGATTCACAACATTTAGGGATTTATAACATTGTCTTAGTAAATAAAAATGAAATGATAATTTTTATATACAGTAGAATTCCGCTATTACGACCCATATAAGACCCATCTGTCATTCATGACACTACTCTAGTGTCAGCCTAATCATACTTTTCTTTTGCTTTCTGTACAGTAAATATGTACGATAAACAAAATGACAGAAAATAGATAAAGATTTGCACATGCACTTAAATTGATCGATCAGAACCAACTTCAAATGAGTGTGTTAAATTAATGATTTAAAAAAAAAAAAAAGTTTTCATTCTTGTGCAGCAGAAGATAAATTGATTTACTCGCGAAGTAATTGCCTGGGTGCAGATCATCATAATAACTGACTCAAATGTGTACAAACATAATGTACATGTCATGCAAATTATTCTGCAGTTTGGTCCGTAATTTCTCAAGTTAACAATCGGGATTGCTCTCTCAATTTATTAATCCTCAACTGTCATTTACATCCTTTTGTTATCCAATTAAGGTTTCATACGATAGATCAAAAATATTTCACACCCTACGTCTTGTTATTGACATAATCAACAAAGGGACACAAGTGTGTAGATAACTTCTGGAGGTGCGCGGCAGGATAAAATACAGTGGAAATGTCCGGAGGCGCTAGACAGGGATAAATGCTGTGGTCTGTTTAGCAGATAATAAAACAGTTTCAATCACTTTTTAGTGACAGGTTACGATGGTCGCTTTAGTGGAATAGCGGGGTGGTCGCTTTACTGGTACAAACGACCAATAGAATATATAATAAAAACAGTTGGTTCTTTAAATAATGGTCGTAATAGCGGTGTGGTCGCATTTTCGGCGTTGTCATAATGCGGAATTCTACTGTATAGGTAAAATTAATATTTACGTTTGTATTTTATTGGTTCTACCTTGTTGTCTTTACTATAAAGACTACGTTTTGATATATATCGTTGTCAAATTTGATCGTATGTAAAGTAAATCAATCTGACTTTGATGCAAAGTGGATTCAGTTCGCATCAATCTTTCTTTCTTCAAAATACCATTGGTTGCATTTCTTTGAGTAATGATTTTTGATTGGGTTTCAATTGAGTAATCGAACATGACTGGTTTTTTAAACTAAAAGTTGTGACGTTTATCTGATACAGCCAACAGACTTAAGTTACATCGCCCAATTTGGGGCTTATTATTGACCAATACATTAAGATTCGCGCTCTACAAAACATGAAAGAAAGACGCTAGATAATGACTCCACGAGTGAATTACTAAAACAACAAACTGAAAAACTGTTTGCAATTTAGGATCCGCAATACACAATTATGACACGTGCCCAGGGCTATTAAGCAATTAGTAAAGAAATAAGAGATGTTCCGTTCCTTTCAATTATTTGATGAAATATTGTAAGGCTTTCCTGTGTTTGTCAACGTTTTGTCGAACTTCAAAACAAATGAAAAAAAAAAATGAACGAATAATAGAATCCTAAAATTACATTTAAAGATTCGGAACGAATGCAAATATTTGACTATTCGAATATTCATTCCCATCCTTAATTAATTCATTAATATATTACTTAGAGAGATTAAAGGATAACAGTAGAATAGCAAGTGTCCTGATAACTGAATGTGCAGACAATATGAAAGAATCCAGTATACAGACAATTAATCACAGACAATAGCAAACAATGCCATGCTAACACTTACTACCACTTGCTGTAACATAAATATCACAGTCAGCTACTATTATGTCAAACAAAACAATACACAACATGAGATGTTTATAAAACAAATATCCCTATCCACCCCCACCTTCCCCAGTAACTGCAACTGCTAATGATCTAGTTACCCAGAAGTTATTAAAGATTAATAGGGGTCATCAAATTGTCATAAACAATAATCTTAGCAAGTTTGAAGATACAACACCAAAGGGTTGATGAGTAATTACACAGAAAGTTTTTTTAACAACAACTGGCAACACCAAAATAAATAGGGATCATGTACTCTAAATAAAGTTTTAAAGACTTTATGTCAGAACATTGTAGAGTTATTCAGCAGAAACATTTTTAAATGCAAGGTCACTGTGACCTTGAACTGTAACCTACTGACCCCAAAGTCAAAAGTGGTAATCTACTCTTGATAAAATTTACCAGACTAGCTCTAAGTATAACAACCATTGAAACTTTTTTCCTACGCTAATCAATATAGTGCTATAAAATCAACAAGAGCACCGCCTACGGGTGCCTTGACGCTCGTCTGATTTTATCCTTTTACAGTTTATTTATTACTATTTTTTTAAGTAACTGTCCTTGACCTTGACCCTGAAACACAATCCCACAAAAGGTTTTCATAATAATTACTAGACATAAGTTTGGTCACAATTATTCAACTGCAACTAAAGATATTGTGTTTTTCCCATTTTTCTATTTTTAGAAAAAAATCCTGAGCTTTGACTCCATGAGCCCCAAACACAATCCCAATAAAAGTCTTCATTTATATATATTACACACTTAATAAGTTAGTTCCATTATGTCAATTGTAACTAATGAAATTGAACATATTATTGTTTTTCTATTTTTAGTTACAGTGACCTTGACAATGACCCCAGGAGCCCCAAAACACAACCCCATTAAAGATCTTCTTAAATACTTACTACAAACAAAAGTTGGTAACATTATGTCAACTGTAACTAAAGATATTGAATATATTACGGTTTTCCTACTTTTAGTAACAGTGACCTTGACCCCAGCAGCCCCAAAACACAATCCAATTTAAAAAATATTCATAAATACTTCCTATACACTAAGTTTGGTTGCATTATGTTCACTATTACAAAAATATTGTGTGTGTGAAACTTTCTTAAGTTAAGAAGGGGCAATAACTCAGTAAAAATACATGACAGGGTTATATAACTTGTAAAACTCTTCCTTCATTCTATTGTACATTTGATAGTGAACAGGTATTCCAACTTTCAAAGTGATAGCTTTGATAGTTTGCATGTAACTGACCTAAACGCAAAACTTAAACAAGAGGCCCAAGATGGCCCTATATCGCTCACCTTGGTACAAGTCCACTTGCCTGGTGGAAGATCACTAGATAATGTTATATACCAAATAAGTTTTCCTATATACGCCTTTGTAAAACAAATGATCCCCCACCCCCACCCCCGGGCAAGGTCAATTTTGACCCCAGGGGCATAATTTGAACAAACTTTGAAGAGGTCTACTAGGCAATGCTACATGCCAAATATCTCAGCTCTAGGCCTTGTGGTTTCAGAGAAAATGATTTTTAAAGTTTTCCCTATATAAGCCTATGTCAAACTAAGTGACCCCCGGTGCGGGGTCAATTTTGATGGGGGGGTCATAATTTGAACAATCTTGGTAGAGGTCCACTAGCTAATGCTACATGCCAAATATCTATGCTCTAGGCCTTATAGTTTCAAAGAAGAAGATTTTTAAAGTTTTTACTATATAAGCCTATGTAAAACTAAGTGACCCCCGGTGCGGGGTCAATTTTGACGGGGGGTCATAATTTGAACAATCTTGGTAGAGGTCCACTAGCTAATGCTACCTGCCAAATATCTAAGCTCTAGGCCTTGTGGTTTCAGAGAAGAAGATTTTTAAAGCTTTTCCTACATAAGCCTATGAAAAACTAAGTGACTCCCCGTGCGGGGTCAATTTTGATCCGGGGCTCATAATTTGAACAATCTTGGTAGAGGTACACTAGCCAATGCTACATGCCAAATATCTAAGCTCTAGGCCTTGTGGTTTCAGAGAACAAGATTTTTTAAGTTTTTCCTATATATTCCTATGCAAAACTAAGTGACCACCCCCGCGGGGTCAATTTTGACCCGGGGGTCATAATTTGAACAATCTTGGTAGAGGTCCACTAGACAATGCTACATGCCAAATATCTTAGCTCTAGGCCTTGTGGTTTCAGAGAAGAAGATTTTTAAAGTTTTTCCTATATATGCCTATGCAAAATCTAAGTGCCTACCCGCGCGGGGTCAATTTTGATCCGGGGGTCATAATTTGAACAATCTTGGTAGAAGGTCCACTAGACAATGCTACATGCCAAATATCTAAGCTCTAGGCCTTGTGGTTTCAGAGAAGAAGATTTTTAAAGTTTTTCCTATTTGTTGCCATAGCAACCAGAGTTCTGCATTGAATGGAATTCTTTGAACAATTTTGGTAGAGCTTCATGCAAGGAACATTCCTGCATAGTTTTATCAACATTGGCCTAGAGGTTTCAGAGGAGATGTCATTTGAATCAAAATGTTGACGGACGACAGACGACGGACAACGGACGACGGACAATCATCGATCAGAAAAGCTCACCCTGGCGTAGTAACCAGGTGAGCTAAAAATCAGACTAGCTATAAACTACAAAGTCCAAAAATATTAAAATATCCCCCCCAAATGTATAACTCAAAACCCCGTTTGATATGTTGAAGTACATTATCCATTTATTTGAAATCAATCTAACAAAAAATGAAGAAGCTATGTCCAATTCTCAAAATCAACCAAAATCAATCAAAATTCATGTTTTTTACCCAAAAAAACAGGTCAGACTCAGCATCTTTAGCATACAATGTGAAGAAGGGTATTAGATGAACAAGCTTTCCAAGTTTCAAAGTGATAGCTTTGATAGTTTCCATGTAAGTGACCTAAACGCAAAACTTAACCAACGCCAACGATGACAATCAAGTGACGACAATAGCTCGTCATTTTTTTCAAAAATAAGACGAGCTAATAACAGTCTTTTCATGTACAATCAGTTTGCTGTAAAACTTTAATTTGACACATTATATTCAAACTAATGTATATCAATAAAACAAACAATAATCATTCTTGTTGTGCACACTTGCTTATTAATCAGCTGGAAAAGTCTGATCTAAATATAGATATGCTGGTCTTATTTTCAGAAAATCTGCTTGTCATGTACTAGAAATAGAAACGGAATTTTCCCAGTCAGTTTATATTTTAGACATTGATCAGATGGAGGGTGACAGGATAAAATACCAAGTAGAACCAGAACTATCACTGAAGGTGATGAATACCCCGAAGAACTAGAGTGCATAACCCACGTGACTTACGACTTCATTTAAGTTACTGCACAAAATAAAAAAGCTCCCGACTCTTCAGTTTCAAAAGGCTGTAAATATTTCATTTTTAGGTCTATTATTTTGAAATATAGCTCATTCTAAGAGAAACAGTCTTTTTTCCATACATTATCATCTTTTCTTCACCAGTTTAGTCGTTTGGTCCCCAAAATGAGGCAAATGGTCAAATTTCAGAAATTTTGGGAGCTAATCAGTTTGTATTAAACCTAGCCCATTACTATGTACATATACAATGTTCACGAGGATATTTAGCATCTGAAAAATGTTGAAAAAAAAGCGACTTAAATGAAAAAAAAAGCTAAATATTTGTTCTTTTGAAAATGGGCTACGGTGCAAGCAAATGTAGTAACGGCTAATGATTTGTTCTTTTGAAAATGGGCTACGGTGCAAGCAAATGTAGTAACGGCTAATGATAGAGTGCAACGGTGCAAAAAATTTAACAATTTCTGTTGAAAAACGACAGAAATATGAAAGAAAATTATATATACAGTGGTGCTTACGTAAAACTTTGCACACGGAACGAACATACACGCACAATACATGCAAACGGAATGTACAATGCACGCACAATAACTGATGAATGAATCATGAATGATGAGCGATAAGAACGATACACAATACACGATTCCCGATGAACAAAACGAAAAACGATTATTTGATTAACTCAGACATTTTCGTTTGCTTAACAATATTATTAATAGATGACTTATTACAATTTATGAGCTTATAATATAATCATGATCGAATCCTCTTAAAGTCCTAAATTACCAATAATTTGCAGTAAAATCAAACAGATCATAAGAAAAATTAGTAGTTGAATAGCAGCACACATACTAATTAGATTTACAATTAAATGTTGTAAAGAATCTTGGGACGGTTCCCATGCGTTCTTGTCCAGTAGACCTGATTCACGGCCGGACATGCAACGGATGTAACGTATGTTCAACAGACGATAACTGACAAGGAACGCATAGGAACTGATAAATAACAAAGGTGAAACGACAAGGAACGCATAGGAACTGACAAGGAGCTCATAGAAACTGATTTTGTGTCTTTGGAGATTAAGTGTCCACAAGATTCAGTCTACAGACAGACAGACGGACAGATGGAGGGACAGACAAGCTGAATCCAGTATACCCCCCCTTACACTTTGTGTTCGGGGATATAAAAATTGTGATACTATGTATCACTGTGAGTGGGCCCCAAGAAACCCCAGCCCCCCCTGGGCCCTAAGGAAACTAGCTACCTGATAAATGTATTACCCCCCCCCCCCAAAAGACTGCTTTATAAACTGAAGAAGTTCGTGGTAACAGTAATACCTTGCAAACAAACTAAAAAGAGATATTGTTCTTGGCAATAACTCTGTAATTTGTCAAGATAGAGTTATGGTTCTTGTACACTGCACTTCCTCTCAATGTGCTTGACCATTGTATGAAGTCTTATTGAATTCCAACTTGTAGTTTTCAAGTTATGCTCCTGAAAGGAAAAGTAACAAAGGGCATACTCTAAAATTAGTCAAGATGGAGTTAGGGTTCTTGTGCACTGCACTTCGTCTCAATGTGCTTGACCTTGTATGAAGTTGTATTGAATTCCAACCAGTAGTTTTCAAGTTATGCTCCGGACAAGGAAAAGTAACAAAGGGCATACTCTGTAATTAGTCAAGATGGAGTTTAGTTCTTGTGCACTGCACTTCCTCTCAATGTGCTTGACCTTGTATGAAGTTGTATTGAATTCCAACTTGTAGTTTTCAAGTTATGCTTTGGACAAGGAAAACTAACAAAGGGCAATAACTCAGTGAATACTCAAGATAGAGTTATGGTTCTTGTGCCTGCACTTCCTCTGAGTTTGCTTGATCATTGTATGAAATTGTATTGAATTCCAACCTTTAGTTTTCAAGTTATGCTCCGGACAAGGAAAACTAACAAAGGGAAATAACTCTGAAATTAGTCAAGATGGAGTTATGGTTCTTGTGCCTGCCTTCCTCTCAATGTGCTTGACCATTGTATGAAGTCTTATTGAATTCCAACTTGTAGTGTACAGTTTGTCATCCGGACAAGGAAAAGTAACAAAGGGCAATAACTCTAAAATTTGTCAAGATGGAGTTATGGTTCTTGTGCACTGCACTTCCTCTCAATGTGCTTGACCATTGTATGAAGTTGCATTGAATTCCAACTTGCAGTTTTCAAGTTATGCTCAGGACAAGGAAAAGTAACAAAGGGCAATAACTCTGTAATTAGTCAAGATGGAGTTTAGTTCTTGTGCACTGCACTTCCTCTCAATGTGCTTGACCATTGTATGAAGTTGTATTGAATTCCAACTAGTAGTTTTCAGTTAGTTATGTTGCTCGGACAAGGAAAATGAATACTACCAACCACCGGGTGACTCCTATATACCCCCCTAAACTTCGTTTTGGGGGTATAATAAAGCTTTCATGTAAATATTTTGAAATGGGAGATTCAAATTACCTTTACAGACTTTATAACAGAGACAGAATAAATTTATATTCCAAGTTCATGTAAAGAAAATACTTGGCTATCTGGTTTGTGCATTTACCATTTACTGTTTCTCATTTTCAATGTATCATTGATGACTTAAAAAAAAACAAAACATATTCATGAAAAAGCATTCAATAATCTTTACGCTCTTTCTTTTATATGCTGACAGAACATACAATACTATTCCTACCTCTATCCTCACAAAATTGTTTGCGGTCAATATGTTTGTAAACAAACCAACGCACATTTTCACAACTACTGACAAGTCTTGTTCTAAAAGTGAATCCAGACCAATTAGTTAACTTTGGCTACCTGGCAGTTTATTGCTGTAAACTAGTCTGATAGCATGAAATGTAAACCAGTCTAATAACAAGAGCTGTTTGTAAAACATGTATGCCCCCCTTGATCCAAAAGTTGTACTATGCAAGGAATAGTTAAGCGGAAACCATTTATCTATTTTTAGTAACAGTGACCTTGACTGCAATCCCAAGCTTCCTCTCCCCGCACACTACCTACATACCAAATTTCATTGCAATTGGTCTATCCTAACTATAAATATTGGGCAAAAGCCATTCTACAACTCCGGGTCACCATGACCTTGACCTACTAATTTCAAAATCGATAGGGGTCCTCTACCTGTTATGACCAACCTCCACACCAAGTTTCAGGATGCTAGGCCCAATCCTTCACAAGTATTAACCAGAAACTGTTTCACAATTTCAGGTCACTGTGACCTTGAAGTTTGACCACAAAATTAATAGGGGTCCTTTGCTGGTAATGACAAACCTCCACATCAAGTTTGAAGATGCTAGGCCCAAGCGTTTTTAAGTTATCATTCGGAAACCGTTTTACTATTCTGGGTCACTGTGACATTGACCTTTGACATACTGATCTGAAAAATAATACCGATCCTCTGCTGGTCATGACCAACCACATTAAATTTCAAGATCCTTGGCCAAAGCTTTCTTGAGTTATCATCCAGAAACCAGTTGGTAGACAAACAGACCGACCGACTGACCGACGAACATCTGCAAATTAGTATACCCCTCTTTTTCAAAGGGGGCATAAAAATAGAAAGGGCATCCAGAACATTTAGTTAACTTTGGCTACCTGTCTGTTTATTGCTGTAAACAAGTCTGATAACATGAAATGTCTGATTAAAATAGACTGTCAGTGACTGTACAGTGATACTTCCATTCAAAAACAAAATGTAGTGTGATTGTAAATTTTAGATTAAAAACAAGAGGGCAAAGATGGCCTTATTTTGCTAACCTGGGACTTATGACAATATGTGACCAAGTTTCATAAAGATAGAATGAAAAATGCAACCTCTATTCCATACACAAGGTTTTTCTACAATTCTACCCCGTGACCTAGTTTTTAACCCTAGAAGACCTATGTTCGAACTTGACCTAGATTTTATCAAGGCAATCATAATGAACAAGTTTCATGAAGGTCCAATGAAAATAGCGACCCCTGTGGCATAAACAAAGTTTTTCTATGATTTGAGCCGTGACCTAGTTTTTGACCCTACATGACCCATGTTCGAACTGACGAGATAGATTTCATCAAGGCAATTATATAGACCAAGTTTCATGAAGAGCCAATGAAAAATGCAACCTCTATTGCATACATAAGGTTTTTCTATTATCTGACCCCCGACCTTGTTTTTGACCCCAGATGACCCATGTTTGAACTTGTCCTAGATTTCATCAAGGCAATCACACTGACCATGTTTCGTGAAAATCCAACGAGAGGGCCAAGATGGCCCTATATCACTTACCATGGTACAATTCCACTTGCCTGGATCACTAGACAATGTTATATACCAAATAGGTTTTCCTATAAACCTCTTTGTAAAACAAGTGACCCCCACCCCCCGCCCCCTGGCAAGGTCAGTTTTGACCCAAAGGGCATAATTTGAACAAACTTTGAAGAGGTCTACTAGGCAATGCTACATGCCAAATATCTAAGCTCTAGGCCTTGTGGTTTCAGAGAAGAAGATTTTTAAAGTTTTTCCTATATAAGCCTATGTAAAACTAAGTGACCCCCTGTGCGGGGTCAATTTTGATCCAGGGGTCATAATTTGAATAATCTTGGTAGAAGTCCACTAGACAATGCTACATGTAAAATATCTAAGCTCTAGGCCTTGTGGTTTCAGAGAAGAACATTTTTAAAGTTTTTTCTATTTGTTACCATAGCAAGCAGAGTTCTGCATGGAATGGAATTTTTTGAATAATTTTGGTAGAGCTTCATGCAAGGAACATCCCTGCATAGTTTCATCAACATTGGCCAGTGGTTTCAGAGGAGATGTCATTTGAATAAAATGTTGACGGACGACGGAAGACTAACAATCATCCATTAGAAAAGCTCACTCTGGCAAAGCCAGGTGAGCTAATGAAAAATGCAACCTCTATTGCATACACAAGGTTTTTCTATGATTTGATCCAATGACCTAGTTTTTAACCCTAGATGACCCATGTTCATCCTCAATCTAGATTTTATCAAAGCCATCATACTGATCAAGTTTCATGAAAATACGATAAAAAATGAAACTTCTATATCATCCACTAGGTTTTTGACTGGGTGACCTAGTTTTTGACCCCAGATGACCCATATTCAACTCGACCTAGATTTCATCAGGGTAATCATACTGACCAAGTTTCATGAAGATCAAATGATAACTGCAACCTCTATTGCACACACAAGGTTTTTCTATGATTTGACTTGTGACCTAGATTTTGACCCTACATGGCCGATTATTGTACAAACTTGACCTAGATTTTATCAAGGCAATCATACTGACCATGTTTCATGAAGATCCAATGAAAAATGCAACCTCTATTGCATACACAAGGTTTTTTCTATGATTTGACCCCGTGACCTAGTTTTTGACCCTAGATGACGTATGTTTGAACACAACCTAGATTTCATCAAGGCAATCATACTGACCAAGTTTCATGAGAATCCAATGAAAAATGCAGCCTCTATTGCATACACAAGTTTAAGTGCGGACGGATGGACAGACAGACAGACAGATTAGCGACACCAGGAAATCTCAATAAAAAAGTACTTGGTTTTAAATAAAACTAGAGCTATCACTAAATGTGATTAATACCCCCAAAAGATTGCTTTATAAACTGAGAAAGTTCGTAGTAACAGAATACCTTGCAAACAAACTAAAAAGAGATATTGTTCTTGGCAATAACTCTGTAATTTGTCAAGATAGAGTTATGGTTCTTGTACACTGCACTTCCTCTCATTGTGCTTGACCATTGTATGAAGTTGTATTGAATTCCAACCAATAGTTTTCGAATAATGCTCCGGACAAGTAAAAGTAACAAAGGGCAATAACTCTGAAATGAGTCAAGATAGAGTTATGGTTCTTGTACACTGCACTTCCTCTCATTGTGCTTCATCATTGTATGAAGTTGTATTTAATTCCAACCAGTAGTTTTCAAGTAATGCTCCGGACAAGGAAAACTAACAAAGGGCAATAACTCTGTAATTAGTCAAGATGGAGTTATAGTTCTTGTGCACTGCACTTCCTCTCAATGTGCTTGATCATTGTATGAAGTTGTATTGAATTCCAACCAGTAGTTTTCAAGTTATGCTCCAGACAAGGAAAAGTAACAAAGGGCAATAACTCTGTAATTAGTCAAGATGGAGTTATAGTTCTTGTGCACTGCACTTCCTCTCAATGTGCTTGACCATTGTATGAAGTTGCATTGAATTCCAACCAGTAGTTTTCAAGTTATGCTCCGGACAAGGAAAACTAACAAAGGGCAATAACTCTGTAATTAGTCAAGATGGAGTTATAGTTCTTGTGCACTGCACTTCCTCTCAATGTGCTTGATCATTGTATGAAGTTGTATTGAATTCCAACAAGTAGTTTTCAAGTTATGCTCCGGACAAGGAAAAGCAACAAAGGGCAATAACTCTGTAATTAGTCAAGATGGAGTTATGGTTCTTCTGCACTGCACTTCCTCTCAATGTGCTTGACCATTGTATGAAGTTGTATTGAATTCCAACCAGTAGTTTTCAAGTTATGCTCCGGACAAGGAAAATGCAACAGACCGCCCGACCGACCGACCAACCGACCGACCGACTGACCGACCAACCGACCAACCACCGGGTGACTCCTATATACCCCCCTAAACTTCGTTTTGGGGGTATAAAAAATCTTCACGCATTTTTGCACTAGGGTGAAGATGTGGCCTGAAAATAAATTTGGCTTTATAAAAAATTAAAATCTTGGCCTTACAAAAAAAATTTGCTGGCCAAAAAAGAAAAAAAAAATTTGCTGATCATAACCAAAATCCACATCAAGTTTCAAGATGCTAGGCCAACCCCTTCCTGAGGTATCATTCGGAAACCATTTTACTATCCCAGGTTTCAGATATGAAGATTTTTAAAGATTCTTCACCGAATATATGTAGAAAACAACCTACCCACTGGGGGCCTCATTTTCAAAGGGATCAAATCCATTTAGCAACTTTGTTAGAGCATCATAATGTGATCACATGTCAAATAAAATTAAATTCTGACCACTAGTTTCAGAGGATATTATGGAGAGAAAACAGCCCCACCACACTGGCACCTCATTTTTACTCCACTGGGGGCCTCATTTTTTTTTAACAACTTCATTTTCGCAATTTTGGTAGTCATCAGCTGATCATTTGTGCCAAAAGAACAAGATGTTCAAAGTTTTTCTCATACCAAGTGACACCCCTTACCCCCACCCCATGCAGGATCAATTATAACCCTGGGTGCTCAATTTGAACACTCTTGACAGAGATCAACTAGACAATGCTGCATACTAAATATCTAAGCTCTTGGCCTTGTGGGCTTGGAGAAGATGATTTTAAGAAGTTTTCTTTATATAAATCTATGCAAAAACAAGCTTGCTAAGATGGCCCTCTATTGCTCACCTGGTAACCATTGGCTATAATACAAAGTCAACAATCACATCACAGGGGTCATGATTTGAACAATCTTGGTAGAGGCCTTCTAGACAATGCAACATGCCAAATATCTAAGCTCCAGGCCTTGTGGTTTCAGAGATGTTTAAATATTTCCTATACAAATCAATATCAAGTTAAGTTACTCCTCCCCCCCATCCCCTGCGAAGGGTCAATTTTCACCCTGGGGCAACAAACTTGGTAGAGGTACTCTAGATAATGCTATATAATAAATTTTTAAGCTGTAGGCCTTGTGGTTTCATAGAAGTTTTTAATGAACAAGAAGACGCGGCAATGCTGCCAATGCAGGTTTAAGCGGCGCCTGTAGAAATTGTAGAATTAAAAAAAACCAGTCACCTTGATTCCCCCCCTGCAAAGAAATATATTTTTGGCTAAAACAATTCAAAAATTGAAGAAATTTTTTTTTTCTTAAATTTTATAGAAACAGTGACCTTGACCCTAGTGGCCTTGACCCCCCTCAATTTTTTTTTGCTTAAAACAATCTGAAAACTACAAAAAAAAATACATTTTTGGTAACAGTCACCTTGACCTTGACCCTAGTGACCTTGACCCAAAAAAAATTTTTGTGCTGAAAACATTCTAAAAACTAAAAAAAAAATCTATTTTTAGTAACAATGACCTTGACTTTGACCTTGACCCAAGTGACCTTGACCCAATGACCCAAAGATTTCTCTCCACCCAAGCTCCCTACATACCAAGTTTCATTACAATTGGTCACTCCTTACTCAAGTTATTGAGCGGAAACCATTATTCTATTTTTAGTAACAGTGCCCTTGACTTTGACCCTAGTGACCTCAAATGCAATCCCAAGCTTCCTCTTTATGCAAGCTACCTACACACAGAGTTTCATTGTAATAAGTCACTCCTAACTTGAGTCATTGAGTGTAAACCATTTATCTATTTTTAGTAACAGTGACCTTGACCTTGACTTTAGTGACCCCAAATGCAATCCCAAGCTGCGTCTCCATGCAAGCTACCTACACACCAAGTTTCATTGCAATTGGTCACTCTCAAGTTATTGAACGGAAATCAATGTTTGATGACCCGCCTGCCAGCCCGCCCGACATACGACATCGCCATTCTAATAAGTAGGTTTTTTTTCAAAAAACCTCCTTAAAAATTAATTTACTCCCACGGCGGGGTCAAAATTTTGACCCAGGGGTCATAACTTGAACACTACACAATGCTGCATGCCAAATATCTAAGCTTTAGGCCTTGTGGTTTTGGAGAATTAGGGTGTTTTTTAAGATTTACCTATTTGTTGCCATAGTAACCAGAGTTCTACATGAAATGAAATTCTCGTAACAGTTTGGTAGAACTTCATGCAAACAACATCCCTGCAATATTTCAACAAATTCTGTCAAGTGGTTTAGGAGGAGATATTGTTTGAAGCAAATTGTTGACGATGATCAATGGACGACAAGCACAAGATGATTACAAAAGCTCACCTTGAGCACCTTGTGCTTTGGAGCTCAGGTGAACTAGAAAACAATGTTTGGCAATTTTGTTGATAAATTACCCAGGACTAAGCCTAAAAAAGAATCAAAGTATTGAAATACTTTGGAAAGATTTCAGCATGTGAAAACTGACTTGGATAGATTAGGGCACTTTTTAAGCAGTTTAAAAGCTGACACATTTCTGTTAAACAAGAGGGCAATGATGGCCCTATATCACTCACCTGACTACTATTGGCTATAATAAAAGGGGTCATGATTCTAACATAATTCGTAGAGGTCAACTACACAATGCTAAGTAACATTTCAAATATCTATTATCTGCCTGTCGGCCTTGTGTTTTTATTAAAGTTTTCCCTTATAAGCTCTTGTGAAATCAGGTGACTTCCCCCCCTCCCGGGAAGGGGTTATTTTGACTAAGGGGTCATGATTTGAGAGGTCCACTAGACAATACTACATACCAAATATCTAAGCTCTAGGCCTTGTGGTTTCAGAGAAAAAGATTTTTAAAGTTTTTCCTATATAAGCCTATACAAAAACCAGTGACCCCCCGCCCGGGCAGGGTCAATTTTGACTGGGGGCTCATATTTTGAACAATATTGGTAGAGGTCCACTGGACAATGCCACATGCTAAATATCTTAGCTCTAGGCCTTGTGGTTTCAGAGAAGAAGATTTTTAAAGTTTTTCCTATATAAGCCTATGTAAAACCCAGTGACCTCCCAGGAGGGTTCAGTTTTGACCTGGGGCTCATAATTTGAACAATCTTGGTAAAGGTCCACTAGACAATGCCACATGCTAAATATCTAAGCTCTAGGCCTTGTGGTTTCAGAGAAGAAATTTTTTTAATTTTTCCTATATAAGCCTATTTTAAACCAAGTGACCCCAGGGCAGGGTCAATTTTGACCCGGGGGTCATAATTTGAACACTCTTGGTAGAGGTCCACTAGACATCGCACATGCTAAATATCTAAGCTCTAGGCCTTGTGGTTTCAGAGAAGAAAATTTTTTAATTTTTCCTATATAAGCCTATTTTAAACCAAGTGACCCCAGGGCAGGGTCAATTTTTACCCGGGGGTCATAATTTGAACACTCTTGGTAGAGGTCCACTAGACATCGCACATGCTAAATATCTAAGCTCTAGGCCTTGTGGTTTCAGAGAAGAAGATTTTCTAATTTTTTGCCATAGCAACCAGAGTTCTGCATTGAATGGAATACTTTGAACAACTTTGATAGATTTTCATGCAAGGAACATCCCTGCATGTTTCATCAACATTGGCCCAGTGGTTTCAGAGGAGATGTCGTTTGAAGGAAATGGTGGACGGACGGACGACGTATGACGTACCCCGTACGGAGAGTGATCCTAATAGCTCACTCTGGCAATTTGTGCCAGGTAAGCTAAAAACAAGTCTAAGATAAATAAATGCATACAAAAGTTTCAAAACTGTTTCGTAATTTTATACATTTACTTTCAAGTTTTGTTTATATATTGTAAACTCTGAGTGTGCTTGTCATTCACATAATATATACATTGAGGAAGCTTTAAAAAAATGTACTGAAAAAAACAACTAAATCATTGATATTGTATCCTGACCCTGTAAAAACCTGTTAAGAAACAGAATAATCTCAATTGGACAATTCCCTTTTTATTTTTAGTACATGATCTACCACCTGATTTTCCAAAACTAAGACAGAAAAAATTCACCTATATTCATATCAGACTTTCCTAGCTGATTTAATATGCAAGTGCCCACAAAGGAACTATTTGTTTATGTTAGACCCGCTAATACATTAAGTTATTGTGTAATCAGCAAACAATATTTTCATGTAATGATCTGGAAATGGAAAAGTATTAAAGGGCAATTACTCTGTTATGAGTCTAGATAGAGTTATGGTTCCTGTGCACTGCACTTCCTCTCAATATACTTGACCATTGTATGAAGTTGTATTGAATTCCAACTAGTAGTTTTCAAGTTATGCTCTATATTTATTAGCATATGAAAAATTTCCAATGGTTGTTGTAGAGCAAAATCCAATAATGGTACAAACCACAAGGAAGGTTGATTAACACAATAATCACCTTCCAAAAATTAAAGGAACCTTGTTTTATCTAATACAGTAAAGATTGTCTACAGCGACCTACGCAGGGAGATGGTAAACAAGAGGGCCATGCTATATCGCTCACCTGACTACCATTGGCTATAATACAAGGGCTCATGATTCTAACATAATTCGTAGAGGTCCACTACACCATGCAAAGTAACATTCCAAATATCTACTCTCTGCCTGTCGGCCTCTTGTTTTTTTTAAGTTTTCCCTATATAAGCCTATCTGAAATCAAGTCACCTCCCTGCACCCCCCCCCCCATCCTGGGAAGGGTTAATTTTGACCTGGGGGTCAAAATTGAAGAATCTTGGTAGAAGTCCAATAGGCATTTTTTTGAACAATTTTGCTAGAGGTCCACTAGCCAATGCTACGTGCCAAATATCTAAGCTCTAGGCCTCGTTGCCTTGTGGTTTCAGAGAAGAAGATTTTTTTAAGTTTTCCCTATATAAGCCTATGTAAAACTAAGTGACCCCCAGTGCGGGGTCAATTTTGATTCGGGGTCATAATTATTGGTAGAGGTCCACTAGACAATGCTACATACCAAATATCTCAGCTCTAGGCCTTTTGGTTTCAGAGAAGAAGATTTTTTAAGTTTTTCCTATATAAAGCTTATGCAAAACTAAGTGACCATCCGTGCTGGGTCAATTTTGACCAGGGGGTCATAATTTCAACAATCTTGGTAGAGGTCCACTAGACAATGCTACATGCCAAATATCTAAGCTCAAGGCCTTGTAGTTTCAAAGAAGATGATTTTTTAAGTTTTTCCTATATAAAAACTAAGTGACCACCAGCGCGGGGTCAATTTTAACCAGGGGGTCATAATTTGAACAATCTTGGTAGAGGTCCACTAGACAATGCTACATGCCAAATATCTAAGCTCTAGGCCTTGTGGTTTCAGAGAAGAAGATTTTTAAAGTTTTTCCTATTTGTTGCCATAGCAACCAGAGTTCTGCATTGAATGGAATTCTTTGAACAACTTTGATAGAGCTTCATGCAAGGAACATCCCTGCAATGTTTCATCATCATTGGCCAAGTGGTTTCAGAGGAGATGTTGTTTGAAGGAAATGGTGGACGGACGGACGGATGCACACCCATACGAAGGTGTTATTAGGTGGTATTTCCATTGTTCTCAAACAATAGAGTGATCACTTAAGTAACAAAAGAATGACCACTTAAGGGACAAAAGACGGAATGAAGACAATAGATTTCCATTGTCTTAGGCCACACCTCCTACCACTCAAGGTACCCATTGTGCGTCCGGACGGACGGACAAGGAACAATGTACGACGGACGCCGGCCAGAATGCGATCCTTATAGCTTACTCTGGCACTTTGTGCCAGGTGAGTTAAAAACGCACTATTCACAGGGAGTCACTATCAATTAAATTGATGATAGTATGATGTTTATCAGGCATCTATGTACAATAAGAAATCTATATATTTGTATTGGCACTCATTTTAAACTTAAAATCTGTAAGGCCACTACTTTTTTATTTCTTGGTTTCCAAGAATTTCTTTGAAAAGTGCCCATCGGCCGGTCGAAAAAAAAAAAAAAAAAAAAAAAGACTACAAGACCTTTTTCAATCACCCAAAAAAGCAAACAGCTAAAATTAATGTCATCTGAAACTAAATTGACAGCTTTGATGTGTGCCGCTATGGCATGCGATTTGCACAATTATTCCCAAAACCTTTGTTCTCAACTGAGAGGTTGTATATGCTTGATAGTTGGTCCGGGGTGATACGATGTTTTTGGTCCAAAGTTTGAGAACGGAGAAATACCGCGTAACTTCGCGAGAGTCGGGAGTAAAATCGCGGCACTTCAAGTGGGTTTACAGAAAATTAAATTTAAATTAATTATTATTAAATTTAAATTGATTATATTCGGTAGAAATTTGTATACACATGAATTGTCTGTGTGTTGTAAACAAATCAAATTCAAAAATATTTGCTGACCGACGTACATTTATATAGCATGTTAAATATATTGTATCACCCGAAAAAAACTTACTCATAACATTATTTATTCCCAAATAGTATTTTTATAATCCAAAATGATCAGATTATCGTCTTGAGCTACTTGTACATGTCTCAAACTGTCAAAAATATATCGGTCTTTTTAATGCCACATGCTTTTACTAAGATCAAACGTCGGCGCGCCTTCTTTGATCTCGTGACACCTGCCGCCTTATCTTTTGTAACCTTTAAGATTAAACGAGGTTGCAGAAAACATTATTTTATTCGGCAACAGTTGGAGGAAAATTTTTACTGGGAAAAAAATCGGCTTTAACAATAAATGACAACCAAACGGACACGCTGAAACGCTGTGATTTTTCTTTATAACGGAACGTTTTGATTTGAATAAAAAACAGTTGAAACTTTTTTAAAAATTGATTGAGAAATACTTTTCGCATTCACATGGGTGTGATTAGGTGTCGAAGGGAGTAAAATTATTTGTGAAGACAGGGGGCATGGGGGCCGCTATAGGCCCCCATTGGGGTCAAGGGGCAATGCTCCTGTGGGGAACCAGGGGGCAGAGCCCCCAGAAAACTATGTGTTTTAGCACTCTAGGAGAATAAAAATGGATTTAAGTCTGTATCAGGGGTCTTGTATGTCCATTTTTGGGGCCAAAAGTACCACAAATTTCAAAGAAAAAATTAGCTTAATTTTACTGATTTTCCTTCTATGTATGACGTATTTTTGCGATCCCGGTTTTACACCGATTTTTGAAGGAAAGATTTTCAAAAATATTTTACCGTTTTTTGTTACCTTATTTCACCGTAAATCACATAATTCATTAGGAGAAATATGCAAAAAACGTGGAGAGTAGAGCGAGTTACAAAAACAACGATACTTGCTCTGCTCAGCGTTTCTCCGCGTATTTTAGAGTAGTTAAATAATTTTATCATTTCATAAATTAACAAACAATACTCCGTCAGTGATGCCACATTGCAAACAATTTTAGAATTGACTGACAGCTCGTATTTTTCACACCTACCGCGAGTGACAAATGCCAAAAAATAACTAAAAGTTCTTTCTATGAAAAAAGCTTTCTTTAATAATTACGCAAAATATCGTGTTGTGGTAATTTTTGATGCATTATTATATTTTATGAAAGATTATTTGATACCATGAATGTTTGCCAAACTGCCAAAAAAAATAACTAGAAGTTTTTTCTATGACAAAAGCTTTCTTCATTAATTACGCAAATATCAGGTTGTACTAAAATTTCATGGATGTCGCAATCACTGTACAGAATGTGTAACTACTGGCAATTATTTCTGAGAATATTTTTCAGACAGTTTCTTTTTCTCCATTGTGTAGGTGACCATAGCAATTATTGTTTTGATTGATACAAACACAATTTAATCATTTCATACTTTAGCAATTAACAAGTGTTTGACACTTCACATGCAGCGAACGTTAAAGAAATCTGACTAAGCAGACTATAAAATAGTGACCATGGTCAAAATTGGGTGAAAGAGGATATGGCATGCATAGATTGTTGCATAACCACCACCCCGTTCAATAAGAATTCATCAATTTGATAGTCACATGATTTTTAATTGCTGGAGGTATGTCGATAGCAAATTTTTCTTTCACCACTTCGTAATTTTGTGATTGACTGTTGGGTGTGTTTTCACATGTATGTGCTCTCGGGTAGTTTGAAGATAGGTTCAGGATGTAATTAAAGACTGATAATTGTGTTAGATTTTGATTTTGAAAGGACAGTGTTTGACAAAAGTCAATTTGAGTTACTTCAAGTTGTTGATATCCAAAATGCAAATAAAATCAAAGAAAACAATCATGCTTGTTGTACAGATCTGACAAGGTTTCACCAAGAAACAGACCATGAAATCAGGAGGTCGCCAAGACAATCTTTACTGTATATTTACCAAAGTAACAGTGCATTTAAATACAATAAAAAGTTAAAATATGAAATAATACCCTTGTGAACATGTCGCATTATGGGCTAATACACGTTTGATTACTGAGATATAAGTTATATTTAATTGACTACAAACCTTGAACAGAGCATGACTGTGGTGAGCTATGACTGTCCACCATGTTGTTTGTCATTACCGTATAGTTAACAGGACCAGGATTCACTGCTGGTATTGTCCATGATACATTTACTGCAGTGGCATTAATCACAACAGCTGTTACATCCATCACAGGGTCTGGAACTGGGAATTGACAATATGTTATCAAAATTGTTATAGAAACAAGAAGGCCATTATGGCCTATATTGCTCACCTGAGTGAATAGAGATCATCTGCTATACATAATCAGAATCTCTATAATTCCTGATATTAAAGATATTTATTATCTCTGGTGGACATTTAAGACAGCAGGGCAGAACCATTCAAGCAATTTTGGTAAAGGACTATCCAAACAACAATCCTGTGAAGTTTGGTTGAAACTGACCCATTGGTTAACAAGAGTGCCAAACTGTAACAAACTACGCCCGTCAGAGAGGAATAACTCAGTATCTGGCAGTTCATAGGTTTTGTAAAGCTTGTTTGAACTATAGAGCTGAGAAAGCTTATTTCATCATTTTTTGATAATTCAAGGGCCATAATCCAAAAGAGTCTGGGTTGATTTGGCTGGTTATAGAACTTGGCCTAGTTATTATGCCCACAAATATTTTCACCAAGTTTGGTGAAGATCAGAGGAAAACAGTTTGACTTAGAGTGCCAAACTGTCACAAAATAGGTCTGTGAGAGAGGCATAACACAGTATCTGGCAGTTCATTCAAAGGTTTTGTAAAACCTGTTTGAACTATAGAGAGGACAAGGCTAATTTATCTGTTTGAACGATAGAGTGGACAAGGCTTATTTCATCATTTTTCAATAATTCAAGGGCCAGAATTCAAAAGTGCCTTAGGCGATTGTGCTGGTTATAGAATTTGGCCCTGAGATTATGCCCACAAATATTTTCAGCAAGTTTGGTGCAGATCAAATGCAAACTGTTTGACTTTGAGAGCAGACAAGGCTAATTTGGCTGATTTTGGATAATTCAAGAGGCATAATCCAAAAGTGCCTAGGGTGATTTAGCTGGTTATCGAACTCAGCCTAGACATTATGCCCACAAATATTTTCATCAAGTTTGGTCAAGATCAGATGAAAATTATTCGACTTAGAGAGCGGACAAGGTTAATTTGGCCAATTTTGAATAATTCGAGGGCCATAATCCAATAGTGCCTAGGGCGGTTTGGCTGGTTATCAAACTTGGTCGAGACATTATGCCCACAAACATGTTCAGATGAAAACTGTTTGATTTAGAGAGCGGACAAAGTGTCTAAGCCACTTGCCCGCACAGGACTGTGTTCCCATAATATGTCCCTTCTGGCGTATAAAAAGGAGAAGTAACTGTTTTCCCATTTTAAGCTCTGGCATCCATTTTCTGAAGCAGACTAGAACTGTCCAAGTATCATTCATGTGAAGTTTGTATGGAATTGGCTTAGTGGTTTCAGAGGAGATGTCATTTGAAACAATTGTTGAGGACAAAATTTTCAAATAACAGGCCCTTGTGACCTTGACCTGTGACCTAGTAACCAATCAAAGTAATTGAAATACTGATGGAAGGTGATTATTTCCATCTAATAAAAATTTAGATGTGAGTGTGTCCAAGCATTTTATAATAGCCCGCACATAATGTGAATATTTTAATCCACCGTTTAATATTTAGAGGATAATATAAGGCTGACCTGGGCCGGAACCTGATAATCAGCCTGCAAGATGCATAACTGTATAAGGGCTTCAGCCCAAGTGCTGTTATGTGACTGAGGACCAATTATCACATTACAGCCAGCCTCAGCTGTGTACAGTAGTGCTCATGCGTAACTTTACAACATTTTCCTGTATCATTCATGTATCGTGCATTCTGTTCGCATTCATCTTTCGTTTATCATTTCGCATTCTTTGTGCAACATTTATAATTATTGTCTATCCTGTAAAGAATCGTTCATTCTGTCTGATGAACGTTACAAGATAGGTACATACATGCCACAAAGGGTTGGATTGATGTAGGGAGATTTTTGCAAAATCACCGGGTTTTTGGACAAAATATCGGGAGAAACAATTTTACCAAGGTATCATGCTTTTCTAAGGACGTATCAAACATCACGATCTACAATACACCGCTTGACAGCTGATAAAATGTAAAGACATCGCACTGTATTTCCTCTAAATGTACTTGACCATTGTATGAAGTTGTATTGAATTCCAACCAGTAGTTTTCAAGTAATGCTATGGACAAGGAGAAGTAACAAAGGGCAATAACTCTATAGAGTCAAGAAATAGTTATGGTTCCTGCGCACTGTACTTCCTCTCAATGTACTTGACCATTGTATGAAGTTGCATTCAATTCCAACCAGTACTTTTCAAGTTATCCTCCAGAGAAAGAAAAGTAACAAAGGGCAATAACTCTGTAATTAGTCAAGATAGAGTTATGGTTCTTGTACACTGCACTTCCTCTCATTGTGCCAGACCATTGTATGAAGTTGTATTGAATTCTAACCAGTAGTTTTCAAGTTATGCTCTGGACAAGGAAAAGTAACAAAGGGCAATTACTCTGTACTGAGTCAAGAAAGAGTTATGGTTCCTCTGCACTGCACTTCCTGACAATGTACTTGACCATTATATGAAGTTGTATTGAATTCCAACCAGTAGTTTTCAAGTAATGCTCCAGACAAGGAGAAGTAACAAAGGGCAATAACTCTATAATGAGTCAAGAAATAGTTATAGTTCCTGCACACTGTACTTCCTCTCAATGTACTTGACCATTGTATGAAGTTGCACTGAATTCCAACCAGAAGTTTTCAAGTTATGCTCCAGAGAAAGAAAAGTAACAAAGGGCAATAACTCTGTAATTAGTCAAGAAAGAGTTATGGTTCTTGTACACTGCACTTCCTCTCATTGTGCTAGACCTTGATGAAGTTGTTTGAATTCCACTTGTAGTTTTCAAGTTATGCTCTGGACAGGAAGGTACAAGGGCTCTGTAATGGTCAAGAAAGAGTTATGGTTCCTGTGCACTGCACTTCCTCTCAATGTACTTGACCATTGTATGAAGTTGTATTGAATTCCAACCAGTAGTTTTCAAGTTATGCTCTGTGACAAGGAAAAATAACAAAGGGCAATAACTCTGTCATTACTCAAGATAGAGTTATGGTTCTTGTACACTGCAATTCCTCTCATTGAAGTTGTATTGAATTCTAACCAGTAGTTTTCAAGTTATGCTCCGGACAAGGAAAAGTAACAAAGGGCAATAACTCTGTAATTAGTCAAGATGGAAGTTATGATTCTTGTGCACTGCACTTCCTTTTAATGTGCTTGACCATTGTATGAAAATGTATTGAATTCCAATAAAGTAGTTTTCAAGTAATGCCTCGTACAAGGAAAATGCAACAGACCAGCCGCCCGACTGACCAACTGACCATCAGGTGACTCCTATATACCCCCTTAAACTCCCTTTAGGGGGTATAATTAAATCAGTTTAACTAGTTTCAGACAACAAGAATTCTTAAGTACTTGTATAGGATAATTGTGTCAGAAAAGCACTGCACTACATCCCCCTAAGGGCCTCATTTCTGTAAAAATCCAGTCTCTAAATATTCTGTAAAGAAAATAGAAGAATTAAAAAAATTTCACCACCCCATTAGGGTCCTGAGGGGTAATTAACTTTTCTGCATCTTACAGTCAAATAGAACTCAGCAGTTAAATCAGCACTGTAAGTTTCAGAAAACAAATATTCTTAAGTTTCTATATAGAATATTCAGAAACACACTACACCCCCTTGAGGGCCTCATTTCTAACAAGATCCAGGGGCAGGGTATTAGAAAGAGTGGTGTTAAAATTTATAAACTAGTGTAGTGGTGCCGTTAAACCCAACTCACCAACATTTCCAACAGCTTTTCACAAATTGCTACCTAAATTTTCACTTGTGTTGTTGATTCTAGCATTTCTTTTTTCTTTTTATGTTTTAAAACATCATTTTGGAGATTTTTTTCACCTGAATCTGTGAACGAGCAGCTTTAATGCAGTAGATATAGTTACGGACAGTGATTTGTCTAAAATGGAAATTAATGAAAATTGAAAGAGTTCCCAAAACTACTAGATAACAGAACAGTTGGGCCATGTCCTGCTACACAGACTGAGCATAACTACACGTTATAAGTGTTATTTTTGTTTTTAACCCCTACCTCATTTGGTCAACATTTACCTCATTTTCTATTAACCTTTGGCTATCATTTTTGCTTCAAACTATGCATCATGGAACATTCTTTAAATGCATATACAACAATGATTATCCCGATTTGTTTTCATCAAGCTATGTTCAAGCAAAGTTAGAAGAAATTTCTTATTTTTTTAGTATATTTTCAAAATGTCACATTTTTACCATATACGTGTATTTGTATTCGAAAACAATTTTGTCCTATTCTATTGACTGGGCACGATTTTCTTGCTGCTTAAATATACAATGATAAAGCATTGTCTATACGATATATACAGGCACAATACTGGACGGCGATTGGCCAATTTGCGATAAGCGTGGTCTAAATATATAATAAAATTGGCAAATGGGGTGTTGAATTAAAAAAAACTTAAATGTACTGGAAATAACATAAAAATATTTTTAAAATGTTGATCTATATAGACAACCTGAATACCTTAGAAATCAAAATAATGCATAAAGCCCATTTCTAGATTTCTTTATAAATCTAAGAGTGTAAAATCAAATGATTTCTCTGCAGCCTAAATTTTAACTCAAGGGTCTCGATTTGAACAATCTGGGTACAAGTCCACTAGGCAATGCTAAATATCTAACCTCTAGCCCTTATGGTTTTAGAAAAGAAGTTTTCCTATAAAAGCCTATGTAAAATTAAGCGACCCCCCTGGGCGGGGTAAATTTTAACCAGAGGGTCATAATTTGAACAATCTTGGTAGAGGTCCACTACACAATGCCACCTGCCAAATATCTAAGCTCTAGGCCTTCCTGTCCTTGAGAAGAAAATTGTTTAAGTTTTTCCTATTTGTTGCCGTAGCAACCAGAGTTCTGCATGGAATGGAATTCTTTGAACAATTTTGGTAGAGGTAGAGCTTCATGCAAGGAACATCCCTGCCAAGTTTCATCAACATTGACCCAGTGGTTTCAGAGGAGATGTAGTCTGAATCAAAATTTTGACGGACGATGGATGATGGACAATCATCCATCCGAAAAGCTCACCATTGCAAAGCCAGGTGAGCTAATAAAGCCAATGGAACTAATGCCTCCAAAACTTTGCAGGAGCCATCAATAGCAAATCAACATATGACATAATTATGTCCCAATTCATTATGCTCCATATTTTATACCTATTTCAGCATCAATTTATGCTCAATAAAATTCATATTGTATTTGCATTGATGTGACATGGAATGGGCACATCAATACATGATGCCTATAATACTTTTATGCCTGCTTTGAGAAAGAGATCCACATTGTTGTAGTAATGTAGTAGTCTGTGTTTTCCTTCATTATGATACTAAGACATGATTTTTTAACGTGAAAATGATATATAATAGAACTTCAATAGAAGAAAAATACAACAATAAGTTGATAACTGGTCATACCTATTCATGTTGGCTGTATAGTGCTTGAGCAGGCTGAAGGCTCTGCTGTGATCTGACACTTCACAGACAACTGGGTAAGATACAACTCTAGGTATCAACTAACTGATATAATATTACATTTAGAGTACTGAAGTAACTCACCTGATATACTTGTTTGTGTTGTTTTACTGTCTATATCACCTGGTCCAACAGATGTAAATCCTCTGACCTGTATCCTATACTCTGTATGCGGCATCAAATGGACTATTATGTACTCCATATCAACTTGATTGTCTGTAATATTTCCTGTGTCTGATATGTTATGGTAGCATAGTGATTTTTGCTGAAAAGGTAACAAGAGGGCAAAGTTGGTCCTAAGATGCTCATCTGAGCAAGCTAGATTTAAAGAGGTCAAAATTGTGATTAATGTTACCAAATATTGTGAAGCACTGTAATACCATAGTACTGATTTTTACTGCAGTATTCTAGAGATTGTGAAGCACTGTAATACCGTAGTACTGATTTTTACTGCAGTATTCTAGAGATTGTGTAGCACTGTAATACCGTAGTACTGCTTTTTACTGCAGTATTCTAGAGTACAACATTTAATATCTCCAGGCATCTTTTTGTTTTTCCATTATTTCTTACTAAAACTTAAATATCACTTTTTTGTGATTTTCTCCATAGGACATAATGCAAAGTGACGTATGTCGCGCTTCGCATTGAGTTCTTAGATGGCAGCATCCATAGCTGACATAACCAGGGATGTAGTCAAATTTACTAACGTCGATAGAAACAAGTTTTTACGGTGCATATTTGTTATTTAATAAATGTATATATGCGGACCTGAGCAAATCCGTATAGACAGTTCAATGATTTCGGCATAACAACTTATTTTAAACTAGAGCTATCACTAAATGTGATTAATACCCCCGAAAGACTGCTTTATAAACTGAGGAAGTTCGTAGTAACAGAATACCTTGCAAACAAACTAAAAAGAGATATTGTTCTTGGCAATAACTCTGTAATTTGTCAAGATAGAGTTATGGTTCTTGTACACTGCACTTCCTCTCAATGTGCTTGACCATTGTATGAAGTTGTATTGAATTCCAACCAATAGTTTTCGAAATTATGCTCCGGACAAGGAAAAGTAATAAAGGGCAATAACTCTGAAATGAGTCAAGATAGAGTTATTGTTCTTTTGCACTGCACTTCCTCTCATTGTGCTTGACCATTGTATGAAGTTGTATTGAATTCCAACCAGTAGTTTTCAAGTTATGCCCGGACAAGGAAAAGTAACAAAGGGCAATAACTCTCTAATTAGTCAAGATGGAGTTATGGTTCCTAAGCACTGCACTTCCTCTCATTGTGCTTGACCATTGTATGAAGCTGTATTGAATTCCAACCAGTAGTTTTTTGCATATTGGTTCCTGCGTTGTTTATGGTTTAATATAACATAATTATTCTACTCTTTGTATACAGAGACAAAATTGTGAATCATGTTAGAATACAATTTTTGTTAAATCAGGGCCATAACTCTGGAAGTATAGATCCAATTAATCTCATTATCAAACTCATCTAAGGTCTTATAGTCCTACACATCCTGAGTAAATATGATTAGGATCAGTGAAGAAGTGTAGGTGCTAGTGTGTGAACAAACAAAATGTTGACGGATGATGATGGCCATCAGGCGGTCACCCTAGCTCACCTTGAGCACCTGTGCTGAGGTGAATTAAAAACACCATTGGACAGCTCCTTTGGAAAAGAACCCATATACAGGTTGTTTTATAGTGTACAACTTGGCTGTACTGTATCTTACCACTTCACTGCTTGTCTGACTTTTCAAGTAATCTGAACAATTTTGCTGGTCAGTTAGTCTAATCCAATCAATTTGATACTTAATGATGTCACCATTTGGTTGTGAAGGTCGTTTCCATGTCACCTTGATTAATGTATCGTTTGGTGTAGCTTTCAATCCACTGACCTTTCCAGGACCTATAAATGTAGTTAGTGATATGAACTATCAACAAGTTTGAGCCTTTATATAAAACAAGATGGTCATGAAGGCCCTATATCATGTACCATTGACCATCACACCAATATAGTCTATGTAAAACATGTGACATCCAGGGCATGGTCAATTTGGAGCCAAGGGGCATAATTTGCGACAAACTTTTCAGCTGAGGACCACTAGGCAATGCTGCATACAAAATATTTAAGATCTGGACCTTGGTGTTTTTGATGAGAAGATTTTTAAAATTCCCAATATTTACATAATATGAAACACCTAAGGTATGGTCAATTTTGACCATGGGGCATGATTTTAACAAACTCAAGAAATATACACTAGACAATGTTTCATACCAAAAATATCTAAGCTCATGGGACAAAAGGTTTCAGACAAAGTTTTAAAAGATTTCCCTATACAATGTACATGTATAACTCTACGTAAAACAAGTGACCCATAGGCTTGGTCAATTTGACCGCAGGGGCTTGATCTGAACAAACTTGAGAGAGGATCACTAGACAATGCTACATTCAAAATATCTATGATCTTTTGACAAGAAGATTTTTGAATTTCCATTATTTACATAATTTTATATGTAACCCCTACAGTAAGGCTAATTTAGACCACAGGGCCATAATTTGAACAAACAAGCAAAACAAGTGACCATCAAGACAGGGCCTAGACAATACTCAATACTGTATACCAAATATCTAAGCTATGGGCCTAGCATTTTTCAAGAAGACTTTTAAAATTTTCATTACCTAAGTCTGATTAAAACAAGAGGGCCAATATGACCCTATATTGCTCACATGGCTACCATTGGCTGTAATGCAAGGTCAACAATTGCACCACAAACCTGAGGCTCATGATTTGATTAATGTTCGTAGAGGGTTACTACACAATGCTACATGCCAAATATCTAAGCTCTAGGCTTTGTTATTGCGGAGAATATTTTTCAACTTCTCCCTATATAAGCCTATGAAAAGTCATGTGACCTCCTGGGCAGATCAATTTTGACACGGGGCTCATGATTTGAAATAAGACAAGAAAAAACGTGATATAAAGTATCACAGCGGGCCCACAAACAACACTGACATGTAAATAGTTTGGAAATTGGTGATGGTTGAAGTTGAGGCCTGGCCCAGGAGAATGCAAGGAGACCAAGCTTAACAAAAGCAAATAACCTTAAGCAAATACTTAAGCAAATACTTACTTTGCCTAACCTTAAGCAAATACCTATCCGGAGTACATCTGATATCAAGTTTGATAGGTTGAAAGGAAACTTAAGGTTTCCAGACCATAACGGTCAATTTTTCAATTGTTACTTTCATTAACTATATCCTTCAATGATTCATATTCAAATTCTGAAATAAATTTACTGTCTAATTAAAAAATATTTGGAATTTTATACCCCTAGCCTCATCTTGTAAATAACTAACTGAACAGTATACCAGAAAGAATAATTTGTCAATATTCAGTAACCATTATATAACAATATGGGTTTTTCACAGACTTCTGTGCATGCGCGACATTAATGAATATCGACCGTATTAGCAACTGAGGGGGCAGTTACACACCACTGCATAAGCGGTGTATACTGATATATTGATCTTTCATTTATATCTGTTTTATAAAATACTTTAACGAGATTGTTAAAAGCCATTTACTGATGTTTAAAAATATATTATTCTTTTAATCATTCAAATATATTTAAAGTTATTATTTAGAATGATCAATGAACAAGAGCTGTCCCTCACAAGTGACGAATGCCCCCGAAAGAAGTGTCTCACAGTCTTTGTCCTCTCCATGTGCTCAATAATTGTGGTATGTAATTTTAAAATCCACGCGACACATCGGCTTGATGTGTATTTTTAAATCAATCAATGCATGACAAAGTTATAGTCCGGACACAAATGTATGCACATATAGAGAATTCCATTACCTTCAAACTCTAAGTGTGACCTTGACCTTTGAGGTAGGGACATGGGTCTTGCACGCGACACATTGTCTTGATGTGCTAGACATTTGTGCCAAGTTATTTTAAAATCCTTCAATGCATGACAAGGTTACATTCTATACAAATGTGTGCATATATACAGGATTCCATAACCTTCAAACTCCAAGTGTGACCTTGATCTTTGAGGTAGGGACGTGGGTCTTGCACGCGACACGTTGTCTTGATGTGCTAGACATTTGTGCAAAATTATCTTTAAATCTTTCAATGCATGACAAAGTTACAGTCCGGACACGAATGTGTGCATATATACAGGATTCCATTACCTTCAAACTCTAAGTGTGACCTTGACCTTTGAGGTAGGGACGTGGGTCTTGCACACGACACGTCGTCTTGATGTGCTCGACATTTGTGCCACGTTATTTTAAAATCCTTCAATGCATGACAGAGTTACAGTCCGAACACGAATGTGTGCATATATACAGGATTCCATTACCTTCAAACTCTAAGTGTGACCTTGACCTTTGAGGTAGGGACGTGGGTCTTGGACGCGACAGGTCATCTTGATATACTAGACATTTGTGCCAAGTTATTTTAAAATCCTTCAATGCATGACAAAGTTACAGTCCGGACACGAATGTGTACATATATAGAGGATTCCATAACCTTCAAACTCCAAGTGTGACCTTGAACTTTGAGGTAGAGACCTGGGTCTTGCACGCGACATGTCGTCTTGATGTGCTTGACATTTGTGCCAAGTTATTTTAAAATCCTTCAATGCATGACAGAGTTACAGTCCGGACACGAATTTGTAAGTGGGGACGCACAGACGGACGGACGGACGGACGGTGGGATTTTAATATGCCATCCTTCGGGGGCATAAAAAGTAAACAATGGACACATCTATATAATCGACGGTTATTTTCTTTCATAAAATGATACGGTAACAGTTTTAAATATATTTTACTTAAACCTTTTTAATGTCTCCCCTTTTGTCTAAATGGGGGTATGATTTAAAAAATTTAATAATCTCTGCAACAATAAATAGTTTTAATATACAGGCGTAATAATTAACAGCACGGACCTAAATACACATATGGTCCATGTTAACTGAAATAAAACTGCATGCACAACGGTCTTTGTTTGTTTTCTGTCTAAATATCTTTTAAATAGTATGACGATGTTAAACTTTTAGTTTAAACAAGATATAATGTTGAAGTTAATAGATATTCATTTATATTTTTACAGATACAGTATTAATCATGTCAGATGAAACAAAACAACCGCGTTGCGTTTTTCTTTTTTTTTGTATCTTCATATGAATACCATTTTGTGGTACTATGAAAACACTTTTAAAGCTATGAGAATTATTTTCGTGTTTCTTAAAAAGAAATCATTTTGTGTAAGCAACAGCACACATTGAAATCTCCCATAAAAATTACCAATATCCCTAATTTATATAACAAATCTCCCTCATTTTCATCAAAAATGGTTCACAGATATGGCTGGTGACATAGTTTACAACTTCCCAAGACCTAGTTTGGAAGCTGACCTAGCATTCATCAAGAAAAAACATGCTGACTAACTTTCATGATGCTAATAAAATGTGGTCTCTAAAGTGTAGTGTTCACAAGAATAAGAGAGCCAATATGACTCTATATCACTCATGTGACTACCATTGGCTATAAGACAATAGGTCATGATTTTAACATAATTCCTAAAGGTCCATTACATAATGCTAAGTAACGTTCCAAATATCTAAGCTCTGCCTGTGGGCTTTGTGGTCTTTTTAAGTTTTGTCTATATAAAATCAAGTGACCCTCCGCCCTCTCGGGAAAGGTTAATTTTGACCCAGGAGTCATGATTTGGCCAATCTTGGTAAAAGTCCACAAGGCAATAAGATATTAAGAAAGAGAAATATTAAGTCCACTAAGCTCTAGGCCTTGTGGTTTCAGAGTAGAAGATTTTTAAAGTTTTTCCTATTTGTTGCCAGAGTTTTGCATGGAATGGAATTCTTTGAACAACTTTGAACATCCCTGTAACATTGGCCCAGTGGTTTCAGAAAAGATGACGTTTGAAGGAAATGGTGGACGGACGAAATGATGGCAGTACCTACGACGTACGACGTACACAACACGGTGAGTGATCCTAAAACTGTAGACATATAGACAGACAATAATTATTGACATCCGGCAATCACATTAGCTCCATCTGAGCATTTTGTTGTCAAAAATTAAATATGTTGCAAAAAAGGTGAATCAAGCAACAGACATGTTTTTGCTAGTATGCATAAAATATAAAATAATCTAATCTAGTGAGATTTAAGATGAAGTATTACCTGATTCCTCTGTCCGCTGCTCAACACTTGTACTGTTGCTGATATACATATCATTTATTGTGTACACATCAAACTTGTAAAATGTTCCTTTGAAATAAAAACAAGAGCTGTCAGTAGACAGCGCGCTCGACTATTCTCAGTGATTGACAATATAAAATAATATCCATCCTGGAACTTTAATGTAAATTCTAAGTCGAAAAAGGGGCATAATTCTGTCAAAAGGCTTGATAGAGTTATCTCCTCCTGTGTACAGGTTGGGGGCATGATGGTCAACAAGTGTGCAAAGTTTCAAAGCCAGATGACAATTAAAATTGGAAAATATTTGAGGTGGTACGCAAACTTTAACGTAAACTCTAAGTCGAAAAAGGGGCATAATTTTGTCAAAATGCTTGATAGAGTTACCTCCTCCTGTGTACAGGTTGGGGGCATGATGGTGAACAAGTGTGCAAAGTTTCAAAGCCATATGTCAATGGACTTTGAAAATATTAGAGGTGGTACGCAAACTTTAACATAAGTGGTTATGCCGACGATCGGGTGACTAGGATAGCTCTCCTTATTCTTCGAATAGTCGAGCTAAAAATAATTTTATAAAATCAATGCAAATATTTATTAAGAAGTTCATACAGAATAAACACAGTGAAATTTTATTCTAAGTTTAATTTTCATGATTAATTGCCATCTCAGACAGAATGTATAAAACCTAAAAAAAAAAAAAAAAACAAATTTCCCCCCTAAAAAAGGCGCTTCCCATTATAAGGCGACCCCCTTCTTTGCCATGGAAATTGTGTGGTTTTGAATAAACTCATTTATAAGAGGAGGAAATTTTTTTTTAATGACCCAGTTACTTTATTTTCTTCAAGTGCGTATGATTTCAAGCTAATAAGTAAATTTTTTAATCGCCGATTTTTTTGAGTTTAAAACCAATCTGTATTGTCAATCCTGGATATTGTTTTTTTGACACTTTGAAAAGATAATTACGTAATGTGCCATTGGCTATTAATCGATGGTGAAAACAAGACAGCTTGTAATTATTAAGAGTGCCGAGGATTCTAAAGTAGCGACAATTAGTTGTTTAAAGACAAAAATGGATCAGATGTAATAAAGTCAATAAAAAATTATTTTACATTTCTTGGGAGTTATCACAAAATGTTTGCAAAAACTAAGCAAACTTTCGTATTTATAATTAAAGGTTGACAAAACTAACATAAGCGACGAATTTTACAAAAAAGACTTTCGGCCTTTTGTCTAAGCCTCTCGCTCCTTAACAACGACGTAATTGCCGCTAATTTGTGGTATCCTGGGCACTCTTACTAATTATACACAAGCTGCCGATGTTTTCATAAATTGATTAGGATCAGCCGATGGCACGTATTTACCGGAAAAAATATCTCCTCTCAAAATTCTCAATATCCGACTTAACAATACACAGCTAGACTGATTATCGTTTTTTTACAATACATGTGTACCGTTCATATAATTTTAGGCTATTTTATACCGAAAAAAACAATACCTGCAAATATTTATTTTAAAGATAGATTCTTTAAATCATTGAAATAAACACAGGTGAAGTTTTATTCTAAGTTTAATTTTCATGATTGAATTGCCATTTCATGACAGAATGTATAAAGCGCTGAATAATTACTTTAAGATAAAATGACTATATTCTCGTCTTTGGGTAATCATTTTACCTTAAGGGCTGTTCCAGGAAAATGAAGGACAATGAAGGATTGGGTTGGGGGGATTATAATCCCAAATTTAAGACTAAAAATTATGAGGCCCCACCTTAGGCGCTTTGGCTGGTTGTCGAACTTGGTCTAGACATTATGCCCACAAATATTATCAGGAAGTTTAGTAAAGATCTGATGAAAACTGTTCGACTTAGAGATAGGGACAAAGTGTGGATGCTGAGAGCCGACAAGGTTAATTTGGCCACTTTTGGATAATTCAAGGGCCATAATCCAAAAGTGCCCAAGGCAATTTGGCTGGTTATCAAACTTGGCTAAGACATTATGCCGACAAACATGTTCAGCAAGTCTGGTGAAGATCAGATGAAAAGTCTTTGACTTAGAGATTGGACAAAGTGTGGATGCTGCCCGCCTACCGCAGGTTTTCTCATAATATGTTTTGGTCATATAAAAAGAACATCATTTCTGCTCTCACCAATATCATTTTTTACTTTGAACATAATATACAGTGCCGTAGGGTAATCCAGTGCATTTTTAACAGGTGCTTTATTCAATATCTAAATTTGCTAATGAACTGAATGTGAAAATCATCATGAAAAACTCACAAGGATGCTGTATAGGGCTTTAAAATCGCTGGTTCTTTCTTTTTTGCTGTTTTTTCAAAATGAACCTGACCAAATTATTAAAAGTCCTTGAATATAGTGAAAACAAGAGCTGTCCCTCACAAGTGGCGAATGCCCCCGAAAGAGTTGTCTCACAGTCTGTGTTCTCTCCATGCGCTCAATAATTGTGCTATGTAATTTTCAGATCCTTCCATGCATAACAGAGTTATTTTTAAATCAATCAATGCATGACAAAGTTATAGTTCGGACATGAATGTGTGCATACATACAAGACTCCATTACCTTCAAACTCAAGTGTGACCTTGACCTTTCAGGCAGGGACATGGGTCTTGCACGCGACACGTCGTCTTGATGTGCTAGACATTTGTGCAAAGTTATTTTTAAATCATTCAATGCATGACAAAGTACCAGTCCGGCCACGAATGTGTGCATATATACAGGATTCCATTACCTTCAAAATTTAAGTGTGACCTTGACCTTTGAGGTAGGGATGTGGGTCTTGCACGCGACACGTCGTCTTGATGTGCTAGACATTTGTGCCAAGTTATTTTAAAATCCTTCAATGCATGACAAAGTTACTGTCCGACCACGAATGTGTGCATATATAGAGAATGCCATTACCTTCAAAATTTAAGTGTGACCTTGACCTTTGAGGTAGGGACGTTTTTCACAACATAATTATCTGTAAAGTGAGAGTAAGATTTTAAAATATGCATACAGAATAAGAATTGTGCAATGTTATTTTTAAATCCTTCCATGCATGACAGAGTTACCATGCTTACAGTATTCCATTACTTTTAAACACTAAGTGTGACCTTGACCTTTAAGGTAGGGACATGGTTCTTGCACACAACACATTGTCTTGATGTGCTGAACAATTGTGCCAAGTTATTTTAAAATCAATCAATGCATGACAAAGTTACAGCCCAGACACAAATGTATGCATATATACAGGATTCCATTACCTATAAACTCTTAAGTGTGACCATGACCTTTGAGGTAGGGATGTGGGTCTTGCACACAACACATCAGCGTGATGTGCTGAACACTTGTGCCAAGTTATTTTAAAATCAATCAGTGCATGACAAAGTTACAGTCCAGACACAAATGTATGCACATACAGTAGAATTCCGCTATTACGACCACCTTCCGTACTTTTGATAAATGGTCTTAATAGCGGAATGGTCTCAATAGCGAGTTGACTTAATAGACCCATCTGTCATGAATGACAATACTCTAGTGTCAGCCTAATCATACTTTTATTTTGCTTTCTGTACAGTAAATATGTTCGATAAACAAAATGAGAGAAAATAAAAAAAAGATTTGGGCACGTAAATTGATCGATCAGAAACGACTTCAAATGAGCGTGTTAAATTAATGAAATTTTTTTTTCATTCTTGTGCAGTAGAAGATATATTGAATTACTCGCAAAGTAATTGCCCGGGTGCAGATCATCATAAAAACTGACTCAAATGTGTACAAACATAATGTACATGTCGTGCAAATTATTCTGCAGTTTGGTCCGTAATTGCTCAAGTTAACAATCGGGATTCTCAATCAAATGATGCTCTCTCAATTTTTTAATCCTCAACTGTTACTTACAAACTTTTGTTAAACTCTAAGTGTGACCTTGACCATTGAGGTAGGGACGTGGGTCTTGCACGCCACATGTCATCTTGATGTGCTAGACATTTGTGCCAAGTTATTTTAAAATCCTTCAATGCATGACAAAGTTACAGCCTGGACACAAAGAAATGTAAGGGTGGACCGACAGACGGACGGATGGTGCAATTTTAATATGCTTCGGGGGCATAATAAAAACTCTCCAATCAAAACCCCCCTATACAGTAATGAAAGGAATCATACTTTGACTAAATGTACATTTTAACAATATTTTGTCTTATTATATTGTATTTGATACAATCACTGAACATAACCATTTTCCTTTTAAATCTTATACATACAATTGCATGCAATAATACATCAATTCAATTTAGGATTAAAGAAACAGGCTATAGATTTCCAATAATAGAGCAGAATTGCCATCTTGTGAACACTAAAGATTAGCCGATGTGCAGAACAGGCTGAAGCAACTGTACATGTATCTAATGTTACCTGCAAAAAGACCCGTTCTCTCATATTCTAGGCCATAAGCATCTGTGGTATTCTCACATTCTAAATTTTCATATGTTTCATCATTGTACCGTCTGTACATAACACACACTTTGTGTCCCTGTACATCACCATTAGGTTGGTCAGTCATGTTCCATCTAATCTTGACAGTGTCATTTGTATATAATACAATTGTTGGCTTTACTGGTGGTCCAGGAACTGAAAACCACAAAATTTAGTAACATCTTAAAAGTAATATGGGTGACAAATAAAAGTGCAGTTGACATTGTACATGCGATCACCTGTATTAAGCGACTTTTCTATTCAATGACCACTTGAAATCCCTCCCGACCGTTTTCACTATATAAAATCATTCCATTAAGCGTCCATTTTATTGTGCGACACAGCGGCCAGTAAAAATTGGTCCCAATTACTCTAAATATATGTATTAAGCGACCGTTTTTTAAATAAATTGATGAATAACACCTTTAGGTTTTTTCACCCGGGTAATTAGCGAGTTTGTTCGCACCTAAATACATTGAATACGGCAATTAAATGTAACGATCGAACAATCAAGCAAACAACAATTTTCATGGTGCATGAATAGGTAAAAGTGTTCACCATTTTCACAATCTTTTCTGAACAATTTTATTGATGATATGAAGATAAATAAGCAAACTATCCTTTAGTTTTCATGTCACTGCCACCATGGCATCGAAATGTAAGGTTCTTACCCTTGACGAAAGGATTTCTGTTATAGAACAATCTCGTTAAAGACATACTTGGAAATGATGACTATAATGATGACTTTCTAATTAAAAATATGTACATGTTTATAAAAAAAAAATCTTTTAGAATAATGTTATTTCATACATGATGCCATACAGGAACAAAATACAACAAACAAACATACATTGTATTATACATGTATTTTATTAACAGTTCAAAAAATGTCTGTCTAGAGAAATATCACAGAGTCTATTAAGAGACCATTCTATTAAGAGACCAGATTTTGAAGGTCCCTTGGGTGGTCTCTTAATACAATGTCGACTGTACTTGAAAACATGTTTTTATCTTTCAAAGCAAACAACATAGTTTAGAGACATTTTATTGCCGATTTGTATTCTTCAAACAAAAAATGAATAGCACTTTTGCTGCTTTAATTATTTGACCTTGCACTACTAGACATGGTACTTATCACTTCTGTGAAGCATCATTAAATTCTGACCATGGGTTTTTTTGAGATTAAGAGCGCACAAGATGTTTACTACCTCGAGTCCCTATGACCTTGACCTTTAGTTTGAACAGTATTTATTTCTAGAATGATAATACAAGATGTATGACAATTTATAAACAAACATTTTAACAATAAATACACATAAATTATCAGTTGTATAAGGATTTGTTAACAAGGCCTTTAAAGGCTTATATGAATACAGCTCCTAAAAGACCTTGACCTTTAACCTCATGACCAGAGACATGGACAACAAACAACTGCATAATTATGGTACTTACTACTTTTGTAAAGTATCATTTCATTCTGACCAGGGATTTTGGAGATTTAATGTCCACAAGATTTGACTATCTTGACCTCCTGTGATGACCTTTGACCAAGTGATCCGAAACATAAACCATGCACAAGTAGGCATAGTACTTCTGGTTACCATGAAGTATCATTAAATTCTGACCAGGGAATTTTGAGATTTAGTGTCAACAAGATTTTACTACCTCGAGCCCCTGTGACCTTGACCTTTGATCCCAAATATGGACCATACACAACTAAGCATGGTACTTTTCACTTCTGTGAAGTATCATTAAATTCTGGCAAGGGGTTTTCTAGATTAAGCGTCCACAAGATTTTACTATCTCAAGCCCCTGTGACCTTGACCTTTAACAGAGTGACCAAAATATGGACAATGCACAACTACTGTCCGATTAGGATAATTTTACAATGACGTACCAGAAGAGTCTACTTTTATCGGGTAAAACGTTATGTTATCACAAGGGAGAGCACTAGGCGTAATTAATGTCAATATATATTATATTGTACATTACATACAGTCGATGTCACTATAGTGCAGTAGGTAACGACTCCGGTTCCTGATTATTTTGGTTTTGTCGAACAGGAGTTCATATAGGGACATGTACATAAAATGTTTACTCTCTTTTATCAGTAAGATCGTTTTAATTTATTTCTTCTTTTTTTGTTTCATTGATATGTTTACTTCTCATTTTTATTCAAGTTTTTTTCTGATTGTACTTAGAACAAATTAAACAATCAAATGAACTTCATTTTTATTCCTTTACCTGGCAATTCTTCAAACACCAACAGTTAAAAGGAACAAGGTACCTTTATTACTTGCTGAAGAGTTGTCTTGGCCAAATCAACGTAATGTTTGTAGTACATTGTTCTAGTTCAATGTACATATAAACACGAGATGACAGTTAGCACGAAATGCTCGTGCTTGAAATGGTTATAGAATCTTTCAAAGTTTTAGTGATTTTACTTTCATTTACTGTTTATTGTTTGACTAAAACATGTATCTACATAATTAAAATTTTACCTGAAGTAATACTGAAATAAATAATTCAATGGAAAAAAATATAAAGCTTCGATGAGGATCGAACCAGTCCTTAAAATCTTTATTTGTAGACATCCAGCGCTTTAACCACTGCGCTAACGCACCGTTCTTTCATGTGCTCATGTATTTTTAAGCCTAGAACCCTTTCGTATACACATGCTCTACCTATTTACACAATGCTTGTAAACTTTTGTGTACACATATATCTGTTACGTCACTGTCACATTATCCAAACCAGGTTATAGGCATGGCAATTATCACTTCTTTGAAGTATCATTAGATTCTGACCAGGGGTTTTGGAGATTTAGTGTCCACAAGATTCTGTCTACAGACAAATAGCCAGACAGACATGCTGAATCCAGTATACCCACCTTTAACACTTTGTGTTCAGGGGGTATAAAAACAAATGGATGGAGCATTGCCATTGCATGATGGGATGAGATGAAGAATTATCTAAGTTTCCTGAAAATCCTTCAAGGGGTTTGGGAGACATAGTCTCATGACCATTGACCCCAAGAGTGACCTTGACCTTTTTCCTCACTGTGAGATTGGCATTTGATCCAAGTTTGAAGAAAATCCCTCAAAGGGTTAAGGAGATATAGTCTAATCTAGTAACTTTACCTTTTAAGTGCTAACTTAACTTGGTTAAGAAATGGATTCCTTCCCATGAGATTAACATTTACCAAACGGAAACTAGAGCTATCACTAAATGTGATTAATACCCCCAAAAGACTGCTTTATAAACTGAGAAAGTTCGTAGTAACAGAATACCTTGCAAACAAACTAAAAAGAGATATTGTTCTTGGCAATAACTCTGTAATTTGTCAAGATGGAGTTATGGTTCTTGTACACTGCACTTCCTCTCATTGTGCCTGACCATTGTATGCAGTTGTATTGAATTCCAACCAATAGTTTTCGAAAAATGCTCCGGACAAGTAAAAGTAACAAAGGGCAATAACTCTGAAATGAGTCAAGATAGAGTTTTGCTCTTTTGCACTGCACTTCCTCTCAATGTGCTTGACCATTTTATGAAGTTGTATTGAATTCCAACCAGAAGTTTTCGAATAATGTCGGACAAGGAAAAGTAACAAAGGGCAATAACTCTGTAATGAGTCAAGATTGAGTTATGGTTCCTGTGCACTGCACTTCCTCTTATTGTGCTTGACCATTGTATGAAGTTGTTTTGAATTCCAACTAGTACTTTTCAATTATGCTGCGGACAAGGAAAAGTAACAAAGGGCAATACTCTGTAATGAGTCAGATGGAGTTATGGTTCTTGTGCCTGCCTTCCTCTCAATGTACTTGACCTTGTATGAGGTTATATTGAATTCCAACCAGTAGTTTTCAAGAAATGCTCTGGAGAAGAAAATAACAAAGGGCAATAACTCTGAAAATACTCTAGATAGAGTTATGGTTCTTGTACCTGCCTTCCTCTCATTGTGCTTGATCTTGTATGAAATTGTATTGAATTCCAACCAGTAGTTTTCAAGTTATGCTCCGGACAAGGAAAAGCACAAAGGGCATACTCTGTAATAGTCAAGATGGAGTTATGGTTCTTGTACCTGCACTTCCTCTTATTGTGCTTGACCATTGTATGAAGTTGTATTGAATTCCAACCAGTAGTTTTCAAGTTATGCTCCGGACAAGGAAAAGTAACAAGGGCAATACTCTGTAATTAGTCAAGATGGAGTTATAGTTCTTGTGCCTGCACTTCCTCTCAATGTGCTTGACCTTGTATGAAGTTGTATTAATTCCAACCAGTACTTTTCAAGTTATGCTCCGGACAAGGAAAACTAACAAAGGGCAATACTCTGTTATTAGTCAAGATGGAGTTATAGTTCTTGTGCCTGCACTTCCTCTCAATGTGCTTGATCTTGTATGAGTTGTATTGAATTCCAACAAGTAGTTTTCAAGTTATGCTCGGACAAGGAAAATGCAACAGACCGCCCGACCGCCCGACCGACCGACCGACCAACCACCGGGTGACTCCTATATACCCCCCTAAACTTCGTTTTGGGGGTATAATTATTCCAAACACTTGCATACATCCCACAAAGGATAATATTAATAATGGGAGATTTTGGCAAAATTACCGGGTTTGCGCCAAAATACCAGTGTAAAAAACTTTAGCAGGGAAGCATGTATTTGACATTTTATTGAGTATTTTACACTAGAATTCCAAATTTTAAACGTTGGTTCACTATTGTCTTAGCAATGGTTCACAGAAACGCTTAAATCCCCTTATTTCTTACACATAGCTTTTGGAAAAGTATGCTAACAAGAGGGCCATGATGGTCCTATACCTGAGTACAAATGCACTTACCTAAGAAAGTCACTTGTTGCTAAAGCAAGTCAGTAGTTGCTAAGGAAGTCACTGGTTGCTAAGGGACTGGTTGCTAAGGAAGTCGCTTGTTCCAAGGGGAAGTCAGTGTTTGCTTAGGAGTCACTGGTTGCTAAGGACGTCAGTGCAGGCTTGGTAAGTCAGGTCTTGCTATAGGAATTTTTTGGGCGTAGTCAATTTAGACCCCAGGGGCATGATTTGAAAACTTGCTAGAGGACCACTAGACAATGTTACATTCCAAATATCTAAGCTCTAGGCCTTCTTGTTTTGGTGAAGAATTCTACCTGCATCAAGTGACACCATAGGCAGGGTCAATTTTGACCCCAGGGCATGATTTGAACAAACTTTGCAGAGGTCTCCTTACACACTAAATATCTAAGCTGTAGAGCTTATGGTTTCGAAGAAAATTTTTAAAGGTTTTCCTACATATGTCTATGTAAAACAAGAGGGCCAAGATGGCCCTATTTTGCTCACTTGTGACCCATTTATGACAATAAATGACCAAACTTCAACCCTAAATTAATATCTCATAAACACAAACATTCTTTTTTACCTTGACAAGACAAACCTGCTGACCAATTTACATGACAATTGGTTGTAAAAATCACATGTATGGCATACACAAGGTTTTTAACCAGGTCACCTAGTTTTGATCTCGAATTACCCATATTCAAAATTTACCTAGATTTCATCAACACAATCATAATAACCAAGTTTCATAAAGATACAATGCAACTTATATTGCATGCACAAAGTGTTTGTATGATTTGACTCCATGACCTAGTTTTTGACTCCAGATGATCCGTATTCAAACTCTATCTACATTGCATCAAGATAATCATTCTGACCATGTTTCATGAAGATTCAATGAAAAATGCAACCACTATTGCATAAACAAGGGTTTTATAATAAAAAAATATGATCTGACCCTGTGACCTAGTTTTTAACCCCAGATAAATCATATGCAACTCAATCTAGAATTCATCAAGATAGTCATTCAGACCAAATTTCATGAAGATCCAATGAAAAATGCAACCTAAATTGCATACACAAGCTTTTTCTATCATTTGACCTTGTGACCTAGTTTTAGACCCAAGATAATCCATATTCAAACACAACCTAGGATTCATCAAGCCAGTAATTCTGACCATGTTTCATGAAGATCCATTGGACAGACGACAGACAGACGACGGACATCAGGTGATCATAAAAGTTCACAGTAAGCACTTCCTGCTCAGTATACATGCAACAAAGGGTTCAATCCATGCCAGGATATTATCGCAACATCACTGGGTGACGAACTACTTGGAGAAAATACTTTAGCAGCAAGTCCTCCTTTTCTTAAGAAGTATTTGATAATATATTGCATATCTATACTAGAAACGCCAATTTTAAACAATTTGGTTATTATTCTCGTAGTAAGCTTAAATCCACGTTTTTTCTTACAAATAGTTTTTGAAAAGTATGCTAAAAATCTGAAGGCGATCCCACAGTATGCATAAAACTTCAAGAAATTTAAGTGTCGCCTTTTTTCCAGAAACCCATAAGTCAATATTTTAAGTTTTGAGAAAATCGATTTTAAAGTTTGAAATTCCAATGAAGATCAGTGACTTACTGGTTCATGGAATTAGCTTTTAACCGAGTTTTATTAGTCCCATAAGAAAACAGACTACGTATCATAAAGAGCTTGATCAGACGAGTACAACGGTACCAAAATGTCAAAACCTCAAAAAAACGACTAACGGGGTTCTGAAAATAAGGCGACATAAGGTCAGTAATCATCGTGATCTAGAATACACCGTTTGGCAGCTGATAATGATTGTTAAGCGCTCTAAACCAATCAGAAAACGAGGGTTTTCCAAAAATTGATTACCACATATGTGTGTGATCAAGTGTAATTCATTAATATGGACACCCAACAACCGATGTATTAGTTTGTTTTGGCATTGATACGAATACATAAAATCTTTAATTATATTATTGATGATTTAATCAGAGGCATGTTTGGAGAGTAATGACTTGTTTGTCTGTTTATTATCGGTTTTGATTTGATTTGAAAGAGATTTTATAAAGGTCCATAAAGGTCCGTCCAAAAGCTAATTTTTAGCTTGTCTTTTGGATGAGACTCGGCATGTCTCCCCTCATGCCTAGAAGTAGAATTTTGAAGCCGAAAAAGGAGAAATTTACCTGACTGCAATTTTCAGTCAGTATCACCTAGCTTTCCTGTTTAGATTTTCAATGAGTGATCAGATCCGTGTGCTCTAGAGGTAGTGATTGCCTCATGACTGAGCCAGCCACATCACACAGCAGGTGCTTCAGTAGTCTCTCACGACACAAGTTCACTGTCTAACAGGCCTGTAAAAGCTTTTCAAGAGACTCCCAAACACATCTGCCACATGCTGAAAACCCTTCACATTCACTGCTGAGAGACTTTGGGTGGGTAACACAGAGACGAAACCTTCAAACAACCCACCCGGACGGCCAAAAGACTAGGCGTAATTTAGCTCCAACTAACAAAAACTAGACCTATCACTAAATGTGATTAATATCCCCGAAAGACTGCTTTATAAACTGAGGAAATTTGTAGTAACAGAATACCTTGCAAAAAAAAAATGAAATAGAGATACTGTTCTTTGCAATAACTCTGTAATTACTCAAGATAGAGTTATGGTTCTTGTACACTGCACTTCCTGTCATTGTGCTGAACCATTGTATGAAGTTGTATTGAATTCCAACCAGTAGTTTTCAAGTAATGCAATTGGGCAATAACTCTGTAATGAGTCAAGAAAAAGTTATGGTTCCTGTACACTGCACTTCCTATCAATGTACTTGACCAGTGTATGAAGTTGTATTGAATTCCAACCAGTAGTTTTCAAGTTATGCTCCGGACAAGGAAAAGTAACAATGGGCAATTACTCTGTAATTACTCAAGATAGAGTTATGGTTCTTGTACACTGCACTTCCTCTTATTGTGCTAGACCATTGTATAAAGTTGTATTGAATTCCAACTAGTAGTTTTCAAGTTCTGCTCCGGACAAGGAAAATGCAACAGACCATCTGAGCGACTGACCAACGGGTGACTCCTATATACCCCTCCAAACTTCGTTTCGGAGATATAAAAAAGTGTTCCCTAGCACACCACCCACTCCAGAGCTCCCCAAAATGGATGGGTCAACAGATGTTAGCACACCACCCATTCCAGGTTTCCTGCTGCATGATGTGACCCCAGAACTAGTCAGGAGCAAGGATACCAGCCCCACTGCCCAACAGCATTCCTAGAGAACACATCAATTCACAACTCATCTACGAACTTCCCAGTTCCAGTGGTAAAGAGAGTCCCAAAAGTAGGTCACCCACGCAGCCAATTTGACCTAGATGTGAATGACCCAATCCGAAACATGGCAAGTAAGGATGCCTCCCGCAAGCAAAACAGTAAGCGAGGTCTTTGTCTTGTGTAGGAGTACCGTCAGGAGACAGTTGTGGTGTTGTCTGTGTAGCACTCCACTGTCACTCGTATTGTGCTAGACACATTGTATAAAGTTGTGGTGAACATCTCACACCAGAGGTCTTCAGTGCTGCACTGGTATAACAAGAGCCATGTTACACATGGTTAATCCCCCAGCCGGGAAGAAGTTACCTGAAGGTTGTACTTTCGTACATTTTACTTGGTGAGAGGAAATCCTCAAAAGCCGTATAGTTATGGTTATGCTGAGAAAAGGTTTCCAAGTAAGTCCAACAAGAATAAGCCAATGAATAGAAGGTTTGCAAAATTATATTAATGTTCATTACCAGGTTAGGTATGAATTTTTCGATTTGACCCTAGAAGTAGGCAAGGTAGAGTTATTGTTCTTACACACCCCACTTCCAAACAATGTGCTATGTCAGTGTCTTAAGTTTGAAGAACATCCCTCAAGTACTTTCGGAGTTACTCTTCGGACAAGTAAATCTCATAAGGGGAATAACTCTAAAAGTAGCCAAGGTAGAGTTATTGTTCTTACACACTGCACTTCCTGACCAATGTGCTATGTCAGTGTATTAAGTTTGAAGAAAATCCCTCAAGTACTTTTGGAGTTATGCTCCTGGACAAACACTTTTAAAGTAAATCTGATAAAGGGAATAACTCTAAAAGTAGGCAAGGTAGAGTTATTGTTCTTGCACACTGCACTTCCTACCAATGTGTATGTGTGTATTAAGTTTGAAGAAAATCTCTCAAGTACTTTTGGAGTTATGCTTTGGACAAGTAATTCTGACAAAGGGGAATAACTCTAAAAGCAGGCAAGGTGTTATTGTTCTTGCACTGGTACTTCATACCAATGTGCTATGTCAGTGTATTAAGTTTGAAGAAAATCCCTCAAGTACTTTTGGAGTTATGCTTGGACAAGTAAATCTTGATAAAGGTGAATAACTCTAAAAGTAGGCAAGGTAGAGTTATTGTTCTTGCACACTGCATTTCCTACCAATGTGCTATGTAAGGTATTAAGTTTGAAGGTAAATCCCTCAAGTACTTTTGGAGTTATGCTCTGGACAAAACTTTTAAAAGTAGGTCTGTATAATGCAATAACTCTAAAAGTAGGCAAGGTAGAGTTATTGTTCTTACACACTGCACTTCCTCCCAATGTGCTCTGTCAGTGTATGAAGTTTGAAGAAAATCCCTCAAGTACTTTTGGAGTTATGCTCTGGACAAAATTGGGACGGACACACGGACGGAGACCATTTCTAATATCCCCTTCGCCTTCGGCAGGGGGATAATAAACAGCCTTTGTCAGGGTCACCCCCCCTCATCGTTAGCTGAGGCCTCGACAGCTACTAGATCAGTAGTGTACTGAAGTACGCGTAGACCGAAGTCCTGTTTGGACCGAAGTCCTGTTGTGTGTGTTGATCTAGTTTCCGTCAAGACCCCACCCACGCCTGCTCCGCGACGTGCATGCCACGAGGGGCTGAGAGCAGCTGTTGATTATCAGCTAATCACTGCTGTTTTAGTAGTTTATGAATTGCTGCTAATCATCGTCCAAGCATTTACTTAAGATGGTAGTGACAATTTACACAAACGCTTGTCAAGACATCAGTTTTTACACCAAATTTACAGTACACAATCATGCTACTCGAATTAATTGTACTAACTGTGTATATCTAAAATGGGCAGTAGGTTAATATTTTATGAACTATGTAAAGATATTTTTCAAAATTTTAATTTACCGTTTTTTTGTGTTTTTGCAAGCTTCATCGGAGCACCAGGATTAGGGTCTAAATACCGGGAGAACCCGGCGAATACTGGGAGAAAGGCATGTCATGCTGCTCAGGTGAGCTACAAAAATAGCACCAATTTATTCTGTCTGGTATGTGCAGTATAAATCCTTCTACTCAAAGAAAATGACAAATCAGTATCATTGCTTTCTAGATCCCCCTTTTGTGTGATTTTATTGCTTTTCATCGATTAAGATTAGTTTTAAATCTGCGAGTACTTAAATTTTCTGCTTTTGCACTTTTAAGGAGTGGGAAACTACTTATAACTTTGGTGTAGCCAAATAATAAAATAAAATCTTCCAAACTTCATTAATACCTAGTTTAGTTCTTTCACTGGTGACAGTTTTTAAATCACCTGATCTTCATACATTTGGTAACATTAACATTTTATGTGTGTAATATATACCTGCAGTGAGAGTTCTAAATGTGTCTTCTCTCCCCTGACTGGCTTTACCGTAACTGTTGGCAGTAATAAGAACCGTGTAGTTTGTTCCAGCTGTTAGTCCTACTATAGCAATCTGTGCTTGTTCATTGACAGTGCTGTGATTCTTCATCACTTCTGAAGTGTCAGACTGTATCACTATCAAAGTGTAAAAGTCTACCCTGCCAGAGGAATTAGTCCATACTAGTGTGACATCAGGAACAGCAAAACTGGAGGAATCTCCGTCTAATGAACCTGGGATATCAGGAACTGAAAAATGAATTGTAAATAATACAAAAACTATTGTATTGTAACAATATTTGGTTGGTATCCATTATACTGAGAGCATTTCCTTCCTAATATAGTCTTCCATTCAGGAGACAAATGCCTAGTTCTTGGGCAGACACTGATGCCACACATGCCTCAGCCCACCGAGCTGTAAATGGGTAGCAGCGATGTAATACTCACTGCCCCTCTCTCATGTGCATGATGACATCTGGACTTCATGTCAGAAAGTGATTCAATAAGCTAACAAGAGCTGTTTGTAAAACATGTGCCCCCCCTTTGACATACCTGTGAACTATTTTCGATAGAAATGAGGCAGTTTTGTCCTAAAAATGAGGAAGATTGATAATTTTTGCGGGTGATTGTAACGTGTGCATGCGCTTCAAGTTAATAAAGTCACAAATGACATTGAAAAGCTGCTGTAAACATCTGTTTTAAATCATAGCATTTTTAAATCTACTTTCACTTTCTTTTTACAATATAATTATCTGTAAAGTGAGAGTAAGATTTTAAAATATGCATACAGAAATAACACAAGTCACAAGTGATGAATGTCCCTGAAAGAGTTGTCTCACAGTCTGTGTCCTCTCCATCTGCTCAATAAATGTGGTATGTAATTTTCAAATCCTTCCATGCATGACAGAGTTTAGTAACCATGCATAAAGTATTCCATTACTTTTAAACACCAAGTGTGACCTTGACCTTTTAGGTAGGGACATGGTTCTTGCACACAACACATTGTCTTGATGTGCTGAACATTTGTGCCAAGTTATTTTAAAATCAATCAGTGCATGACAAAGTTACAGTCCAGACACAAATGTATGCATATATACAGGATTCCATTACCTATAAACTCTAAGTGTGACCTTTACCTTTGAGGTAGGGATGTGGGTCTTGCACGTGACACGTTGTCTTGATGTGCTAGACATTTTTGCCAAGTTATTTTAAAATCCTTCAATGCATGACAAAATTACCGTCCAGACACGAATGTGTCCATATATACAGGATTCCATTACTTTCAAACTCTAAGTGTGACCTTGACCTTTGAGGTAGGAATGTGGGTCTTGCAAGCAACACGTCATCTTGATGTGCTAGACATTTGTGCCATGAATGTGTAAGGAGGGACGCACAGATGGACAGACGGAAGGACATATGCACAGACGGTGCAATTTTAATATGCCGCCCTTCGGGGGCATAAAAGTATATCTAAAATAATATCTTGGTAATCTTGAATTTTTATATTGTGAATACAAAATGAAAATCGATTTAGAAATATTGCCAGGTAATAGTTATACTATCTTATTTTTCAGCCTTGTTTTGTACCTTTTGTCTGATCCGTTTACATCCTGTGATTAATAAATTTTATGGACTATCTGCCTACTTCCCTACCTAATCCCCCATAATCCATTAATTTGAAAAGATTTTATCAAGGTCCAAAAGAGCCTTATGCTGGTACAGACACCAATTAACAATTTAATCCCCATCATAAAATGTGTGAAAAACTGACACCACACAAAATGCAATTAACAAAACAGGTGGTGCATGGAAGCAGATTGGTATACAATTTAGCAGAGATATTGATAAATCAGTCTGCAAAAATTGGAAAACCAGTCAATAATTTCATGCAATCAGTAATGTGGAAAAAGAAATATATGCGGCCTGAAAAAAGAACACCAATTTTTGGCCTTACAAAAAAAATTGTTGGCCTTAAAAAGAAAAAAGTAATTTGGCCTAAAAATACTAGAGCTATCACTAAATGTGATTTATACCCCCGAAAGACTGTTTTATAAACTGAGGAAAAAAAAAAAATGAAATAGAGATATTGTTCTTCGCAATAACTCTGTAAATAGTCAAGATAGAGTTATGGTTCTTGTGCACTGCACTTCCTCTTATTGTGCTTGACCATTCTATGAAGTTGTATTGAATTCCCACCTGTAGTTTTCAAGTTATGCTCCGGACAAGGAAAAGTAACAAAGGGCAATAACTCTGTAATGAGTCAAGATGGAGTTATGGTTCTTGTGCACTGCACTTCCTCTCAATGTGCTTGACCATTGTATGAAGTTGTATTGAATTCCAACTAGTAGTTTTCAAGTTATGCTCCGGACAAGGAAAAGTAACAAAGGGCAATAACTCTGTAATGAGTCAAGATGGAGTTATGGTTCTTGTGCACTGCACTTCCTCTCAATGTGCTTGACCATTGTATGAAGTTGTATTGAATTCCAACAAGTAGTTTTCATGCTATGCTCCGGACAAGGAAAATGCAACAAGGCAACCACTCTGAACTAGCCAAGACCAGCTATGGTGTCTTGTATACCCCCAAACTTCCTTCAATGTGTTGACATGTATAAAGTTGTATGTGGCCCCAACAAAGTTCACAGCAGCCTTGACCTTTGACTTACGGACCTAACAAAGTCAATAAAGGTAATTGGTCAAGATGGGCCATAGTTCTTGGACACGCAACTTCCTCAAGATGCTTGGCTCATGACCTGTGTTCTAGTGTTATTGAATTCCGGAAACCGTGTTTTCAAGTTATTCTAGGTCACGGCTGACCTTGGCCATTAACCTCCTGACCTCAAAGTCAATAGGGATTTTTGCTAGTTCATGTCACTCAATCACCTCATCAATGTTTGATCATTCCATGAAGCCCAAGCATTCCTCGAGTTTAATAATAGTCTGGAAACCAATTGGTAGACGGTCAGACAGACGGACCGACCTACATCTCCAAACCAATATACCCCTCTTCTTTGAAGGGGGTATAATAAGGCTCTCTTCCTAATAAGACTAGAATAAATCATATAAACTTATGTGCATGTTGTGATTAATATTACTGGAAAGCAGCAGCTGAAAAATTGAAATATCTTTTCAATAATTACAAACAGTCTCTGATTTACAAGACAATTCTGCTATAATTATGCCAAAATGTCACTGCCAGTCATAATCTTTTATTATGCCATCAAATATGATTTTGTTTACATTTACTTTTAACTTGTTGGATCCTGAATAAACAAGAGCTGTCACTTGTAACAGATAAATGCCCCTGAAGTGGTGCCTCAGTCTGTGACCTTGACTTTTATCTCCATGTGTTGAACATTTGAGCCAATTTATTTTGAAATCCTTCAATGTTCCAAGTATAATTAATCAATCAAAACTGTTTATTACACCTAATTGGTCATTGCAGCATTTGGGCATTACTTTCCACATCATGACTATCATTATCTTGTCATTTACCCTTTCAAAAGTTAAGTAGGTGGAGCTAAGGGAAAGTATGAAATTCACGATTGAATATATGTATTATGAATGTTTTTGTATTACCATTACTGTGTATGAGCCTCATAGTATTGTACTATTGTATTTTATTGTATTGAAACAAGTGAATACAGAATAAAGGTTCTTCGAAAAATATAGATATGTATTATAATATGTCTCTTGCTTAGCACAACAATATAGAGAAACAACACAATATAAACTGTTTTCATAGCACACATCACTTATATTTCATAATCAGTTGACTCTAATGTTTGTACCAATGGCATTCAGAAGTTGTGCTAGAGTTTTCTCCTACTTGTTGTATTTGTCACAAAGAGTCTCAAGGGTTTTCTGGTGTATTGTTGTTTTTTGTATCAGATTTTCTTAAAATCAAGTCTATTTATTTAGTTTTTACATTAAATCAACACTTATTTTGGATGTTGAAGGTATCAATATTGGTACCATATCACATATGTAAGAAGGGGCTAATGTCCTAGGGAGAAGGGGATAATGTCCTCCTTTGCAAAATCATCAAGGGAATAATGTCCTTCTTCGCAAATTTAGCAAGGGGCTAATGTCCTCCTTTGCAAAATCATCAAAGGGATATTGTCCTAAGCAAAAATGAGCCAAGGGGATAATTTCCTAGGAGATAATGTCCGTTTACCAAGCTGAGGGTGTTTTTATATACTAGACAAAAACAACACTGTAGTGGAGGAGCCGATCAGTGGTCAAGTGGTAACACTCTGGACTCACAGGTTCAATTCCCAGCTCCTCAACTAACATAACTAATGGTCTTTCAGATGAGAGCTAAAAACTGAGGTCTCAAGTATCGGTGCTGTACACCGGGCAATGTTAAAGAACCAGGGGTGTCTCTTGAACTGGACACATCCTGTATCTTGCACTATCCCCCGAAACCTAAAATAACTGAACTCTTCTAGGGGCGTTGGTCATAATTATGGATTATCCAGTACCAACAATAAAACTCTAAAATACATACATACACTGAAGTGGCATCTATCATAATTAGAAATCCATGTCAAATCTATTTAGCTTCTCAAATGTTATATAATGTGATTGTTTGTATTTGTTAGCGGAGCGGATCAGTGGTCCAGTGGTAAAGTGCTAGACTTGTAGTCCAGGGATCACAGGTTTGATCCCCGCCACCTCCAATAACATAACCAATAGTCTTTCGGAAGAGACCTAAAAACCGAGGTCCCATGTGTACACTGGGCATGTTAAAGAACCATAGATGTCTCTAGAAAGGTACACATTCTGTATCTTGCACTATCCCCCAAAACCTAAACTAACTAAACTCTTCTGGGGGCATTGGTCATATGGAGTATCCTGTATCAACAATAAAACTCTAAAAGACATACATTGTTAAAACTGACCATCAGTTGTTTGCACATATTTCAATGAAAGCAATAATTAGCCAACAATAGAAGTTGATAATCTCCAAGTTGCACTGGTTAGTATAATTTTGTTTATTTCTTAAATACGTATTTCTTTCTTTGAACACATATTGCTTATCATTCCCAGCAAAAACATGTAAATTGCCAGCAGACAGAAATAACTTTCATTTTCTTATAATTACTGAAAAGTTTTCATTCTTGTTTTCCAAGGCACTGCAACAATAGAGTCTGTACTAATTCTTATCCTAAAAATGTAGATATAAAATCCGCATTAAATCTTTTTCTGCATTCAAAATCAGCCTAAAAAATACAAAACAATCACTGCACTTCCCCTTAATGTCTTCTCTCATTGATTACAATTTGAAGGAATTTCCTTCAGTACTTTAAGGGTAATGCTTCGGACAAGAAGATGGGTGATACTTAAACAAGACGGCCCACTCATCTGGCTACCATTGGCTATAATACATAGTCATAAATAGCAGAAATGGTCAATTTTGACCTGGGGGACATGATTTGAACATTCTTTGAAGATGTCAATTAGGCAATGATACATGCCAAATATCTAAACTCTAGGCCTTGTGGTTTCAGAAATATTTTTTTCTAATTTTCCTATATTTGAAGCCTATGTAAAATCAAAAGACCACTGGGTGGGGTCAATTTTGAACAATCTAAGTAAAGGTCCACTGAGTAATGCCACAAGCTAAATATCTAAGCTCTAGACCTTGTGCTTTCAGAGAAGATTTTAGTTTTTGCTATATTTGAAGCCTATGTTAAATAAGGAGACCACTGGGCGGGGTCAATTTTGTAGAGGTCCACTGCTTAATGCCACAGCTCTATATAGAGGAGAAGACTTTTTAAGTTTTCCCTACATAAGTGGCCCCTGGGGGGAGGGGGGGGGGGTTATAACTTGAACAATCTTGATGGAGGTCCATTAGGTATTGCCACATGCTAAATATCTAAGCTTTCGGATTTGTGGTTTCACAGAAGAGGATTTTCAAAGTTTTTCCTAGATAAACCTATGTAAAAACAAGCGACCCCAAGGCGGAGTCAATTTTGACCCAAGGGTCATAATTTGAACGTCTGACATGTGATTGGTTGAAAAAGTTAAATAACACTTAGTATTCCAGTTGTATGCTTGAGTCATATTTTAAAGACCCAGGATATTTTTGAATGTACTGATACTGTAAAATAAATTTACTGACAGGATCAGGGATCAGGAAAACTGAAAATTTGCCGGTCTGGACCGATTTACGTCACCAAAAGTTGCTTAAAAATCGGTCCAAGATTTTTTTTTAAAAAGTCATAAAATCGCTCAAATATGACAAAAGGAGTTGCTTGTGTAATCACACATAGCATCTGTGTTATTAGCACCTATCCAATACCCCAATAAACGTGTCATGTTAATAACCTGCGGCGGTCTTTACCTAATTGGTCCTCAGGCGTCGCTAACACGTTATTGATTAAATGATTTTATTAATGTGTTTGCAGCTCCGATTGACTCTATGCCAGACCGATTGTCTTCAGGCCGCTAATCATTACCTACACTTTGATAACATTACTTGTCATTATGTGTTATTATGTGTTTAATTAAAAACAAATTCTGTCCACGTGTACTTTTGACTGGTAAGAAAACAGATGAAAGAAATTATTAAAAAATAAAACCCAAAAGTTAATTTTTATTACTCAAATAGTGCCAGCTATATAATGTATCATGTTCGGGTATTCAATGCCTTTCAATTTATTGTTGAAATGGCACAACGCAACATATCTGCGATGTTCAAAAAATCAAATGACCGAAATGGCAAACCGAGCTTATGATAATCGGGAGAATAATAACGAAACAACCTGACCCGGCAACCGGTAGTAAATGCTTGCAAAAGTCTGAAGGGCAAGCCGACAGATAATGTTAATCGGTCTGGCACCCCAGAGGCATAAAAAAATTATTCAAAATGAAACCAGACGACAAAAATTTAATATCCTATACCTGACACATGGATTATTACAAAACTTTGTGGTGGTGACTTTGAACGTAATCAGTTCTAATTGAAATTGAACACACTTTCAATGATAAAATCACATGGAAATTATTATATTTATTTATGAAAACTGGCTCGATATTTTTCTTATTACTTAGAAATTCCGTTTCTTATTCTTTTATGGCGAAAATTATGTAAAGTTTATCCCCTAGAAAATGGAACGCTCCACGTGAACGGCGCATTTATTTTATCTACTCGTGAGATTTACTAATCAATAATGAAAGAAGATAAACATTTTCGTTTTTGGAAACATTTTGGAATCCAAAGGAGGCAACTTAATACTTTAACAGTTCCATGATCATGCACAACAATGGAAAGCTGGTTGAAAAATATATAAATCACGTACACATGTTTCATTTTTTTCCATCTTTTACGTTTTTGTAACTTTTTTCTTGGGGGTGGGTGGCGGGGGGGTTGTCGATGTACCCTCGACTTGTCCGGACCGATTGAGATTTCAAAATTTCCTGATCCCTGGACAGGATCATGATAGAACCATGTTCTGTTCACTCTAAAACAAAGTTGACATATACCTTTCTTTCAAATTCAAGTGTTTTGTCATGGGAAATAGTCTTCTGAAAGCCTTTTTTATTTTTTGCAATATCATTGAAAACTAGAGCTATCACTAAATGTGATTAATACCTCCGAAAGACTGCTTTATAAACTGAGGAAGTTCGTAGTAACTGAATACCTTACAAAAAAAAAACTAAAATAGAGACATTGTTTTTGGCAATAATTCTGTAATTTGTCAGGAAAGAATTATGGTTCTTATACACTGCACTTCTTCTTATTGTGCTGAACCATTGTATGAAGTTGTACTGAATTCAAACAAGTAGTTTTCAAGTTATGCTCTAAACAAGGAAAAGTGACAAAGGGCAATAACTCAAAAATGAGTACAGATAGAGAAATGGTACTTGTGCACTGCACTTCCTCTCAATGTACTTGACCATTGTATGAAGTTGTATTGAATTCCAACCAGTAGTTTTCAAGTAATGCTCCGGACAAGGAAAAGTAACAAACGGCAATAACTCTGTAATTACTCAAGATAGAGTTATGGTTCTTGTATACTGCACTTCCTCTCATTGTGCTGGACCATTGTATGAAGTTGTATCAAATTCAAACCAGTAAGTTTCAAGTTATGCTCCGGACAAAGAAAAGTAACAAACGGCAATAACTCTGTAATTACTCAAGAAAGAGTTATGGTTCTTGTACACTGCACTTCCTCTCATTGTGCTTGACCATTGTGTGAAGTTATATTGAATTCAAACCAGTAGTTTTCAAGTTATGCTCCGGACAAGGAAAAGTAACAAAGGGCAATAACTCTGTAATTACTCAAGATAGAGTTATGGTTCTTGGGCACTGCACTTCCTCTCATTGTGCTTGACCATTGTATGAAGTTGTACTGAATTCAAACAAGTAGTTTTCAAGTTATGCTCCGGACAAGGAACAGTAACAAAGGGCAATAACTCTGTAATTAGTAAAGATAGAGTTATGGTTCTTGTACACTGCACTTCCTCTCATTGTGCTTGACCATTGTGTGAAGTTGTATTGTATTCCAACTAGTAGTTTTCAAGTTATGCTCCGGACAAGTAAAATGCAACAGACAGCCTGACCAAACGCCCACCCGACCGACCGACCAACCACCGGGTGACTCCTATATACCCCCTAAACTACGTTTCAGGGGTATAAAAACACTGCGCTGTATTTCTAACATGTACTTATTGATTAAACAAGAGGGCCAAGATGGCCCTATATCGCTCACCTTGGTACAAGTCCACTTGCCTGGTGGAAGATCACTAGACAATGTTATATACCAAATAGGTTTTCGTATATACATCTTTGTAAAACAAATGACCCCCCGCCCCCGCCAAATATCTAAACTCTAGGCCTTGTGGTTTCAGAGAAGATTTTTAAAGTTTTTCCTATATTAGCCTATGTAAAACCAAGTGACCCCCCTTGCCGGGTCAATTTTCATCCGGGGTCATAATTTGAACAATCTTGGTACAGTTCCACTAGCCAATGCTACATGCCAAATATCTAGATCTAGGCCTTGTGGTTTCAGAGAAGAAGATTTTTAAAGTTTTTCCTATATTAGCCTATGTAAAACCAAGTGACCCCCGTGCGGGGTCAATTTTCATACGGGGGTCATAATTTGAACAATCTTGGTAGAGGTCCACTAGCCTATGCTACATGCCAAATATCTAAGCTCTAGGCCTTGTGGTTTCAGAGAAGAAGATTTTTATAGTTTTTCCTATAAGCCTATGCAAAACTAAGTGACCACCAGCGCGGGGTCAATTTTGACCAGGGGGGTCAGAATTTGAACAATTTTGGTAGACATCCACTAGACAATGCTACATGCCAAATATCTAAGATCTAAGCCTTGTGGTTTCAGAGAAGAAGATTTTTAAAGTTTTCCATATTTGTTGCCATAGCAACCAGAGTTCTGCATGGAATGGAATTCTTTGAACAATTTTGGTAGAGCTTCATGCAAGGAACATCCCTGCATAGTTTTATCAACATTGGCCTAGTGGTTTCAGAGGAGATGTCATTTGAATCAAAATGTTGACGGACGACGGACAACAGACGACGGACGATGGACAATCATCCATCAGAAAAGCTCACCCTCAGGCGAAGCCAGATGAGCTAAAAAGCAGTTACTTTTTGATTCAAAGCAGTTATGAATTCTTTTGGTACAAATAAAGGTTATTTCTGCCGGTAAGACATCTTTCTGGGTAAAATTAGAGCTACTTGTAATTGTGGTCCTGGAACTTTAAGCACAAGTTTTAAAAAAAAATTTAAAACAAATGAAAATAGTGAAATTATATTTTCGCTTGCTTGCTCCATTTTTTATCTTCCAGATATTCAGATGACCAACCTATTCATTTGGTGTGGCCTATATAACAGATAAAACCTGCATTTACATACTTACATGTACTTTCTTGTATGACATTAAATCCTGAATGTGTATTGTTGTATACATTAGTAAATGTTGCTGTTACATTTACTTTGAACTGATATCCTGGTGCAAGTCCTGAGCAACTGGCCTCTGTGTTACTTGAATGTACAACACATGAAACACCAATACATTCTCCTTCACATGAAACAGTATAAGAGAGTGTTAAGTTTTTTACACTGTCATTTGTTGACCAAGCAATATTGAAACTAGAAGTTGTTATGTCAGATGTTTGTAAACTTGTTGGTACAAGGTCAGTATCTGAAAATAAATGGGAAACTTCATGAAATATAACCATCTTAACAGATTGCCAAAAGGCCAAACACTTCACATTTTATGAATATATTGCTATATTGCTCACCTGATTACCAGTGCACCTGTTCCTAAGGAAGTCAGTGGTTGTAGTGTTATATCCAGGATGTGAAAAGGGCATGGGGCTGTCAGAAGAGGGCAGAGAGACAGTGTGCGATTTTCTTTAAGTGAAGGACGTTGTGTGATTAATAATGTGTGCTAACTTACAACTGTAATTTAACACTAGCCTTTGTGTTTGTCCAAATAAGAGTAACAAAAGACATAATGGAAGCACTATATTATATCTACACTTCATTAATGTCATAATATAACATGTTAAGTGAAAATGTAAGGTGAAAGTTTGAAAAATGGAAAATCCTGAAACTGAAGTAGGGGGTATGGGGGCCGCAAGGACCCCCAGTGGGTCCAGGGAAATGCCCTTGCCATGGGTCCCAGAACTCCTAGAGACAGGGTGTTTAGTCCAGTAGGCTGGAACTGAATGGTCACTGACCCTTCCGTGTAACTTTTCACGGGACAAAATCAAATATTCAAGAGTAAGGGTGAGAATTTTAAGGGTCAGGATATGGGTCATAGAGTTCATTCATACACTCTAGGCTTACATATAATATTTTTCTGTTCGTATCCTGCATTTTGTTCAGTTGTTCCCCGTTTGTCACATATTTTCGCGACCTCGCATGTCCGTGATTTTCACATATACTTCGTCGATTTTTGCGATTTTAAGTGTTTAATACAACGAAATCAGACAATTCTTTTTCTTTGCAGCCTTTGCTCTTTCTTTCTAAAGCTGTGCTAATTTATGTTTTGCATACAGCATTTTCTAATCACATTTACAAAATTCAGTGTTAGTTCTTGAAATTCTCATAAAGAAATGTTTTGTATTTTACGTTTATTTTATTTATATTCCACATAGAACTACCCATCTTAATTATCAATCATGTTCCAATATGCATTTGATCTCCGCCGGCCCGTAACTTTTTTTTTAACTCGCAAATAATTTTAAAATCTATCCCATAAAATAACTGTGTGATTAACTTGGTCTGTCCTGATTTAACAAACTTTGTGCAAATATCAAAGAAAACGCCGATTTATTTCTGACGTCACATACTCGGCACGTGATTATCGGAAAATAACAGGTGTACATGCGTTGTCTTTTGATCGCCTCGGGCATTTATGTAATCGGCAATCAGTGAAATACAATCAAATATCGAGCACGCGTCGGATTAAGGTAGGCAATAAATTATGTTAGGGATGAATGATGATAAAAAAGGAAATCATATGTCATGACTTTAGGGCAAAATGGATGTTGAGAAGGGCAGAGTGGCGGCACAAAAAGGCGGCAGGGCAAGGCGCCTCGCCATCACGCTACAGATATAACACTAGGTTGCTTGTTATGTTAGTGGTTGCTATAGAAACTCACTGGAGGCTAGGTTTCTCCAATAACTCTATATAATGACAAGGGACTCCCCCCCCCATCAGGTGTGGTCACTTTTGACCCCAGGGGCATGATTTGAATAAACTTAATAAAACACAACTAGACAAAGTTACACACCAAATATCTAAGCTCTAGGCCTTATGGTTTTGGAAAAGAAGAGAAGAAGTTTCTCCTATATATGTCTATATAAAACAAGTGACCCCCTAGGTGGGACCAATCATGGGGACCTCAGGGGCATGATTTGAACAAAACTTGGTAGAGGTCCACTAGACAATATCTTTGCTCTATACCTTGTTGTTTTGAGAAGAAGATCTGTAAAGGTTTTCCTATACATATATTTATATTATATGTTATTTGGTTTTTGAAGTGGTATATTATCTGCCTAGATCTATATTACCCGAGCCTTTAGGCGAGGGTAATATTATGTTAAGGCGGGTAATATATCCCCATATATCACGCCAAAACACAAATAACAATTTTATTACCCTTCCCTGTCTTAAATATTGAAAGATTCCGTTTATGTTTTATTTATTTAACAGCTGAATGTAGGCAGAGCTTCAAATCCCCTTATGATACCTCAATGTCACTTCGTGACGTCACAAAACAGCACAGACTTATACTTTGACGTAGAGTACGCGGCAGACAAGCGCATGTTTACCATGGGGTACAGTAACGGGATAATGTTAAGTGTATATTACCAGCTTGCCCTTAAATATCAATATATATTAAAGGATCGTTGACCAATCAGAAGTCCGTAATTTCATGGAAGGGTAATAGATATATATATATATATATATATACGTAAACAAGAGGGCCATGATGGCCCTGTATCGCTCACCTGACTATCTTGGCTATAATACAAGGGGTCATGATTCTAAAATAATTTGTAGAGGTCCACAATACAATGCCAAGTAACATTCCAAATATCTATTCTCTGCCTGTCGGCCTTGTGGTTGCTCAAAGTTTTCCCTATATAAGCCTATATGAAAACAAGTGACCTCCCCCACTCCCGGGGAGGGTTAACATTGACCAGGGGGTCATGATCTGAACAATCTTAGTAGAGGTCCACTAGACACTTCTACATGCCAAATATCTGATCTCTAGACCTTGTGGTTTCAGAGAAGATTTTTTAAGTTTTCTCTATATAAACCTATGTAAAACCAAGTGACCACCGGGCAGGGTCAATTTTGACCCAGGGGTCATAATTTGAACAATCTTTGTAGAGGTCTACTAGATAATGCCACATGCTAAATATCTAAGCTCTAGGCCTTGTGGTTTCAGAGAAGAAGATTTTTTAAGTTTTTTGCTATGTAAGCCTATGTAAAACAAGTGACCCCCTGGGCAGGGTCAATTTTGACCCTGGTGTCATAATTTGAACAATCTTGGTAGAGGTCCACTAGACAATGCCACATGCTAAATATCTAAGCTCTAGGCCTTGTGGTTTCAGAGAAGAAGAAATTTTTTTAAGTTTTTCCTATTTGTTGCCAGAGCAATCACTCTGGAATGAGTCAAGACAGAGTTATGATTCCTGCGCAATGCACTTCCTCTCAATTTACTTGACCATTGTATGAAGTTGTATTGAATTCCAACTAGTAGTTTTCAAGTAATGCTCCGGACAAGGAAAAGTAGCAAAGGGCAATAACTCTGTAATGAGTCAGGAAAGAGTTATGGTTCCTGTGCACTGCACTTCCTATCAATGTACTTGACCATTGTATGAAGTTGTATTGAATTCCAAGCAGTAGTTTTCAAGTTATGCTCTGGACAAGGAAAAGTAATAAAGGGCAATAACTCTGTAATTACTCAAGATAGAGTTATGGTTCTTGTACACTGCACTTCCTCTGATTGTGCTAGACCATTGTATGAAGTTGTATTGAATTCAAACCAGTTGTTTTCAAGCTATGCTCCGGACAAGAAAAAGTAACAAAGGGCAATTACTCTGTAATGAGTCAAGATGGAGTATTAGTTCTTGTGCGCTGCACTTCCTCTCATTGTGCTTGACCATTGTATGAAGTTGTATTGAATTCCAACAAGTAGTTTTCAAGTTATGCTCCGGACAAGGAAAAAGCAACAGACCACCTGACCAACCGACCGACCGCCCGCCCACCCGACCGACCGACCAACCACCGGGTGACTCCTATATACCCCCCAAACTTCGTTTTGGGGGTATAATGAATCAATGCATGACAAAATTACAGTCCGGACACAAATGTGTGCATATATACAGGATTCCATCACCTTTAAAGTGTGACCTTGACCTTTGAAGTAGGGAAGGTCTTGCACACGACACATCGTCTTGATGTACTAGACATTTGTGCCAAGTTATTTTAAAATCCTTCAATGCATGACAAAGTTACAGTCCGGACACAAATGTGTGCATATATAGAGGATTCCATTACCTTCAAACTCTTAGTGTGACCTTGATCTTTGAGGTAGGGACGTAGGTCTTGCACGCGACATGTCGCCTATATGTGCTAGACATTTGTGCCAAGTTATTTTAAATTTCTTCAATACATGACAAAGTTACAGTCCAGACACAAATTTGTAAGTGGGGACGCACAGACGGACGGACGGACGGACGGACAGACAGACAGAGGGACGGTGTGATTTTAATATGCCACCCTTTGGGGGCATAAAAAGTGCAAGTATTGCTCTACTGTTCTGAGTAAGTTTTGAGAAAACCTTTTGCAATGCTACAAAGGAACAAGAGCTGTCAGTAGGACAGCGCCCTCTACTTTTTTAGTGCTTGCCAATAAAACAAAACTTTGACAGTTAAGGGCACACAAGACTTTAACTAGGAATTTCTAAGTACAAATCAAGAAACATTTTCACAGAGTTATCTTCTCTGCTTACAGATAGGTGTCATGATGGTTCATAAGTACTCCAACTTTCAAAGTAATATCTCAAATGGTTAAGTCAACAAGTGGACAAAAATGAAAATTTTAACCGAGTTTCTAAGTCGAAAAGGGCCATAATTAAAATAAAATCCTTGACAGAATTACCTTCTCCTGCCTGTTTGGGGATCATGATGGTAAACAAGAATTCCAACTTTCAAAGTATTATCTCAAACGGTTTAGTCAAAAAGACGACAAAGGGCCTTAATTTTTAAAACAAATCCTTGACAGAGTTACCTTCTCTTGTCTACAGATAATCGGGGTAAACAAGCATTCAAAGTTTCAAAGCGATATCTCAAAGGGTTAAGGCAATAAGTGGATTTTACCCATATTCAATGTATTTTCTAAGTCAAAAAGGAGCATAATTCTGTCAAAAACCCTGACAGAGTTATGTACTCTTGTCTGTTGATATAGGTCATGATGGTAAACAAGTATGATTAGTTTCAAAGCAATACCTCTAATGGTTTTGAAATAAAGTGAGGTGGTACGAAAAACTTAACCAAGCTCAATACACTTTCTAAGTCAAAAAAGGGCTATAATTCTGTCAAAAACCTTGACAGAGTTATGTATTCGTCGGTAGATGGAGGTTATGATGGTAAACAAGTATGGTAAGTTTCAAAGCCATACCTCTAATAGTTTTGAAATAAAGTGGGGTGGTACAAAAAACTTAACCAAGGTGTGACACCAACGCCTACGCCGGGGCAAGTAGGAGCTAAAAACAAACAGACCTACTGACCTCCAAAACAATAGGGATCATCTACTCAGTAACACCAATCATCCTATGAGGTTTGAAGAGTGTGGGTGTTTAGATTTCAAGATACTGAGTGGAAAAGATTTTCAAAGTTTGGGTCACTTTGACTTTGACCTTTGACCCACCGACCCAAAAACAAAACAGATCATCACCATGTGAGCCGGTTTGATGAAAGTTGAATGAAAACTGTGACTTGTAGAATGTTATTAAAGAAATGCTATTAGAGGCCACTGTGACCTTTGATCCACTGACACAAAAATAATTGGGAACACCTACAAGTTGCAGGGATCCTTATCAGCAAGTTTCATCAAAATCAAATGAAAATTGTGACCTGTACAGTGTTATACAGGAAAATGTAACAGAGGTCACTGTGACCTTGACGTCTGACCCACTGGTCCCAAAAACAATAGGGATCTTCACCATGTTGCAGGGAACCTCCTGCGCAAGTTTGATGAAAGTTGTGAATGAAAATTGTGACCTATAGTGTTATCTAGGAAATGCAATCAGAGGTCACGGTAACCTTGACATTTGACCCACTGACCCAAACCCAAAAGGGAACATCTACGAATTAAATGATCCTTATCACCAAGTTTCATCAAAGTCAAATGAAAATTGCAACCTGTAGAGCGATATCGAGAAAAGTTTACGGACAGACGGAGGACAGACAAACCACCATGGCAAAAGGTTCTGCTGGACTTAGTCCAGTACAGCTAAAAAGAAGCGAACCCCCAAGGCAGGCTCAACATCAACCTTGAGTTTATTCATAATGATAAGCTATATTGCCTGTACAAATGTTTTCTTTAATCTGACATGGAGATCTAGTTTTTCACCCCACATCACCCAATTTCAAACTCAACCCAGATTTCATCAACACAAACATTTTGACTAATATTCATAATGATTTTATACAAAACACAGCTTATATTGCTGCACAAGGTTTTTTCTAGATGATTTGGTGAAAAATGCAGGCTGTATTGCATGCACAATATTTTTTCTATGATCTGATCTGGTGACCTAGTTTTTGACCCCACATGGCCCAGTACCTCAAATTAGAATTGATCAAGACAAAATAATATTCTTTAAGTGTCAATAAACAACTCTGTCATTAGGCTGCTTAGTTATTAATCTCTTGGTTTAAGACCTTCATGTCATGGTTTATCAAAACTCCAAATAATTTCTTATTAGACCATGTTTTATTTTTGTTTTATTATTAGACCATGAACATCACTAATAGGGATATTATGTCTTTATCATCTAATGTACCTGGAATACATCTGACATCCAACTGAAAGTAACCAGATACACAATGGCAAACTCCATCTGTTCCACATTCTGCTTCTCCTGATATAGCAGTATTACACCAGTCTTGCTCGGTTTTGTTAGTACAGTCAACACCAAGTGCAGGTGCCTCTGTTGATGCAGTGGCTGCAGAGCTGACTGTTGTGGTCACTGTTGTCGTAGAGGGTGAAGAAACTGATGCTTTTGTTGTAGCTTTGGTTGTTGTTCCCTCTGTTGCCGTTGTTGGCTGTGTTGTTACTGTACTTGTACTTCCGCTATGAAACTAAGAATGATTTTTATTTAATACTACACATTCTATTAGAGTGCAAAAAAACAACATCTGGAGTACAATTTTTCATGACTATTGATTTATTATAGAAAGAGGGTCATCATGACCCTATATCGCTCACCTGAGTACCAGTGCATTTACCCAAGGAAGTCAATTGTTACTATAGGGAGTCAGTAGTTGCTAAGGAAGTCAGTGGCTGCTAGGGTAGCCACTAGCTGCTCATGAAGTCACTTGTTCCAAGCGGAAGTCACTGGTTGCTATGGGAAGTCACTAGTTGCAAACAAAGTCTATGGTTGCTAAAGAAGTCAGTGGTTGCTATAGGAACTTACTGGAAGCTAAGTTTCTCCTATAACTCTATATAAAGACTACAGCCCCTCCTCCCAATTTTAACAATTTTAGTAAAAGTCTACTAGGCAACGGTACATGCCAAATATCTAAGCTTTTAGCCTTGCAATTTCAGGGAAGAAGATTTTTAAAATTTTCCTATAGAAACCTATGTAAAAGCAAGTGACCCCTCAGGCAAGGTCAGTTTTGACCCTTGGGTCAAAATTTGTACAATCTTGATAGTGATAAATAGTTCTACATGGAATGGAATTCTTTGAACGCTTTTGGTAGGGCTTTGTGCAAGGAACATCCCTGCCAAGTTTCATCAACAGTGGCCCAATGGTTTCGAAGGAGATGTCTTTTGAAGCAAAATATTGACTGATGGACGGACAGCTAAAAATTGGCAGTTGTGTGGCTATTCTTTTGTTCATTCTTTTGTACTTTTTAGCCACGTTAGCCCAAAAATAGCCACATAAGACATACGGATGGAATGGCATTTACTGTTACCTATTGCTGCCATAGCCATTTAACCCTCACTTTTTGGGCTCGGATGGAAGGAATTACTAAAAATTCACAGGCATGTATGGCCATGGCAACCAGAGTTCTGCATGGAATGGAGTTATTGGAACAACTATGGAAGGGCTTCATGCAAGAAACATCCCTGCCAAGTTTTAACATCATTGGCCTAGTGGTTTCAGAGGAGATGTCGTTTGAAAGAAAAGGTTAACTGACTGACGACATAAGACGTATGACAGACGCGGGACAGTAAACGATCCTAATAGCTCACTCTTGCACTTTGTGCCTGGTGAGCTAAAAGTTCAACCTATATTGCGTACACAAGGTTTTCCTTTGATTTGACCCCGTGATCTAGTTTTTGACCCTGGATGATCCATATTCAAACTCGATCTAGCCTTCATCAAGATAATCATTCTGACCAAGTTTCATGAAGATTCAATGAAAAATGCAACCTCTATTGCATACACAAGTTTTTCTATGACTTGACACAGAAACCTAGTTTTTGACCCCCAGATGACCCCCATGCAAACTTAATCTAGAATTCATCAAGATAGTCATTCTGAATAAGTTTCATGAAAATTCAATGCAAAAATGCAACCTCTATTGCATACACAAGGTTTTTCTATGATTTGACCCCATGACCTAGTTTTTGACCCCCAGATAAGCCATATTCAATCTCAACCTAGATTTCATCAAGGCAGTCATTCTGACCAAGTTTCATAAATATCCAGTAAAAAATGTAAGCTCAGGTGAGCTAAAAAGGTCATCTAGGCCGCTTCCTACCAAATTCATTTTTTTCATACTTAAAGGCTTCGGCCTTTTGTCTGAAAATTAAAGTACTGTGCTCTTTGCAAATCAAAATGTACTTCAAGACAGTGGGTCTATACATGCTCACAGTTTACTGAAACTGACAGTGGCTTTTACAGTTCAGGTCCAGAGAGAGATAATGGGACTTGTACTCAGATTTATTTTACTGAACTCTTCAAAATCCTACAAGTACATATTCAAGACCTATGGAAAGTAAACAAATCTGAGACCCATGCTTTGAAATTACCATCCCAAATATTCTATGTACAGCAGTTTGTTCAATATTCATCACAGATATCAACTAATTTCTATTGTCCTTCAATAAGACATTGTAGTTTCATATTTTCACATATCATGTCCTGCATTTATAAAAGCAGTAAATCACCTGCTTGAGATAGTGTTTGCGTTTCCCCCCACTTATTTAGTGGTTGTATAAAAGGTTATCAGTGTTTACCCTAGATAAACAATGAATGCAGGTTGTATGGCTAAATGCTCATTACTGTAAATCTATTAACTGATTTTATCTTCAAACATAAACTCCACTACACTAAGTACATCCTGTTTCAAATATAGTCAAATACGTTCTCATCTCATCTGTACAGAAAGTCACACGTTTAACAAGATACAAAACATGTATAATAATTTCATGATAATGCACTCAAGCTCAGATAACAGTTATTATGCGACAATACTGAACTGGCACTCATTAATATTTCGTTTGTGGTCGGTAATCTTCGGATAAAAATATAACAAGAGGGCCAAGATGGCCCTATATCGCTCACCTTGGTACAAGTCCACTTGCCTAGTGGAAGATCACTAGATAATGTTATATACCAAATAGGTTTTCCTATATACGCCTTTGTAAAACAAGTGACCCCCCCCCCCGCCCCACGGGCAAGGTCAATTTTGACAACAGGGGCATAATTTGAACAAACTTTGAAGAGGTCTACTAGGCAATGCTACATGCCAAATATCTAAGCTCCAGGCCTTTTGATTTCAGAGAAAAAGATTTTAAACTTTTTCGTATATAAGCCTATGTTAAACTAAGTGACCCCCCGTGCGGGGTCAATTTTGACCCGGGGGTAATAATTTGAACAATCTTGGTAGAGGTCCACTAGCCAATGCTACATGCCAAATATCTAAGCTCTAGGCCTTGTGGTTTCAGAGAAGAAGATTTTTAAAGTTTTTCCTAAATATGCCTATGCAAAACTAAGTGACTCCCCCGTGCGGGGTCAATTTTGATCCAGGGGTCATAATTTGAACAATCTTGGTAGAGGTCCACTAGCCAATGCTACATGCTAAATATCTAAGCTCCAGGCCTTGTGGTTTCAGAGAAGAAGATTTTTAAAGTTTTTCCTATATAAGCCTATGCAAAACTAAGTGACCACCCCCGCGGGGTCAATTTTGACCCGGGGGTCATAATTTGAACAATCTTGGTAGAGGTCCACTAGACAATGCTACATGCCAAATATCTTAGCTCTAGGCCTTGTGGTTTCAGAGAAGAAGATTTTTAAAGTTTTTCCTATATATGCCTATGCAAAAACTAAGGGCCCAGCCGTGCGGGGTCAATTTTGACCCGGGGGTCATAATTTGAACAATCTTGGTAGAGGTCCACTAGACAATGCTACATGCCAAATATCTAAGCTCTAGGCCTTGTGGTTTCAGAGGAGAAGATTTTTAAAGATTTTCCTATTTGTTGCCATAACAACCAGAGTTCTGCATGGAATGGAATTCTTTGAACAATTTTGGTAGAGCTTCATGCAAGGAACATTCCTGCATAGTTTTATCAACATTGGCCTAGAGGTTTCAGAGGAGATGTCATTTGAATCAAAATGTTGACGGACGACGGACAATCATCGATCAGAAAAGCTCACCCTGGCATAGCCAGGTGAGCTAACAAGCGTACTGATATCGCATTCCACATTGGTGTAGTGGATCACACATTTGACTACCAATCCGGCGAATGCAGGTTCGAGTCTTGCTTGATTTTTTTTCCCATTTTTTTAATTGTTTCGTTGCATTAAATGTATTCACTATTGTCTTTGTTTAGCACGGGGTTTCAAGATTTTTTAATGACTGAGCATTCTTTCACCGTCGTCCTGCATACATTTGTATATAGAACTTAAAATGCTGACAAGCAAATCACCAAAACAGCTACGCTCTAAAGATAAGATTGCCTCAGCTAATATATCAAAGGATTTAAAAGATAACCCAGGGACAGACAGACATTCATTCAACAGACGATGTAATTTTATGTAATTCCAGAAATGCCATATCAATAAATAAATAAGTATTATTTCATAACAAATAAAAACACAGAAAACAAAGCAAAATTAACCAACAATAAAAAAACACAACAGAAATCATAGAAGATATAAAACTGAAAACGGTGCTGTGCGTAAGACAGTGTCAAAAATTAAATACGAGATGCCCACGTGCAACATGTCTAGCCCACCATATGTCAAAAGGGCTAACTCCTTACCGAGTAGAGACGGGTCAAAATACACCTAAATATTGGATGTAACATGCATGTTGTACCACAGAAAAGTGGTCTCCATTTTTCTCTACGGCCAGTAATAAAAAAGTTACAATATAAGCTATTTATAGTAAAAACAAAGGGAAGTAATTCTAAAAACAAGGGTAGCCCATGGTGGTGAACATTTGTACAAAGTAACATCAAAATCCCTCCATGCATGAAGAAGAAATGCTCCAGACAAAGACATTCTTAACTTTGAACTTTAACCTCTAAGTGTGTCTTTGACCTTAGACCTAGGGACCTGGTTCTTGCGTATGACACTCCGTCTCATGATGGTGAACATTTGTGCCAAGTTAAATTAAAATCGCTCCATGCATGAAAAAGATATGCTCCGCGGACAAAGTCATTCTTGAATTTGACCTTTAACCTCCAAGTGTGACCTTGACCTTAGACCAAGGGACCTGATTCTTGCGCATGACACTCCGTTTCATGATGGTGAACATTTGGGCCAAGTAACATCAAAATCCCTCCATGCATGAAAAAGATATGGTCCGGACAAAATCGGATGGACAATCGCACGCACATACACTGAACCGCCAAAAGTGACAACTATATCGAGCTCACCGCAAGCGGGCTCGACAAAAAGTAGCCATTATTTATTAAACCCATGCAACCTTGCATACAAGTTAGGCATCTTACTACTACGCTACTGTCTCTGAGGTGTGAACTTCAGTCGGTGAAATGTATTTGTTTGATATGATAAAATGATAATCATTTGAAACAACGAAAACACATCAAACGTGCCCGAAGATATTGGCGAAGATTTAATGAGTGCCAGGTAAATATTGCCGCACAATACACAAACAGTGAGCAAGCTGCCAGAAACCAAATATTTTGGATTTGTGATCATATTGATTTCTGACACATGTAATTGAATCGATTGACAGTTATAATCTAGTACAACTAGACGTGTCACTAAATGTGATTAATAGCCCCGAAAGACTGCTGTATCAACTGAAGAAGTTATTAGTAACTGAGTATCTTGTAAAAAAAAACTAAAATAGTTATGGTTCTTGGCAATATCTCTGTAATTAGTCAAAATAAAGTTAAGGTTCTTGTACACTGCACTTCCTCTCATTGTGCTTGACCATTCAGGGCACACACTGGGCTGAAAAAAGTTGGAGCCACTTTTTTCAGAGTGATAGGGAGGGGTATCCACTCCTGCGGTGTGGCACGACGAAAATTTTTCACTTCCCAAAGGCAAATGGTGATATTCTAGCTATACTTAGGGGCCTTTGAAAGACAGTGTGTATACCTTTGAAGCAAGCTTTGTATTTTAAAATGTAGTCCTGTGTTGTTTAATTTGCTTAAACCAATACAGACAAACTATTCTTTTTTTTAAAGATGTTACCTTATTAATGAAAGCTTGTAAGAAGCCATTGTAACAGATGTTGACAAGTGGCGTTTTGGACAAGTTTCTGTACCTTTTTAAAGGCTGTGAAAATCGTATTTTTCGGAGTTTTTCTTTTTATATTGTAAAAGTCTTTCAAAAAAAATATTTTTATCGGCAGCAACTTTACTAATTACACACAAGATAAGACGGCGGCGACAATGTTTGCAAAATCATCAAACCCTTCATTATTTCGCTGATTTGTTTATTAATTGAATGATTCTCCGAAATTAAAGGCATCAAACATCTAATCAGCCGTAATAACAACTAGGGATCTCGTTTGAGGGCGACGTGGGCGAAATAGTCACCGTATCTCCGGCCATTTCGCAGTGATCGCATAGAAAAACGAAAACAAAGTCGCTCTATTTTTCGTAAACACTGACAATGTTTTCGAGTGTAAATCTCGATACCGCACCGCCTACTCGCTACCGTTTGTTACATCAGCTTTCATTGGTCAATAAAAAACTTTAAGCCAATCAAAAGCAGCGAGACAACACAGCAATTTAAAGGTTTACATGTGTGTTTTGACATGTGTAATTTGTTTATTGTCAATTTAATAGTTGAGTAAACATCGATTATTAAACGGATTATTTGGTTGCTAATTGATTGCAAATTGTATTTCTCGCGTGTCAAGATGTTTACTGAACGCAGACTGGGTTACGATTTAGAACAAGACAAATATGGCAGTCTAAAATAAGACTTTTTTCATTTTCGCCACTCACGATTTTTCTTCGCCACTTTGACCGAAGTTTTGCCAAATGGCTCGAGTGGCGAATGACAGCGTTGGCCCTGCCATTGTATGAAGTTGTATTGAATTCCTACCAGTAGTTTTCAAGTTATGCTCCAGACAAGGAAAATGCAACAGACCAACCACTGGGTGACTCCTATATACTCCCCAATCCTCGTTTCAAGGGTATAAATACAAGTATATCATTATCTAGTACATGCAGTGTATGATTGAATATCAGTTTGACCTGTAATTGCAGTAATGTAACATGACCATTCAGAAATTCTTGGCTTCTCACATCTACATGATGGCTATAAAATGTGACTTCTAAAGTACCAACAAGGTTTACCTTGAAATTGACTGAGTGACCTACTTTTCAACCCAAGTGATCCACACAAACATTCTGACCAATTTTCATGAAGACTGGGTTGTAAATATCACCTGCATGGCATTCACAATGTTTTTAACAGGGTGACCTAGGTTTTTTTATCCCAGATGACCCATATTCAAACTTAACCTATATTGTATTAAGACAATCATACTGACGAAGTTTCATGATAATCCAAAGAAAAATGCAACCTATATTGCGTACACAAGGTTTTTCTATGATTTGACCCTGTGACCTAGTTATTAACCCCAGATAACCTATATTCAATTTCTACCTGAATTCATCAAAAGAATTATACTGAGCAAGTTTCATGAAGATACAATGAAAAATGCAACCACTATTGCATACACAAGGTTTTTCTATGATTTGACTCTGTGACCTAGTTTTTGACCCTAGATAAACCGTCTTCCAACTTAACATAGATTTCATCAAGGAAATTATAATGACTAAGTTTTATTAAGACCCAATGAAAAATGCAGCCTCTATTGCATACACAAGGTTTTCCTATGATTTGACCCCATAACCTAGTTTCTGACCCAAGATGACCCATATTCGAACTTGACCTAGATTTCATTAAGGCAGTCATTCGCACCAAGTTTCATCAGATCCATTGAAAAATGCAGCCTCTATTGCTGACGACAGAAGACAGACAACTGATACCAGGCGATCACAGTAACTCACCTTGAGCACTTTGTGCTCGAGTTACCTAAAGAAGAGGGCCATGATGGCCCTTTATCGCTCACCCGAGTACAACTGCTTTTAACAAAGTTGCTAGAAATCATCGAAACAACCTTTCTGACAAATTTCCAGGATATTTGGGCTGAAAATGTTACCTCTAGAGTGTTAACAAGGTTTTTCCACATTTGGGCTGTGTGACCTAGTTTTTGACCCAAGATGACCCATATTCGAACTTGAGCTAGAAATCATAGAAACAACCTTTCTGACATATTTCCAGGATATTTGGGCTGAAAATGTTACCTCTAGAGTATTAACAAGGCTTTTCCATATTTGGGCTCTGTGACCTAGTTTTTGACCCCAGATGACCCATATTGAAACTTGGGCTAGAAATCATCGAAACAACCTTTCTGACAAATTTTCAGGATATTTGGGCTGAAAATGTAACCTCTAGAGTGTTAACAAGGTTTTTCCACATTTGGGCTCTGTGACCTAGTTTTTGACCCCAGATGACCCATATTCGAACTTGAGCTAGAAATCATCAAAACAACCTTTTCCACAAATTTCCAGGATATTTGGGCTGAAAATGTTACCTCTAGAGTGTTAACAAGGTTTTTCCATATTTGGGCTGTGTGACCTAGTTTTTGACCCAAGATGACCCATATTCGAACTTGAGCTAGAAATCATCGAAACAACCTAGTGTTAACAAGGTTTTTCCATATTTGGGCTCTGTGACCTAGTTTTTGACCCCAGATGACCCATATTTAAACTTGGGCTAGAAATCATCAAAACAACCTTTCTGACATATTTCCAGGATATTTGGGCTGAAAATGTTACCTCTAGAGTGTTAACAAGGTTTTTCCATATTTGGGCTGTGTGACCTAGTTTTTGACCCCAGATGACCCATATTCGAACTTAAGCTAGAAATCATCCTAACAACCTTTCTGACAAATCTCCAGGATATTTGGGCTGAAAATGTAACCTCTAGAGTGTTAACAAGGTTTTCCCATATTCGGGCTGTGTGACCTAGTTTTTGACCCAAGGTGACCCATATTAAAACTTGAGCTAGAAATCAACCAAACAACCTTTCTGACAAATTGCCAGATTATTTGGACTGAAACAGTAGCCTCTAGAGCCTTAACAAGATTTTTCTATTTTTGGGTCATGTGACCTAGTTCTTCATCCGAGATGACCCATATTCGAACTCGTCCGAGTAATTACTGGGACAAACATCCTGACCAAGTTTCATGACAATCGAGGCAAAAATGTGACCACTAGAGTGTTAATGAACTAAGTGTGGACGGACGACGGACATTCATCGATCCTAATAGCTCACCCTGAGCCAGCTCAGGTGAGCTAAAAAGTTTGACCTGTTACCAAACCATACAATGTGTTGCATTGTAACATACAGTTTCATGTAAATTCATTTGTTGTTATTCATATTATTCATGACAAGATGGGTGATATTTGCATATTGATGTCCAAGTATACATATACCAGAAATAACTTACCACAGCTACAAGAGTCTGAAGAAGCATGGCACACCACAACTGCCGCATAGCTTTACTTTGTTGGAAGATAACTTTCTGTATGTACACTTGCTACAAGTAAATGAAAATATAAGGTAATAATAATAACAACAACAAGCAAATTCAGTGAATTTATATCCCCCACCAAATGAAGCAAATAGCTGAAAAAGAACAACTGGAAAGTATATTGGTCTGTCTGTTTCAGAAAAAAAGGATACATATGTTCAAATTTTCACCATCCTACTGGGGCCTCATCTACGAGATGATATTTAATTTCTTCAAGTTTAATACAGTCATAAAGAACTTAGTAGCTGTAATTAAATTAAATCAGTACTACAACTTTTAGACAACAAGAATTCTTAAGGTTCAATTTAGAATAATTATATAAGACATCGCTCACCTTGGTACAAGTCCACTTGCCTGGTGGAAGATCACTAGATAATGTTATATACCAAATAGGTTTTCCTATATACGTCTTTGTAAAACAAGTGACCCCCCCCACTCCAGCAAGGTCAATTTTGACCCCAGGGGCATAATTTGAACAAACTTTAAAGAAGTCTACTAGGCAATGCTACATGCTAAATATCTAAGCTCTAGGCCCTCTGGTTTCTATATAAGCCTATGTAAAACTAAGTGACCCCCCGTGCAGGGTCAATTTTGATCTGGGGGTCATGATTTGAACAATCTTGGTAGAGGTCCACTAGACAATGCTACATGCCAAATATCTAAGCTCTATGGAAAACCAGAAAATAATGTTTTTATCAGTTCTGTATAGATCAGATAAATATTCTGTGAAAATTTAACTCGTAGAGATCCACTACACAATGCTAAGTAACATTCCAAATATATATTATCTGCCTGTCAGCCTTGTGTTTTTTTAAGTTTTCCCTATATAAGCCTATGTGAAATCAAGTGACCTCCCCCCCTCCTGGGAAAGAGTTTATTTTGACCAGGGGGTCATGATTTGAACAATCTTGGTTGAGATCCACTAGACAATGCCACAAATGGTGGACGGACGGATGGACGACGCACGATGGACGCCGGACGGAGAGTGATCCTAATAGCTCACTCTGGCACCTTGTGCCAGGTGAGCTAAAAAGCCAGAAAGCGGCTAGTGATCTGAAAATGGAAGAAAGGACCTTGCTAGATAAATGATTGCATCAGAATAAATATGTAAATATAAACATGATTTGCTACTTGTGTAGAAGTAATTATTGTGCTGTGAGTAAGAGTAATTAGCACTAAATTTTCCTCTCAATATCTTCCGTATTTGTATTTTGTAAAAACAAAATCCAGTCATTGGTTATGACTGGAATTCAGAACAATAAAATGAAGTAATGTATACTCTAATACAGACAAGAGGGCCAAGATTGCCCTTTATCGCCTACCTGGCTACCATTGGCTATAATACAAGGTTATCAATAGCAAAAAGGGTCAATTTTGACCTGGGGGACATGATTTGATCATTCTTGGAAGATGTTAACTAGGCAATGATACATGCCAAATATCTACGCTCTAGGCCTTGTGGTTTCAGAAATAAAGATTTTTAAAGTTTTCCTATATAAGCCTATGTAAAATCAAGAGACTCCCCGCATACATGCCGTTCTCCCTATATTTGCCGGCTTCTCCTGTTATTTAGACCCTAACTTGGCGAAGTTCCTAAAAACTCCCGGTAAATTAAAATGTTGGAAAAAAACTACGAGGTTCATAAAATATCAACCTATATACATGGTCAATATTCTGACACGTGACATTGATAATGAAGAAGTACTAGTATTGTGTACAGTCGATTAGGTGAAAAAACTGATGTGTTGACACGAGTTTGTGTTAATTGTCACTTTCATCTTAGGTAAATTGTGTGACGGATAGATAGCGGCGATTTGTAAACTTTTCAAACATTGATGATACGCTGATAATCAACCGTCAAACAAGTCACTACAAAATTAAAAGATTTGATGCTTACATAACAGCGCCAAAACAAATTTACACATCGTATATCTGGTATCCATGCGATCACACTTCTATGTTGTGATCAATTATCGGAAACCCTTTGCATTCTGATTGGATGAGAGTGCATAACGGCCAACGACTTCAAATTTATCAGCTGTCAATAGTGCATTGCGATAACTAGTGACCCGCATTTCCTCAAAGTTTTTTCCTATGTAAAATCAAGAAACCCCCCGGGCTGGGTCAGTCTGACCCAAGGGTCATGATTTGAACAAACTTGGTACAGGTCAAGCAGTTAGCTACATGCCAAATATCTCAGCTCTAGGCCCTGTGGTTTCAGAGAAGATTTTTAAAGTTTTTCCTATTTTTTGCTATAGCAACCAGAGTTTTAGATGGAATGGAATTGTTTGAACAATTTTGGTAGAGCTTCATTGCATAGTTTCATCAACATTGGCCAGTGGTTTCAGAGGAGATATCGTTTTAATCAAAATGTTGACGGACGACGGACAATCATCCATTAGAAAAGCTCACCCTGGCAAAGCCAGATGAGCTAAAAACTCAAGGAAATCACTTCTTCACAAAACATAACCCCCTTTACTAAATGGACTATTCTCCCAAGGCCTGTGCCATATTCATTTGTGGCACATCAGCATGAGTATATAACAAAGCAAAAATCTCATTTAACAGTCTTAAAGTGTTAAAATAATCAAGCAGTTTTGGAAAAGATGGCATTTGAAGTAAAATGTTAACTGACACCGTACACCGGACGGCAGGCGATCCTAATAGCTCACCCTGAGCATATGCTAAGATGAGCTAAAAACATACAAGTATTTTAAAGAAAAATACCAGAACGTTTTCTTGCATGACTTTATTTCTAACTGTTGTAATTAATTTTGGTCCTACCTTTTCAGTACTGAATGTATGTCTTAAAATGCTTACATTGTGTGGCAGACTATGATGTTTATTGGGTTGTATTTTGTAAGTGCTGATAAATGACAAAATTATTCAAAACACCATGTCTGGGGGTATGATGTTATCAAGTTCTTCATTGGCTAAGTGAAAATTATAGGACAAATCATCGAAAGTTTAACAGAATCAGTTAAATAAATAATAAGTATAATTGTTACCTATTTGTTTAGGGTATTCCTATTAAAAATCCCGAATTGAATTAAAACTATGAATGATACTGAATGATATTTCCGTTTGCTCTCACAAAGACAAATGGTCAGTGTCTTTCATGTAGAGTTGATTTCACTAAACGTGTTAATGGCAATCTAAGCTTTAATTACTCCTGCTCTCTCCCACTTTGGGATCAATTTCATGCCAAAGTTACTCAAACATACTTGTTCAAATTTGACACTTACTGTGAAATTATGTCGCACCTATGAAAATTGTAGGTCTTTAAAAGTTATTGAAGTCTTTTTTCTATTGTGAAAGTGCACAGCTTCTAACTGATCTGAGACTTCTGTCTGATCAAAAAACCTTAGGTCAACCAATTGTTAGAGAGAAATCTATGGAAAGCTGAAAAAGTAAAACAAAAAGATTTAAAAAAAAACAATCTGAATTAAAGATAAATAAGTTAAAAGTAATCGTATAATATGTACTCCGTATATTGTGTATAGTGTGCTTCATATATCATGAGTATCATGAAGCGTTCTGAATCGCTTATCGTGTATTTACCATACTAGCAACGTGCATGTAATGTATGTATATTGTGCAAAAGTTGTGTGTGTATCCTGCGCTCTGTGTGCCAACAGTTACTGTTACGTTCCAACTACTGTACAAGACGAAACAGTAATGCAGACATAAAAGACGCATCCAAAGATGTTTTTCCATTTAAATAGCTCTCCATAAAGTGAATGGATAGTTTTTCATACACTATTATCTACTTGAAATGAGTGAATGTTTTACAGGAATTGCATAGACGGAATCCATTCATGATCATTTGAAATATAAGACAAACAGCATATTTAGCTATCATCTCTTTGTATCGCACAAAAGCAGTTTTAAAGTTATATAAAATTAATAAAAATTCTATTAATAGTTTATTTTCTGACAGAATGGATTTCTGTTAACAAAATTTATATTTCTCTTTATATATAAGAACGGTAAATGATATTCTTTATCAATATAACTTATATGAATTAATTTAAAATAAATTATACAAAATATAGCACCTAGGGTTATTTTTATTGAATTTATACATTTTTTAGCACAAATCTAAATTTTGACTCTTTGAAAAATCTATTCAGTGAAAGCGTATAGCGGATAGAGTCACTCTGGAGTCCACTTCCTGGAAAAACCAGTACTGGTGTCATATGAGGAGGTACGGTTGTAACTCCAGTGGGGCTCGAACGCACAACCTCCAGGATGAGCTGCAGACACCTTAACCTCTACACCACCACTGCCCTGTATGAATAAAAGATATGTTCTGATTTGCTTTGTAATTCTTTACACGTTTAGAAATTATTGTAAGATGATAAAGTATGCTCTAAACTCTAGAAATCATGAAATTTATGTGGAGTGACAATACATTAATTTTGTAATTATTATCTTTTGTCCTCTAAACTTTTAAAAACAATACATTTTCTGCTTGTACTTTTCCATTGTCAATAATTTTGTGTATATCTAGTCAAAAGTTTTGTTTATATTCATGTACATGAAGAGTAAAGTTGTATATATCCTTCCTTGTTAAGACATTTACATTGTATTTTACATCATGAATCACAGTGATAATACATTACTACATGTACATGTATATCTATTCAACACTGAATATAACCTACAATAGGTTGAAACAAGAGTGCAAAGATGGCCATAATAAGATTCACAATCACTCATCTGAGCAAGTTGAATTTCAAGTGGTCAACATTGCGATTAAAATCATTGCAAGATTGAATTTCTGGCCATTTTTACTAACTTTCGGGGAAGACTGTAAAAGGACAGCCAATTGTTAAGTTTTCAAGTCTATGTAAATGCTTTGAGTTGTTTAGAAAGGACACAAAACTACACACATGGTCCAAATTTCATGACTTTGCCTTCACAAACAAGGAAGTATGTTAAAAGGTCACAGTCAAGGTCATTATAAGGTTAAATACAGAAATGTTTGCGAAATTTATAAATGGACTAACTTCCCTGTTGTACGCTACAAAAACAACAAGTAGGTCAAAAGGTGAAGGTCAATGTCATATCACCAAATTTCATCACTGTGGCTTCAAAAATACATGTAAGCAAGTAGGTCAAAAGGGTGTGGCCTATTATGACCCAAGGGACTCAGATAAATTTCATTGTCAATTACATCCTTTTGCTCAAACAATCAGTCTCAATGATCAGGCAAACAATTGCACTTTTGATCAGACATTTATTGAATGACAGAAAGTTTTTAAATTTTTTACTGTACTTGAAAAAGAGGGCCATAATGGCCCTATATCACTCAACTGAGTTTTCTTTTGATTTGACCCCATGACCTAGTTTTGAAATTGACCTAGAAATCATTGAGACATGCATTCTGACTAATTTTCTGGAAGATTGGGTATTAAATGCGGCCTACAGAGGGCGAGGGCAAGAGCATGGGTCGAGGGATTCTGCTGGTGTTACAACACAAAAACACAAATGTAAATGCTGATCTAGCATAAAAAATCACAAAAAAAAAAAAACTCTTATTGTTACAACGCTCAACAATGAGCGAGACAACTTCAGTGTCGTTTGCCTCATACTAATGTCACTGGTTTTTTAAGCCTGGCACTGTTAATCTGTTTCATGAAAAGACTTCAGGACATAAATGAAAAGGGGCTGTAACAGCTTGTGAATCTCCTCATTAACACATGTTTTTCCTCCTGTAAAAACACTGGCAAAATGTGCAAAAACAGCACCATTTTATGCCAGAATATTTATTCAAACACAATCAAATACCTACCTATTTAAAAAAAAAATCTGTGTTTATGGCAAGCGGTCCCAAAAATTCTAGGTAGGGTAGGGGCAAATTTTTTTTATTTTTTTTTTTTTTAATCCAAAAAAATGCTATAGGCTGACAAATCAAAGGACTGAAAGTGCTGGAGGATCGATTGTCTCTGAACAACACAGCCTGCACACATACATGTGTAAATATCAGGACAACACAGACTGTACACATACATGTGTAAATATCAGGACAACCCTTGCACGAGTAAAGTTATAAACTGGAGACACAACTTTCCACACATTTTGACCTATAACCATTTGTGTAAACTTTACTTTTGAGATAGGAACCCATGTGTTACATTTTGCATTCAGTGACTATGTTCAACTACCCTATGAAGTATTAAGCTGTGAATGGTAACTGATAAATGGATTTTGACAAAACTGAACTGAAAATTCATAGTTTGAACAACTTTTAATGTCATAAAAAAATTATGGGATATGCCCATAAGGTTGATTGTATTGTGCCAATTGACTGATTCGGATTTAACGTCACACTCAACAGCTAAAGTCATTTTGCTACTTCCAGCTTTCATTTGAGGAGGAAGATCCTGGGTGCCAATTCGGGCATTATTTCAGTCACGAGCGGGCACCTGAGTAGAACCTAGATAGCTTCTACACATAAAAGAATTCAACCCAAGTAGGGCACGAACCTACAGCGGTGAGGGACAAGTAAACATCAGTCAGTGACCTTAATCACTCGGCCACAGATGCCACTGTATGATGCCAAGCAATTGTCTGAAGTTTCAAGGCTTTAATGGTTACTGAGAAAGTGAATTTTAAGAAAGCTTTATCAGATTCAAGACGACAGTGCCGACTGATGTCAAGAAGGTTATGACACTGGCTCTCTTGTTTTTCAAAGAAAAGCTAAAAATTGATAAATCAATCTTTTGATATAAATTGATTCAGTTTATACCTATTGTAGAACAAGTACATGCAGCTAACATTAACTATCTCCATGAGTGCTTCCAAAATACTGCGAATTGCAATATACCAGGTCTATTATTACCAGCCTTTCTACCATGCTGTTTTAAATTTTCAAAACTTGTCTAAAACAACAACTGAATGTTTTAATAGCAGGCTATAATCTTTCATATTTAACATAAACTAGACTCTAGTAGTATTTCGTAACAAGTAATGATGATGGTGATTATAATAATGAAACTATGTATGAATGTACCCGCCAAAATTTAGTGTAGCAAAAGAATCATGGTAAAGTTTGAAAGTTTTAGTTACAATACAATAAGTCCTATTTGTATTTATATTGAGTTAATATCTGTTCTTTGTAAATGACAGCATGATCCAGAGAAATGAATTTGATTTTCCCTTTAAATTATTGCATTTCTGTCTACATTTAAAAATCGTATTTAAAACAATGTAGATCTATGTAATTTCTTAGTTATTCGTACCAAGGTACGAACCGACTTCGGCAAAATGCGGACATTTTCATACCACTTTCGAACCACGCATTTACATAAAGTACAACAATTACAACGTGTTTAAAGCATAAAAATATGTTGATATATTTCAAAAAGACATCTACAAGTGCCTCTGTAAAGTTAATTTGCTGATAAGTTTCAGTTTTATACCTAAACGCATAAAGGCGTATTTTAGACTAGTGTTTCGGCCTATCTTTTAGACACGAAATGACAACTAGTCAGGCCGAGCACTATTGATGATAGAGGCGTTGCCAAGTTACAAAAAATCCTTGTTTTTTATGTCGAAATCCGAGTTTTGTAATTTAACATTCAAGAGTACCTAGTGGTTCCATAACATATTACGACGTTCCGATAGTTCATGATCACAAACACAATATCGGATATAAGACACATTATTCGGCCTGACTAGTTGTCTTTTAGTGTCTCCGGTCTGACTTGAAAACTGTTCTGATCAAAACCGCGTAGGAAAATAGTTTTATACAGAACAGATATCTCGTTGATTTTTAGTAATTTTTAATGTTTTACATTTATTCATCAATATATCATAACGAAAACAGAATAATTTAATGCATAAAAACAAAAATAATATCAAACAGGGAAAGCCACGTACCAAAAACGCAGCCTCCCCAAAACGAGCCCCACAGCACCCAGAAGTGCACACCACCAACACACACACACACACAACACACACATACACACAATCATGTACACACGTACACTACCAACACACACTAGCATACAAAGCACGAGGACAAAACGAACAATTAAAGGAACACAGTGGGTCACCGCCTTGGAACGGTCAGTGGCAAAAACACCACTGGGGAGCTTAAACCGGTTTAGGGTGCTTTATTTCATTGAATATATAGAACTACTTTTCGGTCGTATTCGACAAAAATTTGTGTTAAGAGTTCGGCCGTTAGGGTCTGAAATACTCTGTTAACTTTGGATAAATTCAATTGATCCAAAAACAATCTGTGTTTAGGGTAAAGGTCCCAAGAATGCTGGGTAGGGTAGGGACACATAAAAAAAAAATATATATTTTTTTCCATTTTTTTTTTTCATTTTTTTTGGGGGAAAAAAACTCTAGGGTCGGGGGGTTTCGCTAGGAGGGTCGGGTTGCCCGAAACACAGATTTTTTTTTTTGCCTTATATGCTCATAGTATCATCAATCTTTCAATAACAACTGTTTAACACACCAAATTGGTCATTGCTGGATTTTGGCATCAATTGCCTTATTATGGCTATTATTATCTGTCATTTACCCCTTCAAAAATCAAGAAGGCGGAGCTATTAAAGGGTGTTTATTATAAACAAGACTAAAACAACACTGTAGTAGCATCCTTCACTAATATAACTAATGGCAGTGAATTTCGTCAAAGGACATTTGGACCAATTACTTTTCTGTCTACTGAAATTTTGTCTACCGGTATATGACACAATGTCGAATACATCTTTGTCTATTTTGTGTTTATCACTACAAAAGTCATGTCAGCCTACAGTTCAACTATGGTCTACCTTTTTTTAACACAATAGTCAACCATGGTTGTTTATGGTGACCATTGTCCTTACCATTGTCATTGACAATGACTATGGTTGAACAGTCACAGGTATATTCTGTTTTAACCATGGTTGCTCAAAACTGTCAGTGACATTTTGAATAGTTTTACGGATTATTGTGCAGTTAAACTGACCGATGTAATTGCACATATTTCGGATAAAATAATTTATGGACAGTTAAAACTAGCATTTTCTAAAAACAAGAGGGCCAAGATGGCCCTATATCGCTCACCTTGGTACAAGTCCACTTGCCTGGTGGAAGATCACTAGATAATGTTATATACCAAATAAGTTTTCCTATATACGCCTTTGTAAAACAAATGATCCCCCCGGCAAGGTCAATTTTGACCCCAGGGGCATAATTTGAACAAACTTTAAAGAGGTCTACTAGGCAATGCTACATACCAAATATCTAAGCTCTAGGCCTTGTGGTTTCAGAGAAGAAGATTTTTAAAGTTTTTACCATATAAGCCTATGTAAAACTAAGTGACCCCCGGTGCGGGGTCAATTTTGATCCGGGGCTCATAATTTGAACAATCTTGGTAGAGGTCCACTAGCCAATGCTACATGCCAAATATCTAAGCTCTAGGCCTTGTGGTTTCAGAGAAGAAGATTTTTAAAGTTTTTCCTATATATTCCTATGCAAAACTAAGTGACCCCCTGGGCGGGGTCAATTTTGACCCGGGGCTCATAATTTGAACAATATTGGTACAGGTCCACTAGCCAATGCTACATGCCAAATATCTAAGCTCTAGGCCTTGTGGTTTCAGAGAAGAAGATTTTTTAAGTTTTTCCTATATATTCCTATGCAAAACTAAGTGACCCCCGGTGCGGGGTCAATTTTGACCCGGGGGTCATAATTTGAACAATCTTGGTAGAGGTCCACTAGCCAATGCTACATGCCAAATATCTAAGCTCTAGGCCTTGTGGTTTCAGAGAAGAAGATTTTTTAAGTTTTTCCTATATATTCCTATGCAAAACTAAGTGACCCCCTGGGCGGGGTCAATTTTGACCCGGGGCTCATAATTTGAACAATATTGGTACAGGTCCACTAGCCAATGCTACATGCCAAATATCTAAGCTCTAGGCCTTGTGGTTTCAGAGAAGAAGATTTTTTAAGTTTTTCCTATATATTCCTATGCAAAACTAAGTGACCCCCGGGGGTCATAATTTGAACAATCTTGGTAGAGGTCTACTAGACAATGCTACATGCCAAATATCTTAGCTCTAGGCCTTGTGGTTTCAGAGAAGATGATTTTTAAAGTTTTCCCTATATATGCCTATGCAAAAACTAAGGGCCCACCCGCGCGGGGTCAATTTTGACCCGGGGTCATAATTTGAACAATCTTGGTAGAGGTCCACTAGACAATGCTACATGCCAAATATCTAAGCTCTAGGCCTTGTGGTTTCAGAGAAGAAGATTTTTAAAGATTTTCCTATTTGTTGCCCTAGCAACCAGAGTTCTGCATGGAATGGAATTCTTTGAACAATTTTGGTAGAGCTTCATGCAAGGAACATTCCTGCATAGTTTTATCAACATTGGCCTAGAGGTTTCAGAGGAGATGTCATTTGAATCAAAATGTTGACGGACGACGGACGACGGACAATCATCGATCAGAAAAGCTCACCCTGGCATAGCCAGGTGAGCTAAAAATATAAGAAATTTGAAAGAAGATGTATCGATACATTTTTCACATTAAACTAAGAAGGCTAAAATAGGTGTAACCGTCATAAATTTTAAACAGATTTATATATCGTTATTGCAATTATCACAAAAGTTGGCAAATTCTTTTACCTAACTGGTGATATAAATTTTAAAAATATTAACTAAGTATTTCACCAACCCATTTTGGTTTAAAACCTACCACCCCGTTTTCCCTATGAAATGCTTATGGGAGTCTTAAATTGCTTCATTTTTTCGGTGATTTGTTTAAACATTTTGTCCTATATAAAGAAAACCATTTAAAGGATCGCTTATACAATTGTTGCATTGGTAAGTGAAATATATCAGGAATAAAATGGTGCAAAAATTTTATTACATACCCGGTTGTTTCCGATTTCACCTACCCATTTAATGATTTATAAACTGTTTACATGTAAAGTCTGACAGATCTGATGTCCCCGTGGTTTTCATGGAAATTATCGAATATCATACGGAAATCATATTAAAGCTAGACTGTTAAGTATTGATTAACTTAGGGGCATTTCCTGATGAAGGTCTAATTTTGTAACGAAACTGGTAGAATCAATTAAATCATCAAAACTTACTGGTGGTGACGTGTTGTTCTCCTATTCCTTTTAATTAACAACTTAGGGGCAGTAAATAAAGATTTATAAATTGTTTGTTTCAATATAATAAAAGAAATATGGTAGAAATGCCACCGTTTTTCTGCTTATTGTGTATTTTCATGTTTTTTTCAACTTTCACAGTTAAATGTATACATGTATATTAAACTGGCTTATTTAGAGGTGTATTTGTATATTGACATCTTAATGTCTAAGGATGGGATGTGTCACCTGTACATGTTTTTATAAGTTATGGCTTCTATCAAATGTACCCTCCACTTGTCAAAAAAGTATGAATATTGTTCGTAATTGAAAAAAATGTGACACAATGGTCCCATACCTTTTCTGGTTATTAAAGTTGTGATACTTTTCTATAATTTTATTATTTCACTGAAAAAAAAATCAGCATACAAAAAAAATTAAATACGGTAAGTAACATAATTTCTTTTTTCTTCTAATTTTCTATTTCATGAATTATGAAATGGGAGACACTCAAAATCCCCTTGGTCATAATCCCCTTGGTCCAAAAATTGCATAGTAGTCATAATCCCCTTGATTGATTTTACATTTTAATTTTAATTATTTTAATTTTTTTCAATCATTCGCTATTGTAAAGTTAGAGACAAATAAAACATTCAGTAATTTTTTTTTATTCAATATATGCTTTTCCACTAGTAAAATTCATTGAGGGGATTATGACTACTATGCCATTTTTGGACCAAGGGGATTATGACCAAGGGGATTTTGAAGTACACTCTTATGAAATTAATATAATTGGAGAATAGGCAGAGAGAGAGAGACTTTAGATTTTTACTTGTCTCTTAAAAATATTAACATCTTTTGCTTTAATTCTGAGATGAATTCAGTGCAAAATTATCTTTAAATTCAGCGAGTGTCGAAAATATTTCCTCTTAAATTCTATTGTCCATAATATTTTATTAGATACCCGGATTTCAAGATTGCATTTTCAATTTGACACAATCACCCTTTGCTTTTAATTTTAAAATATATAAATGGAATCTATAAATTTTCATCATCAATGTTACCACACTATTTTTATTGCGCCATATTAAAATGGGTTTAATCCAAATGTTGATTATTAGGGGGTAATAAACCCCTCTTGTTCGATAGTTTATTACCACGTTTGGACAAACCTACCTGCTTTGGTTTTAAATGATGAACAATGACAAAACAACAGTCTTGTGTTAAATAAAAAACATTTAATCTTGGACTTTCATTTCATCCTTTATAGACTTACTAAAGTGTGATAATTAAGGTGTCAAACTTATACTATTTATGTAACTTAAAGTAGGGATACCAGCACCATCTATCAAAACCACATCACCATCTATCAAAACCACTGCACCATCTATCAAAACCACAGCATCATCTATCAAAACCACATCACCATCTATCAAAACCACAGCACCATCTATCAAAACCACATCACAATCTATCAAATCCACATCACCATCTATCAAAACCACAGCATCATCTATCAAAACCACATCACCATCTATCAAAACCACAGCACCATCTATCAAAACCACAGCACCATCTATCGAAACCACATCATCATCTGTCAAAACCACAGCATCATCTATCAAAACCACTGCATCATCTATCAAAACCACTGCATCATCCATCAAAACAACAGCACCATGTATCAAAACCACATCACCATCTATCAAAACCACAGCACCATGTATCAAAACCACTGCACAATCTATCAAAACTAATGCACCATCTATTAAAACCACTGCACCATCTATCAAAACCACTGCACCATCTATCAAAATGACAACACCATCTATCAAAACCACAGCACCATCTATCAAAACAACTGCACCATCTATCAAAACCACATCACCATCTATCAAATCGACATCACCATATATCAAAACCACAGCACCATACAGCACCATCTATCAAAACCACAGCATCATCTATCAAAACCACAGCACCATCTTTCAAAACCACATCATCATCTATCACAAAGACATCAAAACCACTGCACCATCTATCAAAATGACAGCACCATCTATCAAAACCACAGACCATCTATCAAAACGACATCACCATCTATCAAAACGACATCACCATATATCAAAGCCACTGCACCATCTACCAAAACGACATCACCATCTATCAAAACCACATCACCATCTATCAAAACCACTGCACCATCTATCAAAACCACTGCACCATCTATTAAAACCACTGCACCATCTATCAAAACTACATCACCATCTATCAAAACCACTGCACCATCTATCAAAACAACAGCACCATCTATCAAAACCACATCACCATCTATCAAAACCACAGCACCATCTATCAAAACCACAACACCATCTATCAAAACCACAGCACCATCTATCAAAACCACATCACCATCTATCAAAACCACAGCACCATCTATCAAAACCACAGCACCATCTATCAAAACCACAGCACCATGTATCAAAACCACTGCACCATCTATCAAAACCACTGCACCATCTATCAAAATGACAACACCATCTATCAAAACCACAGCACCATCTATCAAAACAACTGCACCATCTATCAAAACCACATCACCATCTATCAAATCGACATCACCATATATCAAAACCACAGCACCATACAGCACCATCTATCAAAACCACAGCATCATCTATCAAAACCACAGCACCATCTTTCAAAACCACATCATCATCTATCACAAAGACATCAAAACCACTGCACCATCTATCAAAATGACAACACCATCTATCAAAACCACAGCACCATCTATCAAAACGACAGCACCATCTATCAAAACCACAGACCATCTATCAAAACGACATCACCATCTATCAAAACGACATCACCATATATCAAAGCCACTGCACCATCTACCAAAACGACATCACCATCTATCAAAACCACATCACCATCTATCAAAACCACTGCACCATCTATCAAAACCACTGCACCATCTATTAAAACCACTGCACCATCTATCAAAACTACATCACCATCTATCAAAACCACTGCACCATCTATCAAAACAACAGCACCATCTATCAAAACCACATCACCATCTATCAAAACCACAGCACCATCTATCAAAACCACAACACCATCTATCAAAACCACAGCACCATCTATCAAAACCACATCACCATCTATCAAAACCACAGCACCATCTATCAAAACCACAGCACCATCTATCAAAACCACAGCACCATGTATCAAAACCACTGCACCATCTATCAAAACAACAGCACCATCTATCAAAACAACAGCACCATGTATCAAAACCACAGCACCATTTATCAAATCCACAGCACCATATATCAAAACCACAGCACCATCTGTCAAAACCACAGCACCATCTATCAAAACCACAGCACAATCTATCAAAACCACAGCACCATATATCAAACTGACAGCACCATGTATCAAAAGGACATCACCATTTAAGAAGTATATATAGAAGGCAGCTATGGCGTTCCATACACTACCTTCACAACAGATTGTTTTTGTAACCTAAAAAATTAAAAAGCATTAAAACTAAAATGTAAATTTTTAATGAATGTTTCACAACTAACGGTACATATTTATTTCTATAACTTGTTAGTTTTGTGACAAAATTATGTTTGCCAAAACATGCAATGAGTTGGAATCATTTTGCAACTGGATGTCAACATTTTGCTTTTTGACTCCAATTTATTCCCCAGTCCTTAGAAAAGTTTTTACCTTTATACAAATATCATCAACCTGAGTGATTCTGTGACTATGGTTAACCATCTCCAACCAAGGTTGATCAAGCCCATACAACCATGGTTGTTATGAACCATGGTTATATTTGACAATGGTCAACTATAGTTAACGACCATGGTTGACCATTAATCTTTGACTGTGGTAAAACTGACCGTGGTGCCATTTAACAAAGTTGTTAAACCATGCTCAAGCATGGTCACCCATGTCTCAGTATCCATGGTTGACCATCGTTCACCAATGGTTAACCATGGTATTAGAGGCCTCATTTTGCATTTTATTATTTTGTTTACAGTATGCATAACAATGTATTCGTTTACTTATACAAAATGTAAGTGTAGGTTTTCAACAACTTTTGACAAAACAATAATTTGGACTAAAGGAATTTCAACTACAGTCAAACTTATGAACAACGGCTGGTCAAGGGAAACCATGAAAACGGCCGTTGTTCACAGGTGACCTTTGTTCGGTGGTGTGGGCAGTTGACATATTTTCATCATACTAAACATTGTTTATCAAGTTTCATCATCACTTGTCAGATAAACATGCTATAAGCATTAACCGAATAAAGATATATCTGAATTTCGAGCATATGGTTTAATTTTGCAAACGGTTGCACATGACAAATCAAATACAAAATGATTTTGTATCGGATCAACAATGGCAGAATTTAGTTAATCGGCCTTAAAACGCTTTAATAAGCCAGAAACTGTGACGCTGATCACTTTTTCGAAACAGAAAACGGTCATTTAATTAACGTGGATTACGCCCCTTTGCCGTTGTTTGATTTCATTGCCGATTGTGAATAAAAATACAACGGCTAATTTACAAGATTAAAGTGTGTGTTTTTCAGTTTGATTGTAAAAAATCAAACAATTTACTAAACGTGAATGCATTAATTAGCTGAAATAAACAATTATTATTTAGTTGCACAAACAATGAAAACTGCGACTCCAAATTGCGAAGATGTTCTGCATCAAAGAGACAATCAAGCAATTTTAGCAATTACAGGACAGTCTGAACGGATTAATTTTACGTGTGAAGGTGACAATTAAATGTTACCACTTCTTTTCATAACCAGAAGCATCTTTGATTATTGTGCCCGTCGTTTGAGGTAACAAACAACTTTACAAGAAACAAAATGCTTTGATTCAGCCAGCTGTAAAAAATTCAGTGGCCGTTGTCCACAGGTGGCCGCTAGTAACAGGTGGCCATTAGCACAAGTTTGACTTTAATTGTTACAGTAGACGAGTTTGTTATGCAGACAAAATTTCAATTCGAGCATTATGTCTTTTGACATATCATTGAAGCAACTAATGGTCTTTCAGATGAGACCTAAAACCGAGGTCCTATGTATTGTTGCTGTTCCAGGGGTGTCTCTGGAACACAACACCTTCTGTATCTTGCACTATCCCTCAAAACCTAAAATAACTATAAACTCTTCTGGGGGCTGTTGCCTTGGTCGTTTGATTTTCCAGTACCAATGATAAAACTCTAAAATACATACATACATAGTGGCATCTATCATAATTGGGTAATTCATTTCAACTGACTGCTAACAAAGGATTTAATTACCAAGCTTTCACAGTGGTCATCAAATCTGTTTGCTTGTAGTTGTTAGAACTGATAATCACATTTGTTAACTATACAAGTTGTTTGCACAAGTTGCAATAATTACCCAATAATAGAAGCTGATTATCTCCAAAGCTGCACTGGGTTAGTATCATTTTGTCATGAATATAGAGTTACCCTGTATGGCTCTTTGGCACTGCACTTTCCCTGAGTGTCCTCTTTGATTGTATGTAATTTGAAAGAATTTCCTTCAATTCTTTTTGAGTTATAGAAAATGTAACATGTATGCCAGTATGACAAATGTCAGGCAAAATTAGGCAAAGTAGAGTTATGGTTCTTAGGCACTGCATTTACACTCATTATACTCTATCATTGTATGAAGTTTCAAGTAATTCACATTTACACTTTTGGAATTATGCTCCGGACAAAGAAGTTGATGTGGATGGGCAGACAGACAGACAAATAGATTTCTATATGCCACCTTAAGTTTCTTTGGGGGTATAAAAACAACCCTGGAAATTCTATAGCTAGTGTTGGCCGTCTGAGAATAAAGTATTCAAACAAGAGGGCCAAGATGGCCCTATATCACTCACCTGTGACCTACTTATGACAATATGTAACCGAACTCCAACTCTAAACTATATATCATAAACAAACACATTCTGTCTGACCTTGACAAGACTAACCTTCTGACCAATTTACATGATGATTGGGTTGTAAATTAAACCTGTATGGCATACACAAGGTTTTTAACCGGGTGACCTACATTGTAGTTTTTGACCTCATATTACTCATATCTAAACTCAACCTAAATGTTGTCAAGACAATCATACTGATCAATTCTTTTTTGTTTCATGACGATACAATGAAAAATGCAACATACACACGGTTTTTGACCCCAGATAATCCATATTCAAATGCCATCTAGACTGCATCAATATAATCATTCTGACCAAGTTTCATTAATATTCAATGCAAAATGCAACCACTTTCGCATACAGAAGTGTTTTCTAAGATTTAACCCTGTGACCTAGTTTTTAATCCCAAGTAATCCATATTCAAAAGCCATCTAGACTGAATCAATATTATCATTCTGAATAAGTTTCATTAATATTTAATGCAAAATGCAACCACTTTCGCATACAGATCTATGTGTTTTCTAAGATTTGACCCTGAGACCTAGTTTTTAATCCCAGATGACCCACATGCAAACTAAATCTAAAATTCATCAAGATAGCCATTCTGACCAAGTTTCATGAAGATCCAATGAAAAATACAACCTCTATTGTATACATGTATACAAGGTTTTTCTATTATTTGACCCTGTGACCTAGTTTTTGACCCTTGATGAACCATATTCGAACCCAAGCTAGATTTTATCAAGGCAGTAATTCTGACAAAGTTTCATGTAGATCCAGTGAAAAATGCAACCTCTATTGCATACACAAGGTTAAGTGTGGACAGACGACAGACAGAAGACGGACACCAGGCGATCACAATAGCTCACCTGAGCATAAAGCTGAAAAAGGACACACTCATTTGGACATCACACCCCGAAAGTTAACAGACTTATTTGAGAACCCCAGAAAGCTTTGAGAAATGTTATTTTAAGCATTACCTCCCTTTATTTCTCATGAGAAATTGAGAATCCAGCAAATGTGTCATAAATGTCATACTTAGTTTTGTAAGTACCCTGGTACATTTTTGTACATTATAAGACACATGTAAAACTGCAGCACCCTGGTACTAAGATAAAACTGCACCCAAGAATTGTTTGTCATTAACTGTGTACCCCACATGCACAAAAACCTACAATGTCATCTGAGGGAGTATGTCCAGATGCTGGACAATAGCTGATTACACTCAGCTCACCCTTTGGCACTTAGTGCTCCAGTGAGCTAAGAAAAATTTTAAAAATACTGACACGTAAATGTTTTAATGATGTGCTTGCCCAGACAACATGATTCTCAGATACTGGTTGTAACTTGACCCATTATTCTAAATGACCTGGTCATCAATTATATAGCTTAAAGCATCCACAGATACTACCCCATACATTGTTTTGGGCCAGCTCTCTTTTACCCAAGTATGTCTTATGACTCTTATCACAGGGCACGTTAGGGGGATCTGAAGTGATAGTATACAACTAGCAAAACAAAAACACATATTATGTATTTATCTATATAGATCTATGAACTATATTATACATAAATGGTATTTCACATTTAAGGGTTTTCTTCTTTGTGAAACATGTCAATAAATTTCCACCTTAATTACCTAGGCTACTGTAGATCCACACTTAGCCTAATTAATTTGGCGTTTCAGTGTGACCCCTTTCACAGGAATTCCAGACTTTTCCCCCCCAAGACGTTTCCTCCCCTAGACTTTTCCCCCCGAAGACGTTTCCTCCCAAGACTTCCCCCCGACGTTTCCTCCAATGACTTTCCCCCCCCAATTTTCAATTCACTCAAATTATAGTGATTTATTATGTATTTAAGGTTTAAATTGTTTTTGAAACTGATAATATTTTTAAAATTAAGTGTTTTAGAAAATAAATTATTACATTCTACACCTATTTCCTAGTGCAGTAACGTCACACTAATTTTTTAATTGTGACAGTTATTTTTCTGTTATTGTCTAACTGCGGTTTATAAAGCTTATTTCATCTTCATTATTCATCAGAGGAGAAATAATTTTCATGTTACAAAATGGTTTCATGATACTAACTTGATACTTTTGAGTAAGATTTTACTGTTCTGTTATCTTCTGTGACTTATTACGAGAACTTAATATAACAGGACTTTATAAATACGCTATTTGTTCAGAAGATGAAATAAGAATCGTGCATTTTTTGTAAAACTAGAACAATGCACTATTATATAGAATAAAATATAATGGGGAACTTTTGTAGACGCTAGATCTACATTTTCTTTACCATTTGATCTAAAATAAAGTTTCTGCATATGTTCATATATTAGTAATTAAAAACACTTATTATTGATTATTTGACTAAAGACACAATAGAGTTAACAAAGAATGTTATATTGCTTTAGACATGTTAGAAAATGTTTCTAACTGTATGAACAGTGAATTTTTTTTTTAATTTTAGTTTTAAATTTACAGTACATTAGAATACCTACCTGTTTATTTATGAAAGGCTGTGATTTAATCAACGCCTTTTGAATGGCAGTGATTGACACCACAGACACCTGGGGATCTTTCCCAGGTGAGCGTGTCAGCTTGGTCTCAAAATCTCTTGCTCATAAAAAAAATGGCCAAAAGTCCAAGTTTTATGACTGATATATATATTCAACAACTGAATAACCATAAAACACACAAAAGTCCTTTTAAAAAAAAATCTGAGGTGTATATAGTATGTGTAAAAGATAACAATGTTTACATGTCAAAAAGTACAACCGTCAGCTAATTTTCAGGTAGTTTCTCAACATAAACACAACAACCCCCAAGTGTCAGGTGTCAATTTAAAGGGCATTCATTCCTCTAAACATCAATACCAATGACTTTACCCGCCTCTTCGCCTTTCTGGAAATATTCTTTAAAACACTGGTAAAATCAACCTCTACACACCTGTGGTCGAGAAATCCGCCAATATATACCGGACCCCGATCCGTATACCGGATTTATGCGTAAATTGTAACCTGTCTACCAATATCTCTACACATTGATCTGTGTAATTATCAGTTCCTGCATTTCTTCGAAATGGCAAACAACACTGCACTGCTGTATCACCGAATCTTAAATTTTTTAAGTTTTAGCATTTACGCAAAAATCCAGTATACGGATCGGGGTCTGGTATATATTGGCGGATTTCTCGACCACAGGTGTGTAGAGGTTGATTTTGCATTCTGTGGTCGAGAAACGGTTGTACTTTTTGACATGTAAACATTGTTATCTTTTACACATACTATATATACACCTCGGATTTTTTTTTTTAAAACTTCTTTTGTGTGTTTTATGGTTATTCAGTTGTTGAATATATATATCAGTCATGTTAAACTTGGACTTTTGGACATTTTTTATGAGTAAGAGATTTTGAAACCAAGCTGACACGCTCACCTGGGACAGATCCCCAGGTGTCTGTGATTGACACCTGTCATATCACTTACGTGTTAATTGGATTATAAAATATTATCTAATTTACTATAAAGACAGCAACTTACTTTTTAAAATAAGTGGTATTTGTTCTATTTTAAAATATGCTTTACATTTTAATAAATTTTAAGCTTAATTTCATTTTATCCATACTTTCGAGACAGTGTCTACAAGTTGCATATTTTATATTTATTAATTTACTTCACATTAACATGTCAACACCAACGACAAATATAAACCACACAGACACAACAAATTAAGGTATTTTTTAATATATCAAACTTGAAACAAAGATAGACAATCTAAATAAAGTAACAACTTGAATACGAAATGAAGGCATATGTCATTTACAGTCAAACATTATTTCTGAGTGGTTCTATCCTTATCCCATCAATAACATTTTATGAATAGAGTCCTTGGTTCTTTTACATGCCAGGTGTATAGCACCGATACATGTGAGACTGCTTCTAGGTTTCTAACCAGCTCATCTCTAGATGGGTGGGAAACACTGAAATTCCCACTTGGGATTCAAACCGGGGACTCCGGATTGGTAGTCAAGAGCGTTAACCACTCGACCACTAGCTAAGACCCATATTTCATTCCTATTTGATGTACAAGCAAGTTTTCAAATTCATTATGGCATATGAATGTGCACATTTGATGAAAGTGCACATTTGACGAAAATGTTACAGAGTGTAAAAATGAGACACAATAAGATAATGAACATTATAATTATTACATTTAAACAGGTTTTAAAAAGATTTTGCATCAAAACGAATTTTATTTTAATATGTTATTCCAAAAGCAAAATTTAAAAATGAACACCTTTGATTTTAATCAATGTACAACAAACCAGTACTTAAACTTATTGGTTATTAATCAAGGGTGATTAATTGTTGATTGCAAAACACCTTAAAAGGTGTTAAAGCACAATTAAGGGACAACAATCAATTAATCATGGTTAAGTATCAAATGTTTGTAGCAACATTGTACTGAGGTGTAAAAGACAATTTCAGTGTAACTGATTGATGTATGGTAAATGCCATTATTCTATTTTAAACCAAATTTTATTGCTTGCTTTTATGTGCATCATATGTGCTGAATTTGGACTTATATATATGTTATTTTCAGACAAAGTTTTCAATATAACGGTATGAAATTATTATTTTCTTATGTCTAAATTTGAATATCATAATATAATACTTGTAGTACCACTCACTTTATCATCCTATTATTATCATCATTCCATTATATCTTTTAAGTTTTACACAAATGTACACACTTTTCAATTTCATTACGAAAAAAAGTCTTACATGACTTATCACACATGGGTGCATCATACTGTTTATATAAAAAAATCATTATGATACAAGTTACACTAATGTGTTCACTTGCTTCAACTTAGAAGAATATCTTTATAAAAATATTCATTCATTTATTTTACCAAAACAATCAAATATTTTAGACATTTCTTTAATAATTATTTATTATTAATATTGAAATATATTGGGGGTGAAAAGTCTTCATATTGCTAGACATTTCACCCCCCATTTTTGGGGGGAAAAGTCTTGCCAGGAACTGTCTTGGGGGGAATAGTCTGACAACCACTTTCACAGATCTGCAGGGGCGGATCCAGGATTTGGTCTTAGGGGGGGCGTAACTTTTTTGCCATTTGTTGGTTATGCTCAAACCTTATAAGACGGCAATTATGACTGTGTTTTATTCTCTGTTTTTAAGTAATCGAACACTAAATAGCGGTGGAGCGAGCAAGTGTATAATTAACATGTATAATTGAATGGCAATGAACAATACCAGGGCCGTAGCCAGAGGTTAAAAAATAGGGAGAGACTTTCTAGGGGGGTTCCGGGGCATGCTCCCCCGAAAAATTTTTTTTTCGAGGGTGCCATTTCGTGCATTTTCCTGCATTTCAAACGTGTTTTTGATACTTTTAAGATACCGATTTCGGAAACAGAAAATATAAATTTATACTCAGATATTTATGTAAGGTTGGATCCGCTAGTGATCTGATATTTATAACTGTCACACCTCTAGAAGGTGAACAACTATAAAATATCAGCCTATAAATTCGGCTTGCCTTCGAAGTCGGAATAGTTAGACTAATCCGCACTCAGATACAGTACTATAGTCTATATCTAAATTTTCTACGACCTTAATTTCGAAATGCCACACGCAAAAATATAATTATTACTGTACCCGAAAATGTTGACCCAATAAAACTGAACATACCTACCTTTTCACCTTGTTTTTAAAACAAATCCAGTCAGAAAATATTTAGTCACGTCTACCAGTACTCTTATCGTAATAAAACCTCTTATTATTGGTGATAACGACAAATTTATGCAATTAATTTACAACATTTCAAAGAAATTTATTTCATGCAAATTGTCACAAAAGTACAGCAACCTTCTTGAAACACCATCGTTGCCAGAACAAACACTTCCTGATTCTTTCGGTTGTGCAAGTCACGTGATAAGTGGCAGTGGCTAGCGTTACGGTACCGTAACTCCAGCCTCCGAGCTAGAGTTACGGAAGTTCCGTATCTTTGAAATGGCTATGGTTACGGTAGTTTATAAAGGCATGTACGAATTTGCTACTCTCGTTAGTCGGGTAAAGTAAATTAGCTCAAGTCGACCTCTCTAACGGATTAATTGTGCTTGCAAACAAAACGCCGTATTACGCCGTATTTTCTACAGTGGTTCGTATTTTTGCATTGTTAGTGGTGTTTCTAAATCATCACATGTATTGTACCCAGTTTCTGACAAGAGCAGTTTCTAATTTTAAAACCGAACTACCCATCATTTCTAAATAATCCCTCAGGTTGACCACATCTCATATTTATAGAAAGTAACATAAGAAATCATCAGTTTTGGTGTTGGTACAATTGCAAAGATTTACATTGTTACAACTTATCATAAAAAAAAAATATTTTTTTTTTATAAATTAATGTGAATGGGTTGTAAGTACTTCTTAAACGTTCGACAGATACACCTTTATGGCATTTAAGTGATATGTTTCTTACTACGCAGATTGGACAGGTACTACTTTAATAAGCAGCCGATCAAAACGCGCTCAAAGTGACATACCTCCTATATTATTGCGGGCGCAGCAGCGGCCCGCTATATTTAATACGTGGTTGGAGAAGATCATGTAAGTGAAGTAGTGTATAGTTCTTTGAACAAAATGTTATGAAATTAATGAAAATCGCCTATTAAGGTGCGATAAAGAATGGGTTAAACCACTATTCATTGTGTTTAGCTTTAAAATTGTCAAAAAGTTGATATTTCTATCTTTTATCCATGTAAACGTCAAATTATTTTATCTGCTTATGTAACGTCGTAATAAGTAGTGAAGAGTTGTTATATTTTAGCTAGTATAAAAACCGATATCGGTCAAACATCCCGGTATCTTCCGGTATCGGGTAAAGTGGGTCCATTACGCTGCTATGACTCGATTTTTAAAATTTAAAATCACACTTCAGTTTGTTTTTTAATGTAAAGTCATTGACAGTCTATTTTAATCAGACATGTCCTATTTTGTATGTAGCAAAATTACAGCTTCTTAGCTTGTAAATACAGTCCAACCTCTCAACAACACCTCTGAGGAGCAAAAAACCTCTCCACAAAGACAGATGTGTTATTTCCCAAAGCAGTTGTATGTATATCTAAACAAATTAACCTCCCCAGAGCCACAACCTCTCCAGTCACCAAACAAAAAATGATATTCCCTTTGGTGTTGTTGTGGAGAGGTTGGACTGTAGGTCTGAAACATATGAAACCAGCTCACTCAGACTACCACTTACAACATTAATCTGTTCATCTGAAAGAACACTAACTGAGCTTTGAGCAAGATAAATGGTGTAGAACTTAGCAAGTTCTGTCTTAAAGTTAGTGTTACCGATGCCTGCTTCCAGTCTGCTATTGGCATTTCTGGTTGAAAAACAAATGTTTTCCCGACTGATCTTCACCTCATTTCATTGATATCTGTGATTTGGCACTTTGATCAAAATATATATCAAGTACCACATGTATTTGAAGGGAACTTTTACTTTTTAATAATACATATTGCCAAAATGAACTGGCGATGTCCTTGTACACTATACGACACTGGTTCACTACTTGAAGCATTTGTATCATCGCCACACCATCATATATTACACAGTCAGCTTTCTTTATTGAAATCATATCGCCACTATCTGTAACACATCTCTACCCCATTGGGATACAAGAAAAAATGTGATACTATGTATCACAGCGGACCTAGAAACAAAGCTTTCATGTAAATATTTTGAAATTTGAGATGCAAATAAACTTTACAGACATTATAACAGAGACAGAATAAATTTATATTCTAGGTTCATGTAAAGCAAATACTTGACTATCTGGTTTGTGCATTTACAGTTTAGTAACTCTTTCTCATTTCCAGTCTATCATTTATGATTTAAAAAGAAACAAAATCATATTCATGAAAAACCTTTAAATAGTCTTTATGCTCTTTCCGTTTTTTCATTAGATTGTATATACGAGCCCTATTTTCATTAAGCGTTAATGAAAACAAAGTTAACGCAGCAATGTTATAATATGTTCTACGCTATGTTCCATTAAGGTAATTCTCAGAATATACAATAATATTCCTGCTTCCATCCTCACAAAATAGTTTGCAGTCGAAACGTTTGTAAACAAAACAACGCACATTTTTACGATTGCTAAAAGTATCGTTACCGATCAATTACTTAAATTGGGCTACCTGTCAGTTTATTGCTGTACACCAGTCTAATAACACGAAATGTAAACCAGTCTGATAAAATAGAAAGTGCATCACTTTGGCTACCTTTCACTTTATTGCTCTAAAATGACATGTCTGATTTGAATATACTGTCAGTGACTGTACAATGATACCATTCAAAAACAAATGAAGTGTGATTGTAAATTTTAAACTATAAAAATTGAGTCACATAATGGACCCGATACCGGAAGATACTGGCATGTTTGACCGATATCGGTTTTTATACTGGCCGAACAATAAAAACTTTTCACTACTTATTAGACGTTACATAAGCATATAAAATAATTTGACGTTTTCCATGGATAAAAGATAGAACTATCAATTTTTTGACAATTTTAAAGCTACACAATGAACAGTGGTTTAACCCATTCTTTATCGTAACTTCCTAGGCGATTTTCATAACAGTTTGTTCAAAGAACTATACACTACTTCACCTACATGTTACATTTTCCAACCACGTATTAAATATAGCGGGCCGCAATAATTTGATATATATTTTATACCGGTTATATCAAAGTGCTAAATCACAGACACAAATGAAATGAGGTGATGATCAGTCGGAATAAAACATTTGTTATTCAACCAGAATGCCAATGTTTGATTTACATTTGCCAGTCTTTAGCTTACTGTTCATTGTTTTAGTATCAACCTTTGGAACATGGTCATGAAAATTGGTCTTACATAAATGTTTACCCGAGTGTATCACTCATTTCTCCTCAACAAACTTAATTGTCAAGACAGTCAGAACCCCTCGTGTAACAGCTAAGTTATTTAAACTTGTTTCAGCTGCAGGTCATACAGAGACACCAGTAGCAAAATTTTCTAGGGAATGTTAAAAAACATTGATCAAGGAATACTTGTTCAAACATTTGCTTTATTTTCTGTATGTTTTCATCATACGTCCTTTTGTAAGATGTATTGTCAGTGTGATGGATAGTACTAGACTTTTCACCTTTACCAAGACCTTTTAGGACATACGTGTTAGAACTGGCGGTTAGTGGTCGTGAGAGTAATCATCTACCCAAGGAACCATTTCGATGGGTAACATCAACAATGTCACCACTGACTTTATAGACTTCAATGTAATAATCAATTCACACAAAATTAAACCTACCATCTGTCAATTTGGCAACAAAATTACCATTTATAAAACTCATATATGACATATTCTTCTCTCAGACAATCATTCCAAAATTGGAATTTTGAGAAAACCTAATAACCTTTCTGTCGGAATTCTGTAAGCAATGTAACAACAGAAGTTTTCAGGCAAGAAAGCACATAGGACAATTTTTCGCGACGCAGTTTGAGAGAAGGCGACTACAGTATGTCATACTTCATCATGAAAAAATGCTCTCATGCTTTGGTCTAAATCCTTTCCAGCCAATATTTGCTTAACTGTGTTACGTTCAAACACATTAGAGCCTGAGAGCTATTCCTTCAGACCTGCACCGCCATAAAGGTAACCAATACGGCGAAAACAGACATCAGGAAATGTACCTCCCCCCAGCCCCTACTGGAATCATACCATAAAGTTTGGACAGCTTTAATGTTCTTCCGCACTTTGCCTGATATATACTTTTATGTGTTTCTATTGCGCCTTACGCTTCCATTGATATTTTATATATGGACAAGGAAAAGAGCCTGCTATAGCTGAATAGGGCGGCCATTTTGTATACCATCTTTCAAGTCTCCACGACAACCGGTTTTATTCGTGGGTAGGTAAAAGCGCATATATAGATGTCATTACTAGTATTAAACATGAATTTCTTTATCATATGTTTTTTTTTAAAGAAATAATGTAATAAAATGCAGTTTGTTGGTAAATTTGACCTTTTGGGGTTTGAATATTACATTGATAGTGATCTTGAGCGAAACTCAAAATATAGTATTTCTTTTGCATATTCATACTGCAATCGCTTCTTTTGCAGCTAATATTAAACAATTGTTTTATACATGAACTATGAAAAGGACCTGCTATAGTTGAAAAGGGCGGCTATTTTGGATACCATCCTATATTTCTCCATGGCAACCGATTTTATTATATTATTTCTTTTGCATTATTCATAATGCAAATGGTTTCCGTGTTTTTTTTGCAAATCAGGTCTTGACAATTGTTTTCATATATTAACTACGAAAAAGAACATGGTTATAATAGCTTAAAAGTGTGGCCATTTTTGACGCCACATTATTATATCTCCATGGCAACCGATATTATTTGCACAAAATGGTTGTTACGTAAAAGCACATGTATATATGTCATTATAAGTATCAAAAATTAATTGCTATATCCTATATATTTTGATAATTTGAGAACCTAATGTGACCTAGATAATGACCTAGAACCAAAATCAAAATATCATATTTCTTTTGCATATTCATAGTGCAAATGTTTTTTTTTGTGCATCTTTTGCAGATAATATTTAACAATTGTTTTTATACATGAACTATGAAAAGAACAGGCTACAGCTGAAAAGGGCCGCCATTTTGGCGCCGTATTATATATCTCCATGGCAACCGATTTTATTTGCACAAAATGGTTGTTGCGTAAAAGCACATGTATATATGTCATTGTTAGTATAAAACATGACCTGCTATAACCTATATATTTTGATAATGTTAGGAAATTATGTGGTAATATGGTGATTTTTGGGTTAATTTGACCTTTTGACCTTGAATTTGACCTTGATAATGACCTTGTATGAAACTCCAAATGTCATATTTATTTTGCACATTTATATGGCTAATGTATTTGTGTGCTTCTTTTGCAGCTTCCTTTTAAGTAATTATTTTATAGTCGGACCTTTAAAAAAGCAACCTAAATCGAAAAACGGCGGCCATCTTGGACGGCGGCCATTTCTCAGCCGGCACCAAAAATTTGCAATTTATGCCGGCGGTCCGGTAAACTTCAGAGTCTCCCAAACATTTTGATGTATGACTCATTTTGTTCATTTTTGTGGCCCAGTGATATCCTGAACATGGTGTTTTGCTGCTCTACTATATGCACTTTTTAAATAACGAGATTTTTCAGTAATCGTGAAAATGTGCGTTGTTTTTGTTTACAAACATTTTGACTGCAAACGATTTTGAAAGGATAGAGCCAGGAATAATATTGTATATTATGAGAATTATCTAAATGGAACATATCGTAGAACATATAACAATATTGCTGCGTTAACTTTGTTTTAATTAACTCTGAATGAAAATAAGGATCGTATATACAATCTTATAAATCCAGATGAAAAAAAGGAAAGAGTGTAAAGATTATTTAAAGCTTTTTCATGAATATCTTTTTGTTTCTTTTTAAGTCATAAATGATACACTGGAAATGAGAAAGTGTTACTAAATTGTAAATGCACAACTCAGATAGTCAAGTATTTGCTTTACACGAACCTAGAATATAAATTTATCCTGTCTGAGTTATAAAGTCCTTAAAGTTTATTTGCATCTCCCATTTCAAAACATTTACATGAAAGCTTTGTTTCTAGGCCCGCTGTGATACGTAGTATCACAGTTTTTCTTGTCTATACTGGCAATACTTAACATACATCTGTAAAGAGCATTGCATTTCTAATCGTCATTTCATCGTTTTATAGTACGTCATTCAAATAAATATTATTCTTTGATAACAGAGGTTATCTACGGTTACGAAATGTGTTCACTCCAAAATCGAAATTAGCGAAGCCACGAAGATACTGCGCAGTTGGGAGTTGAAGATATTTGTTATTTATGTATAGAATTTATGTGAAAAAGAGCCAGTTTTTGAGTTGTTGTCGCTATTAGCGATAATTTGTGAAATATACCCTTTAACTGCCATACTCAGGGAAGCACCGTGGTGTGCATTTGTCGAGTTAGACTGTCGTACACCTAGCCCCGAGGTCGCGGGTTCAAATCCCGTCAGAAGAATTGGATTGAGACCTCCATAATCCGTTATCTCAATGCGAGTTCTGGTTCTGTGCTTAATTGCATTCAGTAAACATGTTTAAACTTGTTAATAAAAGTAGAACATGTAAAATAAAAAAGCTTAGACTGTTAAAATGCACCGAAGATTTTGTCAGTAAGCTAGTAGCAAAACAGTTTCGTCTTAAATCACCTTTTCAACAATATTTCAATAGACAGGTTTCCTAACTATCGTTGAATGAACGTATTAATAGATGACTATGATTATTTCGAATCAGATACTGTGATTCATTCTGGTTCCTATAGGCACTGTAGGCGCGTGCCTACACTTTTTCCCCCAAAAAGAAAAATATAAAAATGAAGGGGGTAGGAGGTGTATGGATCTGACCAATATTGTGGACCTGTACAATAGCGAACTATTTCGTTATTGTAATTATATTTTATTGACAAAATCAAAGGTTTTAAGAACTAGTTTGCAAAAGCAACCGGGAGAAGGACTTAGTTCAATACAAGTTTTTTGAGATCTTGAATTCAATTTGTTAATATAAGATACGACCATTCATGACCCCCTGGAATTGGCAGTTCTAGCTTTTTGCTCTGCTATTGACGAAACTCGTGACGCAATGTCTTTCAACTGAAACATAGTCGGATTGAAATTACACTGATTTTCACGATTTATAAAACATACAATCATCTTACTACTCTTAACATTGTCTGCATGTTCAAGTTTTATTTCTTGTTAGATCTATATTTCTAGACCGTGAAAAAATGTTTTTCTTGTAATGCACGTTTTAAACTAGAGTTGTACGCGGCACGTCGTCTTGATGTGCTGAGCCTTTTTGACATTCAAGTTATTTCTAAATCCTTCAATGCATGACAAAGTTACATTCCGGAAACGAATATGTGCATAAAATTATACTTTAAACTGTTAATAGTCAAGGCTTATGAGCCTCAAAATAGGCTGAACCCGGACAAAATTCATACAGAAATGAAACTTATGTTTTCTGAAAGTTCAATGTCTGTAGTATCCATAACACAAAGTTCCCAAAAGTTCCTGCCTGGGAAACTCTACAATCCAAGATGGCCGCGAAGATGGCCGAAGTACTTTGGAAAAATACCTGTCACACACAAGTGCTTACAAGTATCGCATTTTTTTTATTTGTCAATATATTTAAATGTTGCTAACTATCACTACTGTATCAAAATTTACGGGCATTTGTCTATTTATGATATAGTTTCCATTTCTGCTAAAATATCAGGAATTTGTTTATAACAAAATACCTATTTTTTACTTTTTTGCAAAATGCTTATTTTCTGTTTCCATTCTTTAAAATATTTACAGCAAAAATGCCTGATAAAGGATATCATATGTTAAAACAATTCTATATGAGTAAATTTTGATATGTTTCGGATAGTTCTGAGGGGTCGTATTCCAGTAGCATCTTAAGTGATTTCTTAAGTAATTTTACTTAAGTTCAAAATGTTTAATTATTATAATTCTCTGAAAAGTCAATGGTTGTGTGAAATTTTATCATCATTATAGAAAATGTATTCATTTGCACGGCCATTTTTGACGTCGAATCGGTTCGGACAAAGCATATAAATTTCATTCGTGTGTTTAAATATTCTAAATGTCTTATATCATAATTATTTTGACTGCAATAACATTTGGTCTTCAGCATGTATGCATGTCTTTCTCCATCGTAACAAAATCTCGACACGTAATATCAGCGTCTTGTTGGAAAACTGTTTGAGTTTTAATTTTCCCTCAGACTACCCTTCTTTCAAAATATATTTTCGTCAGCCGTCGGATCTACGAAGAATTGAATTAAAATGTTGCGCTAGAAGGGTGTCCTAATTGTTTTCATGCCTGCTTCTTCTTCAACAAAAAAGTTTAATTTTCTCAATGTTTTCTTGATCAAAATTTAATGTACATTTGCTTATGAGATATATTATAGTCTCTACTACGAATATGTTGTGGGTGATCTACGCATTTTCTATAACATACGTAATGAAGAAATGCGTGTAAACAGTTAAAACGTGCTTTGCGGATTAATAGACTTCAAGTTGACCGCTTTCGAATTGATTTTCCATTTTACGTATTAACAGAGAGTTACGCTTTATTATGAAATGAAATGTTTATATACTTGGAACTATTCATTAAAACCCAGTTTTATGACTTGGATGTAAAGATCTGGCATTCAAGGCGTGATAATACTTTATTACTTCTCTATAACTTGAAACACTTTTATTTTTTGCCGTTATCTGCGTAAAATATGTAAATTTTAGCCATGTTTTGGTCCTGTCAAACGTTTTTATTAATGATGGATCGATCATTCCCGGGCAGAGATGAAACTGGGCAGATTGTGCTATTTTAGGACGGTGATGTAGGCGAAAGTACGCCGTATGCAAATTTCAAAAAAATAATGCATTTTCATTTCATACATATCCGGATTAATAATGATAACCACATTCGTCTTCAATTTGGCAAATGTTTCTATTTGCAAATGCATGATATTGTATCAATAAGATATCATGGTACGCAAATTTGAATTTTATTCGCTCGATTAATTCCTTTTAGTCAAAATGTTCTCACCAACTTATAGTTTGTGAAATACACAGAGAACATCATACTTGCATGATTCACCGAGGCTCTTTGTCAACTTGAATGTATAACTATTGCCAAACATTTTCAATCAGGTTGAATCGCGACTTCATGCATGCTTTTTGGTTAATTTTAGAAAAATATTTTAGTTTGATAACAAAGATATCATCCATAGCTTTATGAGTGGCTTTTGTACAGTCAGTCAAAATTTAATCAACTTGAAGGCAAACATTCATTTCAATTCATTTATTTAAAGTCGACTCAAAGTTGGCAGACTTTGAAATTCATTGATGCACGCATACGGAAGTGTACATGGTTCAACCCGACTTTTAAATACACGTGTAAGAATGTGTTTGTTGTCGACTTAGGGCCCCTAAGATGTTTCCACCATTTCACATCCTGCGTCACAATTCTCCCGTTACCTTTTCAAAGTTTCGCTGAAAACGTCTCAAAAGCTCTTTGGAAAGATTCAGCCTACTCAATTGTTTGTCTGGCATTATCATTCACAGAACCTATCTTGCCAAAAGTTTGTTCATGTGAAAGACATGAGAAAAAATGAACTGGAGGGACTATAGTATTAGCAATATGCTATTCTATAATTCATTACCATATGAACTCAGCAGCCCATTTCTTTACAGCTGAATATGAAGGACAATCATCACTAGGTACATTTTTCACGCCTTCATGGATTTCCTTCCATTGGTGATACTCCTTTCATATGCAGATACTTTATCATCGCTTCCTTCTTTGACTATTCTTTCTCACTAATATCTTATAACCCATCAGCAATGGCACATTTCCCCCCACCAACTGTCGCACATGAACACAGTAATGATAGTGCTTTTACCCTCACTCACGCTTGCGGAAATGCAAAAATGTACAAGGCAATGGACTTTTTTATGTATTCTCCAACCAGTTTTTTAAATACAATACGAAACGTTTGAAATCTAATTGTTTTTATGTTGATAAGTGCTTGTGTTTTATGAGGGCATGAGTTTTAAGATAACTGATTTTCAGTGTGGCCAAATTCACACACTAAGTCTCTTTATTTTCCACCAAAATATACCCCAGGATACGTCAGAATGCAGCTGCGGCGATACGGGATTTAATTTTTTTCGGGGGAGCATCCCGAACCCCCTTACCAAATAAGTGCCTACACTTCCATTTCTGTCAAGCTACGCCCCTGTATATAATATGTAAGTGTTATTATAACAATTTTGATAATGATCATTGTATGCTTTCTGAAATGTCTTTTACAGATAACACTAATTCAGATATTCTATCGCAAATGGATATCGATCCTATCGCTTCCGAGTGTATTACAAAAAATGATCACATAAATAAGAAAGATGATAAACAGACTACAGATATATCTCATACGGTTCATACTGGATTAAAGTCGAAACCGAAAGGTAAAGGTTTGCATATTGTTAATTTAAATATTCAACATATTCTCAATAAGAGGGATGAAATAAGATTACATTTGTTACAATCATTATGTATTGATATTATTGGCTTCTGTGAAACTTTTTTAACAGATGATGTAAATGACAATGATCTTTCAATGCCATGTTTTAAGTTTGAGATAAAAGATCGAATTTCAAAACAAGGGGGCGGTTTAATGTATATGTTTCTAACAAAATTCAATATACAAGACGTTATAATCTAGAATTTGACTCCTTGGAATCTCTATGGATTCAAATAACTTTAACAAGAAACAAACCTTTTCTCATTAACTTTGTTTAAAGACCTCCTGATGCCAAACAATCATGGATAGTTGAATATGATAACCAGTTTTGCAATTTGAAACCGTAAGATCAGGAAATACACGTGCTTGGGGATTTTAATATTAACTATTTTCCGTACGAAAAAATAGATAAATTTAAAAACAAACGATGGGACACGTTTCTTGCAAAACATGGTCTATCGCAGCTTATAGAAACACCCACAAGAATCCATAAAACGGGTTCCTCTATTATAGATCACATTTATTCAACAAGAAGTGATCTCGTATCCGATGTTTCTGTTTATAACAAGAGCTGTTTGTAAAACACACATGCCCCCCTTGATGCAAAAGTTGTACTATGAAAGGAACAGTTTTAAAAGTAAAAGTCAGTGTGAAATTCGTTAAAAACGGCATCTGTAGAACTTAAAGAATAAAAAAATAAAAATAAAAAAAAATAAAACATTCGAAAAAAAATTTTTTTTTTACGAAGTGACCTTGACCTGCAAAAAAAATAAATTAAAAACTAAAAACAAGAAATTGAAAAAAAAATTTTTAGTAACTGTGACCTTGACATTGACACATAAAGATTAAAAAGAAAAAATATTAAAATATCTTCCTCTCCGTGCAAGCTACCTACACACCAAGTTTCATTGCAACTGGTCACTCCTTACTCATGTTATTAAGCGGAAACCATTTTTCTATTTTTAGTGACCTTGATCCTAGTGACCCCAAATCCAACCCAAGCTTCCTCTCCCCGCAAACTACTTACAAACCAAATTTCATTGCAATTGGTCACTCCTAACTTAAGTAATTGAGCGGAAACCATTCTACAATTCCGGGTCACTGTGACCTTCAACTATGACCTTCTAATCTCAAAACCGTTAAGGGTCCTCTACCGGTTATGACCAACCTCCACATCAAGTTTCAAGATGTTATGCCCAAGCGTTCTCGTGTTACCGTTCGGAAACTGTTTTACAATTACGGGTCACCGTGACCTTGAAGTTTGACCTACTAACCTCAAAAACAAGAGGGGTCATCTGCTGGTCATGACAAACCTCCACATCAAGTTTGAAGATGCTAGGTCCAAACATTTTCAAGTTATCATCCGGAACAGTTTTACTTTTCCGGGGCACTGTGACCTTGACCTTTGACATACTGACCTAAATTCAATAGGGGTCCTCAGCTGGTCATGACCAACCTCCACATCAAGGATCCTAGGCCCAAGCGTTCTTGAGTTATCATCCGAAACCAGTTGGTAGACGGATGGACGGACGGACGGACGGACGGACGGACAGACCGACCGACCGACCGACCGACCGACCGACCGACATCTGCAAATCAATATACCCCTCTTCTTCGAAGGGGGCATAACTATGCAATAGGTGATCATTTACCTATATCTTATCCAAGGTCTACTTCAATTATAACAGCCAAAAACAATTATCATGATACAATTGTGTATAGATGTTTCAAACATTTTGATGAGAAACTTTTTAGAAGAGACCTAGCTAATTCCCAACTTAATATTATAGACACTGTAGCAAACCCTAATCTTGCACTAGATATGTTCTATAATATTATAAACACTGTTTTAGGTAGACATGCACGTGTCAAACAAAAAAGAATCCATACGGGGCAGAAAAAGTGTCAAGCGCTATACCAGCCGACAATCGATAAGTATCGGGGATTAGAAGTTAACGGAAACAACTACGGTTCGGTAGTATCCGTAAATAACGGACAGGGTCATAAATCATTGATTATCGATTGTACTTGAATTTTGCCTAAGGGAGATATTGAACTTGACGTGTTACTTTTGTGCGTAAATGGGATAATCTTCTGCTTTAATTTTACCATATCTAACAGAAGATAAAGAACATTCAACATTATCATTCACATTATGCATTACTCGCAATTAATGATAATAATAATAATAAAAATAGAAATAATTCTTATAATAACAATAATGATATAACTAGAGAGCACTTCTTCATTACAGTCACATGTTCAGTTATTAATGAATCTAATGTAAAATAACAGATGTTGAAAATAGAATTCATTGGAAGTAATTGTTGACAATAGTCACATATTAATCCAAAAGCTACAACATTCGTGAATTTTGACATGATAATGGGAATGAATCTAGTGTGCACTTGATTTTCTTATTCGGCTGATCCCTTTACACGTGCGTAATGTTTACTCGTGAGAATTGTTGAAAATTGTAGACCTGCAATATTCAAGAACAGACGCACACGGCAAATATGTTGCAAAAGCATGGTGTGCTTTTAAAACGTAAATAGGCGTCTGCGTTAAATAGTACGTCGACTTTTTTTATTTCCCAATTAGTTATTCCTGATCTGATAAAAACTGACATTTGATTTCTGTAGGCTTTTTTAAGTTGAGAAATAGCACCGTTTCCTTTTCAGAATATCAATAGATTTTACATCTTTAGTAAACGCTTGATGTTGAATGTCGTAAAAAGAATGTGGTTTTCAGTTTCAAACCATATGGTCAAATATATTTTTCCTTCAAAATTACAGCTAGATTGTAACACTGTCCACATTGCTTGAATTTATAATTAACATTTTAGAAGAAATAAGGATTCAATACGGAAAAAAACTTTTCCATTTTTGCAGTAGAATAATACCTGTTAAATTTTACAGATGGTGTCATTTAATACTATGCACACCGATCAAACCTTGCGTGTTTTTTCTTCTCTTTTTGTTAATGTAATAATAAGTTTATTTCTTCGGGATGAAATGAAAGACAAAAGATTCGAGGGATAAGACAACCTGCTTTTATCTGTTTATTTTGAATCTGGAAGAAACTCTATGTTGACACCTATAAAATGACACTAATTTCAGCGGAGCGAATGCTTGCCTTTCACTCGAGACAAAGAAAAATGTGAAACAAAATAAAATATCCCGTGCAAGTGCTTCGAAATAAAAATACATGCCTAGTGAATCTTTTATGTGTTGCAAATTACAATCAAAAGCTAAATAATATTATTGATAATTGTACTGAAAATTTCATGGATCTTCGCTATAAAGACGATATCATGTATATCTGGTTTCAATGAAAGGTTTTGCCTTTTTATGAACAAATAACTGAAGATTCTAACCCAGTTTGAATTTTAATGTAAAACAAAACCCAATATACAACGTAAACCATTAAAAGATCATGATAAATGTTACGTAATGTCCGGCCATAAAACTTATCGATGGCCTGAAGCAGTTAGATCAATCATTCGGAAGTGTTCGGCCAGCATTACGGAATCAACCGAGCTCCAATCGTAAAAAAAAGATAAAATACCTGTTAAACAAACCTTAAAAAAAGACCATTCTCTTCTTTCTTTATTTTTATATAAAATACTGTAAAACGGGTTTTATTCGCGATCGTTTAATTTTCGCTAATATTCGCGATTTCAGTACCTCGCGAATTCAAGAATGTTGTGAAAAATTCCTTATCCGAATTAAATTTCATCCGACTTTGCTGTACTTACAAACGTACCTTTAAACATAGATTCAGAGCAAATTACATCTTATCTGTTTTTAAAGTTTTAAAGGAAAAATACCATAAAACTTTTTTTTTTTTTAACCCTTATTTTTTTTTCCCCCCCCCCTCTTATTATGAAGTTAACTGACCGTACCTTGACGTATGCAAGGTAGATGTTTCACCCCTTTATCACTTAAATGTAGAATGATTGTTTTATTGAATCCCATTTGTGATTCTAAAATAAGTGTTTTAGTTTTTTAACAAACTGAAGATAAACTGCAAAATTTTCACTTAAAATTGTCACATTTTGGGCGTTTTACTATATAGTATATAGTGAAACGACGGGGAGTTTTTGCAAAGTTTTATTTTAAAAAGAAAAGACCAAACAAATAAAGTCTCAGAAAAATAAAAAAACTCCCCCTTATTCATTAAAGTGACATTATGCGCATTTTTTTCAAGTTAAAAATCCCCCCCCCTAGCTGAATATGTAAACGTGTGTACAAAAGCGTTTTAAAAGAGTAAATAAGATTGTTTTAGGCTTTTAACCCCTCGAAGTACAACCAAAGACCCCTCTTCACGCTACCAGTATGAAATAATAACTTTCCAAATATTGATTTTCTTATTTGACTGGGAGATGTTATATTTTATCATCCTGTTTGTGATTTTAAAATAATTTTTTTAGTTAAAATGTTATCGCGAGTTAATGACAGCGCTCCTATATAAACCTATAGTAAATTTGTAGGCGTGTATTGGCCCTGGCTGTGACACTTTTTCTGCCACATGCACACATTCAGGTCAACCATTCTGGTTTACAAATGAAATCAGACAAACAATATATCTAGAGACCACTTTTTTAGGAGCAAAGACTTCGATAATTTCAAGATAACTAGAAATAGGCTGTCTTCTATGATACGGAAAAGTAAGAAATCTTTTTATAATAACGCCATAAAAGATAATAAAACGCCGACATTTCTTTGGAAAAACATACGGAACATAAAAATAATGAAGACAAACAAGTTCAGATTCCTGATAGACTAACCATTGGTGATGATGACATCACTGGAGATGCTGATATACTTAATGCCCTAAACCATCATTTCATTAACATAACAAATTAATTGAAAAGACACCCTTAGTTGCTTCAAATTTCACAAGACTGAAAACATATTTGGATGAGAAATTGCGACACTTCCATTTTAATATTGAGTATATTACCCCTTTAGATGTAAGGAATAATATTGATAAACTTGATACGTCAAAAGCTACCGGTTTAGATGGCTGAAGGCCGAAACTTCTTCGACATTGTGGTGATTTTATTACTTCTGCAATCGCATCTATTATAGATAATAGTATATCTATTGGAACTTTTGCAGATAAATTAAAAGAAGCTTAAGTTAGTCCTATATATAAATCGGGTAACAAACAAGAACCAGGCAATTACCGATCGATATCCGTACTAAATACAATATCAAAAATATTTGAACGCCATATTGCTTCGCAAATGCAAATATTTTTTGATAAAACAGATATAATACATAAAAGTCAATCGGGTTTCAGAGGGAACCATTCCTGCCAAACTGCTTTAACATATTTAATCGAAACATGGCTTAAAGCTATCGACAATGGGAACTTTGTTGGTGCTATCTTTCTTGATTTAAGGAAAGCATTTGACATGGTTGCCCATGAAATTTTATTGCACAAACTCAAACTTTACCATTTCACAGATAGATCATTAAAGATATTTAAATCTTATTTATCAAACAGAACACAAATACTGAAACTAAAAAATACATGTTCTAAAAAGATGATTGTTAACTCAGGTGTTCCACAAGGGTCCATACTAGGCCCCCTTCTTTTTCTGATTTATATAAATGACATGCCTTTAGGATTTAATACGACAAATATAGACCTTTTTTGCTGATGACTCAACCTTGCATACATCCGCCGACAGCATTTCAAAAATACAATCTGAACTACAGTATAGCCTAGACAATGTCAATAACTGGTGTTCTATAAATAATATGTCCCTTCATCCGTCAAAAACAAAATGTATGCTTCTCAGCACAGTGTTAAAATAAAACGCGCTGAAAAGCTTAACTTGAAAACTGATGGTTCGATCATTGAAAATGTAAAATGTCATACAATTCTAGGTGTTACTGTTGATGGAACTCTATCTTGGCGTTGCCACGCTAGTATCGTTATTAAAAAGCTTAATTCCAAACTTACCCTTTTTAGAAAGGTTGCCTTTTATTTAACAGATGAGATGAAACTGTTATACTACAACGCATATATATTACCTATCATGGAATACTGTTGCAATGTCTGGGTACTTTGTCATAAATCTGATACTAAAATTCTTCTAAAATTTCAACTCTACAAAAACGCGCTGCAAAATTAATCAATAAAACAAAAGCAGGTGACTTTCAGGTTCTATTAAGAGAATCAAATATCTTATCCTTTGAACATAGATGCAAATATCATATTGCATTACTGGTGTTCAAATGCAAAAAAGGCAATTGTCCTACTTATATCACTGATTTACTAAATTTTGTTAATAATAACCACTATGGTCTCCGTTCATCCACTTACAAAGATCTTCATCTTGCTAAACCTAACACAAACTATTTGAAACAAGCGTTCAGTTATAAAGCACGTATTAAACTTCTCCAAAACATTTGCACATTCAGGAACATTTTGAAGGAGTTTCTCATGCAGACATAAATCAAGTTATCATATGTACAATGAAATATATGCAGCATTTATAAATTGTATTATGTATATATATATATTGTTTAAAAACAAGAATAGTTAAGATGTTTAAAAATCTTAGTTATCATAAACATTGTATTGTGCTTTATCACGGTTGAGCTGTTAATATAGGAAATGTCAATCATTTTGATGTTATTTTATACAATGGACATCATAAACTATAAATATATATATGTATCATACTTGATGAAGAGGCAGTTATTCGTGATATGCTTCTTTTAGATATTATGATTTTTGTATATGAATAATTAAAAAATATATATAGATAAGACTACATGTCATAAGTTGATGCGTGTTTGTCGAAAGTAATGAATATGTTTATATGTTGGTATGCATGCATGTTAATTAGTGTGTGAAACTGTGAACTTTTGTATGTGTATGAATAAATGTACCTATAGGGATATTTAAATGAAGGCCATACTGGAAATAAGCAGTATGAAACTTTTTGTACACTTAGTATGTAACCTTCACAAAATAAAGTTATTGTTGTTGTTGTTCTTTTAGCATGCTAGGTGTATAGTACCCATACATGGGACCTCGGTTTTTGTCTCATCCGAAAAACTGTTAGTAATTTTAGTTGGTCAACCCCTGGAATCGAACCCGCTACCTCGAGATTACAAGTCTCGTGCTCTGCCGATTGAGCTAACCGGCCATTTCTCTACCCGAGCCCTTTTTTTAGTTCTTCGCCGGCCTTTAACACCAGTTTTTACTGGTTAAGCGAATCGAATTAGGCGGGAAACAATTTCTTATGACTGGAACACCAATGGAAAGTTATTTTATCATTTCGCGTATATTACGTATTATACCATGAACTGGCTGAATGCAATCGATCATTCCATGTCGATATTAAAGAAATGTGTTGTGTACATGTGTACAATAATGACAAAATGACGTTCCAGTGAGCACTTTTGAGATATTTTGGAACTTTAAATTGTAGCACAATTTTGCATAACAAATTTGGGATATTTTGTTACTGTGAATTACATAAATTTCGCATGACGAAAAATTCGCGATTTGTGAGCAGACAAACATATTTGGTAATAATTCACGAAAGGAGATTTCTCTTATAGTACATCTATTTGAAATGAATATTCCGCGAGATAAGTCAGACAATCGCGAAAATAGCGAACATTAAATCATCGCAAATATTACCCAATAGATAGTATTTGGCACTGGAAAGATATCTATTTTAAATGAGTTTTGTGATGAAAGAATCACAACCAAATCTATAACAGAAATACTGTTACTGGAACGACCATCAAAAATACGCTGGACAACGTCCGTGTTGTTTACGTCAAATTTATGACGTCACTAGCATTTATTTCCTAATTATGAAATAACATCCATTCCAGCAGTGTTAGTCGTTTAATAAACAATGATTTCGAATACTGATACGCAGTAATTAGCCACGAAGGCCGAAGGACTGAGTGGTTTATAACTGCGGATCAGTACGACAAATTTTAGTTTATTAGACGATAACAACGCTGAAAAGGATGTTATTTCGGTTCTGGCATGACCAGATATTACACTAGGTGAATAAATGCAAAGCTTTATTTCCTACGCGAACGCTCTTTTAACGTCATGCGACACAATATGACGTTGTTTATGGTTTAATAAAACATCATTTTTCTACTCTTTGTATATAGAGACAAAATCACAAGTCATGTTAGAATTAAGAAATTACATCCGTTCCAGCGGTGTTAGTCATTTAATAAGCAATGGTTTGGAGTACTGATATGCAGTAATTAGCCACGAAGGCCGAAGGCCTGTGTGGTTTATAACTGCGGATCAGTACGACAAATTATTGTTTATTAGACGATAACAACGCTGAAAAGGATGTTATTTCGATTCTAACATGACCAGATATTACAAAAAGTGAATAAATGCAAAGCTTTATTTTCTACGTGAACGCTCATTTAACGTCATGCGGCGCAATATAACGTCATGTTTACAGCATATCAGTTCCCGCGTTGTTTATGGTTTAATATAACATATTTTTTCTACTCTTTGTATATAGAGACAAAATCGTGAGTCATGTTAGAATACTAATTATCCAATTGTAAAAAAAACATTATTTTAATTGAAGTCCAAACTTGCGCAAGACAAAACACGCGTAAGACCTGTACAATATAATTTAATGTGTTTCCGTACTGCTGTCCAGTAATATATCATATTCGTTTAACTTACATATCTTTTTTAAAGGCATATGCATAGGTTGTAAGGTCTATGGTTTATTTTATGTTTTTCGGTGGTTTATCGAAATATAACGGTGGATTATATCCTGATAAACTCACTGTTCACTCAGTGAAATTATCAAAATCTTCTACCCGGATTAACATCAAAAAGTAAACCGAGCGTAAAGAATGTTGGAAACCATACGTCGATGACGTCGTTAAAATGACGTCATAAATGTTTTGCTTTCTGATGACGTTTCTCGCGATTTTCAACATTTTATTTAAACAAATTCAACAAAAATACAGTTTTAAACATAAAATAAACAGAAAAATTGTTGGTATCGATGTCATATCACGATAATTTCACTCGTGAACACCAAAAGTAGTTATTTTCACTCGTGGCTGCGCCACTCGTGAAAATATCACTTTTGGTGCCCACTCGGTGAAATTATATCGTGATCTTACATCGAAACCAACAATTATCCTCTATATATTTTAGTTCAAATAGATTTCATTGAATATTCTGACATTTTTTGTTCCATATTTTATCAAATGTGTTATTTGGACATATTTGGAGCTGTTGATCACCTGAAATGTACAAGGCATTTTTTAGATAGTATATTTTATATATCAGTTGGATATATTTAATAGCATGAACACTAGATGTTTACTCAAAGACCGAACATAAATCACCAAGAAAAGCATTGGAAAAGTCCCTAACCGTTGACTGATTCGCTTTCGCGAAAACATGTAATAATTCACTTGTGTCATTCTACTATGATTTCATTTAACACAAATTTATAAGGTATATTTTTACGGTTTCAAACTGTAAGAGTTGCAAACCTCGACCTCAAGTCGCATCCTCACCTCACGTTATCAAAAGGCAGATAATTCAAATTCCCGTATAATTAGTATATTGTTGAATACGAAAAGATTTACTACATCCGAATAACATACAAGAGGGCCAAGATGGCCCTATATCGCTCACCTTGGTACAAGTCCACTTGCCTGGTGGAAGATCACTAGACAATGTTATATACCAAATAGGTTTTCCTATGTACGTCTTTGTAAAACAAGTGCCCCCCCCCGGGCAAGGTCAATTTTGACCCCAGGGGCATAATTTGAACAAACTTTGAAGAGGTCTACTAAGCAATGCTAAATGCCAATTATCTAAGCTCTAGGCCTTTTGTTTTCAGAGAAAAAGATTTTTAAAATTTTTCCTACATAAGCCTATGTAAAACTAAGTGACCCCCGTGCGGAGTCAATTTTGATCTGGGGGTCATAATTTGAACAATCTTGGTAGAGATCCACTAGCCAATGCTACATGCCAAATATCTAAGCTCTAGGCCTTGTGGTTTCAGAGAACAAGATTTTTAAAGTTTTCCCTAGAGAAGCCTATGCAAAACTAAGTGACCATCCGCGCGGGGTCAATTTTGACCCCAGGGGTCATAATTTGTACAATCTTTGTAGAGGTCCACTTGACAATGCTACATGCCAAATATCTAAGCTTTAGGCCTTGTGGTTTCAGAGAAAAAGATTTTTAAAGTTTTTCCTATAGAAGGCTAGAGATCCACTAGCCAATGCTACATGCCAAATATCTAAGCTCTAGGCCTTGTGGTTTCAGAGAACAAGATTTTTAAAGTTTTCCCTAGAGAAGCCTATGCAAAACTAAGTGACCATCCCCGCCGGGTCGTTTTGACCCCAGGGGTCATAATTTGTACAATCTTTTGTGAGGTCCCCTTGACAATGCTACATGCCAAATATCTAGCTCTAGGCCTTGTGGTTTCGAGAGAAGATTTTAACCTAAATTTTGTGCAAAATCTAAGTGACCACCCGCGCGGGGTCAATTTTGATCTGGGGGTCATAATTTGAACAATCTTGGTAGAGGTCCACTAGACAATACTACATGCCAAATATCTAAGCTCTACGCTTTGTGGTTTCAAAGAAGAAGATTTTTAAAGTTTCTCCTATTTGTTGCTATAGCAACCAGAGTTCTGCATTGAATAGAATTTTTTGAACATCTTTGATATAGCTTTATGCAAGGAACATCCATGTAAAGTTTCATTAACATTGGCTCAGTGGTTTCAGAGGAGATGTCGTTTGAAGGAAATGGTGGACGGACGGACAGACGTACGACGGACCCCGGACGGAGAGCGATCCTTATAGCTCACTCTGGCACTTTGTGCTAGGTGAGCTAATAAAAACAGAATACACATTTTAAACTACATTAAAAATGTATAGATATGTATAAAGCTGTTTTAATCCGAAAGGGCTCACATAGTATAAATTTCAAAATTATGGCGTCAGTAATCCTTGTTGAATTAATGAATCGGTTTTCGGAATTCCAGATAAATTAAGAACGACGGCAATTTTATGATGCAATTAAATGCTGGAAGTAAGATAATTCTTAGAATTCAGTTGAACTAAGCATTTTTCATGTGTCTAAACTGTATTTTCATATACCACGATGACTTTGCTTCTTTAAAAATAAGCTCAAAAGTTAGAAGTTTGCGCAATCATTTAGTTACTCTATCAGGGAGAACCCCACTGCGAAATTAACACAATAAAGACTTTAGCAATGTTCTACAAGAAAAACTTCAGCATATATAAATGTACATTTCAGTTCTTTCATGTAAGTAGGAGTGCAAGGAAATATTCGTTGCCCTAAAGACAGAGGAGAAAACAGAGGCCATTTTTGAAAATTGATGCAATGTAATTTAAGAAATTGAATTTTAAACAATCTTATATTATATTTCTTGAGTTTGGCGTTTCTGTTTAACAGTCAAATTTGAGCGCTCAGCAAAGGGATGTATCAAAATGTCTGATTGGAAGTCTTTCGAATCAAAGGAAAGATGGCAATCATAACGAAAGATGGCAATCATAAGGAAAGATGGCAATATAAGGAAAGATGGCAATATATCAGGTTATATATTTCATGATAATATGCAAAAAAAATAAATGTGTTATCTATGAAATTTACTTTCTGCACAATATCCTGTCATCTCCATTATTAGATGCCCAATGCAACATTATTTATTAAGCTCTGTGGTTTTAGCCATTTCTGAACGATTCAGATGCGTTTCCAAGAACCTATATATCTATTGTACAAAACTGTCAAACTTGGAAAAGTTCTCTCCCAGTCTGTGTGATGTGAAGACGGTTTTAATTTAGAAAAACATGGCCCTTATACAAACTCTCTAGATGCCCCCCCTCCCATCCCACTATAAACATGTAGAAAAAGTTAAAAGCTATCACAGTGTTTATTCAAATAATTATAAATCATAATATGATCTTGCATGTCCTTTAAACGTAAGGCCAAACACTAGACTCTTTCTTTTCGTGAATATGTCTACAATCATGTCTGCATTAACTCAATGTCCATATGAATGTTCACAAGTCCAATACGCCCTGTAGTCAGGCAGGCTCTCTGGTACGTCTTAAACCTTCTCGTGCTTTTTGATAACTGACGATGTACACCAGGATTTCAGCTTGGGGCGTAACATCTTGGAAACATTTCGGAACAGTTTCTATACTCGTGAAACCGGTGCGTTAAGACATTGATATACAATAGGGTTATTAATATTATAATGCGATCCAAAATGCCGGATTTGCGGAGTGCGGACCGCGACAAGAGTAAATCCGGTTTCTGGATCACATTCCAATAATAACGACCCTTTTATTATATACTCTTGGTTACTTGCCAACACAAATGCTTTTAATTCTTAATGACGTTTAAGAATAAAATAGAAGTTGATTAAATTAATTATAATTAGCGTGAAATAGGTGTTGCATGCGACGTCATTTATTTGACAACATTGCATAAACAAGACGCAACGATGAGCATCGTTATTTACGGCATAGTCATGCAAAACAAAGGGAAACGATTTGTCGCCGATTTTTGAAAAAAATACATATGTATGAATGTTAAGTATATAATACAATGTTTTTTAATTAAAGGATAAGCATACAATGTATACGCTTTTAGAACTGCTAAATAAATTCCCCTATTTCGTTAGCCGAGCAAGGAAATTTGGCATTCTTAAATTAAGAAATAATAAATGTGTCCCTGTATTTTGTCGTTGAATAAAATACAGGCAGGAGTTAGAATGCGTACTAATTAAACCACAAGTGCGTAGTACAAGTGATTTAATTTTTCGCATTCGAACGACTGGCTGTATTTTATCTAACGATTAAATATTGGCACATATTTATTATTTCGATTCTAACACGTCATTTTCTTTGAAAACTATCTGGAACTATTTTCAACGCGTAGCAGTACATCATTGTTACTTCAAAACCCTAAATGCGATTGGACTCGCTTGTTCATTATGTCACTTCGTAGAACGCCGTCCTTGGATAAACGTGCTGTACTTTATCGTAAAATAAAATACAACCTATTCCCTATATGTTTATATAGGAAACACAGCCACTCGTATTAGAATCATTTTTAAATAAGTCCGTTTTGACAGATCTGAGAAGTATTCAGATTGTGACAATTTCAAGTAGGACACAATGGATAGTCGGTACTCATTGTTCCATATTCAGGTACCCAGGGTGAATGTTATGACAGTTTTAAATAATTCAGGCCTCTTCACAGATACATATGTAGGATCTGCTCGTCCTTTGAGAAAATTATATGTTTTAAGACTGCGGGCTTTCATTAAAATTAAGTTCCATATCGTTCTACTTGAGCGAGGAAAATTTGAGCATTTTAAAACAATTTTTTGCCTTTTTTGCGAGAACAAACAGGTACGATCCGGATCTATCGATTTTGATTCTCACCCCCTCATCCTTTTATTTTTATTGCATTTTCGGGACATATAAGTTTTCGATCTTTGCTTGCGATGTATACGCACGTGCGTATTGTGCGTAACGGCAGTTACGTGCCTGCTAGAGCTACATAGAATATATTCAACTTCAAAAAGAAACATTTTTGACAACTGTTTTCATGTACACATAGGTTTTTACATTTTTTAGTTTTAGTTTCGTGAAAGTCTTTTCAAATTAATAACTGATGCCTACAATAAGGAATACTGCATATTATTCAAAACACTGATTGAGTATGAATTTTCCATTTCTCCTGAAGCTTGGGATATTTTACCTGTTCAATAGTTCATAAAATGTATTTATGTTTTAAAACACCTAAACATTTAAATATCTGTCAGAAATACAACCTGAACTAAGTATCTCTGCTAACTATTAAGCTGTGGCATATTGAAAATCATGAAATTTCGCAAACAAGTGTACTGTATTATTAAAAATATTACACATGGTCATAAGTAAGAATCTAAAAAAGCAACAGTCTAAATATATGATTAACTGGCAAAATGTTTTAATTAAAATTTAGAAATTTGGATTTTATTTGTTAGCTACACTTGTCTTTTTTCTAGCCGAGAAATGCTCATCTTAACAAGATGACATACAAAACCTATGTTTCAACACCATTACCTCAAGGTCAAGGTAACACTTTGGTTTTTAGTGTCCCCTCACTTTGAAGGACTTCCATTAAAGTTTGGTCAAATGTTCATCTTATCAAGGCAACGTGTAGAACCCATGTCCCAAGCCCGCTTGGACAAGGTCAAGGTCACACTTGGGGTCCTTAAAGGATTTCAATGAAACTTAATATGAATGAATATGACATTCTTAAGGGTCAAAGGTCATGAGACTATATTTCTTAAATCTTTTGAAGGATTGGGTCGAAATGTTGCCTCGATCAAGGTCAAGGTCACATTTTTGGGTCAAAGCTTCTTAGACGACTTTACCTCCTTGACCCTTTGCAAAATTAACATTAAACTTAGGTCAAACGTTCAGATTAATAATGTGACACGTAAAACATAATCATGTTCCAACTGTGCCAGCTTAAGACCAAGATCACAATTAAGGGTCAAAGGTCATGAGACTATATTCAGTGCTTTTTGTAGGAACTTAAAGCCCGTTCCAACATATTTTGGTCATATTAACAGTTAACCGAACCATCGTCCCTGGAAAGAACCAGTACTAGACTGCTCTCCTCCGTAAGGAACTGCCAACTTTCTCACATAAAGACCCATGACCATCAATCTATGATATGTTACAGTGATTTCAAGTCATCAACTCTAACCAGTTGACCACGGAGGCGGACTTCAATGATAGCTCTATTTTGTTCCTGTTATATGAACCAATAACTGCTGACAGTTTGTCCTACCTAAAAACAGTATTTACATTGAAATGAAAAGAGAATAAGGGTCTGGCTTACTTTATACTAATTTATTTATTCTCGATTGCGAAACAAGTTCTTACAACTTATATTAATCGCTCTCGAGACTCATTCCAGATGGAATCAACCTCGAAGAGAGAGAGGCAATGTGGATTTAATTGTGTCTTGCCTAAGGACACTACCGACATGGCGATGGTAGGGATCGAACCCGGGGCCCTTCGATCCTGAGGCGAACGCGCTACCATTGCGCCACGGCGGCTCCAAAAGGGTCTGGCTTGATTCTCATAGTAGAATAATCTAGAGACATTGTGGTATACTTTTACAAAATGACAAGTCACTGTTCTAAAACTAGAGCATAGTTTTATGTGCGTTAACTACCACAATTGTCGTTTAAGGTCATCGCTCTACCAGTACCCTCAGTGCTTTGAATGAAAATACGGAAAACAGTTCAGAATAAAACATGTTCCAAATGTGCCAGGACCCATATGCGGAATGAGCAAAGGTTCGTCTTTGTTTTCTTTTATTTTCAGACAAATGATGCTCTTGATAGTACAACTTTCCAAATCTCGTTTTCAGAAACAATCTAAAAAATATATAAAATGCTATAGAACAATACTGATATATATCACTTACAATTCATGTTACCCTGCCGTTTGCCTGCAGAAAATCCATTGACTTATAGCAAAGAGCTCGACTCGGCGATAAATTTATGTTTAGTATGTACACTCCGGTAAACTGTACACGATACTCAAAGGCCACATTGAGTACTCCATATGAAATTGTCATCTTTGCACTCAAAAGTCTGGTTGCTAGTTGGGCTCCAGTGAACCCAATGACGCTGTTAAAAAATCGGAAACCCTTTGTTTTTACCCAGTATCATACGTTTGCTCTTTTCTTTTTCTTACCGGTTTGGAGTCAAAGTGATCCGTTCTCATTACTTTGTCCTGAAAAATTGTTGTGCAAATAGCTTGTTCAGTTCAGTTCAGTTCCTCGATCGAAGCCAGTTATGAAAATCCGGCTATCATTGGTATGTTAAAGCCGCTGCAACAGCAGTTTGGAAATTACAATGTAGGCCTATATCCCTTCTGTGTACTATTTTTACACAGTGTTATCTTTACGTAAAGATATGAAATGTGGACATATCAAGTTAAAATCACTAAAGCAACAAAGACATATCTTTGTATACATAATAAGTCCGATAAAGGTTTGCTGCATGTAAAATATCGAGGGGTAACAGACACTGAATGTTTATGAATAATACATGTAGGTCGGAAAATTATTTAGATTTTATACAATTTATTGGAAAGTTACGAAAAATCCGCAGAGAAATTTGATAATCACGCTTTTTATCATGGGAGTTAAACAGTCATTTCCTAGACTTGAAATACCGAAAGAGAGAACATTTGTGGTAACGGGTGCAAACAGAGGTAAGTCATTTCAGCAATCAGAAATAATAGACTGTATTATTTACATGTATCAAAATACACGATTTACTATATAAATACTAAGAAGTTATTACTTATTATTCTAAGACACCAAACATTCAAATAATGATGGATAGTCATACATTCAGGCACTTTGGCTTAACATTAAGATACCAAAACAGATCCAGTGACTTCTCAAATAGACACACGGTCTATTTTGTTTGTTTTAGGTATCGGGTACGAAGTTGCCAAATGGATAGCAATGTTGGGAGGTACAGTGATTATGGCAGTTAGATCTGAAGATGACGCCATGAAGGTAATAACTATAACAACACCTACCAGCACCACACAGTACCAACAACACCTACCGGCACTGCACAGTACCAACAACACCTACCAGCACCACACAGTACCAACAACACCTACCAGCACTTCACAGTACCAACAACACCTATCAGCACCACACAGTACCAACAACACCTACCATCACCACAGTACCAACAACACCTACCAGCACCACACAGTACCACTTCCATTACTCTCTTCATTTTCAGGAGATAGCTTATTAAGACAGTACATTTAGTACATCAATTGATAATAAATCTTATTTGCAGGAGGCCCTTAAAACAGATTCAAAACAACAAATAGACAATAGAGATATCTGCCAGCTTATTTCAATTAACGATGCACGAAAGCTATGATGTCTTGCATTTATGAAGACATTTGGTAGATATTTCCGTTACATGAATTTCAAAATGATCGAGTGATATTTTCACATGTGAGGGGCGGAGGGAAGGATAAGAGTGGTCCTTTGTGTCAGTACTTCGCTAACAGCACTTGATTTAGTAACTATCCGTTTATTTTAATTACAGACCTACAGTTCATTAATAACACATAATGTTGCTCTTGTTTTTAATTATTTCAAAATCCCTCAAGGTTAAACATAGTTATGCTTGAGACTTTTTGACGAAGTCAAATACAGTGCTTTTATATTTTATGTAACCAGCTTTATGACACATCCTTCAGGAGCATGTAACACAACGTACGCAGCACTTTACATGAAATCCTCTATTATTTCATGAAATTTTCATGAAACCTGAAAATTAAGTGATGGAACATTTATGCTTCCGTAAGGTCATATGCTAACATCATAAGACATATAAAACAGGTCATTTTTTCATAATGAGGTCCGACCAGATCCGCCTCTGTGTTCGAGTCGCTGACTTGAAATCACTGTAACCTCTGACTTTGTCTCTTTAAGTGGGGAAGTTGGCAGTGTATTGCGGAGATTCGGAGCCTATTACTGGTTCTTCCTAGGACGATGTTAGGTAAACTGCCCGCCTGTTAAACTGACCTAATACTACAAATGTTACACTGGTTATTTTTAGCTACCAGGCATCTTTTTATAACAATAGCTCCCCCACAATTTACTGTCTACAGAGGTAGTAAATGTTGCAGGTTTAAAGGAAGCAGAGGCATTTCAGAATGTTTTAATAACCTGTGCAAATATAATTTACACACAGGGTCTGAATATTGTGAAAAAAAAAACTATTTGTTTATCAGAAATGCCAACCCTTACTTGTCTTAAATTCCAACTAGTGAATTTCAAGTTATGCTCCGGACAAGGAAACGTAACAAAGAGCAATAACTCTGTAGTTACTCAAATTATAGATATGGTTCTTATACACTGCACTTCCTTTCATTGTGCTTGACCATTGTATGAAGTTTTATTGAATTCCAACCAGTAGTTTTTAAGTTATGCTCCGGACAAGGAAAGGTAACAAAGGGCAATAACTCTGTGATTAGTCAAGATAGAGTTATGGTTCCTGTGCATGTGCACTGCACTTCCTCTCAATGTACTTGACCATTATACGAAGTTGTATTGAATTCTAACCAGTAGTTTTCAAGTTATGCTCCGGACAAGGAAAAGTAGCAAAGGGCAACTACTCTGTAATTAGTCAAGATATAGTTTTGGTACTTGTGCACTGCTCTTTCTCTCATTGTGCTTGACCATTGTATGAAATTGTCTTAAATTTCAACTAGTAAATATCAAGTTATGCTCCGGACAATAAAACGTAACAAAGAGCAATAACTCTGTAAATACTCAAATTATAGATATGGTTCTTATACACTGCACTTCCTTTCATTGTGCTTGACCATTGTATGAAGTTTTATTGAATTCCAACCAGTAGTTTTCAAGTTATGCTCCGGACAAGGAAAGGTAACAAAGGGCAATAACTCTGTAATTAGTCAAGATAGAGTTATGGTTTTTGGCCTGGGGACTGAAAGTCCCCTAGGCCTAAGTTAGCATACCACATTTCAAACACTGCTGACAATTTAACTGTGCTATGTGCGAATAACAACTGTAAACATGCGCTATGCGAAAGTAGTGCAAGACAGACCAGATCAATCTTTTGTTTGAATGTCGCATACGATAAGAACATACATGTATTACAAATAAAAACAGTACATACAACTTCAAACGATTGCAGAAAGGCCTATAGCTTACGGGCTGCATTACACATTTTTTCTGTTTTAGAAATTACTGCGCTGTTAGCTGATTACGGAAGATAATCATATGCATATCACGGAAAAGTACGGATATTTATGGAATTTTACAGAAACGTACGGAATTCGATATAAGAGTTTGTAGTTTGATTTTCAAATTTCTGATGTTATTTCATTGACAACTTTCTTATTTACGACCAAAAAATAAATTTCTTTAAAAAAAAAGATACAATTTACCGAGAAGGAACTCACGTGATCAAAATCACCCGCCATTTATCGAGGACGCTGCATGTCAAGGCCCAGTGAACGGTTTCACAGATAACAACTTCAAGGTAACCAGGAATCATTTTTGTCGAGCCCGCTTGCGGTGAGCTCGACATAGTTGTCAATTTTGGCGGTTCGGTGTATGTGCGTGTATCCGTCCGTGCGGTCGTCCGTCCGTTCTATTTTGTCCGGACCATGTCTTTTTCATGCATGGAGGGATTTTGATGTTACTTGGCACAAATGTTCACCATCATGAGACGGAGTGTCATGCGCAAGAACCAGGTCCCTAGGTCTAAGGTCAAGGTCACACTTGGAGGTTAAAGGTCAAATTCAAGAATGACTTTGTCCGGAGCATATCTTTTTCATGCATGGAGGGATTTTGATGATTTTGATGTTACTTGGCACAAATGTTCACCACCATAAGACGGAGTGTCATGCGCAAGAACCAGGTCCCTAGGTCTAAGGTCAAGGTCACACTTAGAGGTTAAAGCTCAAAGTCAAGAATTTCTTCTTCATGCATGGAGGGATTTTGAAAAATGTTCACCACCATGGGCTACCCTTGTTTTTTAGAATGACTTCCCTTTGTTGTTACTATAAATAGCTCATATTGTAACTTTTTTATTACTTGCCGTAGAGTAAAAGCGAGACCATTTTTCTGTGGTGCAACATGCATGTTACATCCAATATTTAGGTGTTTTTTGACCCATCTCTACTTAGTAAGGAGTTAGTCCTTTTGACAGCTGGCGGGCTCGACATGTTGCACGTTGGCATCTAGTTGGTTTTCCCTGTTATACACATTGTACAGTACTGTATTTATATATCATTGTTAGTATTGCTTTGTTTATTTCTGTTTCAAGGTCTTGTCCTTGGTACACAATAATTTTCGATCCACATCATCAGATATCGCTTGAAGTTGAACAAAGCGCAGATTGAATTATTTTTATTGTTCTCTCAAACAACTGATATTGTTGACGATGTGATTATTTTTCATTTAACGTACGTTTTATAATAAAACAAACTTCCTTGCTACCCACATATTTGTGAATCATTCATTCTGTGTCATATACTAAATTTCTCCCTATGCACATTTCGACCCGCGCTTTAGGTAAGGTTCAGCGTAAATCACGAAGGTCAAAAGTTGTTTTTAGGGGAGTTAATCTATAACCCCCAGGCCTTCAGCGCTCACAGTGCTTTGATTAAACACTGCACTTCCTTTCATTGTGCTTGATCATTGTGTGAACTTATTGAATTCCAACCAGTAGTTTTCAAGTTATGCTCGGGACAAGGAAAGGTAACAAAGAGCAATAACTCTGTTATAAGTGAAGATAGAGTTATGGTTCTTGTACACTGCACTTCCTTTCATTGTGCTTGACCATTGTAAGAAGTTGTATTGAATTCCAACCCGTTTCGGGGGTATAACAATGCGACCAGGAATTTGATGTGTATATTGTCGTAATTGCAAGACATAGTGTAATTTAAAAAAGAAAAACCTTGGTTTTATTCAAACAGTTCGAGGCTAAAGCATAGCTTCACTGCAGAATCTGTTGCTTTTCTTCTCTTTGAGTCGCCTTTTGAAATTTTCCACAATTTATCGTTCCATTCATTTGTGTCCGTACTATTCTGTTTGGATTTTGCAACATCATAGATGAATAAAACAATATTATGTATTATTTTTATTTTATAGGCAATGCGTCAGATGGACAAAGATTATAAAGAGGAGAAGGCAAAAGGGACTCCTGGTTTGGTCGATACTGCAGAGTTATCTCTTATTTTCATGAGGCTAGATCTGTCTTCTCTCCGGTCAACAGAGGAGTTCGTACAAGCATATAAAGATTCCGGCAGACCGCTCCATGTTCTTATTTGTAATGCTGGTGTAAGTAAAGCTAAACCAGGTATGTTACAACTCTATAATGCAAATAATTACGTCACACCAATGCCCTTGTTAAATCATTCATTTCAAAACTATTATAAGTTTGTTTTTTTTATTAACGGGTCGGGTAATTAATATTACCCGACCCATTAATAAAAAAAATATAGACGAGTAATATATAAAATGATGTCATGTTTGCTTCGATATTTTATTGAAACAAACTCAACAAAAGTGGAGTTTTAGACATAAAATAATTAGAAAAATTGTTGATAGCGGTGTAATATCACGTTAATTTCCCCTGTCAACACTATAAATAGTTAATTAGTCATATATAGCTGCAGCAATCGTGACAATATCGCTTTCGGTACCCAATCGGTGAAATTATAACATGATATTATACCGGAATCAACACTTATCCTTTATATATTTGACGTATGGTACAAGAAATAGAAATTTCAATGTACATTTCCTGCCTTGCCATTAATATCAATTTCAATATACGGGTTATTGACCAATCAAACGAATGGACTTTTCGTCGAGTTGTTTCAAATCTTGTATTAATTGTGTATATGTCCCGTACAGCATGGGACCAGTATAAGACTGGGCGGCGAGTTTTCCAGAGATCAGAGTCACCATGCTAAAATGACCCTAAGCCATTACAGAAACAAAGAGCATCACTTGTTTACTATCAGTCAAATAAGAATTACTTTTAGCGTATTTGTAACAGCTTACAAAAAATTCTAAACACCTACATGCTAAGAGGTCCGTTTAAAATTAATTTCAGTTGAAAAATTAATATTCCTTTAAAATTCGATTTGTTTTTTCATTATTTTCAAATCCTGCCGCTTGCAAAACTTCTTAATCAGAAAAGAAAAGTTATATTCTCTGCTCATACATTCTGCGGGTTTTAAGGAAAATAAAACAAACGGTAACAGCCATTGGTTAAAACTATCCCGACTTTATACCATATCCGAGAATAAACGAAAGCGCTCTACATAATATCTCTGAACATGCGTAAACACCCTGGACCCGAGTTTGCATTTACTTTAGTCTTACTGTCTGAGTCCAAGTGTTGCATACATGTCAAAAATAAACAAATCTATACACATACTTGGCTCATCCTATGGTGTTACAATAAGCAGCCTTAAGTTTCGCATGCATATGCAGACCTTTTCCTATACAATATATATTGTCTGCAAAATCTAATACCCTTCTTTGTGTATATTGTCTGCAAAATCCTTCTTTGTTTATATTGTCTGCAAAGTTCGTCTGCAAAGTATACCGTTCCGAATCCTATGGACAACACCCTTACTACCTCCGTACTATCTTTGCTGCAAGTTATTTTCTAACGATATCAATGTTTTTACTCCTGTTTTTAAAAATGTTAGGCCTATTTATTAATGATTGTGGCAAAATAGCTGAGCTATACACTTTAATTGGGCGAAAAACACATGCTCCACTTCCGTGAAGATTGGTTCCACTTTCGAGGAAAAAATATGTAGAAAATTGTGGGAAACATGAGGTCACGTGCTCCTCCATGGCAACCGTTATAAGCAGTCTTTAACTACACATGGCGCTGATGCTGATGCGCCGTGTAATAATAATACATTAATTCAATGGATACGAATGTTTTCTGTATTATATACCGATTACTTCAATACTGCAATTTAGAGAACGAAAGGCTTGTATTTCATTTCAGAATTGACCGATGACGGATTTGAATACATGCTACAGGTTGAATTCCTTTAAGGACCTCTTTGCTTGATATTCTATATTATCGATATATATTTAATATATTTTGCACTACCAAAGCCTCTGGCGAATTTCACTCTGCACTGTCCTAACATATTAATTGTGAGAATCAAAGCATTGAGAGTACTGTAGGGAGACAGGGGAACATGTGCTTTTATGAGAAGCTGATTTTTATCAATAATCATTTTCTAATGGGGTCGTGTAAACTCAATACAGCCCACACGTATTCATATGCAATGTTTTATAGTTCGATGAGATTTAAATAAATCTTACAAACGCAGATCAATAATGTTCCATGATATTTATATAGGTATAACTGCAAAAACCGTTTTTATGAGACATTACTGTACATTAGTTTGATTATTTGAAACTAATATATGCACATTGTTATATAATTTTGGCACGGTTGTCGAAAGACAGTCGTTCCAGAGTCAACAAAATTGTGTAAACCGATTTTGGTGTTACTATGTTGCTGAAGACACAGGCAACTCCGCCGAAAGAATAGTTTTAAGCGAAGTAATATCTGCAAAAATATTGTATCAATGTTTTCATCCCAGGATCAGGACAGTTTGCCTATGTAAGCCACAACGTTATCGCACATTCGTATAAATGCAGTGGGTTACCGATATAAAACTTTTATGCAACAAAGTTATTAAAATTTCTGCTTCTGACTGCATATATTTTACTGTTTTTCTATTTACAACAACTCTTTTATTCAAATTTTCGGCAATACTGCCTTTTTCAAGAAATTTGTCTGCACTTTTACAATTTACATGTTGACCATCTTTATGACAAGCTTAGAATACATGTGCATCATTAAGTTATGTGAGTGCATCATTACGTAATGCATGTGCACCATTTTGTTATGTGTATACATAATTATGTTATGTCTATGTTATGTTATGATTGCCGAAAATTTGAATTAAAGAGTTGTTGTAAATAGAAAAACAGTTATACTAATTATTCCCTGAGGAATATTTGAAAGAATTTATTGTGCATATATTTTATATAAATAAGCATACCGACAGTTATTTCACCTCGTTGTTCTCCTTTATCGAGAAAGTTTACAATTGTGTTGATAAGAACATATTACAAATAAAAAGAGTAAATACAACTTCAAACGATTGCAGAAAGGTATATAGCTTACGGGCTGCATTACACATTTTGTCCTGTTTTAGAAATTAATGCGCTGTTAGCCGATTACGGAAGATAATCATATGCATATCACGGAAAAGTACGGATATTTACGGAAATTGACGGTTAAACATACGGAGCTCGATATAAGAGTTTGTAGTTTGATTTTCAAATTTCTGATGTTATTTCATTGACAACTTTGTTATTTACGAACGATTACATATATATTTACCTAAAAATAAATTTCTCTAAACAAAAGATTTAATTTACGTACATTCCCGAGAAGGAACTCACGTGATCAAAATCACCCGCCATTTATCGAGGACGCTGCATGTCAAGGCCCAGTGAACGGTTTCACCGATTACAACTACAAGGTAACCCAGAATCATTTTTTGTTTTCTCTGTTATACACATTGTACAGTACTGTATTTATATTTCATTGCTGGTATTGCTTTGTTTATTTCTGTTTCAAGGTGTTGTCCTTGGTACACAATAATTTTCGATCCACATCATCAGATCATATCGCTTGAAGTTGTACAAAGGGTAGATCGAATTATTTTTATTGGCTTAAACAATTTATAATGTTGACGATGTGATTATTTTTCATTTAACGTACGTTTTATAATAAAACAAACTTCCCTGCCACCCATATATTTGTGAATCATTCATTCTGTGTCATATATTGAATTTCATCCTCTGCACATTTCGACCCGCGCTTTAGGTAAGGTTCAGCGCAAAACACGTAGGTCAAAAGTTGTTTTTCGGGGAGTTAACCTATAGCCCCCAGGCCTTCAGCGCTCACAGCGCTTTGATTAAATATGTTATGTCCACACACTTGAATGATATGTGCACCCATCATTACGTTATATGATTAAAGCATTTTGTTATGTATGTGCATTGTGTTGTTGTGTGTGTGCATCATTAAGTTATGTGAGTGCATCATTACGTAATGCATGTGCACCATTTTGTTATGTGTATACATAATTATGTTATGTCTATACATCGTATCGTTATGTAAAGCATCGTTATGTTAAGCCTGTGCAACATTTCATTATGTTTTATGTCTGTAAATCATTACGTTATGTGAATGTGCCTGTAACGTACTATAACGAAATGATGCATACACATAATGAAATGACACACGGACATAACATTATGACGCATCAATATAACATAATAATGCACAAGCATAATATAATGATGTATAGGCATAACATAATGATGCACAAGCATAATGTAATGATGTATATACATAACATAGGGATGCACAAGCATAATGTAATGATGTATACACATAACATAATGATGCACAAGCATAATGTAATGATGTATACACATAACATAATGATGCACAATTATAATGTAATGATGTATAGACATAACATAATGATGCACAATTATAATGTAATGATGTATAGGCATAACATAATGATGCACAAGCATAATGTAATGATGTATAGACATAACATAATGATGCACAAGCATAATGTAATGATGTATAAGCATAACATAATGATGCACACGCATAATGTAATGATGTATAGACATAACGAAATGATGCACAAGCATAATGTAATGATGTATAGACATAACATAATGATGCACAAGCATAATGTAATGATGTATAGGCATAACATAATGATGCACACGCATAATGTAATGATGTATAGGCATAACATAATGATGCACACGCATAATGTAATGATGTATAGACATAACTTAATGATGCACAAGCATAATGTAATGATGTATAGGCATAACGAAATGATACACAAGCATAATGTAATGATGTATAGGCATAACGAAATGATACACAAGCATAATGTAATGATGTATAGGCATAACGAAATGATACACAAGCATAACATAATCATGTATAGACATAACGAAATGATGCATACACATAATGAAAGGATACACGGACATAACATAATGACGCATCCACATAACGTAATGACGCATCCATATAACGTAATGACGCATCCATATAACGTAATGACGCATCCATATAACGTAATGACGCATCCACATAACATAATGACGCATCCATATAACGTAATGACGCATCCACATAATGAAAGGATACACGGACATAACGTAATGACGCATCCATATAACGTAATGACGCATCCACATAACGTAATGACGCATCAATATAACGAAATGATGCATACACATAATGAAAGGATACACGGACATAACATAATGACGCATCCATATAACGTAATGACGCATCCATATAACGTAATGACGCATCCATATAACGTAATGACGCATCCACATAACGTAATGACGCATCCATATAACGTAATGACGCATCCACATAATGAAAGGATACACGGACATAACATAATGACGCATCCACATAACATAATGACGCATCCACATAACGTAATGACGCATCCACATAACGTAATGACGCATCCACATAACGTAATGACGCATCCACATAACGTGATGATGTACAGACATAATATAATGTATATGCATATAATGAAATTATACATACACATAATGAAATTTGATTTGAAAATCCTCACATCTAATGACCTTTATCTGCAATTTTGACACGTTCAATTTCATTATCCGAACTGAAACCACTTCCGGTTTGAAATAAACATCGGTATCTTGAGGGGCATAATACAATCAGTTCTTAATTTCTTAAATACCCACAGGCCTGAACAGTATTAATCAATGAAATAGTTATATAATACCTGTTACATGAAAAAAACATTGTTTATAATGGTCAACCAGCTTAACCGACTGCATTTGGATTTCTACATCGCGAAATCCGATGAAATTGTGAGCCATTTTAACAATTATAGCATTTTTTATATTTTTGTCCTAAACATTCACTCTCAACATCCACATATCAGATATAGACCAAGCAACTATTATTGTCTTCGAATATGCCAGTAGATTCCATACCTACCTTTAATTATATAATTTGACAGTGGCCACTGTTCTGTGCCTCCTGAAGACTCATAAACATTTGCTATTTGAATAGGCATAATCATCAAGTGTTGTTTACCATATGTACTCGTGCTGATATGTAATTGAAATTATCAAATTCTGACTGACAATTTATAGTTTTCAGCTCTAGCGGTTTAGTACTACTTTGTAAGTGCTGCATCATTGCAATCACAACAATATTATACCCCCCCCCCCTCGAACACAAAGTGTAAGCGAGTTATACTGGGTTCAGCTTGTCTGTCTGTCCACCTGATCGTCCGTCCGTCTGTAGACGAAATATTGTGGACACTAAATCTCTAAAACTATTGGTCAGAATTAAATGATAAGTGCAATGCCTAGATGTGCTTGGTTCGTGTTTCGGGTCACTAGGTCAAATGTCAAGGTCACAGGGGCTCGAGATAGTAAAATCTTGTGGACCCTAAATCTCCAAGACCCCTGGTCAGAATTTAATAATACTTCCCATAATTGATAAGTACCATGCATAGTTGTGCATGGTTAATGTTTCGTGTAACTAGGTCAAAGGTCAAGGTCACAAGGGCTTGAGATAGTAAAATCTTGTGGACCCTTAGTCTCCAAAACCCCTGGTCACTATTTACTAATGTGTGTGCGCTCTTAATCTCCTTAACGTCTGGTCACAATTTAATGATATTTTACAGAAGTGATAAGTACCATGCCTATTGTGCATGGTCTATGTTTGGGTTATCAGGTCAAAGGTCAAGGTCACAGTGGCACGAGATAGTAAATTCGTGTGCTCTCTTAATCTCCTAAACCTCTAGTCACAATTGAATGATATTTCACAGGCGTGATAAACACCATGCCTAATTGTGCATGTTCTATGTTTCGGGTCACTAGGTCAAGGTCACAGGGGCTCGACATAATAAAATATTGTGCGCTCTTAATCTCTAAAACCCCTGGTCAGAATTTAATGTTACTTCGCAGAAGTGATCAGTACAATGCCTTAAGTTGTGCAGGTCCAATAATTAAAGCATCACATGTTACATAAATTTTATATACTGTGTCAGTGGGGTGTTCGAAGATATTCACAACTTAGTGATAGTTCTAGTTGTAACTTAATGCAAGTTCATTTATAAATTTGCAATCTGAAACCCAAGTTTGCAAGACCAGCAAAGTTATCAATGTTCACATTTTAACGTCTGGGAATTTAGCAGTTCAGTATCTCACTTAGTAGTTGAACAGAATCAAACAAAACAAATGAGTTAACGTTTTCGCGTCTTAGAATGTTCATTTCAGTATTTCACTTCGAGTTGAGCATTTCAGTATTGCTTGTCTAAACTTAATTTCCTCGTGCAAACACAACTGTCCCACCAGTACGTTCAGTGTTTTGATAATATAAGCTGTATGCGAAAAATCTGCGTTCTACTTTTTAGATGGATGATTGTCCGTCGTCCGTCCGTCGTCCTTAAACATTTTGCTTCAAAAGACATCTCCTCCGAAACCACCGAGCCAGTGTTGATGAAACTTGGCAGGGATGTTCCTTTAAATGAAACTCTACCAAAATTGTTCAAAGATTTCCATTCCATGCAGAACTCTGGTTGCTATGGCAACACATAGGAAACACTTTAAAAATCTTCTTCTCTTAAACCACAAGGCTTAGAGCTTAGATAGTTAGCATGTAGCATTGCCTATGTGACCTCTACCAAGATTGTTCAAATTATGACCCCGGGTCAAAATTGACCCCCCGGGGGTCACTTGATTTTACATAGGTTTCTATAGGAAAAACTTTAAAAATCGTTTTCTCTGAAACCACATGGCCTAGACCTAAGATATTCAGTATACAGCATTATCTAGTTGATCTCTGCCAAGTTTGTTGAAATAATATCACCTAAGGTCAATATTGGCCACGCCAAAGGGGTCACTTGTTTTACATAGACATACATAGGAAAACCTTTAAAATACTTCTTCTCCGAAAGCATTAGATGTAGGGTTTAAATATTTAGTGTGTAACAGTGTCTGATAGACCTCTACCAAGTTTGTTCAAATCATGCCCCTTGAGTCAAAATTGACCACGCCTACAGGAGGGGGTCTCTTGTCTTTATTTAGAGTTTTTGGAGAAACCTCGCTTTCGATGATATTTCTTACAGCAACCAGTGACTTTCCTAGCAAACGGTGACTTTTTAGCAACCAGTGACTTCCACTAGCAACCAAGGCCTTTCGCTGGGAACAAGTGACTCTCATGGACTTTTTTTACATAAACATACAGGGAAGTAACAGCTGCGGCAAGTTTGACAAAGAAGTAAAGAGCGGAGTTCATTCGTTTGATTAAAGGAATTAAATACTATAGCAAGCTGTAAAATTGCAAATAAAACACAAGATAATTGAAAAATAGTTTATGTGTAAAATTGTCGACAAATTTTTGAACCCTGTGTATGAAATTGATTATAACTCTATATAATATTCAACGACGCGTGTTGTGATGCATGGGTTATTTAATTACGTTAGCTTAATCACCTTCGCTTTAAATTCACCGTAAGATTTGAATAGTTTGCATGTAATATGGAAACCCTGGAGGGATTTCTAACTTCAAAATTTCATTACTCCGAACTTCTAATTTCAGTACTTCAAAGTTCCTTACTTCTATCTTAAAACTTCTGACTACCTTACTGCAAACTTCACACTTCCTTATTGCCAACCTTTTACTTTGATATTTCATGTAAGAAGTATGGAATTTAGAAATCATGAAGGTAGAATTATAGAAGTTATGAGAATGGAAGTTAGAAATAAGGAAGTTAGGGGAATGGAAGTTAGAAGTAAGGAAGTTAGAAGGATAGAAGTAAGGAAGTTAGATGTTTGGATGTTAGAAATAAGGATGTTAGAAGTAGTTTAAGATAAAAACTTCATAATTCAAGTTCATTTCAATCAAGAGCTATGTTACTTGGATGATTGATAGCCACGAAGGCTTCACTAAAGTTTCAAATAAATCCAACCAGTGGTTACTAAGATATGTGCATGATAGCGGGTTACATACACAGCTTTAACCAAAATGCCTAAATTAAACAAGTGCCATAATTTGCATCAAATTCAGTCAAGAGTTATCTAACTTGCTTGTCTGATTCTTCTGAACACTTCAGTAAAGTTTCAAATCAATCCCATCAGCGGTTACATTATCCATGATATGCTTGCATGAAAAAGATAACAAAATTGCCTAAGTCCAACAAGGGCAATATTCTTAATTATATTCTGTCAAGAGTTTTCAAACTTGCTTGTGTGATAACACTAAACATGCATTTAAGTAAGTTTGAAATCAATACCATAAGTGGTTACTGACAGATATCCATGGTAGTAGCTTGCATGTAAAACTTCAACAAAAATGTCTGTAAATAACCAAACTATTGCCTGCATGGAAATAACCAAACTACTGCCTGCATGTAAATAACCAAACTACAGCCTGCATGTAAATAACCAAACTACAGCCTGCATGTAAATGACCAAACGATTGCCTGCATGTAAATAACCAAACTACAGCCTGCATGTAAATAACCAAACTACAGCCTGCATGTAAATAACCAAACTACAGCCTGCATGTAAATAACCAAACTACTGCCTGCATGTAAATAACCAAACTACAGCCTGCATGTAAATAACCAAACTATTGCCTGCATGTAAATAACCAAACTACAGCCTGCATGTAAATAACCAAACTACTGCCTGCATGTAAATAACCAAACTACAGCCTGCATGTAAATAACCAAACTACAGCCTGCATATAACCAAATTACAGCCTGCATGTAAATAACCAAACTACGCCTGCATGTAATAACCAAACTACAGCCTGCATGTAAATGACCAAACTACAGCCTGCTTGAAAATGACCAAACTACTGCCTGCATGTGAATAACCAAACTACAGCCTGCATGTAAATAACCAAACTACAGCCTGCATGTAAATAACCAAACTACTGCCTGCATGTAAATAACCAAACTACAGCCTGCATGTAAATAACCAAACTACAGCCTGCATATAACCAAATTACAGCCTGCATGTAAATAACCAAACTACAGCCTGCATGTAATAACCAAACTACAGCCTGCATGTAAATGACCAAACTACAGCCTGCTTGAAAATGACCAAACTACTGCCTGCATGTGAATAACCAAACTACAGCCTGCATGTAAATAACCAAACTACAGCCTGCATGTAAATGACCAAACTACAGCCTGCTTGAAAATGACTAAACTACTGCCTGCATGTAAATAACCAAACTACAGCCTGCATGTAAATGACCAAACTACAGCCTGCTTGAAAATGACCAAACTACTGCCTGCATGTAAATAACCAAACTACAGCCTGCATGTAAATAACCAAACTACAGCCTGCTTGAAAATGACCAAACTACTGCCTGCATGTGAATAACCAAACTACAGCCTGCATCTAAATAACCTAATTACAGCCTGCATGTAAATAACCAAACTACAGCCTGCATGTAAATGACCAAACTACAGCCTGCATGTAAATAACCAAACTACAGCCTGCATGTAAATAACCAAACTACAGCCTGCTTGAAAATTACCAAACTACAGCCTGCATGTAAATAACCAAACTACAGCCTGCATCTAAATAACCAAACTACAGCCTGCATCTAAATAACCAAACTACAGCCTGCATCTAAATAACCAAACCACAGTCTGCATGTAAATAACCAAACCACAGCCTGCATGTAAATAACTAAACTACAGCCTGCATGTAAATGACCAAACTACAGCCTGCATCTAAATAACCAAACTACAGCCTGCATGTAAATAACCAAACTACAGCCTGCATGTAAATAACCAAACTACAGCCTGCATGTAAATGACCAAACTACAGCCTGCATCTAAATAACCAAACTACAGCCTGCATGTAAATAACCAAATTACAGCCTGCATGTAATTAACCAAACTACAGCCTGTATGTAAATAACCAAATACAGCAAGCATGTAATTAACCAAACTATAAATATATAGCCTGCATATAAATAACCAAATACAGCAAGCATATAATTAACCAAACTATAGCCTGCATATAAATAACTAAACTATCGCCTGCATGTGATTAACCAAACTTCATCAAGCATGAAAATAACCAAACTACAGCCTGAATGTAAGTAACCAAACTACAGATATCCGAACTGGTATGCAAGAAATAATAATCTGGAATTTGTTCAGCAAGACCCGACAATTATAGCAAATTTATCGTGTCGTCACATTTACAGGCGTCGGCAGCATGAGCGATCACGTGAACAAAACAAATAGACGGTATAGCTTATTGTAAAACAACGGTAAAAACCGAGGAAAACATACAGGTCGTAGCCTAAGGGTCAAATTTAGACTTTCGACTGAGTTGTTGGGTGAACACAAACAAATTTGTTGTGCAACTGGCATGTTTTGCAGTTATTCTCATAATGACGTTTTATATCTACTAACAAATTACATACACGTTACCATCGCGTATTTAGATCATGACAGCCCTAATTCATAAAGTGACAGTCCTAGTTGAGAGCAATCTGCACGTTCACATCAGTGTGTAATGAAGTAAAACGCCTTTAAATATATACACCATCATGTGTGGTTTGAATTTTTTAGAAGTATGCATAGCAGAATATTTTTAAAGATCATATACACTTTTTCCATTCCTGCATTGAGTATACTGATTGCGGCTCTTCCAAATATCACGTAGAGATGATAATTGCTCTTTCCGCGAATTTTCTAAATATATACATTTGTCTGATTGATTATTTCAGGTGAACTATCTCAGACATTTTTAGAGTATTTTTTTATTAAATATCAAATGTTTGCACCGAAACTAAATTCCGAAAAGGCGCAACTACTTTGTTAAATAACAGAAATAGTTGTATTGTTATCAACTATGATTTAATGAAATAAACACAGCATTTGAATCAGTGAAAGTCCATTTGACCATTTGATATTTCATTTGTAGAAACAGCGAACTTTCTAAATGTTTACATGTATCTGATTGACATGAACCCGTAAATTGTTTCAGGTGAACTATCTAAGTCATTTCCTACTGACTGCTCAGCTATTACCAATGATGAAGAAAAACGACGTGGAAAGCAGGATTGTACTTGTGTCAAGTGATGCTCATAAGTAATGATAGTTTTATCTATATCTGTCACAAGGTGCATTAAGTATTTACTTTTGCTAACGACAGTTTTACAATTTCTTGTAAAAAGATAGTAAGGTTTGTGAAAAACATGTTTTAAATAAAAATTAAGCTTTCAGAAAACCGCTGAACAGGAACATTTTGTAAACTAATGGCTTGTGACGTGTCTGATAACATTTATGTTTTTTATCTGTATGCTATGTTTCATGCACTATTTCAAGTCTATTTTATATGAGTTCGCTTTGTACACTGGGGCAGTTTTATCTGAAATCGGCGCTGGGTAGTAGACTGGCTCTAGAACAAGAATGTTAGATATTTATTAGTAAAAGAGATATTTCAGGGCCTGGTGACCAGGCTAGCTTGTGACGTATAGGCGTGCGAGTTAATATACTAGACTGTATGTCCACAAAAATTAAATTGCTTTATCACTATAAATTGATTTTGTTAATTGATTTAAGGTTAAGAACGACGTTTTTGTTAAATCCTCCCAAAATAACCTTCCTTCCGTAGATTTACACAACATAATGTTTTCGAGGTACATGTATATCAAAAATATATGTTAACACTAATTTTGTAACGAACTTCTGTCGTACTTATTTCGTTTTAAAGTTGTTATAAGGGGAGGTTAGATGTAGTTTTATTTTTAGGAAATTTTTTATGACCTCAAGGCACTGGTCTTAAATAAAGAAAATAGAAAGATCTATTCAATCAGTTTGCATTTTAGGCAGGGTATGAATAATTGTTACTGATGGTATTGATATATGAATGACTTTTTATAACTTTACTTCAGGATGTGTCGGTATGAATATGAAAACATTAACTTCAACGGCGATTCTTCAAAATTTGGTGTTTTAGATTATTATGGCAGATCAAAGTTGTATCAGGTATATTACAATTTGTGTAAAATACGGAGTTACGAAGTTTTCAGTTTAACTTTTGCACACATTTCCAAATTTTTTCACTGTAGCTTCACTTACAAGAAAGTCAGTCAAAAGGTCATAGCTAAGGTCATACTATTTGAATATTGAAATTTGTTTGCAAACTGTATGTATGGTCCTGATTTCATTGGTGTAGCTTCAAACTATAGAAAATAGGTGAAAAGGTCAAAGGCATCTCATGTATGTGCTGAAATCTGTTTGCAAAACTTGAAAGATTTCCAAATTGTATCACTGTAGGTTCAAAAACAAGAAAGTCTGTCAAAAGGGTGTGGTTTATTGTGACTCTAGGGACAATAATAGTCATGGAAGGACCATTAGAATGCTACATTCTAAATATCTGAGCTCTGAACATTACGATCATAGAGACGCAGACTTTAAAATCTTGGACTGGACCAATGTTTACCAGTGGAATAATTTGAACAATTTTGGTAGAGGATTACTAAGCATTGCTAGATATTGAAAATTTAAGCCCATGCCTGATGGTTTTAGACATAAGATGATTTTAAAAGTATTTCCTCACATTGTATTTAAGTCTATAATAAACTGACTGAACTGTTCTGTGCACGTTCTGTGAAAATCTTTTGGAATGTTATCAAAGAAAAGCTAACAGAGGTCACTGTGACCTTGACATTGACCCACTGACTCAAAAAACAATGTAGATCATCAACTCAGTAAGGCCAACCATCCTATGACGTTTGAAGAATGTTGTTGGTAAAAACATCACAAAATACTGAGCGGAAATGATTCTCAACGTTGGAATCACTGTGACCTTGACATTTGACTCGCTGAGTAAAAATAATAGGGATCATCTACAGGTTGCATGCAAACTATGAATGACAAATGAAAATTGTGACATGCAGAGTGTTATTAAGGAAAAGCTCACGGAGGACAGTGTCATCTTGACCTTTGACCTACTGACCTCAAAAACAGAACGGATCGTCTACCCAGTTAGCCCAATCATCCTATGATGTTTGAAGGCTGTGGTGGTGCAGGTCTGAAGATCTTGAGCGGAAAAGATTTTCAAAGTTCAAATTTTTCGGGTCACTGTGACCTTGACCTTTGACCCACTGGTCCCAGATACAGTTATGATCGTCTACTCAGTAAAATCAATCATCCTATGAACTTGACTGTAGGTGATATAAATCTCAAGATGTTCAGCGGATTTTTTTTTTCGATTTTTGGGTCACTGCGACCTTGACCTTTGATCCATTGACTGCAAAAACATGGGGACCATCTACAGGTTGCAGGCAACCTTCTGAACAACTTTGACGAAAGTTGAACGAAAATTGTGATCTGTAGAGTGTTGTCAAGGAAAAGCTAATTTAAGTTACTGTGACCTTGACTTTTGACCAACTGACCCCAAAAATCAACTACATGTTGCATACAACATTCTGAGCGAGTTTTTGTGCTATATACATATACATATTTATATAAATTGTATTTCCCAATTGAATACAGTGATACTAATTTGTTACTTTTCTGTCCTTGATCGTGTTAATAGAAAAGTTCTGTTTTTATAAGTGTATTTTATGTTCTCCTATAATAATTTTTGGCGTAGGGCAAAGTTTTCTATCGGAGCCAAAGACATTACACCTTAGTAGAACTCATCGGGAATCTCTTCGGCTAATAAAGTAATCGTTAAAATATTTTCATTTCCCGTCCATGTTTAGGAAGAAGAGATATTCGTTCCCTGACATAGTAAATCATGTCCTCTACTTATTCTCCATACATATTATATGAGTTGAAATAATTTGAATCAGGCCACTGTTTTAGTGCGACACACGCGTCATGTCCGACTGAGGTCCATGTCAAGTTAATATCTTGAATACTAAAACTTAACTGGTGCAAAAAATTGTTTTGAATCTAGCAGCAAAACTTTGTTGGCAGTGTTTCTTTTTATTTTTGGATGGGGGTGGCTCATAAAGATTCCGATTCGTTCAAATCCTGTAATTGTTTTCTCTCCGTGGTAACTTTGAAAAGGAAGATATTTTTTTCAGATAATGCAAATGCACTGTTTACATCGACGTTTGCGCAACACTGATATTTCTATAACAAGTGCACATCCAGGAATGGTTGAAACGAATATTGGAGCCGAGTTCAAAGACAGGAAAGCCTATCAGATATTTGTAACAATGTCTCGTCTTGTAGGTAATAACACTTTATTGCTTTTGATGTCATCAGATTCTTTGTAAACTAATGGTCGTGTAATTTGATAAAGTATATAAACGTGGACAGACAATGAACAGGCAGATCTTGTTTTAGAATTCAAAGTATAGCCCCAGTTGTACGGTGTTCTGTTTGGGTTATCGCCTTTTCTCTAATAGTTCATAGGGCGATGATGCGAAGTAATGATAAAGAAGCGCGAAGTTACGATCGAAATGCGCGGAATAACGAAGGAAAACCCTCGCGTATCGTCAGCGTGACTTCGTGTATCATCTTCGTGTCTTCAAGTTTCGTATATGGCCAGCGTGACTTCACAATCGTTACTTCGTCAAAATAACTTCAAGTATCGCCATTGTGACTTCGCCCATCACCAACGTTACTAAGCATATCGTCTTCGTGGCGATTACGATTCGCGAAATCACGATGGCAATACGCGAAGTCACGCTGACGTTACCAAACTCCCCGCATCGATGACTTCTCCTTACAGTATACAGATGTCACCCGATCAAATCGCTGTCAGAAGTTTGTGACGATACGTGAGTTTTCCCTGTGTAACTCTCCGCATCATCATCGCGAACTACAAACATCGCTATTTCCTAACATTTTGTATCGCCATCGTGACTTTGCGCTTCGTCATCCTTACTTCGCGTATTATTATAGAGAGAATGCTTTCGCACTTACGGAACACCGTTTCTCTGTATTTTTCAGCAAAAGCCGGTTTTTTTGTTTAAAAAGCTTTTAAACAGTAATAACAATAGAATCACAATTATTTAGGAGTGATGCGGAACCCGTTCGATGGCGCAACTACAATAATCAACTCTGCCATCAATCCGGATTTAAAATACGGAGGAGGAGTTTATTACAAAGACTGTCAGCCAGCATCAACAACATCAGTGTCAAGGTAAAGTCTACTGAATATATGTTGCCTTAGCAAGACAATTTTTTAAAAATACAAAATTTATAAACGTTATACCTAATCAAAGCGCTGAAGGCACTGAAAATGTTCGGTCTGAAACATAGATTATCGTAAGGATTGATACTTTGGAATGTTGAACACATTTTTTGCAACATGTCTGATAGCTTTAAGTGGAACATATGACCACTTGATGTAACAGCATATGGAGCAATGTTACGGACGGTGATATATATAATACATTATATACGCGAAATAATATGACAACTTTCTATTGGTGTTCCATTCATAACAAACTTTTTCCTGCCGGGTGTTAAATCCGAAAATTCCTATTTAGCCCGTTCACGATAAAACAGTCGTATGGTACATGTAACATATACCATAAAACATTAAACAGAAACTGCTTACACATTGATAGGAGACCAGTATCGATCCAGACCAGCCTGCTGGCATGGTCGCAAAGTCCATTATGTTGGTTTTCCCATGACGCGGCTAAATGTTTGTTATTTCATTACACTGAACCATGCAAAATACACGAATGGTAGGTATTTCAAAATGAACGAATCACAGTATATTATTGTAAATAATCATATTAATCAATCAATAATTTCATTCAACGATATTTTGGAAACCTGTCTTTTGAAACACTGTTGGCAAGGTGATTTAAACTATTTTGCTACTAATCTAGCTTACTAACACAATCTTCGGTGCATTTTAACAGTCTATTTCGCATGTTCAACTATATTAACAAATGGACACCACGGTGCTTCCCTGAATATGGCAGATAAAGGGTATATTTCACAATTGTCGCTATTAGCGACAGCAATTTAAAAACTGGCTCTTTTCTTCGTAAATTCTATAGTTAAATAACAATCATCTTTAAACTCCCAACTGCGTAGTATCTTCGTGACTTCGCTACTTTCGATTTTGGAGTGAAAACATATCGTAACTGCATGTGTAGTTTACCAGAACGACATTTCGTCTGTTATCAAAATCTAAATTTTCATTGCGGGGCGCAGCAGCGGCCCGCTATATTTAATACGTGATTGGAAAATGTATCATGTAGGTGAAGTAGTGTATAGTTCTTTGAACAAGATGTTATGAAAATCGCCTAGGAAGGCACGATAAAGAATGGATTAAACCACTGATCATTGCGTAGCTTTAAAATTGTCAAAAAGTTGATATTTTTATCTTTTATCCATGTAAACGTCAAATTATTTGATATGCTTATGTAACGTGTAATTAGTAGTGAAAAGTTTTTATTGTTCGGCTAGTATAAAAACGGATATCGGTCAAACATGCCGGTATTTTCTGGTATCGGGTAAAGTGGGTTACGTTACTATGACTCGATTTTTATTATTTAAAATTTACAATCACACTTCAGTTTGTTTTTGAATGAAAGTATCACTATGCAGTCACTGACAGTCTATTTTAATCAGAAATGGCATTTAGAACAATAAAGTGACAGGTAGCCAAAGTTTACTTACTGGCCGGGATGCACTTTCCATTTTTATCAGACTGGTTTACATTTCGAATTATCAGACTGGTCTACAGCAATAAACAGTTAACTAAATTGGCCGGTATGCACTGACTTTTCAGTAATCGCGAAAATGTGCGTTGTTTTGTTTACAAACATTTTGACTGCAAACAATTTTGTGAGGATAGAGACAGGAATAGTATTGTACATTCTGAAAATCACCTTATTGTAACATCGCGTAGAATATATTATAATATTGCTGCGTTTACTTTGTTCTAATTAACGCTGAATAAAAATAGGGATCTTATATACAATCTAAGAAATCCAGATGAAAAAAAAAAAAAAAACGGAAAGCGCGTAAAGATTATTTAAAGCTTTTTCATGAATATTTTTTGGTTTCTTTTTAAGTCAGAAATGATACACTGAAAATGAGTAACAGTTACTAAATCGTAACTACACAAACAAGATAGTCAAGTGTTTGCTTTACATGAACTTAGAATATAAATTTATTCCGTCTATGTTTATAAAGTCGATAAAGTTTATTTGCATCTCCCATTTCAAAATATTAACATGAAAGCTTTGTTTCTAGGCCCGCTGTGATACGTAGTATCACAGTTTTTTTTGGTTAATACATGTACATGTAACCGATGAAATGGCGTTTATAAATGCAATGTAGGTAAAGTATTGCCAGTATAAATGTGTATGAGATGTGTCACTTTCAGCGCGTTTTGATTGGCTGCTTATTAAAGTAGTGCATGTCTAAATTGCGTAGTAAGAAACAGACCACTTAAGTGCCATAATGCTGTATCTGTCGAACGTTTAAGAAGTACTTACAACCTATGCACATTAACTTAGAAAAGTTGACTAAATTCTTTTTTATGATATTTCTTATCTTTGAAACAATGTTAATCTTTGTAATAACACCAAAACCAAAACTGTTGATTACTTATGTTACTTTCTATAAATATGAGATGTGATCAATCTGAAGGATTATTTAGAATTGAGGGGTAGTTCGGCTTTAAAAGTAGAAACTGCTCTGCTCAGAAACTGGATACAATAAATGATAGGATTTGAAAATCCTCACATTTAAAAATACGCTTTGCCCTAAATTAAGCCTGAATCGATTCATGCAGAATTGTTCCGAGTTAACATTTAAACGGGGTTTTAATTAACCTTCTACCCCACGTACAGCAGACATTGAAAAATAAAAACGAATACAATTGTGTTATCCGATTTATGTTGCAAGCTTTTCTAAGTAACATGTACAAAAACGTTAGCGACAGCGAAATTGTGAAATCTTGAAGTTGAAATCGTGAATTCGTGAAGTGAAAATGAAATGCATTGAAATGTCACCACCGGTGTTTCTTAACATTGGGCCGTTATAGCTGTATTGTTTGTAATATTGTAATATTTTGTATTTAAGATTTCATAATCAGTATATCATATTATATTTTTGTAGAATATTTTTTGCATTATAAGAAAAAGTGTTTAATTTTTATCATAAATGAATTATGTCCCTGATTAACTGTATGCCCATTCAGAGATTTTTCTTAATTTGTCATTGACATGTGCATTCAAGTGCAAGGATCGTGCTCTGTGTTGTCAGTGTATGGAGAAGTATTCACTGAAATGATCAGTAGTGGGTCTATTCCCTATGCATTGGACTAAGATGATATGGATCGAAGTTTCGATGAACTGTTTTCCTAGCTAACTAAAAATATTTTTGAAAAAATAGAAGCCCCTTAGTGGACTATAGGAAATTGAAATAAATGCAGATTTTCTATTATTTGTAAACATGATCGCCCGGTGACTTTACCCCTAATTACCAGTCAATTGGAAAACGACCTATAAACGAATTCATCGCGACTTTATGGTGGCTGAGTTTTGACATGTCGTGTTTTCGATATTTCGGGGCGAAAAGTTAAAAACATGAGAATTCTAGAGATCTTCGTGTTTTCGACCCGAAATGTCGAAAACTCGACAAGTAGCTATTTTGTTGTGTTTTCGCCATTAGTTTGTCGTGTTTTAGACCCTTCAATCTGTCGTGTTTTCGACTTTTCGTCACGCCAAGTCGAAATGCGAAAAAACGAAAACGAGATAAATTAGCTACTTGACGAGTTTTCGACATTTCGCCCCGAAAGTCGAAAACACGACAAATAAAGGGCGAAAACACGACGTATTAAAACCCGCCATCTCGAAAACTCAACGAAAAACTACATCGTGTTTTCGCCCTTTGTGTGTCATGTTTTCGCCTTTAATATGTCATGTATTTGACATTTCGGGATGGAAAGTCGAAAACACGAAAATACGACACAATAGGTAATTGTCGGGCTTTCATGTTTTCGCCTTTATGCCCCGAAATGTCGAAAACTCGATATGGCAGAAATCAGCCACCATACGACCTTGACCTTTGTCTTAGTCACTGAAGAATCGATAAGTGTCGTTTTCTTGTTATGGTTGTTAAGCTTAGAAAGTTCGAGGATCCATGGACCAATGGTTTTTCAGTTATTAATCGGAATCGTTTTAACTGAAGATTATCCCAAGTCATACCTAAGACCTGAAAGTATACAAGGCATGATCAACAGACATACGAAATGTTAGGATCCTGCGACCGATTGATCCAAAAACAATTTTAACTAAAAATCACTTCGAACTTGACCGTTGCCCTAAAATAAAAATCTAATAAGTGATCTTGCCTAGTGAGTTTAGAAATCGTTTGACCAACCGTTCTTCAGTTATTGACCGAAAACTGTTTAGTAAAGACCACCGTGACCTTGATCTTTAATTAAATAATCTAAAAATTAAAATGGAATATTTACTGGTCATGACCATTGTATGGTTATAGAACTAGCTGATCTTTAGTTATTGTTCGGAAACTGCGTATTAAGCTCGCTTGTGACTCCGTAAGACACCTTTTAATTGTTCAGAATTCATGAATGGTTTTATAATTTTAGTACGTAAATAGTTCAAAGCTACCAACATAACTGGTTGTTACTTCCAATTTTACTTTCTCCACCAATGAATAACGGTCAATATTTCGAGAAACTTTATTTGATAGGAAAAACAAGGATAAAGATTGTTTTCTTGATGCACATGTCACGGTACGGAAATATTCATAATTGGGGAGAAAATTTGAAGCGGCCCGTTAGCTCAGTCAGGAGAGCATTCGGGTCCCAGGTTCGCGTCCCGGCCTGTAGACATCTTTCTCACCCTGGGACATTTGGCGCTCTCTTACTGCATTAAAACTTGACAGTAATCTATACTATGAAATCTAGCTACCCATCTCTTTCGCGCCGACCATCTTTTTAAAGATAGTTCTATGTTAATTAAAGTTCACCTTTGCGTTGACCTTGGATTGACTTAACTCAAAATGAATAGGGATACTTTACTAGTCATGATAAATAAGTCTATCAAGTAACTAGAACCAAATGTTCTTCAGTAATTAATCGGAAGCTGATCAAGATTAAAACTTGAACTTGAACTTTGACCACTTGTCAAAGTAAGGTTTAATGATGCTAGGACAAATTGTTCTCAGTTATTGGTCGGAAACGGTTTGTGATGTATAGACAGTTAAACAAACTGACGGACGAACATACATCAGTGAAAAAAGTATCTTTTCCTTCTGAGCGGAGGCCATTATCATAACGTGTATATACATATGTATCTAATGTAGCCTATCAAAATCTGCAAGCAGTATATTTATAATTTACCAACCAACGGATGACTCTTTTTATGCTAACCTTTTAATTAAAAATTTGGGTACTCCGATCAAGAATATCGAACAATTATTCTGCCAGTCTCATATTGTTTAAAGTCCTAAAGATGTAGTATATATTTGTTCATTTTACCAAGACACCAGTCATAAATAGTTTATATTTGCTCATTTTACTAGGACACCAGTCACACATATTTTGTTTAACTACATGCAACAACACATATCACTGAAAATAAATAAGATTACTCAAAAGGATACATTATTATTATTATTTCCAGGGACGAGCTGAAACAAGAAGAATTATGGAGTAAAACGTTAGAGTTTCTAAAGGAGCATTTAACAGAAGATGAAATATACTGTTTAGAAGGAGCTGACCCGTAAACCATCGTTTTTCATGTATGATATCTAGATTGTGATATAAAACAGTGTGTTTCGAATATGTACTAACATGCGCATATTGTTGGTGTTGGTAAAGAGTTTATGGTGTAGGTAATGTAAAATGATACTTCGAGCATGTATGTGAAACAAATCTTCCAGAATGTGAATTTGTTGAAAATCGATGACAATTATGAAAATGTTGGATTTCGTAAGAATTTCTCCGATTGTATTTCACTTTTGGTTTTTGAAACAATATATTTAATGTCTTATGTACAGCAGCATTTGAAATATATCGTGCTGCATAAAATATTACTGTTATGCACATACACGATTGGGTGATAAATCAATGTGATTCTATTTTGATCATCAGAAGAATATACAGATGGCCACATAATTTTTGTCACCGAATACATTTTTGTACCACAACTGCAAGAGTTTCCCTGACTCGGACGACGTTTGATACCATTCTTGCCACAGTTCCCCTGACTCGGACACTTAATACCATAATTGCAACAGTTCCCCTTACTCGGACACTTGATACCACACTTGCCAGAGTTCCCCTGACTCGGACACTTAATACCATACGTGCAACAGTTCCCCTGACTCGGACACTTGATACCATACTTGCCAGAGTTCCCCTGACTCGGACTCTTAATACCATGCCTGACTGCGATACCTACTACCATACTTGCCAGAGTTCCCCTGACTAGGACACTTAATACCATACTTGCTACAGTTTCCCTGACTCGGACACTTAATACCATATTTGCCACAATAACCCCGAGTGGTACTTCCATACTTCCCAAAGTTTCCCTGACTCGGACACTTAATACCATACTTGCCACAGTTCCCCTGACTCGGACACTTAATACCATACTTGCCAGAGTTTCCCTTACTCGGACACTTAAAACCATACTTGCCACAGTTCGCCTGATTGCGACACGTACTACCATACTTGCCACAGTTCCCCCGACTCGGACATTTAATACCATATTTGCCACAGCAACCCCGGCTGAGACTTCCATACTTGCTGAATCGGATACTTGTACAATTATGTATATTAATTTTAGGCCACACCAATTTAATTTCTTGGTCATCGGAATATATCCTAAAAAAATAGGAGCGAGCGAGCGAAAAAAAAATTAAATTTTTTTTTTCCAATTCAACCATTTTTGGAGCGGGCGAAGAGCGATTTGTTAAAAAAAATTAAAAACCCCTCACAAAAACAAATATTCACTGTCAAAACAGGTAAAAAAGACTTGGAAATAGATTATAAAAGAGCTACAGACACCTTAAATATAAACTGCCAAAAAGGTGCAGACCACAAAGTGACTCCTATATACACCAGTACTAAGTTTACAGGGGTATAATAGTGTTTCTTGCAAGAAAAATATTTTTATTCTTTTAAAAAGACCATATTTTGTTTTCTTACATACATGTACAGCCAATACAACAAGTCTTTTGAAAGAGAGACAATTTTTTATCATTTAATAAACCATCAGACTAATGTGTATTTCAATTTATGCCCAAACACTTTGTAATGAAACCCATTTGTTAGTCATATCAAAATAACCCACAGAACAACTTCTTTAGTTAAGTCAAGGCATATGCTCTTTTACTGCACTTCTTCTGACCATAAGTGTTTTGACTAGAGATAATTGTTCAATTTCACAATGCTAAAAACTTGCTAGTTTTTTATTTTTTCCTTCCCAAAGTTTTAGCCTCAGGGCCATTATCAATACAGTTTTTTACACAGAGAGCACACTAAATGTCTTTAAATGTTTCCGAGTTGTCTGTCTGGACAGCAACTCGTCTTCCACCGACGTTTCCCTGGTTTATGATAACAATAAAAATTTTGGGTGCATAGAATGACCGAAAAAGACCGTAAATACAAAAAAAAAAAGACCGAAAAAGAACCGAAAAATGATTTATCTTTACCGAAAACAACTTTGTTTCAAAAGATAATGTACGGTTTATAACTTAAGTATTAAATAAATGCAGGAATTTGTATGTAATGAATATTTTTTGTTTGTTTTGATAAGTTCCTGTGCTGCATCCATTACAAAATCTGGAGTGCTAATTTCAGAAAGTTTTCGGTCTGCAATATTTGTTTTTCGATCTTTCTACTTGATTTGTAATACAATATTTACAAATTTCTTCATTTAAACTGTAGGTTGTATATACTCTTTTGAAAAATAAGTTATATCGGTCTTCATAAACTGTTTTTCGGTCTTTTTCGTTTTTTCGGTCATTCTATGCAACTGGTGGCTTCCATTTTGACAATATGGTAGTCATGATTATACAAATAAAGTAGCGGGAACATGTTCTGCTGGCGTTTATAATCGTAGGTTTGAAAGTACTAAATTTACGAGTTCTCCGCGACAAAAAGGCCCGCCTTGAATTTTTGGTCTTGGTTTATAAAATTGATGCGGGCGGAAGCTCAAATTGAAAAAAAAATTATTTTTTTTGATTTTGAAAAATAATGGAGCGGGAAATCCGTGGACCAAGTAATTAATTTGGTGTGGCCTTAGAGGAATTTGCAATTACATGTAGATCTATCAATACTGTTTAGATAATAAAGGCATTTGGGAGAATGTCAAAACAATACACATTCATGTTAAAGAGTAAACATTAATCATTTTCATTTATAAACTTGTGGCACTTTGTAACTGACATTTGCTACCGGCTGGGTTGGGGCGGGGGTATATTTGAAAAATTGAATTAGTATCAGAAAATAATGAATGTTGTGAGAGAAGAGATATTTAATTATCACGATAGACAAACAATATGGAAGTTACACAAGGATTCGGTAGTATGCTAGTTACTAATGAAAAGTTTATTTTTATAAATCAGTTTCATACACAAAAAAGTGATACAGCTAAATACAAACTGCACAGAGGTAATGATCATTTTGCTTGATAACAGACCTAACTATGTGCTAGTAATGTTTAAATTTCTCTCTATCTTGGGTTATGACCTCTTGGTTCTTCCGGGGAAATTCATTTTTTTTCGGCTCAGCCGTATTAAGCTCGCTTTTGACCGGAAGATTGGGCCTCTTCAACCACCAATGAAATGACAAGTAGAATGTATAACATTTTTTGAAAATAAGAAATTTACGCTGTAAGGCACCTATTAATTGGATAATACCGAATGAGAATAGACAATAAAATACTCTCACCATGTGACATTTGGCGCCTTTCAACTGAATAAAATTAGTTTTTACAACAAGTTATAGCATTCCAAAAGTTGGAACATCTGTCTATATATATTATTGAAGTACAAAATACGACAGTCTAAGCAAATTAAGGCATAAGTATTTGATTGATAACGTCCACATTTTTTTAATACTCCACGCACCTGTTTCTATGTCACGCTAGATCTGCTTAGATATGGTCACATGATAAGTTCGCGTCAATACTTCCAGCAACAATATTAGCATATTTCTACGCTATGCAAACGATATGTAAATTAACATTCATTTCAGTTATTTCTCAAACGCATTGTCGGGCGATTTCTGCAAGTCCAACGTGCAATATCTTACCCACTGAAGTAACTGCCATCAAAAGGGAAATAACCACAGTATCGTAAACATATAGCGTGTACGAAAAAGAATGGCTATTGGTTGTTAGTTGGTTTCATCCAATCAGAAGAACGTATTTTCAATATCACAACTTTTAACTTATAACGGAAACACACCGAAAAACGGCTTCCGGGATACACTGTTCAGCCAAGTGTGTCTGTACAATTCTAACTGTTCCTTCCTGGGAAGGAACAAAAAGTATGTCTGTACAATTCTAACTGTTCCTTCCTGGGAAGGAACAATAAAAAATCTAGCTATTTATCACTTTCATATACTAAAAAATGCAACGACTATCTTTTTAAAAGGTAGTTCTTGTTTATAATTATATTTATCAAATTCCATCTTCTTTAAGAGTTACTTACTTTAAAGATCTTGGTTTTCTGAATATTGAGCAAAGGTGCAAACAACTGCGACTAAATCATATTCATAACATATTCTTAAACAAATTGCCAAGTTATACCTACATAAGATACTTAAGAAAATAAGCGAACTGCATTCTTATGGAAATAAAGCAAATTACTATGTCCCACAGGTTAATTGTTTCTTATCAGCTACTGCTTATTATAGCAGCATAATGTTTGGAACTTACTTGCCCAATACCAACACAAGCATATCAGTAGCCAACATGATCCGGAAGGAAAAAATATATAACGTGCACTAAAGATAAAATGCTGCATTTGCGCTCTTGTATAATTTCTGGCCGGACATCGTTGTTATAGGAGTTTAACATCCACTTCAACCGTATTTTTGGTTATTTTAACAGGCGGACAGTTTACCTGACAACGGTTAGAAACTGCTAACTTCCTCACATAAAGAGATATGGTCGGTAGCAGGGCTCAAACCCATGACCCTCAATCTATGAGAGGTTAAAGTGATTTCAAGTCGGCGACTTTAACAACTCGACCACGTATGCGGATCTGGTCGGACATCATTTTGACATAATGACCTGCATTAAATGTTTTATGATGTGAGCATATGTCCATTACGGTTACATAGACGCACAACCACTTAATGTTCAAGTGTCATGAAAATTTCTTGAAATAATAATCAAATTCATGTTAAGTGCTTATTATTAGTAGTCCAAGAGATAACCCACTTTTATTTACTTTTTTTGAACACGGGAAAACAATTTATATCATTACTTTCGTCAATATATGTACTTTTTGGAAACACCAATTTTTTCGCCCATAATCGGGGCAACGCCCTAAAATTCAAGATGTCGGCCAAGATGAAGGCCAATATGGCGGACATTTTTTATTGAAAATGACCCTTTTAAGTAATTCAGGGCAACAACATTAATCAAAACTTTGAAAAGTTTATATATTCTTTTGCGTTTTGTATTAAAAGAAACTAAATATCAGTTTTGTGTTTGAAAAGTACTTATTTTTGGTTAATTTTCGGTTGTTTTTACTGAAAACAGTGAAAAAGGGCCATTTTTTCACTGTTTTTTTTTTTTTGTAACTACATGTAATATGTATGACCATTTAGTAAGAAACATAATATGAGCAATTTGGGCCAGTAAGTCTTTCAGATTTGAAACAACACAGTCACATTTAATTTAATTTCTTGAAATAATAATCAAATTCATGTTAAGTGCTTATTATTAGTAGTCCAAGAGATAACCCACTTTTATTTACTTTTTTTGAACACGGGAAAACAATTTATATCATTACTTTCGTCAATATATGTACTTTTTGGAAACACCAATTTTTTCGCCTCTAATCGGGGCAACGCCCTAAAATTCAAGATGTCGGCCAAGATGAAGGCCAATATGGCGGACATTTTTTATTGAACGTTATATAATTGAGTCTGTACATATTATGTTGCAATGGTTGCAACAGACATAGCAAGAAACAAGAGTTGTTCCTCATAAGTGGCAGATGCCCCCCAAAGAAGTATCCCACAGCCTGTGACCTTGACCTTCAAGTTGTAGACCCGGTACTTGTGCATAACAAGCTGAACATATTTTCCAAATTCATTTAAAATCCTTAAATGTATAACAAAGTTACAATCTAGACATAAACATAAATGTGCATATATACAGGATTCTAAATCCTCTAACCTCGAAGACCTTCAAGTTTAGGACGTGAGACTTGTGTATGATATGTCATCTCCATAGTTCAACAATTGTGCAATTTGATTTTAAAATCTGTCAATGCATGACAGAGTTACCATGTATACAGTATTCCATGACTTTTAACTCTAAGTGTAACATTGACTTTTGAAGTAGGGTCATGAGTTGTGCACGTGACACATTGTCTTGATGTGGCTTTGCAAGGGTGAGCTTTTAGGATGGATGATTGTCCGTCGTCCGTCAACATTTTGATTCCAACGACATCTCCTCTGAACCCACTGGGCCAATGTTGATAGAGCTTAGATATTTGGCATGTTACATTGCCAAATGGACCTCTTCTAAGATTGTTCAAATTATGACACCCGGGTCGAAATTGACCCCGCCCGGGGATCACTTAGTTTAACATAGGTTTTTATAGGAAACACTTTAAAAATTTTCTTCTCTGAAATCGCACGGCCTAGAGCTTAGATATTTAGAATGTAGCATTGTCTAGTAGACCTTTACCAAGATTGTTCAAAGTATGATCCCCGGATCAAAATTGACCCCGCCCGGAGGGTCACTTAGTTTTACAAAGGCTTGCATAGGAAAAACTTTAAAAAATTTTCTTCTCTGAAACCACAGGGCCTAGAGCTTAGCTATTTAGCATGTAGCATTGTCTAGTAGACCTTGTTCAAATTATTCCCCTGGGGTAAATATTGGCCCCGCCCAGGGAGTCACTTGTTTTACAAAGACGTATATAGGAAAAACTATTTGGTATGTAACATTGTCTAGTGGACTTCCACCTTCTTTGTTCAAATCATGTCTATTAGGTCAAAATTGACAACATCCACCAGGCAAGTGGACATGTACTCAGGTGAGCGATATAGAGCCATCGTGGCCTTCTTGTTAATTCACCTGGCACAAAGTGCCAGAGTGAGTCATTAGGGTCGCTCACCATCCGGCGTTCGTCAATATGTTACGCGCTAGCGTTCGGGAGAGTGTAGTCTTAGTAACAGGGATCCGCAATTCAATTCTGTAACTTAGGGTTCAGTGGAGTGTCGTCTTAGTAGCAGGGATCTGCAATTCAGTTCTGCAACTTAAGGTTCAGGGGAGTGTCGTCTTGGTAGCAGGGCCCTGTAGTCTCCGTGTATATTATATTCCAACTAGACGCCTCCACTTCCGTAACTGGTTCACAAGGGTGATAATGCTGCTGGTTTAGGCTGCCCTCATCAAGAGTGTGCTGCAGTCACCTGGGCGAAACTTGTTAGAGTAGACTTCAGATTTTAAGAAAAATAGGGAAAGGGGCAGACCTTTTGATTAGGGAAATTACGGAATACCTAACTGACTACTAAAAACAGAAGCAAGACGTTATAGTTCTACCTGAATAAGTTTAATTAATATAAACTCATTTAATCAACAATACTCGTATTTATAACAAGAATTCTTAATGTACTGGTATCAATACATGCTAATAAATCTAGCGTCTAATGAAATGTGAGGTTCTTGAAAATCGAGAAACCCTTAAATTATTCAACAGTATATCTACTCTGTACCAGTCTTTGATAAAACAAATACGATAATAAGAAGAAATCTTAACCTTACTTAGCTTTCACAAGAACGTGAAATTGCATGAAAAGTTGCAAAAATAGCGTCTATTGCATTTACTTAAAATACAGCTTTTACGATCAGCAATTTATTACAGTGTCTAATCGTCAGTGACTCAAAAATTCTACTAACAATAGAGCTTAGTAAGAAAGAAAAATAGATCTACCTATGTCTTAGAGTGCGTGAAACGTTTCTGATGAAAATAAAGCCTTGAATGCAGCGGACGCCGAGTATTTATAAAAACGCGAGTGCCACAGAGGTAGCATGCAGTGAGATATTGCACTGATGTCGCATTTGTGATGCATTTGCACTATGAAACTGCATGCTACCTCTGTGGCACAGAGACCCATTCAGGGTTGAGTATACTCTTCACTGAATGGATCTGCTGCGTCTTAGGCCCTCGGCTCGTTACAATATTTTCCTTCAAACGGCATTGTCACTGGCAAATGATGATGAAACTTGGCAGGGGTGACCTTGCATGAAGCCCTTTCATAGTTGTTGAAATAATTCCATTCAATGCAGAACTCTGGTTACCATTGCAACGGAAAGGAATCTTTTTTAAATCTCCTTCTCAAGAACAGGAATGCATAGAACTTAGATAGTTGGCATGTGACATTACCTAGTAGACCTCTACTACAAAATTGACCTCGCACGGGGGCCACTTGTTTTTACATAGGCTTATATAGGAAAAGCTTAAAAGATCTTCTTCTCTGAAACTCTAAGGCCTTGAGCTTAGATATTTAGCAGGTGAACCTCTACCAAGATCGTTCAAATTATGACTCCCGGGTCAAAATTGACCCCGCGGGGGTCACTTGTTTTTATATAGGCTTATGTTGGCTTATTAAAACTTTAATGATCTTCTTTTCTGAAACCAAAAAGCCTTGAGCTTAGATATTTAGCATGTGGCATAACCTAGTAGACCTCTACTAAGATTGTTCAAATGATGACCCCCAAGTCTAAATTGACCAGCACGGGGTTACTTGTTAGCTCACCTGACAAAAAGTGCCAGAGTGACAATGCCTAGAGCTAAGATATTTAGCATACCGCATGTCCTAGTCGACCTCTACTAAGATTGTTCAAATTATGACTTCGGCTCAAAATTGACCCTTGCCCGAGGATCTCTTGATTTAACATTATATATCAAAGGCTTACATAGGAGAAATTTTAAAAATCTTATTTTTTCTGAAACCACAAGGCCTAGAGCTTAGATATTTAGCATGTATCGTTGCCTAGTTGACACCTTCCAAAAAATTTAAAATCATGTTACCCCGGTCAAAATTGACCCTTTCAGCTAATAATTAGCTTGAAGTATAGCCAGTGGTAGCCAGGTAAGCGATATAGGGCCATTTACTGACCACTCAATCATTGTTTAACTGCTTTCATTTTGCCATGAATCCTATAACCACGTTGTTCCAGTTTCTTCAACATTACAGTGTTATATTGTTTACAATTGATTAGTTTATCATAATATTAAGACTCGGGATATCCTTTACTTGTATTTTCTATTGTACATGTATCATTTGTTGTCAGTACCAACTTTAAATTTCTAATTACGTAGCCACATGACTGAGCATAGTTGAAACATTTTTGATTAATTAAAATATGAATGCACAAAGATAGCAGAGGATTAGACAGGAACCCGAAACTCAGAATTTCATGTTTATGTGTTTGGCGGTATACGGCGTTAGACTGGCAAATCATTCATTTCATCTGGCGCATCGTTGGCAAACTAGAAAGAAATTTATTAAAACTAAGTAGTCTAGAATTAACAAGATCAGAGAAAACTATTGATTGTAAAGATAGAACTTTAAGTTTTTCAGTTTTCTGTTTTATTTAATTGCTGGGACTTAAGTGTTGAACAAAATGTGTCATGCCGCATAGCCGCAAAATCAGGTCACAAACAAGCTTTAAGCTAACTAATATCATAATAGCCCAAGGTCTTTGATGCTAGTATTCCTTTTTCTCATTATAGATATATATTGACAACTGACACAATGAAAAGACCAATCTAGTTATGGAAGCCAAAACTCATAACATTTAGTTACGATGCTAACCCAAAGGGCACAAATATATGTAATGCAACAACAAAACATTGATTCACCTTTTGAAAGTCTAAGCTAACTGCAATAACATGAATACTCGTCGCCATATGGTGTTGTAAAACAAGGCGAGGTAACTTTGACAGTACTTAAATATATCATGTTCTTTTAAATCAAACCCAAGTTGTAAAAAATGCAGATTAACAAATTGCTATAATTTGACATACCAGTATACAACATACATTTGTTCATTGATAAGTTATTTACATGTCTACAGAACAGCTAACTGTTATAGCCATAAATTGGTTCTAAGAAAGTATTTTCTAGGTTTGCATGCAATGGAGATGTTTTCAATGGTACGTCGTTGCTATCAAGTGTACCGTCAGCGTGCTAAGAAATTTCATGTAGTTTCATTGGTGGGTGGGGTTCGAATTAAATATGTGTTGTTTCAAATCTGAAAGACTTACTGGCCGAACTTGCTCGTATTATGTTTCTAACTAAATGGTCATACATAGTGGTTATAAAAAATGAGAAATTTACTTCAACGCAAAAATTCTACAAGAGTTGATACCTTAAGAAATGCAAAAACCAGTGAAATAATGACCTTTTTTCACTGTTTTTAGTAAAAACAACCGAAAATGTACAAAAGTTATGTACTTTTCAAACACAAAACTAAAATTAAGTTTCTTTTGATACAAAACGCAAAAGTATAGAAACATATCAAGGTTTTGATTACTGTTATTGCTCTGAATTACTTAAAAGGGTCATTTTCAATATAAAAAAAATGTCCGCCATCTTGAATTTTAGGGCGTTGCCCCGGGTATGGGCGAAAAATAATTGGTGTTTCTAAGAAGTACATATATTGACAAAAGTAATGATATAATTTGTTTCCCCGTGCTCAAAATAAAAGTGGGTTATCTCTTGGACTATAGGAGGTGTTACGTATTTCTGAGAGATGTATCATAAACACAACTGGTTATACATTGAATTTAAAAAAACGACAACAGCAACATTGTTGTATTAATGAACTGTAATTCTCTGGCTTAATAAACGGATAGTAACCAATAATAAGTACTGCTAGCGAAGTATTGACACGAAGGGTCACTCTTTGTTTGTGATATAGAAAAATCAAATTGTACTCAATTTCACAGTGACCTTCTCCCTGTCAGCACTTTTAGTGATTTGTTTCAGTATATAGGGAAAATATACAAGTTGATATGCGGAAAAATTCAGTTAATATTTTGTCAGCTGACTTCTTTTGTGAATGTAAACATATAAAATAAATCCGGCAAAAGCACCATCAGAGGTTATATGCTCAGTACATCGATAGTGTCAACATGAGGACAAAATAAATATACAAGTTTTTTTAACCTGATGAAATTGCATGAACATGTGTTCATGGGCATTTCTCATATAGAAAATGTTCTATTGCGCATAAAACAGTATGCGTATGTGTACGTTTTTAATGTCTGAATAACAAGATTACTTTGTGAAAATATATGATTTTAGGCGGCAGTATTTCTACTTTGCAAAGTGATACAGAAAGTGATTCTAAACGAGTACAAATAACATGATAGATTCCCAGACAAGGCAGCACATTTATTGCATATTACTAATATTAGGTAATATTCAATACTTTTCTGTAGCTTACTGAAATATGTTTGTTGTTAACAGTTGAAGTTTTAAAAGAAGAAACCGGTGACGAAATTATAGCAATTAGGTCATAACTATGACCTGAACGCGTCAGTGTAATTAATTAGTTTAAATCTTAAATACTCCATCAGAAAATCTAAACATCTTTCCAGCATGAGTTCAACATAATCGTTTATACTAAAATTACTTCAATAATAACAACACTAGTTTCAAAAGAATAAGTGTGTAATGCCGTTTATATACGTTTTATACCCAAATAGTTGTCAAATGCAAGCTTTCACACTAATGATCGGACCCAGTGAATGTGGACCTCAGTGATACAATATATATAGTGGTAACTGTGTTCGCTTAATATTCAATAGGCCAGGGCTCGATCCTCGCTACAGCCAAACATGGCGTGACCCTAGGCAAGACAACTTATTCTAAACGTGGCTCATTCCAGTGTTAACTGCATAAAAATGGAAGTGTCTGGCCCTTTTTCTCATTATAGATTAGTTCCATCATGGTTGGTGTTATGTAACTTGAACGTGCTTTCTACAGCGGCAAACTAAATGGAATTACTGTACTAACATAGTAACATGTAGGTGAACATTGAGCAAGACATATGTAGGTAATTTGGGAACGATATACATGCACATGTTAATGTTTTAATATTGTATTGAAAGAAATAAAGTGTAAAGGCAGAAAACCTTATAGAATTTATGACACACTTTATTGTATACTTTGAAAAAGGGTGTGATACGTATGCAAAACGTTTTACTACGGTAGAAAAACTATGAAAATGACCACTTCAAAACTCAGGTATGATTTAAAAATTAAATTTGTCAATTTCATTAAATGATTCAAATAATAATCATATTCTAACTTCAATCTGTTAATTAACCGACTCATACTTTGCAGCTGAAATTTAAAAAAAGATAGATATATATAGCTCTATAAAAAATTTCACAAATATCGCGGTGTTTATCGCACCCGTTCAGGTAACCTGATATCAAGTCCCCATTGGGGATACATATCAGGTTACAATTTGTTTCCGTTTTCGTTTGAAGTCGGGAATCCAATTGTGATGCGTGTATGAGGTCGCACGGTCGCACGCGTTTCAACAAAACTGCCCCGAAGTATTTAAAATAATGAAAAAAAAATTGACTCTACATTATAAATTAGTCGCTAAGACTGACGTCATTTGGAACAGGGAGGTTAATCTTCATGTCTTAAAATAAGTCAGTAAGAATGATCTCCCCTTTTTTAGAGGAGGTAAATCTTGAGGTCTTCATATAAGTCAGTAAGAGTGATGTCTCCTATTTAAGGGGTGGTAAATCTTAACATGTTTAAATAAGTAAGTTGGGGTGATTTCCCCTGTTTCGGGGGAGGTAAATGTTGAGGTCTTCATATAAGTTAGTAAGAGTGATGTACCCTCAAGCAAAATACATCACTTTGACTTATTTTAAGATGTCAAGACTTACCTCCCCATAAACAGGGTACCTAACTCTAATTGACTTACTTAAAAATGTCAATATTTACTTCCCCTGTTTACGGGGACATCACTCTTACTGACTTATTCTTAATGTTAAGATTTACCTTCCTTGAAATATGGGACATCACTCTTACTGACTTATACTAAGTCCTCAAGATTTACCTCCCCTGAAACAGGGGTGATCATCCTTACTAAATTATTTTAAAATGTCAAGATTTACTTCCCCTGAAACAGGAGAAATCACTCTAACATACTTATAATAAGTTTTCAATATTTACTTCCCCTAAAACAGGGTACATCACTCTAGCTAACTTATTTATAGAGCTCAAGATTTATCTCCCCTGTAACAGGGGGCATCACTCTTCTTGACTTATATCTAGATTTACCTCCCCTGGTAAAGGGGAGATCATTCTTACTGACTTATTACAGTATTTATTTATTATTAGTATATTGGAATGCAGTAAGTAAAATTTCCATGGGGTGACGTAACTACTTTTAGACTGTAGACTGATTTCACAGTGTGTTCTTTTGTAACAAGCGGTCTTTTGATTTGAGATCGCGAACCAGTCTAAATTTTACGGAAATAGCCGATTTTAAACGAATGACTACTAACAGATATTTGAATACTTTACGAAAATACCAAGTTTATGATGTGTCCACTTCTTATTTAAAGTGTCTGAGAAGTTAAATTCGTTTGTTTACATAAATTTGTACCGCCATTCCGAAACAAACGTCTGTATTGGTGAATAACGAAGTTATACGCTCTGAAACTCAATGCCGCGATAGCGCAGTGCTATGTATCCCCGCTTGGAACGCGGGAGATCAGAGATCGAAACCTCGCCGGAGTGGAATTAACTTTATTTGTATAGTCACTGCGGATGAACGACCACCGGATATTAGGGCAAAAGTGAGCACAGATAATTAGTTTTCGCGAGTAACGTGTAACAACTGGGGTAAGTTAAAACCCGATTTTCACTCCGATGCATATCATATTGTGTCCTTTTGTGTGTTTTCAGATACTTTAATGACTGTCCAAGCCGAATGTATTCTCGTTGTGCAACATATATATGTTGAAATGTTGAAAATGTCCAAAACAAATAGTTTGCTCACTCGAAAAATCTCGACTGTTGGCAAAGTATGCCGTTTCATTTATAAATCATTAACATATTAATAATCTGAATACGGCATATCATTTGCCTAACGACAACATATTAATGGTTAAAATTTCATCATTTAAGACGAAAGTATAGCGGAGATACGGTTCTCGAAACATTTTAATTTCTGTACTGGGTATTGGTTAAAGGTGTACTCAGTATTGAATGAGTGAGCGAATCACTGTACTGAGTATTGCATCAAGAAATGAGTGAAAAATTAAAAAAATTGAAATTGGAAATGTATTTATTTGTTATCAGTTGAAGGTATGAATTCAGGAAGTGTGATGTTTTGCACAAGTCATATTAAACGTTGATAATTTATACTATAAAAGTGTATTATAAAGTGTTTTGTCTGGCGTTTTGAGTATTAGAGACACATTAGACACACATGTACTATCATATTTATATTTTTAAATTTTCACCAAATAATCAACAATATCGCGTGTAAATGGATATGCTGTGCAGTACTGCACTAACCATTCAATGACTCGGAGTTGAAGTGACTTTGAATGTTATCTACAACTACTAAACATTTGTCTAAAATACGTATAAGTTGTAAGAAAAAATGCAGTGTTTTGTTCTAGTTAATGCAAAATAGCGGAACTCTCTGCCACAATTCCATTGTGATTGTGTGTGTGCGTGCGTGCGTGCGTGCTTGCGTGCGTGCTTGCGTGCGTGATTGTGAGTGTGCGTGCTTGTGAGTGTTGTATAGTAACACAATAAAAAACGAACATTTTTTTTACGAATTATCATAAAAGCATTACTGCAACATTCGTTTTTATCGAAATGTTAATACCTATCGATAAAAATGAATTACACGATGCTGTGAAAAATGGTCCGTTAATCCCTACTATTATCTAAACAATTACGTCAGATTTCCGATGATATGGACCATCCTTCCCTAAGACATCGCACGCTTTGGCTTTGTTCGATGTATACAAGGGCAATCAACGTGAAGATATACTAAGCAAGTTTAAACACTTGCTTGCCCGTGAGGTGAATATTTAGTTTTCCGGGATGTGTAAATTCAAATTATTTTGTAGAAATAGAATTGATTTTGGATATTCAAGATGTCATACTGTACCTTAAATTGGTTTGATCTAAAACATTTTAAAATAAATTAAAAAAGGTATATCAACTAGCATAGAATATTGCAAAAACAAGGTTTTTTCTATGAGTTTACCCACTGACCTAGTTTTGGACCACAGATGACCCATATGCATACACAATCTAGAGTTCACCATGACTGTACATAATTCCGACTAAGGATCATGAAGATTCAATGAAAAATGAAACATCTATTGTATACACAAGGGTTTTCATTGATTTGATCCAGTGACCTAATTTTTGACCCAACTTGACTCATATTAGTACTCGACCTAAAATTCATAAAAGCAATCATACTAACCAAGTTCATGGAGATCGAATGAAAAATGAGACATGTATTGCATACAAAAGTTTTGTCTATGATTTGATCCCACGACCAAGGTTTTGAAACAAGATGACCCATATTCGAATCGACGTAGATTACATAAAGGCAGTCATTCTCATCAAGTTTCCCGAAGCTTCAATGAAAAAGGCAGTCTCATTTGCATATACAAGGTAAAATGTGCACAGACGACACGCAGACGACAGAAAGACATAAAGACGACGGACACCATAAGATCACAATTACCAACCTTGGGTACTTCGTGTTGTGTTGAGCTAATAAAACACTTTAAAAAGCAACAGGATATTTATAATACTCACTTTTATTGCCCAATACTCAGTACACGTTAGTATCAATACTCCGGTACACCAGAAATCAAAATAAACAATACCCAGTACACTAACTTTAGTTATATATGTATCAATATTTTGTCCCCGAAATAACGTTTGTGGACAAGATGTTGGACACTTATGGCTGGTACTTGCCCAAATGAATTGCTCGATTCAGATTATTTAAATCTAAGCACATTTGCGAAATAAAACGGTAAACATTACCAACGGTCGAACTTTTCAAGTGAGCAGGCGATCTTGTTTTTGGTAATTGAACATATTAACCGACATCATTTACAGCTCGGGTATACAATGGACTAAGATAGTCATCGAAGTATCCAAAAACACAAAAAGAAACACAAGATAATGTGCATAAGATTAAATATCGGATTTTAACTTACCCCAATTGTAAACGTTCCTCGCGAAAACTAATTATCTGTGCTCACTTTCGCCCCATATCCGGTGGTCGTTCATCCGCAGTGATAGTGGGAACAAATTAATTTCTATCTTGGAAATAATTTTTCTTTCGTACAAGAATAATATAAATTGAAAAAAATCGTATGTTAGAATTCTAGACTTAGGAAAATAAAAAGAAATATTATTATTTCAATGATTTGATAATTCAATAATGTGACAGCAGCCAATTTCCATACAGAGGAAACAATGCCTATAGACTTGACGTAGAATCATCTTTTTTAGCATTAAACATTAACAAATGGTCAGCCATATACAAAATTAGAGTGCAAAAAGATTAGGTTTGGTTAATCACCATACATTAAATCCAACATTACTAATTATCGCAACCCCCACTCCATTTGGCGGCGTTCAAACATATTTGACTTGTTTATAGGTGTCAAGATAAACTTCCCCTAGAACCGGCACATCACTCTTACTGACTTATTTTAAGACCACAAAATTTACCTCCCCTGTTTCAGATATCATTCTCACTGAATTATAATGAAATGTTAAAATTAACCTCAGGGGAGATCATTCATACTGACTAATTGAAAGAGATCAAGATTTACCTCCCCTGAAACAGGGGGCATCACTCTTACTGACTTATATTTAGATTTACCTCCCCTGGAAAAGGGGATATCATTCTTACTGACTTATTTATAGATGTCAAGATTAACTTCCCCTAGAACCGGGCACATCACTCTTGCTGACTTATTTCAGAGAACATTCTCACTGAATTATAATGAAATGTCAAAGTTTACCTCCATTGTTTCAGAGAAGATTATTCTTATTTACTATTTTTAAGACCTCAAGACTAATCACACCTTAGCATCTTAAATAAAATTTCATAAAACATATAAATGAAAAATTAATTACATTGTCGCTGAATGCATAATTATTGAACTGATACAAAATAGTTAACAAAGCCTTATGACTGGATCACACCTGAAGATGGTGGGGTTAGAGGGTAAGGGTGGTGTCATCAGGACAGACATGCCTGTCAATAGGTGATATTACTTGTTCAATGTATAGTGTCAATTATTGTTCACGTCATATCACTGAAATAACGTAAGACTGTTTTCAACTCGATTGTGACTCTTATTCTTCACACGGTACATTGAATTACATGTTACATTAACATTTATAAGTAAAGCAAATACATGTTTCATAATATAGGATAAATAGATATAATCATTTAATTGACAACGATTCAAATAATCTTTACACTTGAATGGTGTTAAAGCTGATTATTAGTTATTTTACCCTTAATCGTTTTATTACCCATCTATTATCTAGATACAAATGTATTGCCTGCGGGTAAAGTAAGTTCCTGTCCCTGTTTCACGGACACGCGTTCCTTGCATACTATTAATAGTATTGTATAATATATCGGTCTGTACCCTCCAAAGCTTTTAAAAACATTTTACAGAATATAACATTTTTAATAAGTAGTTTAAAAAAAAACAAGTTGATTAAATTATATACAGCCGCGGCAGTTGAAGTGTTTTCGTTTTCCAGTAAAATGTATAAATTCAATAAGTTTCCAGCATGTCGCATGTATGTATGTATTTTAGAATTTTATCGCTGGGACCGGATAATCCATATGTCCAACGCCCCCTGAATGGTTTTAGTTGTTTTAGTTTTCGGGGGATAGTGCAAGATACAGAACGCGTCCCGTTCCAGAGACAGCCCCTAGTAATTTAACATGCTCGATGAACAACACCGATACATCGGACATCGGTATTAGGTCTCATCCGGAAGACCATTAGTTATGTTAATAGAGGAGCAGGGATCGACCCTGCGATCCCTTGACTACCAGTCCAGAGCGTTTACCACTAGACCACTGAACCGCTCCAACATGTAGCGGAGTGTTACAACCAAGGCTAATCCACACACATACCTCTCATTTACTGTACAGGTTTATATAGGGGCGCGATGAAATTTAAACAAAAGAACTTATTTTATAATCATATAATAACGTTTCCCTTTTTAAATGATTTTTTCCTGAGACTTCATTAATTTGGTCTGAGTTAAATTTAAAACCACAAGTGTCATTTCACTGTAATAAAACGCGCAATATGTACCAGTTTTTACTGAAAAGAAAAGCATAGCGCATACGCTATAACAACTATTTACGATCCCAAACGGAAAAGAATAAAACATGAAGATATCATTTAAATAAAAAAATAAAAGAAGAAAAAATGTTCGTTTTTAGTTTTTCTTAAAGACAATTAAAATATCCTTCATAAGTGACCCCCCGAAACCGCAGGTGGTCCAATATGTTAATCGTTTTATTGCCCCTTATCAGTTATTGACGCCGCGATGAATCGCGGCGTCAGTATTGAATAGGTTTCAATTTTGGACCATGGGGTTGCATAATCAAATAGGGAGCAGCCAACATTATTATTGTAAATCTAAACTATGTTCTATGTATGAAAAATGACTTTTATGAATCATTAAATTGTATTAAGTCATTAAAAAACAATACAATACAAAATACACATGTCTCCTTCCCTTATTTCAAAACTTTGGACACTTTAATGAGTATTTAATAACTTTTCCACAAACTCGTAGACCACGGGTTTTTATAGCTTTGTTTACGGACCTTACGACCCGATTCATCAAAGCTCAGAAAAAAGATTCGGAAGATGTTTTGCTATCTTAAAACACTCAGATAATAGAATACATGGCGCCAACGTGAAAAATCAATGAAAACCCATTTTAATTACTACATATTAGACTTTAATATTGAAACTGTAAAGAAAACCGTTCTCCCAACTATGCAATACGTAGGGCCCTAACGGAATTCCATTCCATCATTTGTAAACAAAAACAATAATCAGCCAATGGAAGTTCTGTAAAATGTATACGTCACAGCATAATTAATCATGTGGATTTCGTCTCTTTCCGCCATATTGCTGGAGTGTATAATGCTTCGGGAATAGAAAGAAAGAAAAATCCACATTACCAGCTACAGGGAGGGAGGGGCGGTATATCTGTTTTACAGATAGTTCTTTTTCACAATATTTAGACCCGGTGTAAATTATATTTGCACAGGTTTTTGCCTCTGCTTCCTATTAACCGACCTGTGATTCAGTGAAATTGTGGGAGGAGCCATGGTTATAAATAGTTTTGTGTATCAGTTCCTTGGTATCTAAAAATAGCCAGTGTAAAATTAGCATCCGAAAATAATTAATGTTGTGAGAAAAGAGGTTTTAATTATCACAATAGACAAACAATATGGAGTTACATAAGGGTTTAGTATTATGCTAATTACTAATAAAACTTTTATTTTTATAAATCGTTTCATAAACAAAAAGGATATACAGCTAAATACACAGAGGCACGGACCGGTATTACTGATTACCGAAAACAACTTTTTACCGGAAACAACCAAAAACAAATGAGATTACCGAAACAAGTCTTAATTCAATAGTTTTTTATGTTAAATACACTTTTTATTATTCTAAATGATAAGAATTAATGTATTTGTTGAATATGTGTATTTTAGAATGATAGGTTAGGTTTTAGCAAATTAGTTCGATGTAACTTAGTGTGTACTTTTATGTTGTAACGATTACCTCCCTTAGACGGTATTAAAACCCAAAATATTGCAATACGGACCTATATACACAGTGTATAGGTCCGTTCTCTATTAGAAAAAAGTATTACTTTTCTTTTTTGTTTTGAATAGTTCGATAAATTTTAGCGATATTTTTTGTTCAGTTCTTTGACAGTTTAACAACTTATCTGCATTTCCAGTTACGAAAACTCCCATGAGTGAATGAAAATAAAAACAGAAACTAGAAAATCATTTAAAATCTTTTTATTTGCTATATCATTACAAAGATGAATAAAACAAATAACATAATTAACATAATGTGTATATAGGTCCGTGACAGAGGTAATGATCATTTTATGTAGTAAAAAAGGGTTCGCTGATGTTAACCACGCACATTTTATAATAGAAACCTGCCCCAGTGCCCATCTCCCAGCCATGCTTCAAAACATGCGCGGCGTCTTTGATGCCTTGCATCAAAATTCGTCTTGTAATCCTGTCTGATTAGGTCCAGCAACCTGTCTGTAGACCTGACATGTAGTACAATAGTAGGACCATAAATTTTATTGATTTGTACGGGTCGTACCGACTATGCCTCGAACGAGGATGGTGGACCCAATAAGCACAATTACAAACTTATTGATTTGTAGAGATAATTGTTTTATAACTTATTTCATGTTGTTTATATAAACAGTTTTATATAATTGTAACATTTTACTTTTATTGCAGAATGATATGAAAAATATTTTTAAATAAATGCAGTATAACTGTGATTTTAAAGTTATATTGAGAATGTTAATATGCTCAAGTAAAACATTACTCAATCTAACTTTGAAATCACAGTAACTGTTATTCTGCAGTAATTTAAAAGTAACAAAAAAATTATGTTTCTGTCATATTAGAATATTATTTTGATATAATAACTGTAAGTGTTGATTTGTTCATAATCTAATTTGATTAGGAAATTACATACCTAAAAGGTAACTGATAAAATAAAATAATAACATCTTATAAAGGTCTTAAAATTTATGTATAACTAACATCCCTTTCCTACATTATCTGTACATAATGTAAGGGAGTTATACAGTAGCTGAATATGATAAACAGAAGCTAGTCTACCAGTGACCAGTCATGTAAATTGACCCCTGCTGTGAATTCGCTAGGAATTGGCATGGCTGACTGCACCCCTGTGGTGCATACCCCACATTCCTGTTCAAGTGTCTTTAAACGTGTATGTATATCTTATTTTTCCAAGTGGTGCGCTCGAACACTTCCGAATGATCGATCCGTCTGCTCAGTGATAGTGTTTTATGGCCGAACATTACGTAACATTTATAATGACCCGTAATTAAATACCAAAATCCGACATTTTTTTCCGCAAGTTAACATTTGTCTCGTTTAAAGTAAACCAGAAACCACTTTACGATCTACCCCGTGAAAAGAGGCGAATTTTAAATTATTTGTGTTATTTAGGACTTTGTGATTTTTATTAATATTAGTATGAAGTATATGATGATTAATGTAATTGATTTTGGATCATCATAAGTATATACATGTTGACATTTTAACTATTGAATGCATGATTGACGAATACTTATATTGTGTTGCAGCATTACAGCAATTGCTAAATGTAATTTTGTAGGTGTTAATAAATGGTAAAATTATTTATGATATTTATATGGCAACAGAGTGACTGTTAAAATACCATTTTATGAAAGTATTGAATACTTTTGCTTTGCTTGCTCAAAAATGAGAAAATTTTGTTTTCATTATGCATGTAAGTAGCGCGTTTGCGCGATTGATATCCTGCGTGTGTGTGTGAGGCGAGAGAGAGAGAGAGAGAGAGAGAGAGAGAGAGAGAGAGAGAGATTAAAAAAGAAGGCCAAATGGAAAAAAAGATATGTTTTGATATAGCGTGTAATTGTTTATATGTCTTATATATTACCTTCACAAAATGAAGTTGTTATTATTATTATCATCATTACTGTACCGATTAACTGTTCAAGTACATCCCGGGTATTCGGCTACCTACATGACTGACAGAGTATGTTGTATATACATATATTTTATTGTTTATTTAAGTCTCATCATTGTACATTTCATAGATAATATCACATTGCATATAAAATCATATGCAAAGTATCACAGTTATTTTACATTTGTACATGTACAATGCCACTCGTATTTGTGTTATAAGAGACTAGTATGAGAAATTATTATTCAACTTTACAATATTACACTCTGTATTAGATCAATTGCACACATGATATGAAACAGGTAGAGCTAATACAAAGCATAACTGAGCCAATATGAGAAAAGCAGGGCCAATACGAGAAAAGCAGGGCCAATATGGAATTCAAGCATTCTGATTGGTTTAAAAGAGAGGGCCAATACGGAGAAGTCACTTCCGTTAGATTTTTAAACGACGCCATTTTGTTTTTAGACTCATGCTGATATCGAAAAATGACTGTAAAATTTTTATTTTTGAAATAAACATAGGGTTATGGGTATACATTTTCTTAGTTAGATCATTTTCTATCCATCCATAACAGTTTTGAAGTAAAGTTCGAGAAAAAGTTGATTTTCATTTTTTCACCCCCCTCCTGTAGAGTGACATCGGGTGAAGTCGGCCGTCGGTAATACTCGGCCGTGTCTGATATCGGCAGTTTGTGTATATTATGTCATATTTTGATGACGTAGAACACACAGTTTTTGATAGCAATGTTTTCTATATTTATTTCTTCTTACTTGTGTGAAAATGCGATTCAAACAGTGAGAAAATAAATCTACCATGTCCATTGAGTTGTGGATAAGGAAATCTCACCCTCGGGTTGAGATACGTCCAAAAAAACTCGGCAGAGCCTCATTTTTGTGACGTATCTCAACCCTTGGGTGGGATTTCCTTATCCACAACTCATGAACATGTTAGATTCTCTTTATATTCTTGTTTATTTAGCCAATATTGTAAAGTTGAATAATAAAATTATCATTAATCAAGTGATTTCATATTGGCCTTGTTATTTGTCCTCGGGCAGTCGTATTGGCCCTCGGCCTTCGAAAAGTCGGGCAGTCGGCCTTGGGCCAATACGACTACCCTCGGACAAATAACAAGGCCAATATGAAATCACTTGATTAATAACATTATAATAGTCATTATACATTTTAAAATCAGATCAATATTCTATTGTACATGTGTACAGATACAAACCTAACTCCCTTGCTAATCTTTATATTAAAATCTGTCTTAAAAAGAGAAAAACTTATAAGACACTGAAAAGGAATACCACATGCAAATGCATTATTCAAAAATGGGTGTAAAATAATGGGACTACACTTCATCAGATCAACTGTAGTTTGATTAGCAAAAGGGGTTTCGACGACTTTAAAAAACTTTGATACTAAAACATTATTAGTACGTTACTTACATGTACATAGTTTTCTAAAGAAAAAACTCTTAAAATAGTAATACTACAATTACGTAAGCTGTCCAAAGAACAGTACTGTAACTTAATTTGACTTTAACTAGAACATGTAATATGAATCTACAAGTTTTCAATATTATATGTTATTAAATGAGTGATTTGATATTGACCCTGTTATTTGTCCGAGGGCCAATACGAGTGCCAGAGGACAAATTATAGGGCCTATATCAAATCACTCATTTAATGACAATTTTATTAAATAACCAATCAAACTATAAATTATTCATTGTTTATTGACCATCATTTTCACTGGCAGTAACTCGTCAGAAACAGACAGTACATGTACATGCAGAGCTGTAAATAGAAATACCTTTAACCTAATTTTTTTTTTAAAATAAACATATTGATGTGGGTATTCATTTTCTTATTTGGAGCATTTTCTATCATTTTAAATAGGTTTCAGACAGAAATTGATTAAAAGTTGATTTTCATTTTGCCATTCAATCTTCTATGCTGATTTCAACAGAATTCAAGATGGCGGCAGTTTTCGTTTTCAAGAAACTAAACATCTGAAAGTATCAGCCAATGGGAAGCTCAGATTTCTAAACAGCCAATCATTCGTCAGCAGTCTTTTATTGGACCGGTCCAATAAGTAATATTGGCCCTGGTTTTTTGTTATTGGCCCTGTCTTGCAATATTGATGATACCTCTTCCTATTTTACTACGTCGGGTAGCTAAAGAATATTAGAGCCAATAAACAACAGTTATTTAATAATAATCTATACAAAACATGTCTGTTTATACAATATATTGGACCTTTCATTTAAACTTGCGTAACAGGTTTGGGCAGTAAGTTTTACCAGTTGATCATTTGAGAGTACAAATACCAATTTTGCATTATCATTCATATCATTAGATTCTTGGTTTATTTCAACAGCTTTTTTCAAACAATACATGTCTATGAGTCTCATGTGCAGGACAGTGTAATAACACATGCTTTTCAGTTTCTACATCAGATTTACAGATTGGACAGATTCTTATTTCAACAGGCAATTGTCCATATCTATTTACTTACTTACTTGCATGTACATGTACCTACAGTATATTAAGATTGATCAAATCTGAACCCCAGGGTCTACTGACCCCGTCTGGGAGATCACTTGATATTACATATACTTATATAGGAAGAACTTTAAAACTTTTCTTCTCTAAAACCACTAAGCCTAGAACTTAGATATTTAGCATGCAGCATTACCTAGTAGACCTCCGTACCAAGATCTTCAAATCATGACCCTAGGGTCAAAACTGACCCAGCCGGAAGGTCACTTGATTTTACATAGGCTTATATAGGAAAAACTGTAAGAATATTCTTCTGTGAAACCACAAAGCCTAGAGCTAAGATATGTGTCATGTAGAATGATTCAATTCAATTCAATTCAATTCAATTCAATTCAATATACTTTATTTAGCGACGGTTACACAATAAACAATTTCAACATCATTTATCTCACTTGCGGCCGTCAACAATATGATTAAAGAAAACATTTACACACAATCAAGCATTCTTAACACATTTAAACAATGGTATATACAATGTATATATATTTAAAAAGAACAATTAAAGATGACGAACGCTGTGAGCGAGTTGCCTGTATTACTTCACATAACCATTCTTTTTATAATCATGGTTGTTTTCCAAGAAGATAGTTTCTGTAGTGTTTGCGAAACGTGTATAATTTATCACAGGTACGGATTTGACCCGGGATTTCATTCCAGACAACCATAGCAGAATATTGGAAACTGTATTTTGTATAACGCGATTTAATTAATGGATGAGGAATATCGTTTTTGTTTTTGGAACGAAGATTATAATTTACAGTTGCATATGTATCGTTAATGAGTACGTTTGATAAATACACAGGGGCTAAATTATGAAAAACTTTGTAAATTAAAACACCCATATGGTATTTACAACGTTCTAAGAACGGCAACCAATTAAGTTCTTGATATAGAGGCGCTGACGGGTGATCGAACTCCTTGTCTAGGATCATTCTAGCTGATCTTTTCTGAATGTTAATAATTTTGTTTAAGAAGCTTATATTGGATTTAGACCAAACGATTGATCCATAATCAAATATGGGTAAAATATAGCTATTGTAGAACAATATTCGCATTTCTTTATTTAGAAATGGTTTTATTCTTCGAAATAGTGATAATTTACAATTTAGGTTAGAATATACCTTATTAATTTGATGTTCCCAAGTAAGTGTTTTATCAACATGTACGCCCAGGACTTTATGATTTGTAACGCAAGCAATATTGTTGCCGTTAATATTTATATTTAATGTTGGATATTTCTTCGTATTGTGAACGGATCCTAGTAACATACAAGTAGACTTTTTGGGATTAAGGGACTTTTGATTGTGTCTACACCAACATTCTACATTATTTAGATCAGTTTGTAATCTTTGTTCAATGTATTGAGGGGAATAATGGCTATTATATACAGTTGTATCGTCTGCATACATATCAACTCCTGAATGTTCCAATTTTAGTGGTAAGTCGTTAATGTAAATTAAAAATAATAACGGCCCAAGTATCGGGCCTTGTGGTACCCCTGAAATAACTGTTTGAAGATTTGAAGACTTATCGCCCTCCATTACAATTTGTTTTCTGTTGGAGAAATAAGATCTAAACCAAATTATTGCGGAATCCGAAAAGTGGCATAGTTTGAGTTTTTGAAGTAGCAGTTCATGATTTACTGTATCAAATGCTTTTCTTAAGTCGAGGTACAAAGCGCCGACCATTTTGCCGCTATCAATTTCGCTTGACCTCTGGTCTATTAACCTTACAAGAGCGGTATGGCAAGAATGGTTCTTTCTGAAACCAGATTGTGTATTATGTATAATGTTTGTATATTGAAAGAATCGATGTAATTCATTTGCCATATGCTTTTCAAAGACCTTTGAAATAGTTGGCAAAATCGAGATCGGTCTATAATTATTAGCATCTTCCTTAGCATTACTTTTATGCAATGGAATAACACGCGCTAGTTTGAGTTCATCGGGGAAAATACCTGTTCGTATACTGTTATTTATAATTGATGCTATGGGTATGGCCAACACATCACTACATGCTTTTAGTATTCTTGGGCCAATGCCATCAAGACCAGTAGACTCCTTTGTGTTAAGCAAGTCTAATATATTTTTAACTTCTAGTGGGGTTATGTAATTTGCATTGAATTCTTTATTCTTCAGTAAATTGTCATAATATGATTTTAAACTATTAATATATTCTTCGCTGGGTCCTGAATAATTTTGATTTTGTAGTGCTATGTTAATAAAATAGCTATTTAAATTGTTTAAGATCGAGGATTTTTCATTGACAGTAATTCCATTAAATACCATTTCATCCGGCAGCATGTTAGACTTCGGTTTGTCCGATGTCAATATTTTGACATGTTTCCATAGATAGGTAGGTTCCTTATTTTCTTGCACAGCCTTATTGAAGAAGTCTTTCTTGGTGTTTTTAATTAGTATATTTGTTTTATTTCTCCAATGTTTATATTCATTGAAGTTTTTATTTTTTAAATGATAATCTCGTTGTTTTATGGAGTCTTTGATCTCATCTGTTATCCATTCAGGCTGAGTTACATGCTTAACGCGGATCTCTACCAATGTTGTTCAAATCATTACCCTGACCGGGAATCAACTGATTTAACATAGGTTTATACAGGGAAAACCACTAGGCCTGAGCTTACATATTTAGAACATAGCGTTACGTAGTGGACATCTATGAAGATTGTTCAAATCATAATCTCCAGGTGAAAATTAAGCCTTTCTGCTCTTGGTGACCTTTCATAATAGCCAATGGTAGCCAGTTGATCGATATAGGGGCATCTTGGCCCTCTTGTTTTCATATAGCGGGTAAGTATGTTCAAATATGTACAACGATTATGTTTTTCTCAACATAAAAAATCCTAGTCAACACTTTCTGAAAACTTCCACATTTACATTTACATAAAAGAAAAGAACTTGTAAAATTAGCTATTGAATACAAGGTGTTAATATAAAAAACAAGCCAGTCAGTTACTGTTGATGAAGCCGGTACAAAAGGTATGTTCATCCCAATGCTATTTCATCGTAAATCGTGTTTAAAAATTTATTGATATGCGTGATATATGCGTGATACTTGATTAAATAAAGCTGATGATAGATACATGTAACAAAACTATTAAATAGATAACGAAACAACAATCATGTAGCTATATTTGCACTGTCAATTAAATTCACAACATTTAAACTGATATACACAGATATTTTAATGATTTAGGCATTGCTTTGAATGTATATACTAGTCCATTTTATCATTCACAGAAAAAGACGAAGTTTCAGTCACTGTTCGATTTGCGACATGCTTAGAATGCAACAAGCGAATAGAAGAATTAATAAAGAGACTATCTGATTTGATATTTGCACCAGTAAATGGTATAAAAGTAACACGCGTTGAGCCACTTTCTTCTGGTGGATTTTTGTGTCTTCTGACTATTCCTGAAATGTATGCTGATATCCTGCAAGAACTACTTCGGGATAAGGATACAAATACCGGGCTGAACTACATGTATTTAGGAGTTACTGATATTCTTATTTACAAAACAACCTATAGCATAACAGGTAAGAAGTTTTGTGTGGTCTTTGATCATGGTACGATCTTTAAGTCAAAGTTGTAGCATTAGTTGTAATATGGTAAAATAGGGAAATACGTATAGGCAGTAAGAGCTTCATGAACCCAATAAACCTTTAGTTAGATATCTCTATAAATATTAAAGCAAATTAAAATAAATATTTACATTGAATCACCTTTACCAACTCTGTGTTTAAATTTGAAATTGTTTGATTGACTCGTTATTTATTTGGTGCAATGTATGAATTTCAAGATAGAAAAAACATGGAAGGCCGTAATAAAGGGCGCAGAATTACACTTTATGACTATTGTGTTTGTAAAATCACTGCTTGGATATGTACTGTAAATGTTGACCTATTCTTGATCAATGATATATGAAAGTGAACATTTTATATATTGCTTCCCTTTTCGCAGCACACTGCCTATATTGTCCCGTTCACTTTGCCTTAGAGAGTTCGTTCAGTATTCTACGGTACTGCACGTTGGTAAGGAATAATACTGAACGTCGGCAAGGGAGGGCGGTCCTAGCGATCAGCTGTACGGACTATTTTATTTGTTTGCAAACATCGTTTAAATGAGGTTTATATGTCGAACTTTGATAGTTTTTTACAATTAGATAAACTATGGTCTTTAAATAAAAAAGAAACTTTCATCATTTTCAAGTAAACTTAAAAGAGTTTCATTTTTGAAAAGGTTCGAATTTTTTAGGGCACGGAATACCAGTTCTGGTTACGAAAGTTACTGGTACGTATTTCAGCCAAGTATTGATAAACAAAAGGAATGATGTTTTGCATGTAGTCATAAGAAAGAGAAAATATTTTTAGGAACGTACATCAAGTTGATGAATTCACATTTCAAATTACGAACCTGCATCCGTAGGAAAAGTCTTGCGTTTTTCAAAACAAGATGGCGGACGGCAACTGAAATTTCTAACCGTATAATTGACGTCAACGTTTCTCCTAATAAATGACGTCACGTATAAACAACAATATTGAATCGAGTCTATTAATACGCAATAAAGAAAATGTACATGGTGAAATAGTACGCTAGTTGTCTGAGAAATTTCAAGATTCATTTATTCTCTTTTGCTAACAGAATGTCATTTTTGTTCATATTCAATATGAAAGTATAAAATAAAAAGGTTATTGAAGTGTTCCCGCCAAATCAACTCGTTCCAAGTAATATTTCACCATACAAGTTCAATAACCTATAATATTAAGCAGAATACTATGCTGTTTTCTGTCATCAGTTTGCTTTGCTTCAAATTTTAATTGACCTTTAGTTTGGCAGATATAGCTTGTGTATACCGCCTCGATAGCCTAGTGGTAGAGCGTCCGCTTTGAGTGCGGAAGGTCGTGGGTTCGCTCCCTGGCCACGTCATACCAAAGACGTAAAAATGGTACCAGTAGCTCCCTTGCTTGGCGCTCAGCATTAAAAGGGCTTCTCTCTCATACCCTCACGGCGATGGATACCATCAGGAATGAGGTGTCGAGAGTGATTAATATAAGTTGGATAACTTGTTTCACAATCGACCTAAAATAAATTAGTATAAGCTATGCTATAAAATATATTAATGAGACCAAATTTGATCAATGAGATTTAGATAAGAATGGGTTACCTACTAGTATCTGGATTTCAAATAATGCATTTAAAACAGTTTAAAGTTTCACAGAAAACAATAATTTATTCTTTTTTTTCTTATTATTATGGCTCCAAGAAATCAAAATGTATACTTGAAAAAGCTTTTGTAAGCACAGGTTTTAAATGACCAAAGAAAGGGGAAAATATTGTAGGTGTATGTTATATTTATAGAAAAACTGGTTCGAGTAGAAATGTTAAGAGAGCACCAAAAGATCATTTCACCACTCAGCAAACAAAACGAAGATTTCGTACAGCGCTTAGATCAACTTGGGAAAAGCTTGGATTCTCTTTTGCCTTTAGTTGCTGAATTGGGCGATCCAGAAAATCATCTTAAAAACTTGGAAAATTTACACAAACATTCTGGCTTGTCGACTACTCGTTGGAAAGTGCTTGGTAGATTTACAGATGACCAGCTACCTAAGAAATACACACCAGGCTTTAGCCAAGAAGAAATTAAACAAAGGTGTTTATATTCAAAATCAAGGATGCAGAGAATATATCCACAGCTTTCAGCAACTTTATAAAAGGTTGTAATAGGGATCACCAGTCGGATTTCTGCAAAGATACTATATCGATTATCCAAGCATATGTCATATTTTAATTCATGGCACGGATTGTTGAAAAGAATTATTTGAGAAGAGTTTTTAAAGTTTTTGCTAACCACAAGGAGAAAACTAGCTTTGATGACCATTCTATTTTTAAAAAAACCCACCCCTTCAGTGATTTAAAATACCCATTTTTAACAGAACGCTGCACTTTCATTTGAAGCAAGAAAGAAGTGAAGTCTTTGCAATAATTTGGAACATTTCGTGGGTTGAATGTCAATATATTCTGCTGTAAAATATCTTTTTCTTTTATAAAACGAGACCAATGAGTAAATCACAATCACATTTTAACATGTAGAAACGTTACCATGGAAACATGCATAATATTTTTCCAGTCGCCCGCTGTCCGTCGTAAGTCAACATAATCTCCTTTGAAACCTCTGGGCCAATATTGATGAAACTTGGTTGGGATGTTTCTTGCATGAAGCTCTATCAAAGTTGTTAAAAATTTAATCCATGCAGAATTGTTGTTGTTATTGCAGCAAATAGGAAAAAGTTCAAAACTCTTCATCTCTGAAACCACAAGGCATAAAGCGTAGCTATTTAACATGTAGCATAACCTAATGGACCTCTATCAAGATTGTTGACCTTGTTTTATAGCCAATTGTAGCCAAGTAAGCGAAAAGATAGGGCCATCTTAGCCCGCTTCGACCCCGCCCTGTGGAGCACTTGATTTTACATTAAAATATTTTAGGAAAATCTTTTTTAAATTAAAATTTTCTTGTGTCGGATCACAAGGCTCAGACGGCTAAAGTTTAAGTATTGGCCAAATCATGTGCGATTTCTGCGAATCTCAAAAACTTTGACTCGATCCTCGAAAATATTGACCCAAAACCTTAAAAACTGTCGAGTTTTTTCTTTGTTTAGCCTAAAATTTACGTTATCTGTTCTTCTGTATCTGTAGCATTTTGCATGATGATGCTTTGGCCCGTCAGTGGGCGCTGTTATGTTTATACATACACCTATACAAGGACTATTGATTAGCACAGTTATGTTTATACACACACCTATACAAGGACTATTGATTAGCGCTGTTATGTTTATACATACACCTATACAAGGACTATTGATTAGCGCTGTTATGTTTATATATACACCTAAACAAGGACTATTGATTAGCACAGTTATGTTTATACACACACCTATACAAGGACTATTGATTAGCACAGTTATGTTTATACATACACCTATATAAGGACTTTTGATTAGCGCTGTTATGTTTATACAAACACCTATACAAGGACAATTGATTAGCACAGTTATGTTTATACATACACCTATACAAGGACTATTGATTAGCGCTGTTATGTTTATACATACACCTAAACAAGGACTATTGATTAGCACAGTTATGTTTATACACACACCTATAAAAGGACTATTGATTAGCGCTGTTATGTTTATACATACACCTAAACAAGGACTATTGATTAGCACAGTTATGTTTATACATACACCTATACAAGGACTATTGATTAGCGCTGTTATGTTTATACATACACCTAAACAAGGAATATTGATTAGCGCTGTTATGTTTATACATACACCTATACAAGGACTATTGATTAGCACAGTTATGTTTATACATACACCTAAAGGTCATTGATTAGCAGTTATGTTTATACATACACCTATACAAGGACTATTGATTAGCGCTGTTATGTTTATACATACACCTTTACAGGCTATTGATTAGCACTGTTATGTTTATAGATCCCTACGGTCTATTGATTAGCGCTGTTATGTTTATACATACACCTTTACAAGGACTATTGATTAGCGCTGTTATGTTTATACATACACCTTTACGAGGACTATTGATTAGCGCTGTTATGTTTATACATACACCTATACAGGGACTATTGATTAGCACTGTTATGTTTATAGATACACCTAAACAAGGTCTATTGATTAGCACTGTTTTGTTTATACATACACCTATACAAGGTCTATTGATTAGCACTGTTATTTTTATACATACACCTATACAAGGTCTATTGATTAGCACTGTCCCTATCGAAGATGGAGGGGTATATTGTAATCGATCCGTCTGTCGGTCTGTCGGTAGACCGACTTTGTCTGATCAATAACTAGAAAATGGATTGGTCTAGGTTCTTTACACTTGGTAGGCTGATTGATCATGAACAGATGACCCCTATTGCTTCACCTTCAGTAGAAAAAAACTTGTACGGCCAATAGCAAGAGAACGCTTTGGCCTAGTGCCCTCGAAAGTGTTAGTAGGTTGGTATTGACCAGTAGATGACCCCTTTCGCTTTTGAGGTCAGCAGGTCAAAGGTCAATGTCACAGATACCGTTAACACAAAAACTGTCTGATCAATAACTAGCAAACGCTTTGGCCTTGTGCCCTCATACTTAGTAGGTAGGTAAGTCATGGCCAGTAGATGAACCGGCAGCAGGTCACACTGACATTCAAAAGGAAAAACTTACCCGACCAATATATAGAGAATGCACTGGCCTAGTATCCTCAAACTTGGTAGGTACGTTAGTCATGACCAGTAAATGACCTCTGTTGTTTTTGAAACCAACATGTCAAAAGTCAATGTCACGGAAATTTTTCACACTTTTTGATTAGTAACTAGAGAACGCTTTGGCCTAGTGTCCTCAAACTTTGTATGTAGGTTTATTATGATCAGTAGATGACCCTATTGATTTTGAGATCAAATGTCAAGGTCAGGTGACCTTTATTGAAAAAACAACTAACTGGCTAATTGCCTTCCGACAGGGGGTGGGGGCACACATGTTTTACAAACATCTCTTGTAAACCTTTTTTTATTATACTTTTATCAATTTTATTTGTTCCGTCCTATCCTCAAAACCGAAATGATTTTTGATTAAATATACTTAAGTAGTAAGCATCAAGGTGAGAAGCCGTTTTAGAAATGTACACGTGATAACTTGAAATGAAGATGCACAACGGAGTAGTGTCTAAAACAGGGGAGTTTCCCGAAAGTATTCATTCAGGCCTTTGCCATGATTCATTAGACTTTACAATTGCACTTAGCATTTACTAATATATAAATTGATAAGAAAAATACCTTACCGACGAAACTGACGTAACTACCAGTCTTTAAACGTATTAAAAATCCCATAAATAGCATTACTGCACTTTATTCATAGGTTCTCACTTGAGGGAATCGTGTCACAGATATTTGAAAACAAATTTGTTCAAATTTTAATACCATTTTCGTGTGAGTATGTGTACGCGCGTGGGTGCGTGTGTGTGTGTGTGTGTGTGTGTGTGTGTGTGTGTGTGTGTGTGTGTGTGTGTGTGAGGAGAGAGAGGGAGAGAGAGAGAGAGAGAGAGAGAGAGTTGCTAGATTCATTTTGAAGGCCATATGAAAAAAGATTTGTTTTGTAGCTCTTTACACGTCTTATGTGTTACCTTCACTAAATAAAGATGTTATTATTATTACCCAATTTACTGTATTTAAGAAAATACAGAGTGTCCGTTGAACACGCAATTCATTCATATCAATGAGCTAAATCTTGTGACACAAACCCTGTCTGTCATTGTAGGAGTATATTCTGCCAAATGTGTGTACCAAAGGAGATAAGATTTTTTTGTAAATTATAAAGTTGAAAAAGTTGTACAATCGATTATTATTTTGTCTGCATTATAATACTAAAAACTTTGAGTTACTCACTCATTTTTATCGCGTATAATCTGTTATCCTTTTTCACATCAGTCACTGCGTGTACATCACAAGTGTATAGTTAAAACTACTATTTTTTGTCAAGTGTGGATAAACATGTACAGACATCACACGCATACATTATAGACGGACACTATGGTACGCCAAATCTACATAAACTCAAATACTATATGAGCTCTTGAAATACTTGGAGACCTCTACAATCCATTTGAAGAGCTCTACAATTGAATAAATGATAGAGATATAATCAATTTAAACGCGAGCTCTCTCCAAATTATTTGCAATATATCTCCAAATCAAGTCACTTGTAGAGCTCTCAAATTCAATTAGAGATCTCTCTAATTCAAAGTTCGTAAGTTCGGGTTTGTTATATATAGTGATTTCTCCCTCACTACGATGTTCCCGCTTCCTAATAAACCAGTCGTAGCGCTTTTAACTCTTAACAACATGCAACATGGATATCTGTTACCAATAATTTTCGTAGATTGAACCGTTATTGCGTCCCCTGAAAATTCGAACCATTTTATGAGATGAAATTCCTGTTACATTCACTTGAATATTATTAAAGTTTCATCTTGATTTGTTGATATAATGATAGCAGCAAATAATTACTAGTAGATAAATCTTCATAATTTTTATATAAATTAAAGAGTTCTGCAATATATTTGAGTTTATGTATATTTGGCGCTCCATATGGCATTTTAGCTTAAACGAGAACTATCTCTTTAAAAAAAACTAGTCTGTGCAATTTTGAACAAACGAAAGAGATGGGTAGCTACATTTCATAGTAAAGATTTCTGTAAAATTATCTCCATTCAGTATGATGGCGCCAAATGCCAAAGGATGAGAAGGCCGCTTACAGATGTTCTTCCTAAACGCTAGGAGGAAATACTAATGCAATTATAGTAAAAAGTGTTCCAAAAGGTGTAATGGTTTGATACTGAGCCAACATGAAACTTCGAACACGTACATTTGGCAGAGATCTTTGTTTTTGTATCGTGATGAATGTATAGTTGCGGCAGCTGCACACTTCAGAAGTTGATACTTGACTAACATATATTAGCGGGTTCTCTAACGAATAAGCAATGGATACTGTGATAAAACTTGTATTGATATTAAGTCTGATAACTCCATCACTGGAATATACACCATTCGCGCTAAGGGACTGCAGTAAGTTGTTTTACCTCCTACAAACGTTACATCTCCTTTTCCAATTCTTTTTTTCACTGCCAATATCGTATGTACTGATTCAGCAAGAAATATATAACTGCACGTATTATATGTTTTGATTGTAAATAATGTACTTGCTTTTGTCTGAAGAAAAAAAAAAAGAGAAAATCTGTGTGTATTTTCTTTTCAAAAGGTTGATTTCTTTAAAGCCGCATTTATATTAATTTATTACGGGCCAAATAGCTTATAATTATATAGAAGCAGCGCCCACTACCTTACTTAAGGAGCAACCCTTCTTTTTGCTGATAATTGCAGCCGTTGCAAATCACCACACGTATATATTTTATGTAAGAAGGGAACGCTGCTTCATAAATTTACTACCTTGGCTACACAACAAAACAGTTTGTTTGGGAAAAGGCCGTGACTTTATTTTTTCTTTTTGTTAATTACAATTAAATTGTATATATAATGTGCTTAAAGAGACAATTTAAATAAGAGAAGCGTTCCAGCAAAGATGCATGGAAACGAATTAGAAAACTGCGAGTATGCAGAAGACTTTATTTGATAGACAAAAGTACTCGCCGATCCTGGAATATACCAGTACGACCGTCTTTTTGTAGACAGGAGAACTATTCCGCGCTGTACACAGACATTCTCGAGACAGCAATAAAATGCGTGATTTGAAATACATCTTTTTTAATAAATAGATTAATTTGAAGGCTATAAAAGCGCGCACAAATGCTACACCGAAATGCACTTTAGTGTGTTGAGGGCCACTGAAATTTTATAATATATATTTTATATATATATATAATTCACCCAATAAACCCATATCGGACTCGGGTTCGTCTCGCAAAACACACTCGTAGGGTTCGATATCGCACAGCACGAGCCAAGTTTGCCAATCTTTTTGAGCGCTTCTGAAGCCCTTTTGCCAGTTTATATTTTTTGAAAAATTGTGACCGGATATCATGCATATGCCGGTGAAACACAAGCTTAGACGAAGAAGATAAAAAAGTGTTTACCTGTACCAGCTTCACCTCTACTTACGCCTATAGGCTTATTTGTTTTTACATATAATTCATATACCATAGATAATCCGCTATGTCGTTCACACTGAGACCTGAAAATGAAATACTGTCAACGAATTAAATTTTGCGCCAATCAATGTATGCTTTTGGTCTGGAGATTTTACCCATATAAATAAAACTGAACTTGAACTAAAATGCCAAGTATCACTTTACAAGCAGCTCTACTTAGAGTAAATAGAACACAGTTCAACTTTTCATCCCATCAACGAATGTATTTGACTGAATCAGTACATATAGAATGATAACTGGACTTTACCATTAAATACGTATCGTAATACTGAGAGAGTTAACAGATTAATGACTGTCGAAGACACACTTCTAAAACATGCAGTCGGGCCGGCAGGCTTGGAGTGGAATGTGTGACCAAACTCTCATCCCTCTTGAAACGCAGAAAAGCGGAAACCACAGGCGTTTAATCTAAGCATGGATATATAAAAAAACGAGGTTTAATTTATGCACCGGTGTTGCATTACGGACGAGGCGACAGACACAAAAACGGACGACGTGATCAACTTATGTTCAGTCCTCTTGAAAATCTGAATATCAGTGACCGACTGACGTTAGATCCTAGCGTGAATAAAGCAAATCCTGCGGCAGCCATAGATATATGTACACATCTTAACGCAATAAACTATATATCTAGAACTTGAAGTTCGTAAAAACCTGCGCGTACACAGACTCGTATGCAGGACAGGTATACAACACAGGTGTTACATGTATAGAATAATTGCCATCCAAGAAAATTGACTGTGCTAAATTCGAATTCAGCTGTAGCGCGAGACATCAAAAGCCGCGACTAGAAATTGAAAAAAAAGCTCGCGCCACATAGCGTGAAAGCGAAACCTCCCACTACCCCACGATATTGCGAACAGGGGGTCCAAAAAGACCCTGTTAGAGGTATGTAGCACAGTGATCCACAGAATAAAACATGTACGGCCTTACACATACATGTAGCATAATCAACTCCCGCACGGCTAGCTGTTTCAGCATAGCTTTTTGTAAATGGCCGGTGAGTTGTATATTAACCCTGAACATATAAGTCACAGTCAATTAAGGACAGAACGACCGACCTATAAGGTCAAGGTCCCCTCTAACGGTTAAAGGGACGCAATGCCCTATTAACTCCAATATAAGGAAAGGCCGGCGAACGCAAAGTTGCAGTTATCAAACCGACCAGTCCTATGATATGGGCTTCTTTTTTTGAAAGACACTTGAAATGCCGATTAAACTATTAAATTTGGGGATCTGCCAATAATTACTGCCCATGAAGCGCGCCCTTGGTTTTGCACAGCTATTTTGACGTACCTATATATGAAGCTGCCGAAGGACTATGCTTTTATGAAACGCGCCCATGCTTTAGAAATGTATATACTCTTGTAAACTCTGACATTTTCTTGTGGACAGGCAATCAGACGGACAAATAAACGGACGGCGAGACAATCCTATTTTCAGCCCTCTTTTAACACGAATTGGGAGTTTAATCTGAGTTGTATACTCTAAATTGATTATTGATTAATACGACATTACATTACGTACAATCCGACGGGCAAACGAACGGACGGCGTGACCATCGTATTTTAAGCCTTCATGGAACGCGGAACAGCCATGAACTACAGGCGCAGACTATTCACATGCATGCCACCTGACTAGCTTCTGAAAGCTCTGCCAAAATTATAAATACTATACTTGTACAAAACACCCTGTTAGAGGTATGTAGCAAAGTGATCCCCATATTGCAATAAACATGTACGGCCTTACACATACATGTGACATTACCAACTCCCGCACGGCTAGTATGTTTCAGCATAGCCTTTGTAAGTGGCCGGTGAGTTGTGTAATAACCCTGAACATATAAGACACAGTCGGCTCATGGACAAAACGACCGACCTGTATGGTCAAGTTCCCTCTAACGGTTAAAGGGACGCAATGCCCAATCACTCCAATATAAGGAAAGGCAGGACTGCGTTTTTACCGACCAATCCTATAAAGTGGGCTTTCTTTCTTTTTAAAAGTGCCATGATGTGGATCATACCGCCATATTGCTCACAAGTTCTCCCTTGTTTATGAGCGTTAAAGTGACTGCACTTTCAAAGCTGATACAATAGTTGACAGAGCTAGCAAACTCACAAAGTAATAACATTCAACATAGAAAACAAATAAAACACTTCTCTTTATCCTTATTAGCAAATATAAAAGATCTTATCCAATCCACGTGTTCTGTATTTTTGTCCTTGATGTGTTCGCTACGGCCTTCTAAAAGGTGTGGTGATTTTTGAAGGTTGCGTTCACCGGAAAAAGCGTGCGTTTACAATTATAATAAAATGGACTGTGCCGAATAAAGAAAATATAAGGTGTCGACGGCTTTCCTTACTACGGTTACGTTATCTGTGTTTAAAGGCCCACAAAGTTTATCCATATTAATTTCGTCCTTCTATACACATGTTAGTAACTTAGCTGAATGTCAGATGTATTCTGAGCCTCTGTGTATAGAGTCACTCCCTAAAGCTGGAGTCAAATTGAATAAATTAAAACACATGAATAGTACATGTAGATGATTTGTTAGGGTTATTACTTTACTTTAAAATTTAAGTTATACATTCCATGCATCATCGGTAAAATCAGCGTTTTAAAATATGTTACAGTACCGCAAAATGTAAATTAAGTGTAACCTCCACTAACGGTAACCTCCCACAAACAGCCACCTTCTCAATCCATACATACTCTTACCCTCATATAAAACCCTTTTTTACAATGTTTAGTACCAAAAGCATAAACCCGCTAAAAATCCCTGATCATATATATTAACGGAAAATAATCCCTCTGAGCAACAGCCACCTCTGGACAATAGCCAATTTCTAGTCATCCGGCTGCTGACTGTTGTAGGGAGGTTGCATATTTTGTAGTAAATAATGGGTGGATGCAAGATCTCCAAAACCCCTGGTCAGAATTTTATGATACTTCACATGGTGCATAGTCCATGTTTTTCTACTTTCGTTTTCAACAAAATGGCCGCTTGTGGACGATGTTTAACCAGTGTCTAGAAAATTGGCGTGTTTGACTTCAAATGTAAGTTCTTCAAAGCTGCAGACTAAGCAGACTAAGATTTTTTACAAAATGCTAAATGTCCGATGTGAAAACGACAGCGAGAGAGCGTGCATTGGTACTGCACTGGGTATTTTGGTTGTTCCGCAGCGTGTGCTAGTAAATCCCCAAAGCGTTACGGGCAACATAGAGACCTTTTCAATACATCAATATTCATATAGAAAAAAAATTTGAATTTTTTTTTTCGTTGAAGAATTATAACTAGTGGTTCTAATTGTTTGTTTTTTTCTGTTTTTTTTTTTTTTTTATGGGCACAAACTGGACATACACCTGTGCTTTAAAGTATCAAAGGTTATATAAATTTTATATACTGTGTCAGTGGGGTGTTCACCTTCAGTGATAGTTCTAGTTTATGTTTGTTCATCATTTTATGTAAATTAAACACATTATTTATGCTTGGAGAATATACATGTAGTATTCTAGATGTAATGAGTGCCTCTTTACAGAGGCATTTCCTAAAGCTTGAATCAATTTAAATAACTTCAAAATAATGTGTATTCAAATAGTTCATAAGTTTGCCACCACCTAAAAATTCCAGTAATCATCTGTAAAATTAGCATAAACAATTGGATTTGCCTAAGTGCGTTCGTCATTTTAGTAAGACTACGTACGTTTGCATCATAAAAACACCAACCGGCGTTTGCCAGATATGAAATTCCTCAAGAAGTCTTGGGGGTCATTTAGTTTGAATATGTTATTGGTTGGTGTTAAATGCCATTTCCAATGTTTATTTCATAGGTTCTCATACAAACAGATTGCTGACAATCAGCGGACATTTGCTCGAGTATCCTGTCGAGATACCGGGTCATGTCCAGGTGGAATCCATTGTAAACATCCATCAAGCTATCACAGCAGGGCAGCTGAGGTTAGATGTTACAGTACAGAAATGGATTGTATTCGATTATTTTACGCTGCCATGTGTTTCCTCTGTCGGAAGCTGGTATGTATTGTGTGTATCAACTGCAGTAATAAAAGTTTGACAGTCACGCTTGTGCATGCTCGCTTCATAATTTACAGTCTTATTAACATAAAGTATTTGCACGCACTGAACATTGTTCATATAAAGACTTTAAATTACCATCTGACTTGTAAGGACTACACACCCTGCGAAAGCAGTAGTAAGCAATACTGCTCTGCTTGCCCGTCGACAAACACTTGCAGAACCAGTATCTGAACTAGTACGGTGTGTTATTTAAGGTTTTATCAAAGGTATGTCGGACAATAACGATTCTTAAAACTTATATCATTTATTGACGCCGCAAATAAGCCTCTAGTCTGCCTTTAGAACGTTTAGTCAAGAATGGTGACATGTTGGTACTAATTTTAAAGTTAATATCATGGTCTTAAAAGTAAGCATCTTACATGTATTTATTTTCCGGTGTTAATAATGAACGCCGTAGCTTATCTTTCCGCTTCGATATATTTGGCATTTTCTTTTCGAACCAAGCAATGATTTAAAGCGTAACCATGCAGTTATTGTCAAAAACTAAATGTCATCCGTCGAAGCTAAAATATCGAACGATATTTTAGAATGATCTGTGTTTGTATTCCTTAAACAGTTCTTATGATGCCTGTGCTCTCCTTGCGGGGTATGAGGACCGTGGTTGCCCATGGCAACTAGAAGCCAGCACTTTTCCTTGCACGTGTCCATTTGACAACGGAACTTACACGCTTGACTCACACCCTTTTTATATACCCGCAGTATGGGGACCTTGGCAGTGGATAGCATTTGTAAGTATTCTTTTCAAACAAAGTAAAGTTGAGTGCCGCCGCATTAAGTGTTGTCATTTTCTGCTTCCAAACAATTGACTATACAGTATTATTTTGAGTTGCAGCGAAACTCAAGGGCAAATTTGCTCATATTCTGAAATTGTATTGTTTCATTCAAAGTGATTTGAAAACAGAAATGTTTGTAGAACATTCTTATCCATTTCGGATCATGACCAATGCTAACGGACGACACGTGCTGCACTGTGTAGTTATACAGTATGTACCTACCATCTGTGAATGCATGCATTATTTTCGTATCTTTATATTTTAATGAACTTTTTGTATATTGATAAATAATTTTATTGTCTCTGTTATGAAGGTGGAGGATTATTTTGCAAATGTATTTAATCTTAAGAGTCGATATTATGTAGCGTATGGTACAATGCATCAACGTAACAATAAAATGAATTATAAATCTTTATTCCTCTAACTTCAATTGAGAAGTTAAACTATGACACTAATTTTTACACCAATGATGTAGATTAAATTCATATGAAAAGTGTACTTTGATGTCAACATCGGCTTTGAGAAGAATTCATTTTAGAAAAGTTAACATTCATGTTTCGACTAAATAATGGCTTTAATTATTATACAGGGCGATTTTCGTGTCAGTGGGATTCTCATAGATACGGATACGTCAGAGGAGGTAGCTTGCTACAGTGTAGAATTCACCACTCAGATAGCCTCAACATACTGGAACTGGTGGTAAACGTCGTTAATGCGATATAAGGACAATAACTCCAATGTGCTCACTTTATCTGTTTTTACAATGTTGACTTGAATTAGATATCATACAGGTAACAAGGATACACTCTGTGTGCAATGTACTTTTATTAATATAATGCTAGATGCACTCGTTAAACTCACACCTTCTTATCAAACCATAGGCGGGTTCAGACAGACGAACCCGGCGTATGCAACTAAAATCTGCCAATCAATAATGTAATCTAGTTTTTTTATGATGACTGCTGTTTTCTTACTTGCTCGGCTACTCTGCAAATGATCTGCAATTACGATATTGCATTTGTGAGACTATACATAACAATGGACCCTCCGTAACCAAGAAAAGCATACTGAGATAATTGGACAATATCCCATGTTTAAATCATGAATCATGGGACATTTGAGTGAGATATAAATTTCTTTTGTTGGATAAAGTCTAAGATAAGAAAATATAGGACATGTGAAAAGTTGGAATCTTCAGATTTTGTTTCTTATACATGAACACGTGTCCGCAATGTTCATTAAACTTACAGGACTGTCAATAATTGGATACTATGGTATTGCAGTATGGCGGTGCACATCAATTTCGCCGACTACGACACTTTGCCATATACGATACTAGTAGTTGGTCAAATACGACAGTTTGTCGAAGACAAGACTATGACAAGGGTTCGAAAATTAGTTTTTACATTACGACATGTGTTCGAAAACTTGTCAAACTGCAAAATAATCCTTTGTTACTGAATAACTCTATTATCCTCAAACGTTGCACAAATAAAGAGTTGTACTTGATTAGACTGTTATAACGGTAAGTAATGAAGAAAATGACCATCCATTCAAAACATTGAGTAATAATCTATGCCCCACCATCACTGTTTCCAACCCATTTAGAGATAAACTGGTTAGAAGCCCAGAGTTAGTCTTACGTGTATCGGTGCTATTCAGCGAGAACGTAAAAGAACCAAGAGGTCTATTTGTAAAAGAGCTAGGGTCTGGTACCCGGATTTCCTTGTATCTGCATCTGTCTCTCTTCAACCTGCGCCTGCCAGGAGTCTTGAAAAGTTCACCCAGGGAGAAATCCAAGGGTCGGCCGGGACCTATAAAAAATCAAAGAAAAAAAAGGGAATCTATGCCCCAGTATAGTGGCGAATTTTGTTTATGCACATAGTCAGTCATCAAAGCTTTTCTCCTGTGAAAACTTCAATACTACATCAACAATATACCAGAAAAAAGATGTTTAGCTTTCACCACTTTATAATATGATTCTTGTGCCTCCGCATCTGTAAAAATTGTCATAATTTAACCAATCGATTAGAACATGCACGAGATGAAACAATGCGTATGTATACCTGTCTGAATTCGAAACTTCGTTGTGGCGGTGACATAAGTTTTTGTGGTAATATCATTACGCCGAGCATCATTTGGCGGATTTGTTTGCAGACGATTTCGGTCGATTTAGTCCAAGCAAATAAATATAAATGGAAAAGTAATGACTTCTTGAAAGTTTTATTAAATTATATATATCTTTTCAATCAATATATGATTTCCTCTGACCTAATTATTTCTAGAATACTTCGATAGTAAATTAGCGCACCGCCGGATGACCCGAATTTCTCCTCGAAAACAAAAGCGAAAGTAGATTAACCGGTTTATTTTTGTTCAGGCTTTGTAGTTCTGTAGAAACCTGAGCCTAAAGCGACTTAATAAACAAAGGTATTTCTTGTGAAATAGCTACATTAAAGCTTTTTTATTTTTATTTTTGACGTGGATGTACTTTGTTCAGAGCAAGACATCTATTTTATCAAACAAACGCGGCCACATATGTTCTTGTTCTACAAATTCATATAGGGTAACGCACACATGCACCTTCAAATCTACGTCATAACATAGTACTTAATTATACTTCTATGCTCTTCCAAGTATCAAGTAGAGACGATATTGCTCTTTTCTTATTTAAATTGTTTATAGTTCCGGCTAACCCTGGGATTTCTCTCTGGGTGAACTTGCGTGAGACTTCTGGCACGCACAGGTTGAAGAGATTAACGCAGATACAGGGGAACTCAGGTACAAGACCGTAGCTATTTCACAATTTGACCCTTTTGTTCTTTTACGTGCCTACTGTATAGCACCGATACACTGGAGACTACTTCTGGCTTTTTAACTCGTTCATCTATAGATAGGTGGGAAACACTGAAAAGCGTTTCTGAAATTTCCAGTGCCCCAGCCGGGATTCGAACCAGGGACCTCGGGATTGGTAGTCCAGAGCGTTTGATACTGGACAACCGCGCCACTCATCTAAAGAGGTCCTATGACACAGTTTTGGAACAAAGTCTTAAGTTATGTCTGTATAATCGACAGAAGACGAAGAATATTCGAGAGGAAAAATTGAATATACTCATCCGAGGGGAAAACCGCCAATCAAACTAATTCATTCCATTCACCGCTCTTTGACTGGTGTAAAAAGTAGGCAAAACTTACGCCGAATAAAAAAGAGTTCGTGAATCAAATGTAATCTACAGTGAGTTTAAATTTTTACAGGTTGTAAGTACTGCGTACATCTACGAGGTTTAAAAGATACAGAAAATCAAGTATAAATAGACGTGTTCAGTGGTAGTTTCAGCATAAGCAAATCCAAGTGAAGGTCTCCCGCCCCCCCAACCCCAACAAAAAAGCTATAGGTCTAATGATAATGCTACTATTATTCAACACTTTAAAACGTTTTTAATTATATTGGATTAAAATGGTGCAAAGTCTGAAGCGGCCATGGCCTAGAGGGTAAGGTACGCCGAAAGACCATGTGTACAGGCAGACGATCGCAATATTTCACCTCGAGCTCTTTGTGCCCAGGTGAGCTAAAAAAAAGAAACAACAAAAGGTATCGTGGCCACTAGATAAGAAAAAAGAAAAACACAGGTTATGGCCATAACTATATATATATTATTTTTGTTAACAAAACTAGATCTTCATGAATCGTGACAGCAATTAATTTTGACAATGACTGCTTATCAGTGTTTCAAGATAGGCGTTCATTTTAGTTTCTTTATTTAGAAATAAGTCCACACAAAGTAACCTAGCTTTAGAAAACTGGGCACTTTGAGATTTGAAACCGTCAACATGATACGTATTAGTGTGTTAATATGTGCTATATCCTCAGCATTCGCTGTTCTTCACCTGAAACTTCAAGACTGCAGTAGGAAAATACATTTTATTTTTATCTAGAGCATTTTAATAATTTATACAACATGTACTTTGTTTACTTCTCAAACTTAAATTAATGGCTCATGGACTAATTTCGGATGGAATCAACCACCAAGAGAGAAATAATGTGGCATTATCTGCGTCTTGCCTAAATACATGACCACTTCTTTGGCGCAGGTGGGGATCGAACCTAGGACCTTAACGCGCTACCACTGCACCAAGGTTGCAGTTTACTGAAATAGTACTAAGCATTAATTATGCAATTATAACACATATCAAAAGACAAGCAATAGTTTTTTCTGCCACAAAAAGGCAAGCAGTGATCATATTTTCCGTCAGTCAGCCTGTTCGTTCATGTCCATCCTTCATCTTTTTTTTAGAAAGTTTCGGATATAACTGGGATTATAATAACGTATAACAGAATTATGAGGCGCAAAACAGTTTTTATTTATTTTATACTAATTCATTTAAACTCGATTGCGAAGAAAGCTGAAAGCTTATCGAGTCACTCTGAGTCCACTTCCTGGAAAACCAGTACTGGTGTCATATGAGGAAGTACGGTCGTGACCGTGATGGGGCTCGAACCCGCAACCTCCTGTATGCGCGACATACACCTTAACCACTACACTACCGCTCCCCTTGTCAGGCGCAGAAAATTCATATACTTACATAACTTTTAATTTTACCACAGTATTTTTGAACAGCTTCTTTGCATACAATTATAAGTTATCAAATATCGATCATAATTAAATAATTTTAACAAACACATATTTACTTGTATCATAGAACATGATAAATTGAAGGCAATAGAAAATGCTTAATATAAGCCAAGTACATTTCCAAGAACATTTCCAAATTCAAAAGTTTATTAGATTTTCTATTTATATTTAAAATGATATAACTTTCTAATAAGGGAGGTAATGAAATTAAACTGGGTAGTTTTTCGAGAAAGCAAGAACAAATTCGAAATTTTACCATAATCGTATTAGTTTCTTATATGAGCACGAGGTTCAGATCGAAATTTCTTGCATACCAGATGGGGATATCTGCAGTTTGAAGATGAGATTTTCCAGCACTGGTAAAAACTGCAGATATCCCCATCTGGTATGCAAGAATAGCATTTCTTAAATCCCTACGAGCCTATTTTGTTACCGTTAAAACATATTTATCGGTAAGGCTTAGCCAATTTGAAAAATAAGTTTCTTAGCACGGAATGCAGCACACCTTTGCCAAACAATGATATTAAAGCTACACAAGAAATCTGTGGACGTATTGGTCTTTTGTAGACAGCAGTCCAAATAAAATCGTCCACTTCATGAATGCGCACTTGAGTGCGGATCCAGTTCATATTCCGGGACCAGAGACGGGTAACATCGATGTACAGATACTGAAACCAATTGCTGGGAACCATTACGATCTCAAAGTGACGGTATCTAAAAAGGTGCTATTCGGCTTTGTCTCTGTTCCATGCATAAGCAATGTCGGAAGCTGGTACGTTATACATGTACTATAATTACTTATTCTGGAACACCTGGGCGAATAAACTTGATAAATTACTAGCAAAATGGAGGGGAGAAATCCCAATAATTTTAGTTTTATATAGAAAGTTTTCAAAAACATGTTTTTGATACAACGCTTTAATGTGTTAACAACAAAAAGGAGTGTTATTGTTATGTAGTATCAATCTTTGTCAGGGGAATGCGTTGTATAGAAGTACAAACAGCGTTGAACTTTACGCTAGGATGCTTTAACCTTGTCTCTGTCTGCAGTAGGAAACACATGGTCAATTTCAAAGATTATCGGACATAATTGTATTTTCTTACATGTTAACATTCTCGTCTTAGTCACTACCAGTTATGTGACCTACTAAGTGGTAGAAGCTTCAACAACACACATCATTGTCCAAACCAAGTAGTCTCTTCAACGCCAGACTTCCCTTGCGCTTGTCCGTTCGAGCCTGGAACCTACCATCTGAATCCAACGACATTTATAATACCTGAAGTAACCGGCGTATGGAAATTCGTTGCTCAGGTACGAAATCGTAAAAATAACGTTCATTCGGTTACCTGTTCTGGTCCTTGGCCGTAATGGCAATGCTAACTACCGTACATCAGGCAAAGCTCAAGAATGGCGGCGCCCAGTTAAAGCTAAAAAGTATATAGTGAAAATAAAAGTTTTGATCATTCAAAACAAAAAACGTTTACTTCAAATAGCTTTTGACAGAGTTTTAAGATACGAAAGGTTCTTTGCATGCTCAATCTGTGAAAGTTGTAAGCGTTGAAAAAGTTGGTCTAATAAGTGTAAAATAATTCGGACAAGTTACTAAAAAAAGACATTTCGGATATAAGTCATTCATCTTTTTGATATTAGGCGCACAAGTCGAGCCTTAAAACGTTGTTATTTAAAGCTGAAACAGAAAAAAGAACAGGAAAAGTAAGTGGCGATGGTGGTATTTGAACCCTACTTGTAAAATTAGAGAGCAAGTGACGTAACCGCTGGGTCACGGATAATAATTGAATACTGAGGGCTTAAATAAGATGTGAATGATCAATTCGTAAATAAAAGAATCTGCTAAAATATTATCATTCAGACTAAATATCCGAAATGTCAATGAATATCTATCATGTCCCAAAATATCGCTGCATTTTTTAAGCTTATTTCTTGTTGTAGTTTATTGGTCAATCAGATTTTAATGGCAATTTACATTTGACTTGTACTGACAAATCACATGCTGCAAGGATTTTGAATGATCACTTCCTACACGAAAAAAACCTATTAACTCAATGTACAAAATTGTTTGTGTTAGCGCCGTCATTATTGAGCTATGCCTGTCCCGTACCGGCGTATGGGTAGGGACAGGTACCACCAAACTATCGGTACCTGTCAATATTTGACCATTTAACAAGAAGATATCCTTGTTTTAAATAATCGTTTTTCCTTCTGTTTGATAAATGTAGAATTATTTTAAAATGGTCGGTCATGATTATTTATTGTCACGAATATTGAAAAAAAAACACTTTTAAACCGGTGGCAACAACCTTTTACTCCTTGTGTAGCAGATAAATGTCTGTTGACACGTGCGACATTTCATAGATAAAACAGAAGTGCGAGTCGGTGCAGCAAAACAAGACGATCACGTGCTTAGCGTGTAGATGTGAATAAAATTGCATTGACATAACTGTCCGCAATATACAAGTACATGAATGTCGGTATTCTTACAATTTTGATTTCAAGGTGAAAACTCTCATACAATATATCTGTATAACATATGATACGTATTTGATACAGGGTGATTACAAAGTACATGCTGAAGTAAAGGATACATCAACCAATGAAGTTGTCGGATGTTATAATGTGCAGCTCTCGACAGAAGCGGACTGTAGTGGCCTGGGCTGTTTGTTTGGAAGGAAATAAAACTACTGTCTCTCTACCAAAGTTCAATATAAAGTTTCTATAATGTAACATGTATTAGACTTTGAATAAATTGATGGACTAATGCTTTGTCCTGTTTCTCGTGCATTTTCAAAAAAACACGGTTGAATGTGTACCTATGGTTGAAACAAGAGCCATGTTACACATGGCTAATCTCCCCGCCAGGAAGAAGTTACCTGAAGGTTGTACTTTCGTACATTTTACTTGGTGAGAGGAAATCCTTAAAAAGCCGTATAGTTATGGTCATGCTGAGTACAGTTTTCAAGTAAGTGAAAAAAGAATAAGGCAATGAAGAGAAGGTTTGCAAAATTATATTATTGTTCATTATCAGTATAGGTATGATATTTTTCTGTTTGACTAAAAGTAGGCAAGGTAGAGTTATTGTTCTTGCACACCGCACTTCCTACCAATGTGCTATGTCAGTGTATTAAGTTTGAAGAAAATCCCTCAAGTACTTTTGGAGTTATGCTCCGGAAATTTTTTTTCAAGTAAATCTGATAAAGGGGAATAACTCTAAAAGTAGGCAAGGTAGAGTTATTGTTCTTACACACTGCACTTCCTACCAATGTGCTATGTCAGTGTATTAAGTTTGAAGAAAATCCCTCAAGTACTTTTGGAGTTATGCTCCGGAATATTTTTTTCAAGTAAATCTGATAAAGGGGAATAACTCTAAAAGTAGGCAAGGTAGAGTTATTGTTCTTGCACACTGCACTTCCTACCAATGTGCTATGTCAGTGTATTAAGTTTGAAGTAAATCCCTCAAGTACTTTTGGAGTTATGCTCTGGACAAAACTTTTAAAGTAAATCTGATAAAGGGGAATAACTCTAAAAGTAGGCAAGGTAGAGTTATTGTTCTTGCACACCGCACTTCCTTCCAATGTGCTATGTCAGTGTATTAAGTTTGAGGTAAATCCCTCAAGTACTTTTGGAGTTATGCTTCGGACAAAGTTTTTCAAGTAAATCTGATAAAGGGGAATAACTCTAAAAGTAGGAGTGGAGTTATGCTCCGGACAAAATTTGGACGGACGCACGGACGGAGACCATTTCTAATATCCCTTTCGCCTTGGGGGGGGGGATAATAAGGTTGTGAGAAAGCATAACACATAAAGGTTAGATAATTAAATTTGAAAGTCATCATGAACACGACAGACCTTTGAGCGTTCAGCACGATATAGGTTGAAACTTTGAACAGCGAAAACGGTATGTTCTCAATGGTTCGAACCTCTCTATGAGATGAGCAGTCGAACTATTACGTATATACATGTAAGAATCTTTCAATAGTTGCAGATGCGGGTGGAAATATCTGGCTCAAGGGTAACTGTTTTTTGGCGGTAACGAAGCTCTGCCGAGTAACTGCCGAAACATTTATACCATTCGTCCATTCATACATACATTAATTATATTGTATCATCATCATCATTATTATTATTATTATTATTATCATCATTACTTGTTACGAAATACTACTAGAGTCTAATATATGTTAAATATGAAAGATAATAGCCTGCTATTAAAACATTCAGTTGTTGTTTTAGACAAGTTATGAAAATTTAAAACAGCATGGTAGAGAGGCTGGTAATGACTAGGGGTGCGCAAAATACCCAGTATATTGCAATTCGCAGTATTTTGGAAGCACTCACCGGGATTGTTAATGTAAGCTGCAAGAACTTGTTCTACAATAGGTATATACTGAATCAATTTATAACAAAAGATTGATTTATCAATTTTTAGCTTTTCTATGAAAAACAGAAGAGCCATTGTCATAATCTGGTTAAGCTTTCTTAAAATTCACTTTCTCGGTAGAAACTTCAGACAATTGCTTGGCATCATACAATGGCATCTGTGGCCGAGTGGTCAGGGTCACAGACTGATGATCACTTGTCTCGATAGCCTAGTGGTACAGTGTCCGCTTCGAGTGCGGGAGGTTGTGGGTTCGCTCCCTGGCCGCGTCATACCAAAGACGTAAAAAATGGTACCAGTAGCTCCCTTGCTTGGCGCTCAGCATTAAAAGGGAAACTGGCTTCTCTTCTGTCATACCCTCAATGCGGTGGATACCACCAGGAATGAGGTGCCGAGAGTGATTAATATAAGTTGTATAACTTGTTTCACAATCGACATAAAATAAATTAGTATAAATTAAATTATCACTTGTCCTTCACCGCTGCAGGTTCGTGCTCTACTTGGGTCGGATTCTTTTATGTCTGGAAGCTATCTAGGTTCTTCCCAGGTGTCCGCTCGTGACTGAAATAATGCCCGTATTTGCACCCAGGGTCTTCCTCCTCCATGAAAGCTGGAAGTTGCCATGTGACTGTTGAGTGCGACGTTAAATCAGAATCAATCAATTGGCACAATACAATCAACCCTATGGGCATATCCAATAACTTTTGAATGACATTAAAAGTTGTTCAAACTATGAATGTTCAGGTTAGTTTTGTCAAAATCCACTTTTCACTTACCATTCACAGCTATGATACTTCATAGGGTAGTTGAGCATAGTAATTGAATGCAAAAGGTAAGCACATGGGTTCCTATCTCAAAAGTAAAGTTTACACAAATGGTTAAAGGTCAAAATTTGTGGACAGTTGTGTCTCCAGCAGTTTATGACGGATATTTCCATCTGAACCAAATGCCTCATGATTGAAACTTTTTCTTGCATACCGTCTTGCACTTTAAAGAAGATTTCTAATTTCAAACTTATCGAAATGATGCATTTTCATATAAAACAAACGAAATTCAAACGTTGTATTTGGGAAAGTGACGTCACAATGTTTATAGCGTTACGTCACAAGCAATCCACGAGAGTCGTCTGGCATAGGAGGGATGTCAGACAGGTTTTTCCCGCATGGGCAAAATCACCGGAAGGAAATGACGGTCCGATATGCAAGAAGAGATTTTCCAGCACTGGTAAAAACTGTAGATATCCCGTTCTGATATGCAAATTTGTACTTTCTTGCATACCAAATCGGGATATCTGCAGTTTTTACCAGTGTTGGAAAATCTCATCTTACACCCCCTGGTGATTATTCACTATGGCAAAAAGCAGGAATTTATAGCTTTCGTCATCCTCGGCGTTCACTCGGATAACTTCAGTACCGTACCTTTTCCTTCTTATTTGGTCCTTAGTTATATAAGAAACGCGCCTACTGACATAGTTTGTTACTTTTTGTCTCTGTAATGCTCGGCCGAAAGCCACCAATATCATTCACAATCCTACCTTTTGCTAAAGTTGTACAAAGTCAACACCAGCCAGCATCAAAAGTACAGTACACTGTAGTCCTGGGTCAGTTTTGACCTTTGAGGCAAGGTTAGCAAAGTGAAGGATGAATATTACTAAACAATGCTACACACAGTGTATCTAAGCTCTGGACCTTGCAATTATTTAGGAGACTTTCAACACTTTTCCTATAAAGATCTATGTACGGTAATAACCACCAGGATGTGCCAAATTTTGACCTGAAGGGCCGAATCGAACAGTCTTGGTAGAGGACCGGACCGTAAGGCAATGCTGCACAACAACTATCAAAACTCTAGGCCTCATGATTTTAGATAAGAATAGATTCTTTTAAGTATTTTCTGATATAAATCTACATGTATATAAAACAAGTCAGCCCTTTTGGCACAGAGGGTATAATTTGAAGAAACGTGGTAGCAGACCAGATTAGACGTCATTAGAAACATTAAGACGCAAGTCACAATTCAATAGTCAATAGTCACAAGTCATAAGTGTAAAGTCAAAAGTCATAAGTCACAAGTCATAAATAACAAGCCCCATAATATGTAGACATATGTCGCAAGTCAATATTCACAAGCCAATGGTCACAGGTCAATGGTCACAAGTCAATAGTCACAAGTTTATAGTCACAAGTCAATAGTCACAATTCAGTAGTTACAAGTCAACAGTCACTAGTCACAAGTCAATATATTATAGGGTCTAGCAAATTAAACTCAACTCACCTCAACTATATTTTATGTCGTATATTTCCGCTGAAGACGTCATGCACATTTTAAATCGACATTTATATGTTAAAGTTCGGGAACGCCAAACCCATCGGTAGATACATACTGCAAATAATAATAATAATGATAATAATGATAATAATAACCACTTGCAAGGTGGCAATCCAACGTGAATTTAGTATATCGTTTACGTACCAAAACTGTAAAAGTTGATAGATATGCTCATTAATGAACACGTGTTTAAAGCTGCTCGCTCACAGTTTCAGGTGAAAAAACAATCATTTTTCCAAAAATGAGATATTCAAGCGTAAAATGTAACAGTAAATACAGTTATCAACGATGGAAGTAAAAATTTAAGAAGCAATTTGCAAATTAGGTCGGTTTTGGTTTAACGGCACCGTAGCTAATATAATATTATTTGGTTTTTGACGTGGTATATGGGTTTTTATTTTATGTTTTTCAGTGGTTTATCGAAATATAATGGTGAATTATATTCCGATAAAATCACTGTCCACGCAGTGAAAATTATCAAAATATGTTACCCGGATTAACGTCAAAAAGTATACCGAGCGTAATGAATGTCGGAAACCATATGACGAAGATGACGTTAAAATGACGTCATTCTTGCGATGCTTTCAAACACATAGTGTAGGTCTGCATGTTCCCTAGACAGATTGCTTTTGTACGCACTTAGAACTCTTTCAAATAACAAAATAACCATTGCTGAACCAAAGTATAGCTTTGTTTTAAGTGTGTACAAAAGCAATCGTTTCAGTCTTTAGGTAGGAGACGCCTAAATCGGTGAAAACCGGAAGCAGGTTATTTTGTCTAGGGAACATGCGGACCTACACTATGTGTTTGATTGCTGATTGGCTGAAACTAAGTGGATGCATACAAGAAAAATTACTTTGAAATAATCGCTGCATGATAGATCACAAATGAAATATGAAGAGAAAAATTTTGATATAAATTATAATCAAAATATTTGGTATTTGAAAATACTGACATATTTGGTCGGTGACCACTAAAACTGCCACAAAAATGGGGGTGGTGTAATTGAGCCCCAAATTACTGGCATAAAGTATTGGATCACATGTATAAATTTTGTTATTTTTATGTGGGACTAGGATGTTTCTACAAAATAAAGTTCATTTCAGCAGTCGGTATGGAAATGTATTTAGGCGTCTCATACCAACTGACAACAAAACTGCCTCCATTTTCATGGTGTCAGAACAGTTTTACCCTCATCAACCTGATCCGGTTAACAACTAGGCCATCTATAAATAGTTCAACATCATCGTAATAAAAAATGACAGAACCATATATCAAAATAGCATCACCATATATAGAAAGGACATCACCATATATCAAAACCACTGCACCATATATAAATATGACAGCACCATATATCAAACTCACATCACCATTTGCTAAAACCACAGCACCATATATAAAAATGACAGCACCATATATCGAGACCACAGCACCATCTATCAAAATGACAGCACCATTTACCAAAATAACAGCACCATCTATTAAAACCACAGCACCATATATCAAAACGACATCACCATTTATTAAAACCACAGCACCATCTATCAAAATGATATCACCATATATCAAAACCGCAGCACTATATATAAAATGACAGCACCATATACCAAAATGACACCATCATAAATCAAAACAACATCACCATTTATCAAAACCACAGCACCATCTATCAAAACGACATCACCATTTATCAAAACCACAGCACCATCTATCAAAACGACATCACCATATATCAAAACTACAGCACCATCTATCTAAACAACATCACCATTTATTAAAATTACAGCACCATTTATCAAAACGACAGCAACATATATCAAAACCACAGCACCATCTATCAAAACGATATCACCATATATCAAAACCACAGCACCATCTATCAAAACCACAGCACCATATATCCAAACGACATCACCATTTATCAAAACCACAGCACCATCTATCAAAACGAGGTCACCACCTTCAAAACGACATCACCGTCTATCAAAACGACATCACCATATATCCAAACGACATCACCGTCTACAAAAACCACAGCACCATCTATCAAAACGACATCACCATCTATCAAAACCACAGCATCATCTATCAAAACCACAGCACCATCTATCAAAGCCACAGCACCATCTATCAAAACGACATCACCATATATCAAAAAGACATCACCATTTAAGAAGTGTGTATAGAAGGCAGCTATGGCGTTCCATAGCCACCAGTGAAAAAATGATGCTATTACTAAAATGTAGTCTGGTGGTCTTTTGATATAATACACAAACAAATTACTGTTATATAAGCTTTCAGAACCTGTTTTCGTGTGTTTAGCTGCCAATATTGTTAAAACATGTCATTTCAGTTCTTGGGTTACTTACGTGAAAAATATCCAATTTTTGTGCAAGTTTCCTGACAAAGTCAAATGATGAAAATATTCAAACTGGCACTTATTTACTAGTTCAATGTCTCTTCCAGATGTTCGACCATAGAAATAGTTGAGCAGTTCTTTCAATCTTACACATTAACAGTTTATAACACATCACTACATTTTGAAGTCCACGTGCTTGAGTTATGGTTTAAGGTAGAGAGCACTATTGTTTTTAAAGGGTGGGGTGCATGTTTTTGTCAATTTTCATTTTTTTCCCTTTAATGTAAACTGTAAACTTTTGGTCGGGATGTCATAATATTGTAGTATACAATATATACAGAATATCTGTCTGTTGTCCTACCCTGTGTGTTGTCTTATCAGTCCGTCTGTCGGGCCTTACACCCTGTTGTGAATGTGCTTCATTGTGTCAACAATTTATTTATGAAATGAAGTAAAACACCACTTAAACTTCCGCCTTATGTGCAACAGTCATGTATGAAAAAAATGTAGGTTTATTGAATGAAATTAATTCTTCAATACCAACAAAAAAGTAATAAAACTTCTAAGTTTCGTTCCACCGTCCGTCCAATACGGACGGACAAAAACGTCCCAGGGCTAAGTACTGCATCCCGAATAGCGGGATTGATCCTTACTATTCTATAATAAATTCTGTGCCGCAATGATACACGTCTATGTTGCATCCGGTCACTGGGGAGCCCTATTCGAAAAAAAGGTACAAGAACCCCGAATACAGCTCCCATTTGATTAGGGGAGCTGTATTCGTTAATGCGCGCCGAATACAGCTCTCCAGGGAGATGTAATCGTTAATGCGCACCGAATACAGCTCTCCGGGGAGCTGTATACGAAAGGAGCTGTATCCGGTGTTACAGTGCTGACATGTATTCAAAAAGGTTTTGTCATAAAAATAGCAATAAATTATACAATTTAAAAGCAGTGCAATTTACTTCGTCAAAAAGTGTGAAGCATAACTATGTTATACCTTGTGGGGTTTTGAAATAATTCAAAACAACAGCAACATGCTGTGTTATTAATGAACTGTAGGTCTAGGATTAAGATAAACGGATATTCTAACACGACCAGCGAATAACCTACATACATGTAGAACAAAATCTATTTGGGTTATTCTGCAATAAACCGACCTTGAACGACGCTGCACGCGCATCGTGTTTTGGCTGTTCAATTTACCCGACGTATAGAGGAGATCGTACATGGAACACTGTGGATGACTTGGGCCAAAACGGGGGTATCCGATGGATGACACACGTCCAGGTAACTTGATTAATGTTACGATACCATTTACACTGACTTTATTTACAGTGTTTTGTTGTTATTGTTTTTGTTTACACAGTGACGTCATTAGTCAAGAGAAACTGTGACGTCATTTATCTATACCCGTAACTAATATTATTCGTAACTTCAATCGTTATTTCGTACCCTGAAAATTCGAACCACTTCTATAAATGAAATTCCTGTTACATTTACTTGAAAATTAGATTATTTAAGTTTTTGATGAAAAAACTGAAACACCGCGTATACATCTTTCATGAAAGAAAGTCACATTGAAATAGCATCTTTACAGTGTTCGCGGGAGGTAACTTCAACGGCAAAATCTAGGTGTGTAGCACGCAAGTGTAAATACGTTCGATGAAAAAAGTTCTATCTTTTTCTTCAAATTTTGTTTTAAATAAGTCGTGTTAGAATCGAAATAATAAATATCCAAGTTTGGTTTATGGTAGAATAACCCTCGTTTGTCGTTCTTATGCGTAATAATATATCACTCAGGCCTGCGGCCTTCGTGATATATTCGTGCGCATAAAAACTCCAAACTCGGGTTATTCTACGATAAACCAAACATGGATACATATTATTTCTTAAGTAACCAAAATCATGTACTGTTAGCGAAGTATTGACACGAAGGGTCACTATTTGTCTGTAATATAGAAATATCCTTGTAATCAATTTCGCAGTGAGCTCCTTGCTGGCAGCACTTTCAGTGCTTTGATAAATTACTAGCATGTAAACGAGAAATGGTAGAACGGTATTAAGACCACTTCCATGCGCAAATCCGCGATTTCAAAGTTAATTTTAGAACAAGAAGGTCCGATTTGCTATTAAGAACCGGCAAAAATGTCAAAATCTGGAAATATCGTGCCCCTCTATACCTTGTATCAGGAAGTATATCATTGTACCGCCCCCTCCACTCAACCATATTCCTACCGACATCTTAACCAAACCTCATTGAATGAATGAACCGATTTAAGGCAACTATAGAATTATCAATATAATATTCGTATGTATATCAGAAGTATATGTTCATAACTTTGAGAGATATCTCACAAATTGAAGATATATCTCGTTGTTTTTAACAGATATCTCTATTTCAGAGATTTCTTTTAAGGTAGGAGATATATCATTTTACGAATGAGATACTTGTGAAGGAAATGAATGTGAATACACATCTGTTAATATATTTCTTATTTTATGGATAACAAATAATTACTAGATGATCCAGTTAGCATTTCATAACAGTGATAGCCAGGTGCAGAAAGATTCTTAAATGCATGCTCATTGGCTATTGCGAGACACAATACCATGATTCTATTATACATGAATGGAATAATTTAAACTCATGTCATGTGTCAGGATCGAAATCTTTTATCAGCTGTTTCGTTCAATGACGCCACCGTTGAAATGATAAGGGATTGGTACGTGTAAAGTTTCCAGTTGAAGTAGAAGTGCCAAAAGTAGCAGTCCAGCAAGATCTAACAAAATGTTAGGTGTTTTATTACTACTGGGTGCTGTTTCTACAGTAACTGCCGTTCTACCGTTCAAGCTGACAGACTGTAGTAAGTAGTTTTCATATTCGTTTCATATTACATGGCTTCTTCAGTACTATAAGACAAATAAACTTATAAATAGGTTGTTTATTGCAAGTCAAACGTTCATAAATTTTATAATGATGTTTGTTATTGTTACTCTATGTTCCGTTATTCTTATTGTAAAAGTCTTCATTGTTTTTCGATATTTCGTTATTGTATGTTTGATAGTGTTGTACCTATTCATTGACTATGAGTATCAAACATACAGAAACAATAACGAAATATAAAATAAGATGATGACTTTCAAGAAAAGGCTCACGAAACATTGACATGCAACAGTTGCTTATACTTTACAAATAACAAAATGAAATTAACTTGCCATGGATATTTGCCTTCATCAACGATACTTTATTATATTACAGGTACCAGTACCAATAAGCTCATCCATGTAGACAATATCCATATAAGCAACATTGACCCCATTCACATACCAGGCAATGAAAGCGTTTCTGTAGACTTAAAAATTCTCCAACCAATATCTGGAATGCACTATAAAGTTGAATTAACTGTCCTTAAACACGTATTATTTGGGTTTGTGATCGTGCCATGCTTTGAGAATCCTGCTAACAATACATGGTAAGTTAAACATGCATTATGACCATGGTAATTTGTTTATACCAAATCTTACGTCAATTATAACTGTGATAATAAAAGTAAGGTCCGCGAGAGACTGTGTCAGTTGCGTTAAATGTTATTTATTTATTCCAAAAGTTTACAATTATAATAGATCTATCAGGAACAGAACTGTAGTTCAACCTTTGCAGTCGCATTAATCACATTGCTGCCAAAGTCATCGAACATAACTATCGAAGTGCTCTTTATTGCATACAATGTGACAATTTTTAGATAGGAAAGATTTACTTTTATCCTTGTGATTCACCGTATGTACGCATGTTTGTATGTTTCAGTGTTTGGGAACTGTGTGACGTACTGAGCGGAAAACACTATGCCAACGATCCCCATCATTGTCCAGCAGAGGTCGCCAGCTCTACTCCAGACTTTCAGTGCTCATGTCCATTTAGTCCTGGTACCTACAATCTAAATCCCACGAGCTTTGTGATTGACAATCTGCCGTCCTATCTCAAATTTCTTGCGCAGGTACTGTGATCTTAGCACAAATCAATAAGATGTTTGGTTACTTTTATATATCTCACCCAATTTCTGAGATTCCTGCATTTTAGGCGATACCTATCAGGAATACGATAGTTCGGTTTGAATTCAGGCTTAAACGGTTGCATGCTGTATTAAACTTGTTGTTATTTAGGATATTTTCAAAAACTACTAGTCATTTTTGCATTCACAAAATGATAAATACGGATAGTTATATTGTTGTTAATTGTTACAATATGCTGCTAGAATGTTAAAAATATATTTTGTTTAAGACACAGTAATGAGAATCTTTATCCAGTTTTGTAAACTCATGAAAAGTGGATTTAATTCATGATTTCTAATATTTGAAGTTTTAGACTTGGTTTGGGATTGGTAAAACAAAATGTGTAACTTTTACGGCTTTTTTTAGATCCTAAGTCAAATGTTCGTCAAAAATGCGTCTATCAATGTAAAATATAGTAGTGAGGTTGGCTATGACGGATTTAGACCATACAGCTTTCTTAGGTCAAAGGCCGTGCTGACCCTGGGTCAGTGAACTATCTTTATCTATTTATTAACGAAAGGTTATTCATTAAACCAGCAAAAAACTGAAAACACAGTTCATTGAAAAACTATTTTCAATGAAGCCTCTAACAACAGAATGAAAAAAACAATTTGAAAAAAAAAACAAACACATTATGACAGGCATACAAACAATTAATATTATTTAGACTCAATACGCATGTATGAGTAAAGTATGACATGTAATTAATAAAATGAAAACTCAAATACATGATTAGGAAGTGTTTGAAAAGAAAGCATAGACCTATGAAGTACAATTTAGGTAGAGAATCAGATAATGACCATCTCCGAATAAAGACCACCCTGCGAATAAAGACCAACAGGTAGATCACAGATCACTATTAGTATATTGTCTTAACACCTGCAAATAAAGACCACCTGCAAACAAAGACCACATTTTAGCTTCCCAATGGTGGTCTTTGTTCACAGTTTTGACTGTATACAGTTTTATTGGTAACAGTTGAATCCTACTCTGAAAATACGTAAAGATTTTGTCTTGATAATTTCTGGGCAAAACATGGTTACAACTATATCAACTAAAACTATGTCACAAGGTAAAATCAAAAGAAACGCTTGTTAATACTCTACAGGCCACATTTGATGCAAATGGTCAGAATGTTTTTCTTGGTGATTTCTATAGGTCAAGTTCGAAATTGGGTGACCTTGGGTCAAAGATAAGGTCACAAGATTAAATCATAGAAAACCCTTGTTAAAATTCTATCATTTCGAAAATTAGTAAAATCGTATGGTTTGATGATTTCCAGTTCAAGATTGAAACTAAGACAAATGTGATTAAAAACTAGGTCAAATAATGGAAGAACATTATGAGCACTGTACAGACCACTCACTAATCGTTCCGAATGTTAGTCAGATAAACTCCAGGTCAAGTTAGAAACTGGGCCACATGGAGTTAAAAACTTTGCCCACCATTCTAGAATCCACATTTTGTGCCAAATCATTTTGAAAGTTAGTCAGAACGTTTGGTTTGCTGATCTTTAGGTCAAATTTGAAACTGGGTCACGTCAGGTATCTTAGTATCTAGGTCAAATCAATGGAGAACCTTATGAACACTCCAGAAGCCACCATCATCATGAAATTTGGTCAGAATGTTTGTTTTGATATACTCTGGTTCATGTATGAAACTGGAATTATTTGATAACAGTAAAGTTTCGACACTACAGGTCAGTCAGTTGTGGAAGCCGTGGAGGGCCACTTTTGAGTTTCGACTTACGGGTGTATTTTTACTTTTGACGTATGACTTTCGACTTTTGATTTCTGACTTATGACTTTTGGCTTAGGCTAAGCATTATAAAAGCATAATGATGTGACAATATAAACTGGGATTCGAACCTGTATTAAGGTTTTAAAATGATGTTTGTGCGTAGCACTGCAAACTTGTTTGCTGTAAAAAACGATCAAAGTTACTTTTGTCTTTGTCATTTATTTTAGTATCAATGAGCCGTTACGACTCGTCAGGAGGCGACCTTGGGAGCCTCCGCAGTGAGCGGCGACGCAACTCTCGGCTCGGGAGGCCTGGCGGATGTCCTCTTTCTTTAAGCGGGGGGTGTGGGGGGCTTGCCCCCCCAGGCGTGAAGCCTGTAAAAAGAATAAAATTTTGAAAAATTTTGTTGCTATGGTAACATCTTAATTTTTTTTAATGTTTTTATGTATCTATAGGTTAATATCACAAGGTATACCGAAGGAAATTAAAGTGCTGTATATTGTTATAATGATGGGTCCTCGGTAGCAGGTTCCTAGTATTACCTGAACCTGCCGCTGGAGGTCCTCATAGGGTTAGGGTTAGGGTTTATTTTTTCATAAGTCATAAGTTATAAGTCAAAAGTCATAAGTCATAAGTCATAAGTAATAAGTCAAAAGTAATAAGTCATAACTCATAAGTAATAAGTCAAAAGTCATAATTAAAAAGTCAAAACAAAAAGCGTGTTAAAACATGTTTTATTTTGTTACTATTTATAGAAATGATGAAATTTTTATATATAATTGGTTTTATTAAAATCTTTTAAATAAAAATTATATTTGATTGAGTGTGGTCGTGTTTATATTGTTCTAATAAAAATGCCTAAGAGGCAATACAGCAGTGGGAATGATCGCAGCGAAGCGAAAAGGCGTTGGTATACACCTCGTAGGAGGTATTACAAGAGGAAGAATTATTACAAGAAGAATCAAAGCACTGAAAGTGCTGACAACAAGGAGTCCTCTGCAAAACTGGGCACAAGGGAGTTTTCTTACAGACAATGAGTGATCATTTGTGTCAATACTATGTAAAATTACTTGATTTTGGTTACTGTCCGTTTATTTTAATCAAGGAACCTGTAGTTCATTGACAACACATCATGTTGCTGTTGTTTTATTATTTTCAAAAACATGGTTTTGCTTGAGACTTTTCGACGAAGTAAAATACAGTGCTTTTAAATTGTATACAACCAGCTTTGTTTATGACAAATCCTTCAGAAATACGTGACACGACCTACACAACACATAAAAGCTGCTCGCTGTCAGATTTTGTTAAAAAATATTGTCTTTCAAACTGTATAAAAATAACATAGTTAAGAGCATATAGTAATATAAAAAGGTTCCAGTATACATTCCAGTCAATTATATCTGTAGATTTGAAATAATACGCTACCAACTAATAAAGCGTAAAGTAATTCCAGGATTTTCATTCGATTTTGGCTAATTCCTACCTAGATTTTTACTTCTATTGTTGATTTTAGCCTTTAGTTTTATGTTTATGTATTAGTATGTCGTTGTTTAGAATTTAATTTTCTCCAACGGCAACTGAGAGCGAGCAGCTTTATATGAAATCGTCTATTATTTCACGAAATTTTCATGAAACTTAAAATCTAAGTGTATATGGATTATGTTTCCGTAAGGGACATACATGCTGACATCATAAAACATATTAAACACATCATTATTTTCATAATGATATCCGACCAGATCCACTCCCGTGGTTTAGTGGTTAAAGAAGCTAACTTGAAATCACTGTAACCTCCAACCTAGTGCTGGAACTTTCTATGACGATGTTAGGGAAACTAGCTGCCTATTAAACATACCAAATACATGTACTTTTGAAGTAGGCGTTTAACTCCTACAACAACACTATCCGATCAGAAAGCAAATGCGGCATTTTTTCTAAAAGTGACATACCCTATAACTCATGCCAAAACGAAATAACCTCCAAAAATAATAAATAGAATCTGTAGAAGAACATGTATTATAACTTAATCTAAAAGTTTCCGCGGATTTTTGAAAGTATTTCATTAAAAAAACTTTACAGAATTCAAACTCATTTTTTCTGAAAGTGACATATCCTATAACTGATGCCAAACAAAATAACCTCCAAGAAATAATAAATAGAATCTCTAGAAGTACATGCATTATATCTTAACCTAAAAGTTTCAGCGGATTTTTCAAAGTATTTCATGTTGTTTTTTTTACAGAATTCAAACTCATATTTTTGTTGTTTTTTCACAACCGCATTACATCGGCAGTTCGCGCCCCACAGTTTCATTTCATCACATTTTGTGTTGGTAAGAGGAGATAACAACCATTTTAAGTAGTCTATTAGCCTTACACTTTAATTTACTTTAAGAAATCTTTTGAAAAGCTAGATATTAAACCCAGGCTTATTTTTAGAGCCTATAATACTTTGAAACTTAATCATAATATACATAAGTAGGCTACACAAAATATTTAGTTTCTCTTACCATTTTTCATCGGTTTGCGGCACCATTCAAATTTTATGAATGGAAGCGTTGTGAATGAAATACATGTACAATCGTTTTGATCACGTGAACGCCGATCTAAAGATAGACTGCATATTGCTAAAGTAAACATATTTACGCCGTTTATCTTTTTAAAAAGAGATATTTCTTGTTTGTACTGGCTGATATCTGAGTGAGGGAAACATTTTATAAAGTTTGTATTGCTAGTTGCTGTATTGCAGAATGAGTTTACATAGTTGATGACATGCAAACGCTAACCGTATGCAGTGTCGGATCAGTGTACATTGCTGCCTGATGGTGTAGTAATTTAAATATTCTGAATTTTGCCTACATTATTGTTACAATGATTTAAAGCATTTACACGTTTATTTGGAAACGGAAATGGCTTTTAATAACTTTTTAAGACGAGATCACAAACACGATCCCCACGCGTTTCAGCTAAAGTCAATCTACTTTGCAGGCGAAAGGAGAAACCTATGGCTGTTCAAATTGTCAGGGTTTGTGGGGGATATTCGTTTGACGCATGCCGGCGTACGCCGCTCTATTCGTTTCCAAAAGCCAGGATGAATTTGGCGCATTTTGAGCAATGAGGTTTCGATACACCGGCGTATCCCGGCTTACGCCGCATCCTGCGTCAAACGAATAGGCCCTCCGCTGAGTCGTTTTCAAAATTGGCTACTCAAACAAGGAGTCACGTGACTCCTTGTTAAAAACTATTATCGAAAACGTGATAAGGGTTATCAAAAGTCAAAAGTCGAAAGTCACAACTTAACAGTCAAAAACATCCGTAAGTCGAAACTCAAAAGTGGCCTCCACGGCTTCCATGGTCAGTAGATGTGGTGTCGTGTCAGGTTTTGCTTGTTCAACCTGAATTGGTTTCCTGGAGTTCTTTTGGGGCCATGCATAAATTTCAACCATCACCCATTTCCAAAATATTTACATGGGATTATCGTTTGTTGGCCCGCTGTGATACTTTGTATCACAGTTTTTCTTGTTAATAACTTAGGCATCATACTACTACGCCACTGTCTCTGCAGTGAAATGTATTTGTTCGATACAATAATCAATTGAAACAACGAAAACACACCCGAACGTAACCGAAGATATTGGCGAAGATTAATGAGTGCTCGCACAATACATAGTTATCACTGGGGGCGATTAGATAGGTAGACGAGTATTATTGATTCGGAATACACTATTGTGAACGGCCTGGTCACCTAAAGCCTTTTTCCGTTTTACTTATGAACAACCGGGTTCATATAATGATATTAATAGAACTGAAACTCGTTTACACAGGTTGATGAGTTGATAATTGTGGGATTTTATCTTTACTTATTCATTGACTATCACTACGACCTTTTGGGGAAATTTGTGCCGTCTTATATATTATCATTTGTTTTCTTTCAGGGTGATTACAAAGCTCATGTGAAGGTAACGGACACAAACACAAATGACATCGTAGTGTGTTATGATTTACAGCTCTCTACTGGTGCCGACTGTACTGGATTTTCCTGCCTGATTGGAAGAAAATGATTTTGAACTGACGTATTCTGAAAAAAGATGTGTAATAAATAGTCAGTCATGAACCTTTTACTAGTGAAACCCACACCAAATTAGATTTTAAAAAATATGTTAAACGTATTTCTCTCACCTTTGCCAAATGCCTAACTTTCTTGCTTGATTTTTTAAAACACTGCTAGTAAGATTAAATGAAAGAAAAAGTTGATCTTGAGCTGTGATTTAGTAATATATGTACATTCGTTGAAATCCGTTTTATTTCATAAGATAATGATGATAAAAATTTAAAATGAAAAGGGGGGGGGGGCAGAATGTCAGTAAGAATGACTGGATTGACCTGTAAAATCCTTTCAAATGATATTGATCGGAAACCACCATTTTACTGAAATTCAAGTCAAAAATGAACGAAAACACCGATAACAAATGGAGCATTTCAACTAAAATCGAATAATTTGAACTGTATTTTTTATTATAAATAACACTTAAACATTTGAATAAAATCCATGGAAACTTTCAAAAGTTATTGATCGGAACTGACGTACCTACAGAGGAACACTTTTTGTCCAGAACGACGTAAAATGTAAATTTGCTTTGCATGCATAGATATTACTGAATATACCAGCAAAGTAGCACCACAAGGATTTCATACATGCTCATGTTTTTTGGTTAGATTTTATGTACAGAAACAAGGGAAAACGAAAGTACGATATATAATGTGATTTGCACTGCATATAAGGAAAAAAGCACCACACACAATGGACACAGTGACTACCACATATATTTATGTTTGCACAGCATATAATGTAAAAAGCACCACGTATAACGTTTTATCTACTACACACGATAACAAATCTACTGCATATATTGGTGTTTGTACCGTACACAAATTCAACTGCACTGCATATGAAGACAGTACCACCACATATAAGAAGAATTGTGCTACATATAACAAAGAAAGTACAACATATAAAGTAATTTGTACCACACATAATATTAGTTTCTTATATGAGCACGAGGTTCAGATCGAAATATCCGTCACTGAGGGTGACTGTTTTGGCGGGAACGAGGCTCTGCCGAGTTCCCGCGAAGCAGTTACCCGAAGTGACGGATATTTCGATCTGAACCAAGTATCTCGTGGAAGAAACTTTTTCTTGCATACCGTCTTGCACTTTGAAACAGATATTTAAAAACAAACTTATCGAAATGATGCATTTTAATATAAAAACAAACGCTCTTTAGATGCTATGTTTGGGAAAGTGACGTCACATTGTTTATAACGTTACGTCATAAGTAATTCACGTAAGTTGTTTTACACGGGGGGTGTAAGATGAGATTTTCCAGCACTGGTAAAAACTGCAGATATTACCATCTGGTATGCAAGAATGAACTATCTACCACATATAATTAAATATCTACTGCATATAACAAAAGATCTACTGCATATACTGAAATATGTACCACATATAAGCAAATAAGTCATGATAAGACGGTCATGGCGTTCCATACTAACCACTAGACCACGGAGGCGGATCTGGTCGGACATCATTATGAAAATAATTAACTGTATTATATGGTTTATGATGTTAGCATATGTTCCTTACGGGAATATAATGCCCCACCACTTAAATTTTAGGTTTCATGAAAATTCCGTGAAATAATATTATGTTATTAATCAAGTGATTTCATATTGGCCTTGTTATTTGTCCGAGGGTGGTCGTATTGGCCAAAGGCCGAGGGCCAATACGACTGCCCGAGGACAAATAACAAGGCCAATATGAAATCACTTGATTAATGATAATTTTATTATTCAACTTTACAATATTGGCTAAAAAACAAGAATAAAGTGAATCTAACATGTTCATGTGTTGTGGATAAGGAAATTCTACCCGAGGGTTGAGATATGTCCCAAAAACGAGACTCTGCCGAGTTTTTTGGACATATTTCAACCCGAGGGTGGGATTTCCTTATCCACAACTCAATGGACATGGTAGATTTATTTTCTCACCGTTTAAATCGCATTTTCACAAAAGAAAGAAGAAATAAGTGCAAGTACAGGATGGGGATGAAAAAATGAAAATCAACTTTTTCTCGAATTTTACTTCAAAACTGCTATAGAAGGATAGAAAATGATCTACTTAAGAAAAGAATACCCATAACCCTATGTTTATTTCAAAAAAAAAATCACAGTCATTTTTCGATAACCCTATATGAGATATAGAGAATCTAACATGTTCACGAGATCCCACCGAGGGTTGAAATACGTCCCAAAAACGAGGCTCTGCCGAGTTTTTTTTGGACTTCTCTCAACCCGAGGGTGGGATTTCCTTATCCACATCTCAATGGACAAGGTAGATTTATTTTCTCATCGTTTGAATCGCATTTTCTCACAAGTAAGAAAAAATAAGTGTAAATACAGGATGGGGATAAAAAAATGAAAATCAACTTTTTCTCGAATTATACTTCAAAACTGGTATGGATGGATAGGAAATGATCTAACTAAGAAAATGAATACCCATAACCCTATGTTAATTTCAAAAATAAAAACTTTACAGTCATTTTTCGATTTTTATGTGATGTGCACGCGGAGTGTAGGATAACCCTATGTGAGATAAGATTTTCCATCACTGCTAAAAATAGAGATTTTTCTGTCCGGTAAGGTAGAAAAGATTTTCCATCGCTGCTAAAAATAGAGATTTTTTCTGTCCGGTAAGTGAGAAATAAATGTTCTTGTAACAATAACAATGTTATTTGTATTTAACTTAGTAAAATAAGACATCAGCAGGAGTCTAAAAAAGTCTGCATATCAACTGAAACAAAATGGCGTCGTTTAAAAATCTAACGGAAGTGACTTCTCCGTATTGGCCCTCTCTTTTAAACCAATCAGAATGCTTGAATTCCATATTGGCCCTGTTTTCTCGTATTGGCCCTGCTTTTCTCATATTGGCTCAGTTATGCTTTGTATTAGCTCTAGGGGAGACCGGGGCTAGTTCGGCCTCTGGGTATGTTCGGCATTTGGTTATAAATAGCGCCTGAACCAAGATATAGAGATGTCATCAATATTATGACATCACTTGTGACGCTTTTATATACATACCTACAAAAATGGCCACCTTGTGATGGTTAATGTCGTTTTGGAACCGAAACTTCATTTTTTCGATTTGTGCGAAAATTTTCAACTTACATTTCAGTTTTTATTTTTCTTGAGACCCGTTAAGATTCAGATTAAACTCTTATATGTATATTAATAAAGGATAATGGGCTTTGATATAATACCATGTAAATTCCATTTTCTGCACCATGCAAGATAATGTCACGTGATATTTTTGTAAATACTGCCGGGGGCTAGTTCGGCCCTTCGAGAAGGGGCACGTTTGGCCTATAGCCGAACTTGCCCCGCACTAACACTCTATAAGCCGGCATATTTAATATATGGTTATTATACCCCCTAAAAACAAAGTGTAAGGGGGTATACTGGATTCAGCTTGTCTGTCCGTCCGTATGGCTAAAATAGGTTAATACGCCGTTTTAGTAGCCCACAAGCTAATAGGGAGCTATTCTTAGTTAAGGGGCCTTGACTCCCAGGCTATTTTGCTGAAATGGTGTCAGGGGTCTCAGGGGAGGTAACTAAATACTTTTCAAAATGTCTATGTGTAGGGGGGAGGTGGGGGGGCACAATGGGCATTTTTGGTAGCCAGGGTGAAGAATAGGGGACACTCGTGACCCTATAACTTGGGAAAAAGGCCCTCATTTAACAGCCCCTTGGCTTTCAGCCATTAAACCTAAAAGAATGGACCGTCCGTCTGACCGTCTGTCTGTAGACGGAATCTTGTGGACACTAAATCTCCAAAACCCCTGGTCAGAATTTAATGATACTTCAGACAAGTAATACCGGTAAGTACAATACCTAGTTGTGCATGGTCTATGTTCCGGGTCACTAGGTCAAAGGTCAAGGTCACAGCGACTCGGGATAGTAAAATATTCAGGACGCTAAATCTTTAAAACCCCTGATCAGAATTTAATGAAACTTCACAAAAGTGATTAATAAAATGCCTAGTTATGCATGGTTTAAGTTGAATAATAATAGACGAATAGGTCGTTTCACGTAATCCTGAATTAAGAAATAATAAATGTCTCCCTGTATTTTATCGTTGAACAAAATATAGTCAGGAGTTTGGATGCGTATTAATTTAATCATGAGTGCGTAGCACGAGTGATTTAATTTTACGCATCCAAATGACTGACTGTATTTTATTCACGGATAAAATATAGGGAACAATTTATTATTTCGAATCTAACACGTTATTTTCTTTGAAAACAATCCCGAACTTTATTTAACGCGTAGTAGCATATCATTGTAACCTTAAAACGCGAGATACGATTGGACGCGCTTGCTTACATACGTCACGTCCTTACGTCATTTACGGCACGTCGTCCTTGGAAAAACGTGCTGTATTTTATCGTAAAATAAAATACAAGCTTTTGCCTATATGTTTATATAGGAAAAGCAGCCGCTTGTGTTAGAATGATGTGTCATAAACAAAGCTGATTACATACAATTTAAAAGCACTGTATTTTACTTTGTCAAAAAGTCTCGAGCAAAACTATGTTTTTGAAAAAATAAAACAACAGCAATATGATGTGTTATCAATGACTGCAGGTATGTGATAAAAATAAACGGATAGAAACCAAAATCAAGTAAGGTTACCGAAGTATTGACACAAATGATCACTCATTGTCTGTAAGAAAAATGTCATTTTGCCCAATTTTGCAGATGACTCCTTGTTGTCAGCACTTTCAGTGCTTTGATTGATTTTTTAAACCCGTTCTCTGTCAGTAGAACTTTTATTCCGGCATATGGTAGGCATTGTTTTCACATTGACTTCCTTAATTTGATAATCTGTACCATTTACTACTTTATCTATTGCGCTGGGAACCAGGCTAGACTTACGGTTTATCGTTGTGGTCATTAACAGATGGTAGGAATTGTACACTGTGATTGACGGGTTAAAATTATGGAAAGCAAATTTACTATTTAAAATGGCAACATTCTCTACAGAGGCAAAGTTTTTCGGCTATGTCCTCACCCTAGTCTCTCGGCAGTGAATGTGAAGGGTTTTCAGCATGTGGTAGACGTGTTTGCGAGTCTCTTGGAAAGCCTTTGCAATCACTGTTAGACAGCGAACTTCTGTCGTGTGTAGCACACCGATCGGAACAATCATTGAAAATCTCATCAAGAAAGCCCGGTGGTACTGACTGGAAATTGCAGTCGGGTAAATTTCTCCTTTTTCGTCTTCAAAATTCTATTTTTATAGGTATGACGGGCGAATGAAAAATAAAGACATACCAGGAACGGTCTATAGAGTATTCCTGGACATACTGTATAATTATTATTCGATAACAGTAAAGTTTCGATACTAGATGTGGTGTCGTGTCAGGTTTTGCATGTTCAACCAGAATTGGTTTCCTTGAGATGTTTTGTGGCCATGACATTGTCTCAATATCAACCAACACCAATTTCCAAAATATTTACATGTCTGTATTGTTTGTTTGCCCGCTGTGATACTTTGTAGCACAGCTTTTCTTGTATATATATTGTTATCTACTTGAAATGAGTGAATGTAGTATAAAGTTGTTTTACTGACAGGCAAACCAAATGGGCAGTCAAACTTTTAAGAGGTACATAAGACCAAAGTAAAAATTTGTGATTCTGTTAACGTGACCTTTTCTTCAATTTCTTAAATCAGTGAAGAGAAACGGTTAAGTCCATACAATGTTTATATCGTTAAAGAAATATTACCCCTGAAACCTCTGAAGAAAAATCATTGTTCCATTACATGTATGTCTAGGTAATAGGCCAAATTAAATGTGCGTTTCCGGCACCCTGTCATAGCAATAATGGTCTGTCGGTAGGAATTTTAGTTTTTGCCTTTTTGTTCTAAAAGAATTTGAAAATAGGCCGTTAAAACCATTCTCTCCTAAATAAAATTTAGGTTGGCGGTAAAAAGTATTGGTAAAAAGATAGAGGACAATATACAGGCATATATCTGTTGTTTTGCCTTACAATAAAGCAGATAAAACAAAGCTGAGAATCTGAAAAAAATCCTAAAATGTATGAAAATAATGGAAAATTTTGTCAATCTGGTGAAATATCGTGATTTTATGTCACCGAACCAGGTACTGTCCGGGTTGGTAAATCCATAAAATAGAGGAAAAAGATATCCGTTAACACAAAGAACCGATTTGTGCAGAAGATGTGGCAAAACTGTATGAATCTGGTGTATTTTCTGGAAACACTGCTCAGACATCACAGAATTAAGTAATGTTTGAAATCATGTCAGTTTGGAAGTCGAGGCCAAGAAGTGTTAAGGAATTTGAAAAAGCATTCTTTTGAAACAGGTGTTGATGCAAAAGGTAGAAAGTATGTATGTATGGCTTACAATTGGGCCGATAAGCACATCATGGTTTAGTTAGCTGCGAATCTTAATAAAATCCTAGGATGTATGAAAATGGAAGTAGCGTTTGCCTACTTAGATCATTTGAAAAGAATGTTACAAGCATAAATCCAAACCTGTTGACTTCTTCTAAAAAGAACTAAGAAAGGATGCAGAGTAGAAAGAAATCTAGTATTAATATGCTAATAGATACATTACCTAGCTTCATAACCAATCTGTCTATTTAAACAAACAAAGTTAAGTCATAGATATACTAATAATTGTATAAGTGCTCATATCTCAAGCACACTTTTCAAGCAAAGCCATAATGATAATAAGATCAAACACACATGTTTCGGGTCTCCTTGCCAAAAATAAGATTTTTATATTTATTTTATTTCGACTTCTTTTACTCAGTTGAATATTGGTATCTTAATCTTTTTTTCCATTAAGTTTGCGGTCGGTAGCAAAGTTAAAGTAGGTCGGGAGACCCGAAACACACACTTTTTAGTCGAGCAAGAGAATCCACATAAATATATATAAAAAAAATTGTCCAATTAAATCATTTCAAAACAAGGTTTAAAAATTAAGTATTGACCTGTCCAATTTCTTACAGAGACAATACAGCTAATTTCGTTTAAGATGTTTGTGTGTTTTTTGGAAGTCAAATACATTCAACTAGTTTCTGAAATCATACCTTATAGTTACTTGTTTGCATTTCCTGGGTCAGATTCCTTATTTTTTTATCCCCCCGCCGAAGGCGAAGGGGATATTAGAAATGCTCTTCGTCCGTCCGTCCGTCCGTCCGTCCGTGCGTCCGTCCCAATTTTGTCCGGAGCATAACTCCAAAAGTACTTGAGCGATTTTCTTCAAACTTCATACACTGACAGAGCACATTGGGAGGAAGTGCAGTGTGTAAGAACAATAACTCTACCTTGCCTACTTTTAGAGTTATTCCCCTTTATCAGATTTACTTGTCCGGAGCATAACTCCAAAAGTACTTGAGCGATTTTCTTCAAACTTAATACACTGACATAGCACATTGGTAGGAAGTGCAGTGTGCAAGAACAATAACTCTACCTTGCCTACTTTTAGAGTTATTCCCCTTTATCAGATTTACTCTAAAAGTTTTGTCCAGAGCATAACTCCAAAAGTACTTGAGGGATTTACTTAAAACTTAATACACTGATATAGCACATTGGTAGAAAGTGCAGTGTGCAAGAACAATAACTCTACCTTGCCTACTTTTAGAGTTATTCCCCTTTATCAGATTTACTTGTCCGAAGCATAACTCCAAAAGTACTTGAGCGATTTTCTTCAAACTTAATACACTGACATAGCACATTGGTAGGAAGTGCAGTGTGCAAGAACAATAACTCTACCTTGCCTACTTTTAGAGTTATTCCCCTTTATCAGATTTACTTGTCCGGAGCATAACTCCAAAAGTACTTGAGGGATTTTCTTCAAACTTAATACACTGACATAACACATTGGTAGGAAGTGAAGTGTGCAAAAACAATAACTCTACCTTGCCTACTTTTAGAGTTATTCCCCTTTATCAGATTTACTTGAAAAACTTTGTCCGGAGCATAACTCCAAAAGTACTTGAGCGATTTTCTTCAAACTTAATACACTGACATAGCACATTGGTAGGAAGTGAAGTGTGCAAGAACAATAACTCTACCTTGCCTACTTTTAGAGTTATTCCCCTTTATCAGATTTACTTGAAAAACTTTGTACGGAGCATAACTCCAAAAGTACTTGAGGAATTTTCTTCAAACTTAATACACTGACATAGCACATTGGTAGGAAGTGCAGTGTGCAAGAACAATAACTCTACCTTGTCTACTTTTAGTCAAATAGAAAAATATCATACCTATACTGATAATGAACATTAATATAATTTTGCAAACCTTCTCTTCATTGCCTTATTCTTTTTCCACTTACTTGAAAACTGTACTCAGCATGACCATAACTATACGGCTTTTTAAGGATTTCCTCTCACCAAGTAAAATGTACGAAAGTACAACCTTCAGGTAACTTTTTCCTGGCGGGGGGATTAACCATGTGTAACATGGCTCTTGTTCCTTTTTGTCATAGATGTAAGATCACTAATAAAGAATGGATCTAGAAGTTACACAGGGCCTGTATTACGTCTTGGCTACACATAGCTGTTTTTACTAAGTCGGCCAAATCAAGGGTTGTTCCAGGTATCTGTGTTTAATACCTTGGTCTGAGCGTGAGGTCCCGGTGATGTTGATTCTTTCCTCTTTGGTGTCGGTGGAGCCCCTACATGATCCTGTTCGGGGACTTCAGATGGACTAAAGGTCTGGCTAATTCATCTTTTAACACCAGTATCTGGCGTCGAAACGCTCTTATCATCAGCCAAGTCACCGAGTATCTTAAATATCACTTAGAACTATCAAAATCATTGTTTAATAGACGATGGACAGCGCTGAAACGAGTATTATTGCAATTTATTGTATTGTATTGTATTGTTACTAAAACTTTCAAGCATTACCATAATTCTTTCGTGTAAAGATGTATAAGCGATACAGCTATCTTGTCATTTACTTAAAATCTGACGTCTTCTGGAGAGGGCCAGAGTCTAACATGTTAAATAATAAAAAGCTATTAAAACATGCAGTTGTTGTTTTAGACAAGTTATGAATATTTAGAGTGGGGGAACCTATGCTGGAGGTATTTTGAATGTATATCAGCAGTTCAGAAAGCAGGAAATCCTAACCATTTTGATTTACCTCAGCGAAGACATAATGTTATCCCTGCTAAATCGAAACAAGACGTTGATGTGCTTCGTCACTTGACTATGTCGTTCTGGGAGCTATTGACACGACACATGTCAAAACTTGAAATTTCACCTCGAAGGGAACCAATGCTGGCGGTATGTGATATTTGACAACCAACAGGTGGGAAACAGTTTTTAGAGCCTAAATATTAATTAACAAGATATAACAGTTTCCATAGAATATATATTTTTATACAAAAGAAATAAGTTTTATCAAAAATGCTAAATTTAACTGGGTGATTTTGATGTCAATATTTAAGAAATTTTCTAGCGAAATGGATCAAGTACAATTTTATCGGCAGCAGTGACGTCACAGAACTGCACACGCGGCTATCACTACGTTTCCTGTATAAACATTTCATTGACTGTCAATGCTGAATGTACCCTGAAAATTTTTCTTCACCTGTTTTTCTGTAAATAGCCGTTTTTCGGAGATACCACCAGCATAGGGATACCTCCAGCATAGGTTCCACCACTCTAATACAGCATGCAGAGAGGCTTGTTTATGACTAGGGGTGCGCAATAAAAGCGGTATATTGCAATTCGTTTGAGCAGGAACGTAGAATCAACGTATATTCTACGTTCCTGGTTTGAGACACGATACATATAGGTATGGTTTCACCCCGTACCGCGCTATTTTTAAGTAAATAAAAAGCTGCAACTTCTCCGCATTATACTTTGTGTGGGCTTCCCAATAATGAATTTTAGCGCATAGGTTTATTGAATTAATATTTCGCAATTCACGTGTGATGAATAGCCATTGAATTCAATATATCAGACCCTGATGATAGTGACCGATACAAATTTTCATAGTAATCTATTTATCTAATACAATTTTTGAAAAATATCTTAGCATATATTATACAAAATGTAAATCATTTTTTAAAAATCACAGTTTAAATATTGCTGTAAGTTTGTTCCTTGACGTCTATGATGGACGGGTTTGTGTATAATTCTATCTCAAAAAGGCAAGCAAATAATTGAATAACTTTGTCCAAAGAATAATTTAATGACTTTAATACCATATTATGGTTCCGAGTTCAAAGTGTATTTTTGTAAGAGTTATTCACTCTTAATATATTGCAATAGGGATCACAATATAGTGCCGCATATTGCCATACATCGCGATACGAATTCTGGCAATACCCATCCTTACTTATGACCACTCCTAGACCGAACATAATTATATTAAGGTCGAAAGACAGTGTCGACCTTTGACCAACCAAACAAAACTAAGGGTTAGGAAGTACAGTCTTGGCAGGAATGCTGACCATGACAATTGAATGACAGTTGTGTATGTTTAGGTTAGAGGTCATGATAACCGTGAATAGACAAAAACTAGGAAATATTTGGGTATAACGTTGGGCATTCGCGCAAACTTTGTTGAGAGGTAACTGTAGTTGACCTTTATCTATTTTCTTACTACGTAGGTCTACGTTAAGGTCACAATGAAAGTTCTAACTAAAATCAATATCTAACATTTAGTTTTTGGTAACCAAAATGATAAGATGTTGTGGGTTTTTTACGGTCAAAACTAAACGTCATTATATATTTGTTGGGTATTGTCCGTAGTCAATATCACATATATACAGATTATAGCGCGGTGGGGTAGCGTGTTTGACTCAAGGTAGGAGTGTCTCGGGTTCGATGCCCACCAGGGCCAAGGTGGCAGTGTCCTTAGGCCATGCACAGGTATGTTCGCCTTAACTCCCGTTCCCCAACCCCCTCCCCCCCCTCTCTCTCTCTTTCTGAGAGAACGATTAATCTAAGTTAATCTAAGTTGTAAATCACAAAAGTTGTAACATAAAGATTTGCTTTTCGTGTTTCTTTTGGGAAAAGAAACTAATCTGATTTCTATTAACAATTATGTTAATACATGTATTGACATTTACTTTGCAAAACAGTTTCAAATTTAGTCTGCAACATTTTATACTTGTTTCAATTTCTTCTAATCAAACCCACTTTGATTTGAGACACGCACAAAGTCAGTGCCTTCAGCACTTAGATTTATATATGTGTTTGACAAAAGGACTCACGCTAGTGTTGTCAGTATCATATTGCTTCTGTTGGCATATAAAACGATGTTCTGTTGTTTAGGTTTTGCGTTAGGATGTAAATAGAATTTTGACGTATGACTATTTTTCTATACTGTTCTAAAATTTATTTACATATGTAAAATAAAGATTCATTTTTGCAAAGTTTTATTGATCTGTCTTTTGTCGCATGAGAGATGATGATAAATTTAGATGTCTACCTTCCCCACCCACTATGGTACTATGGAAGGCCCTTACTTTTCTTTAATTAATATTTCAGACGTTTTTGTACTTATTTCATAGTCAGACATCTATTTTATCAAACAAAAGTTGCCAAGGATAAACCTGTTCTTCAAAATTCAGATCATGCAACTCAAATGGTCCTTAAAAGGTTTGATTTGTATACTCAGATATATTTTTATGTTTGTTTACGTTGTAGTATTTTGCAATATGTATGTTACGTATTCATCACACGAAAAGCACGTGCTCTGAATATGTCCGAATCAATAAATAAATGTGTTCAATAAAGGGTGGGGTAAACACGGGTAATCCAGGAAAAACATAAAAGTTAATAAAAAGTTCAAATTCTTGCACATCTATCTGAATTACCACTGCATCGCCTTGTTTTTAAAACGGATAGAGTGATAAAACATTTTTGATTTACTAGTAAGAAATGTACTGCAATACATCCATTGAGCATGAAAACATTGTGCGAAACATTAATGTACCTTCAAAGAAATTATTGATAGTTTTCAAAAACTAAATAGGTAACAAGGCGAATACCACACGTCAAATCTACGGAATTCCGTTAGGGCCATCTTCATATTCGCCTTTGAATAAAATAATCTGAAACGCGAAAACACGAAAACGCGAAGCTAAGATGACGAAATTGCGAAAGTACGATGACGAAAACGCGAAAACGCGAAAACACGATTATGAAAAGGCGATACAATTTCGCGTTTTCATCATCGTACCTTCGTGTTTTCGTCATCGTACTTTCGTGTTTTCGTCATCGTGTTTTCGCGTTTTCGTCATCGTACTTTCGCGTTTTCGTCATCGTGTTTTCGAGTTTTCGTCATCGTGTTTTCGCGTTTTCGTCATCGTACTTTCGCGTTTTCGTCATCGTGTTTTCGAGTTTTCGTCATCGTGTTTTCGCGTTTTCGTCATCGTACTTTCGCGTTTTCGTCATCGTGTTTTCGCGTTTTCGTCATCGTACTTTCGCCTTCCGGTACGCATGCGCAAAACAATATTAACAAAACCAAACAAGTGAATCCTTGCAGTAGTCTTAAAGATATGACTTGAACATATTTTTATAATATAAACTAAGGGGGATAATACAAGAGTTATATGAGCTGGAGTTATGGTCTGTAAATGTACACCTAATAATATATCCATGCTCCATGTTTGGAGTTAATCTGTGCAATAGTGCTTAAGTTATGCTGCAAGCATTTATTTTACAAAATCAATTAAGTGATATAATTTAAGAACTATACAAGCTATAGTTATTGTTCCTGTGCACTGCTTTATACACTTCATAAAGTATACATGGTCCAAATTTGGAGTGAACCCCTGCCAAAGTGTTGATGTTGTCCTTTTATCACAAACAAGTGACATGGGGAGATAATTTAAAAACCTGGCAAGAGTTATGGTTCTTATTTATGTACTTCCTCTCCCTCATCACCCTCTGCCTATACATTATATACTTCAAGTTTCACAGCAATCCATTTGAACTTTTGTAGTTATAGTAAGTTATAGCAAATGTGAAAAAACAAGTCACAAGGGGAGATAACTTAAAAATCTGGCGAGAAAGGGTTATGGTTCTTAGTTAATGCACTTCCTGTCATCACCCCCTACCTATATTTCAAATAAGTTTCAAAGCAATCCCTCGAAACCTTTTGAAGTTATAGTATGAACATAGAGCATGGATATATTATTAGGTGTACATTAGCGCAGTGTTTATAAACCATAACTCCAGCTCATATAACTCTTGTATTATCCCCCTTAGTTTATATTATAAAAATATGTTCAAGTCATATCTTTAAGACTACTGCAAGGATTCACTTGTTTGGTTTTGTTAATATTGTTTTGCGCATGCGTACCGGAAGGCGAAAGTACGATGACGAAAACGCGAAAGTACGATGACGAAAACGCGAAAACACGATGACGTAAACTCGAAAACACGATGACGAAAAATCGAAAGTACGATGACGAAAACGCGAAACTACGATGACGAAAACGCGAAAACACGATGACGAAAACGCGAAAACACGATGACGAAAACGCGAAAGTACGATGACGAAAACGCGAAAACACGATCACGAAAACACGAAAACGCGAAATTACGATCACGAAACCGCGAAAGTACGATGACGAAAACGCGAAGGTACGATGATGAAAACGCGAAACTTCTTGTGTATAAAGTTATGAATCATATGTCGCCATCATATATGTCAGAGATTTTGATATTTTCCAAAAATGAAAAACATAATCTGCGATCTTCTGTGCACAACGATCTTGTTTTACAAAGAATACCTCGAACCAATTATTATAAAGATTCATTCTCGTATTTTAGTATGAAAGTTTGGAATGATATTCCGTTTGATATTAGAGGAATTCCTGAACTCAAAACATTTAAATACAAATACAAGAACTATCTATTAAGTAACACTTAACAACTACAGTTTGGACTAAATTTTTGAGTGTCTGTCGTATCAAAAGAAAGTTTCAACAATTTAAACAATTTTTGTCTCACTTTTGCATATCTAACTTTGGCAAACAAATATACTATTTGAAAAATATGATTGTTCAATTGAAATGTATAACTAGCAAATCATATTTTGTTTCATAATGCTTTATCGACGGTATGTTGTTGTTGTTGCATTTTAATTCTTCTTTTATATTGTTGAAGGCCATATGGAAATAAAATTGTTCTAAATTAAAAATTTACTTCTACAAATATATTTCCGCACTAACTTTTGGTCTAAATTTTTGAGTGTCTGTCTTATCAAAAGAAAGTTTCAACAATTTTAACAATTTTTGTCTTACTTTTGTCATATCTAACTTTGCAAAAAAATAGACTTTTGAAAAATATGATTGTTAAATTGTAAAAATGTATAAGTAGTAAATCATATTTTGTTTCATATTTCTCTATCAACGGTATGTTATTTTTGTTGCATTTTAATTCTTCTTTTACATTGTTGAAGGCCATATGAAAATAAGATGTATTTTGATTTACATGTAAATCCTTGTATGTCTGATATGTAACCTTCATGAAATAAAGATTTTATTATTATTATTATTATTATTATTAAATTGTATCGCATTTTCATCATCGTGTTTTCGCGTTTTCGTCATCGTACTTTCGAGATTTCGTGTTTTCGCGTTTTCGTCATCGTACTTTCGAGTTTTCGTCATCGTGTTTTCGCGTTTTCGTCATCGTACTTTCGAGATGTCGTCATCGTACTTTCGCGTTTTCATCATCGTACTTTCGCGTTTTCGTCATCGTACTTTCGAGATTTCGTGTTTTCGCGTTTTCGTCATCGTACTTTCGAGTTTTCGTCATCGTGTTTTCGCGTTTTCGTCATCGTACTTTCGTGATTTCGTGTTTTCGCGTTTCAGATTATTTCATTCATAGGCGATGGCCCTAACGGAATTCCGTACAAATCTACACAGAACTTCGTAATAAAAACATAATGATCATAATAAACAAATAATATTCATTCTACAAACACTTAATCTGACATGTAGAGGAGGACAATGTTTTTTTTTCAAAGCCACACAGACGGGAATGACGTTTTTTTGTTACCCTTTTTTTAACTGATTAAAAGAATTCATGGAAAATCAGAAACTATCACTTTCTCTCTATATATATATATGTACAGTATAATCCGTGTGGTGACGGGTCTCTTTCAGGCTACTGAAATGCCTTCTGTTATGTTTAAATGACAAAGATATATCAAAACACTGCTCTGTCGTATTGATCTGGCTATGAGCTATCGGTAATTTATTATCATTTCTGATATCGGAAAAACTGAGACAGTCTAGCTTACGGAAATAAGCGAATAATTACGAAACTCGTGGTCCGATGATTTTCTGCAGAGAGCATTTTCGGTACCATCGATTTTCATGATAAATTTGAAATGTTTCCATATGGTTTGTTTTGCTTTAGCTGCGAGCTAATGTTTGAATGCCATTCTTAGCAGAACTTAAATAGTACTATAGAAAACGTAAGAAGGTTTTAGGGTTTACAGTTATCTCGAATATCTTTGGTGGTATAATGTTTGGAATACTATTGATAGTGCCATGCCAAGGAGTGTTTATGTATTGATTCGTCTGTGTTGTAACAGTACCTGGCTATAAGCAATTTGAATGAATAATTTCATGTAGTTTCATCCGGAATATATACCAATCAGGTGAGTAAATTTCAACAGCATGCACTTATAAAGTGGTGTTGTCTTGATGGTTCTGCTTGTATTTTCTGATATGCTGGTTTTATTGCAGCCATTTTGGCTCGGTCAAGTCTATATGTGGTGCTTTACAAGTAGTTAGTGACTGGTTTGTCCCTCCATGTCAATTGCGTTTGGTTCTAAACAGAATCTACGGTCAAATTCTAATCTAAATGTATCCTGTAACACTGCAATCAAACTACTACTTCCGTCAAGTATTCGGGAGCTATGTTGGATCTGTCCTATGAGTCTATGGCTCGTTCAGTTGTGATAAAGGCCAATGCAAGATTAAATTTTTATATAGGAAACGGGAATACCTGACCGGGTATACAAAAAACCTTCTGGTCATGGCTCTTATACAATGCAATTTTGATAATGCCTGTTCCTGTACGAAAATTCTGAGCCAACTCTGTACAGAATCTGTACCAATTCTGGGAACAATGCATATACAAAGTTTCCGTTTTCTGCGCAGAGTAGACACATACACAGAATTTGACGTTAAATCTGTTCAGAAAGTATTTTATTTTCTGTACAGAATCGTAGTGAACCAGGTTTTTGTATGTGCAGATTATTGTTTCAGACAGAATGTTCCTCTTCTCATTTTTACAAGACAGGTTTTAGTACTGTGTCTGTACAGATTATGGTCTTGTCTTGGTTTACAACTATGTCAGACACTTGCAAAAATGATCAACAATGTATTGCGACAAATGGCTGCCAGTGAAAAGTTCACGCATGTTTACATAGATAAGATGACTAAAATCTACAAAAATATATGGAATTAATAAAGGTACTTAACAGACTAATGCAGAAATTGGCATGCTACAAGTTACAATAGGATTTCTTAACGTGGAACAGGATAATAGTGCAAAAATCTTGCATAGAAGTTAGAAATATACATGTCTACCACTTTTTGTACAGATTTTGTTCTTTGTCTACATTTTAAAAATGTTTTTATAGAATTCTGATTCAACTCACCAAAATCTATCTACATGTATCTTATAATTAGTTGTTCTTCTTTGGGATGTAACCCATAGAAACTGTAAGGCTCTTTAGTAATTTTGAGAAGAATCCAAAATAGTTTCTCGAATAATCGTTTCTGGTAAACTTAAGAAGTCCCAAATGAGACGTATCTTCTACTATCTGAATAACGCTTATTTCGCTATTATAGTGTCATTTGACTATATCGCATGGCCTGGGACTTTTAATCAACCATATTATTAGTCAGGAAAATCAATAACCGTTTTCTGCATCAATAAGTGATGAAAAATACATTTGTTTTGATGCCAGCATTTAAGTATTTGCCAAAGTACAGCCATTTTCTTATGACTCTACTTTTATTGTATCCGCCGGGATATTAGTTGTTTATGCACGAAGAGAAAATACTCAAATAAAGTTTAACGTTAAAATGCATGTAGTAACTTGTTGCATTTTGCCTCTGTGAAAGCATGATGTCGTCGGTATCTAGATATATGCGAAGGAATAATATCATCCAAATACTGCAATTGACTTAATTCAATTGCACTAGCCATTTGTTACAACACATTATCATCAAATTAAAAAAAGAGGACCATGTTGGCCCTATATCGCTCACCTGACTAGGAGAAATAGTCAGAGCGACACAATAAATATGTAAGCTCAGGGTGTTTTTTATACAAGTCGAAGGAAGCAATCTACTGTTCGGGCAGGGAACGATTTTGAAAAAAAAGTACTAACAGTAGACTGGTATCAGTCGTTAGAGTCATTACCTCGTCTTTTCTCGACATTTTACAACATCTTTACAATTTATCTTTCCCTTTACTCGAGATGAGCTTTATCTAGTTTAAGCACCATATTTCTAAGTATAAGAATACTAAGCAGTACCAGCAGTATTGGAGTTAAAGTAAAAATAATGGTGAATATCGAATGGTGTCTTTATTCATTAACATTTACAAAATAATTGAACACTGATTTGTTAGATAAAAAAATTAAGTCACACTGAATTGCAATTCTGTATATCAGATCTTGATATCTCACAAAGTAACAGCAAAACACCCAACTTTTAAGCTCATGTGACAGCCTTTATTCCATTTCATAGAAATAGGTACAAACGTACTTGGGTACGAATTGTCAGCCTACTTTCGATTTAGTTATTAATATGTTGCTTGGAACTATTTTTTATGGTGTTTTGAACTTATCATTTATAAGGTGAATTTGTTGTCTTTAGGTCTACTCCTGCAAAAATCTGTACTTAGTCATTCAAGTAGTCATACCTATTTGCAGTAAGAATCAACGCGCGTGCCACGAATGACAAGATTTTTCGTTTCGTAACTTCCGCCATATTGGATTTCTGTTTATATTTCATCTGGTTGTGATCAGGCTTAATTCAATAGTTATTGGATGGTGTTCGCTTTTAAATAAGATTGAATACATATAAAGACATTCAAACATTTATAATTCCACCAGAAAATCAAGAGAAATCGAACGGGATATAAATTTGGCACCATTCAGTGCCTGATTAATATTCATAAAAGTCGTTCAAGGGACGTAACTCTAATTGATTTTGTATTGCTATTATATAGGAGGTTTTAGGAATCCCGAGATGTCGTCATGATAGCGAAAACTAACAAATTCATATTATATCGTATTTAAATGTATTCACTTCTCCTTCAAAACTTAAAAAAAAACTCAATAAAATTAATTTATTTTGGCGGTAAATACTGTCTACTCAAAAACCGTCTATTGATCATGTCGGACATCCGGGCATTTACCGTTGCGCGCACCTTCTCAGGCATAGCAACGCTGTCCGAGATGAAAACAACCGCCATCTTGTTAATAACAACAACAGTTGTTGTTGTTGTTGTTGTTGTTGATAACGTAGCGAAGTCCGTGTAATGTTATTAAATATATGATTAAAGTATAAAACATCAGCAGTTATGACGAGTAATTATATGCAAATGACACCAACTTATGTTTCTGTTTGTTTCTATCAAAAGGGAAAGATATTTTTCATTTTTCAATGTGTAAGAAATGTATAGAAACGATCTAGATCTACGCATGCACATGACCTGCAAACTGTTCAATTATGGACGATATTATTTCTATTGACGATAAAAACTTGCCTCCGAAAATGAGAACACAAATGCTCCATCTAATTACATCTAAAATGAGGTAGACATGCTATTCTAGCTTTTTCATGAAACGTTTTCTTTTGAGTAGTTTTAAGAACTAGTCTATAATTAGAACTTATTTAAAATCGTAAATCAAAATAGATTTCTCGATTTTATTAGTTGAAAACAAAACGTTGACGTAAATCTAGATTTTTTTTTAAAACTCATTATAATTAAAATCACGATATCTACCTAAATACGTGTCCAATTTCACTCATAGAAAAACCTTTAACAGAGTACATAAGATGACTAAATAATATTTTATGCAGACATTATTATACATAATAAATGTACCTCGACGGTTAGTGACAAATAATGTATATGTATAAACGTTATATAGGCCTATCATTCATTAAATAAATGGTTCGTTTTTATCACAGTGATAAATAAATTCATATGTTACCGCGAGCGTTCACAATAAAAAGGTTGCATAATTTAAATTGGGCACTGTGCAAATTGTTATGTAATTATCAAATGTACTTGACCAGTGTGCAATATGCAATGATGTGTGACAAGTTAGATTGCTGGCAGGGGGTCGCCAATTAACAACAAATCATCGCATCCTTTGTTGTGACTTATGCCCTTGGGCTAGATCCACTGCAATTCCATCAATGGTTAGATGCACGCTAATTATTTACCATGGTAACGTTGTCAAAATGAGATATTGTTTGTGTTATTTGATTTTATTGAAAGCGGGAATAAGAATTTTTTGAAGGATTTTAAAGATGAGCTTTCAGTGTTCCGTAACATGTAAGTGACTTCTAATATTATCTATCTGTACACATTCGGCATATGGCCGAACTCAAAACAGTTGACGACCACGCTACTTTTAGTAACGAAAAATCCCGGATGTGATGTCGACTCACTCTTATACCTCCTATAGGTCAAATAATTTCGCTTTGATATGTTAGGTGCTTCAGGGTCCGATTAACCATTGATATAAAACTCTTCTATTTCGTTTAAATTTGACTATTGTTCCACATATAGAACTGCTCTGTTAGTGAAAGGCAGTCATTCTGAATCTTTAATCTTTAATTACTTCCTCAAAAATTTAACCAAAATATCTAAGTCTATCCAGGAACGTAGAATCTACGTAGTATTCTACGTTCCTGGTCTATCAAATACTATAGTTAGGTAAATCTTCAGTCGAGAGTTATCTTACTTTCTTTTATAATGCCACTTAAGATTTTGCAAGATAGTTGTATAAATGCAAAACTTCGACCAAAATGACTTAAGTCCAACAAGGGCCATTATTTGAATTTAATAATATATAAAGTTATCCAACTTGATTACAGTGTAAAGTTCTGACATATGTGTTTGATACCAATTTGCACATAAAACTTAAAGTGTGACATAATAGCCGTCATTATTTTTCGAATAATCGAACTAAAATTATATATGTTCACATGCAGTGAATTGTTTTAACACCGAATGTAAAGGTGTTTGCAATATAGAAATTAATTATAACAGAATTCAGTTCATAAAACTAATTACTAAATTGCTGACTTCTATCCAAAGCTACAATAAAATATTCCATTAACTACGAACAATAGCAGCAGATGTGTCCCCTGACGACGGAATACTGTTAATTGCACTGGATTTATTCCCTGGTACTATCGCATTAAGATCATGGAAACGATTTACAGTATTAACATCGCTGATAAATATTTTTCTCATTGTGTTCATAATCGTATTGTGGCTGATTTCTGTTATTTCGTTCTGGCGTGTTGGCGCATCTGTAGGTGCCCCACGTTCTGGCGTGTTGGCGCATCTGTAGGCGCCCCACGTTCTGGTGTGTTGGCGCATCTGTAGGCGCCCCACGTTCTGGCGTGTTGGCGCATCTGTAGGCGCCCCACGTTCTGGTGTGTTGGCGCATCTGTAGGCGTCCCACGTTCTGGTGTGTTTGCGCATCTGTAGGCGCCCCATGTTCTGGTGTGTTGGCGCATCTTAAATTTGTCGTTCTGGTGCCCCATAATTTGCGTATTGGCGCCTCAAATATGTCGTTCTTACATATAGGCTCTACACCAATGCGCAAGAACAACAAATAGCTTATTTGTCTTTCAGGACCCCGTGTATCGAAAAGTCGTATTTATGCAGTTATAAAGACTTACTAAAAGAAATGTATGCATTCAAGAGAAAAAAAACTAAAAACTATTCAAAGCAAAATGAAAATATTCCACTCGTGTTTCTAATTTGAATCGTTTTCTCATTTTAAAGTCCCGTTAAAGTTTCGAACAACCGGGTCCAGGTGTGTTGGCGTGGCGCCAGAACGACATATCTCTAAATTTCAAATAATACGCTACCAAATTCAAAAGCGTTGCAAACGCTTCTAAAATTCCAATATAAACAATATAGTGTAGCGGTGCCGTGTAACCTACATTTTCAATCGATTTCTGCAAATTCCTACCTAGAGTTTTGCTTATACTTTGAATCTAGCCTTTAATTTTATATTTATGTTTAAGTATGTCAATTTAAAAAAAATATATCAACTGTAGGCTAACTGAGAGCGAGCAGCTTTAATTAGGCTGCGCCAAAAGAAAGTATTATGGACAAGCCAAGGGGATTTTGAGATTTACCTGATCTATAACTGTTTGAAGAATATGATGTAGCTGGAAAAGCTACATCTTACTACCTGCTTTGTATCTGTCAAGTGTCAAACAGTAATTTTCAAATCCCGCCAAGCACGAGAAAAAGTGAGATGTTTGATCAGATCATATGAATCTGAAATATTATCAATGTTTAAAGGTCCACTACTAAGCGAAAATTAAGTAACAGTTATTTCAATGGCATGTACATTACCTTATGCAAGACACTAAATAATGAAGATTGTCAGATTAAAATTTACAGAAAGTGTTTGGAACACGAAGAAAAGTATGTGTATTATGTCGAAATCTCAGTGAATCGACAAAATGACCACCCAGGTCTTTTTGACTTTCTTCATAATGCATAGAAAAATAAGTGTACATGTACTGTGATTTTTTTAGAATCTCTACATACCAACTTTCATTTTTTATTAAAAATAACTTATTTCTGTGCTTTTTAAAGTATATTTGAATTTTCACTTTCTTTAGTATTGGACCTTTAATGAGGTTCTCAAAACCCGCTCAGTCAATGCTAAATGTAAACATAAGTGTTTATGTTTACATTTAGCATTGACTGAGCGGGTTTTGAGAACCTCATTAAACATTGATAATATTTCAGATTCCTTTGATCAGATGTTACAATTAAACTGTAAAACAATGAAATGCTATACTGACGGACAAAGTCGCCTGATCTAATGCAGGGGTTAGGACCTATATCATGTAGCTTGCTGAAATGACTGTATAGAATATTTAATTTTTAAATAAACACATCAATATGGATATCCAGTTTCTTCGTTAGAACATGTTCTATCTGCCTAAATGGACCGTTCCACTTTAAAACCTACCTAAGTCTATTGTTCAGGGCTTATTTTCCATTAGGCGTACCAAACAACCCCACGTTGTTAAGTGCAAACAGGCCAATTATTGTGATGTCCAAGTGTTGCCATTGGATAATCAAGCGAATTCATTTTAAAATTAATGTAAACACTGGTTTGAAGCAGTTGATTTTTATCTTTCAATTTCAGTATTTTACATTAAATCCTCAATGGGTTTTCTGTCGTGAATAGAACATTCTGAAAATGATGATGAATAATGGTGATGTGAAAAAATGAGGTCATTGTACAATGTTGATTCTTCTAGACTCGTATACTGTTGTAAAACCTAGGTGCTCGGTTTCAGAGCTATGTACTCGTTCAACAGAGTTAAGTTTTGTACTCAACAATGTATATAAACCTAACATTTATATTTCCTTCGCAATTCATTAAAACATGAATCTTTATTTGAAATAATTTCAGGACAAAGAATGAGTGATGTTGGAATTGCATTATTAGTCATCGCCCTTATTATAGTGGCCATTGTCGTATTAGCTGTACTCATCCGAATCTTCGGCATATATCGGATAACAGCGTGCTTTGCCTCCAGTGAAGAGACAGCCGTTCTCACAAAGAATGAACAGTACAATGGATACATGGTAACAAATCCGATACTACCTATAAATGATCATCTATTAAAATACAAACACATGTATCAGTATTTTTCTTCTTATTGGTTATTGAACTTGTATGGCGAACTATTACTTGATGTAAGTTAATTTGACCTTAAAATCAACGAGTCCCAAGTACTATCTTGCTATATAAATATAACCCTTTTAATAAATACTTACATAGTGAGTATGAAGTTACCAAGCAACAATATATAAATCACGAAATTTGCCAGGAAAACGATTGTAAGTATTTTGTACCGAATTCATTTACTTTATAGCGTATGATACACATTTTTATGAATGTTTGCTCTTTCTTATGACTCCCTAAAATCATCATTCTCAACGAAAAGGTTATTTCGTCACCAGAGCTCTTATTGAGTGAAATAAGAATTCGAATCATTTTAGAAATGAAACATTTTTACATCTACTTGAAAATTATTATAATACTATCCGGTAAACGAAACTTCTAACGCACCACCTACTTTCTTTTTCTAGTTTTCTAAACAACTTTCATGTTTTAAGAACTTTTCTTGACCGTACTTTTTCTGGTCATTTTGAGCAGTATTATAGCTTTAATTATCAACGCTTCCAATATATGCCAGCTTATTTTTAGCTATCTGTGCACGAAAGCTACCATGTATTGCATTTATGAATACGCTGTATAGATAGAAATGTACTTCCGTTGCATGAATTTCAAAATGGTCGAGAGATACAAATTTCATACGGAAGAGTGGGTTTCCTAAGGAAGCGCATCTAGGCAATAACCCATGGATATTAAGTCAACGTAGGTTTGCAATTAAAATTATCTGCCATTTAAGTTTTCTGACGAATTTCGTGATTTATTTATTGCTGTATAGTGAAACAATTACATTTTATCAATACTCAATATGAAAGTTTATAATAAAAAAAAATATTGAACTTTTATGGTGAAAACTTGGAACTCGTTGATTTGGTGGGAACAACGAGCTTTTCATGTTCAATAACCTATGATACAAACTGAAACCAGTGTGTAGCCCGTTGTTTTCTCGTCGTGAACATATATATGCACTTTTATACCCTATGCATAGGCTAAGTAACATGTATTATACGTCAGATATTAGGAAAGTAGATTCGCATTGACCCAGTATTTGTGTTGGAGCTTTGTTTCTTCACGATGGTGCTACAACGTGATTTTAAGAGGAATCTATGTCTATTCTTTTTTGTGTAATGTTACTACATACACTCATTGATATGTAATGGTTGAAAATGCCTTCAAATATGTTAAAGCATACAGCCGATATATGTAGACGTTATATAATATTTGGGTGATTATACCTTCAATATATGAGGCTATAACACTTTCCTTATGTCTAATTAGAATTTCATTATGTTATATAGCAAACAATCATTATGTCATGACGAGTGATATGCCTTCAATATATCATATGATACTTGTCTTAGATATTACAAGAATTTCATTATGTTATAGCAAAGACTCATTACATATGACGGTTATGTCATGTACGTGTAATGATTGATCTAATAACTTTACACAAAATACGCAAATAAGACAGCCCTGGCGTTCCATACTTCACAGCCCATCTTGAAAATATAAAAACCCCACAATAAAGCGACCGTTACAGTATTCCATTTTTACCATGTATTGAGTGTTGAACATTTCACACTTTGTGTATAAGTTAATAAAAAATGAAAAGTATGTATATTGTAAGTTCTAACATACCTCACGATCTTGTCTCTATATACAAATAGTAGAAAACTTATATTTATTCACCTTTTGTGATATCTGGCAATGTTAGAATCTAAATAGCATCCTTTTCAGCGTTGTTATCGTCTAATAAATAACTCGGTGTCGTTCTGATGCGCAGCCATAAACCACTCCGACCTTCGTGGTTAATTAATGCGCATCAGAACTCCAAATCACTGTTTACATATTCAGGAAATATGAAAAAATATTGTAAAAGCTTTTTCAGATCATGCACTAAAAGCTTTCAACTGTTTAATTTCAATATTTACCAGAGTGCCTTAAGATGTTAAAACGAAGCTGCTATTATTTGAAACTATGGAAGCTCGCATTTTATTATTTTGAGCAAAAGTCTGAGCAATATATGATTTGAAAGAAATATATAAATTACATATAAATATTGTAGATAAATCTGTAGTTCAGGTTTTCTTTTTCGTTTCGGCAAGACTTGTAACGTACACACACCTTTGCTTGTCAGACACTTAACAGTCATTATAGTTTACTTTTCATGTGTTTCGAGTAAATATATATTCATACATAAAATTTGATGATCTATGTTGTTTGAAAATTGTAAATGCCATTGTATGTTTTTGTATCGCTTGTACATATATGTATATATTAATTCCGTTTTCTGCATTATCTTGTATTATGCTCTTCAAATATGGAGGAAATAAAAATTATATGGTCAACGATAATGAAAAACTCTGATTCACCAATGTACAGAGCTTTCATTGAATAGTGTATTTGTAGTGTCATTCCACGTAAAAGCTTTATAAGAGGCATTAGGTCTTACTTAAATATGGATTGACTTTGTAATAAATCTGTAAATGATCTACCATTAGTTAAACAACGACTACGTGACCAGTATAATCAAGTCTGGCATGCTCAATTCATGACGTTACCAAAACTTGAATATCATAGAAAATTCAAATCGGGGTTTTTTGTTGTGAAAAATATCTTGATGTTATTACAAATAATTTACTTAGAAATTAAATTATGTTCACATTATTAAGAACGAATAAGAAGAACGGTTTTGTAGAGTATGTACTTGTTTAAGGAAAGAATCAGAATATCACCTTTTATTGTGCTGTGAGTACATTGTACTCTAATATCAGAAACTAATTATTCAGATATACATAATAATAATAATAATAAAATCGTTATTTCACGGAGGTAGCACAAATAGACATTTATATATACATCACAATTTCATAATGGCCTTATATCCATATTTTTGTATCATTGTTGAGATCAAGGAAGAAAAAACAATCCTAAATGTAGCAAAATATATAAATGTGGCTCTGAAAATAGGGACGGAAACTTTTGTAAATTTACTTGCTTTTTAGAGCAAATTAATTTCGCTCATGTTTATATGATATATGTATATTTGAAAGTGTACTGTTTGCTGTTTTGGCCGTAATTCAACTCTTTCATTATGTTAAATGGCCGATTTGCTGAGTAATAAACTGGAAACTGCAACATGTTTGACGACGAACACCGCTGGAACGGATATTATTTCATAATAAAGCTATTATTGGAATAGTTTTCATCTACACCAGTATGATTGAAGAAATGATGATACTTCGCTTGAATAAAAATAAACACCAGTATACATGTAATTAAAGGAACACCAATATACATGTAATTAAATAAACACCAATATACTTGTAATTAAATAAACATCAATATACATGTAATTAAAGAAACACCAATATACATGTAATTAAATAAACACCAATATACATGTAATTAAATAAACACCAATATACATGTAATTAAAGAATAAAAGTGTTGTTTTCCTGTTTCCATTTTTTTCTGAAATATTAATCATCAATTATTCAAGACTTTTTCAAGGTTGGATCCGAGTCATCCGAATTTGCAGCAGAAAGAGGCGGGAAGTATGTGGAGTACGACACAGTGCAGACTGATCCAAGATATGTTGACTTAGAAAGCCATTCTCCACCTAGAGAAGAAAGTGCCAGAAGTAGTCCGGTTTCCATGGGAACGGGATCATTAGGTATGAAACATTTCAAACTTACCACAAAGACAGTGTTTCAACAACACTGTTTATAAGAAATATTAAATCAGCGTTTGTTATATAAGATTATGTCATTGTTTGTGAAAAATTATGGTTATTGTGAAATATTATTGTTATTGTGAACTATTGATGGTTATTTTGTTACATCTCATTTCCGTGTGTTCGATCTGTTTTCAAAATTAACAATAAAGTAGTCCGGCGACATACAAACATTCTTCCCCTCGTTTGGATATTGTAGTATTACTAACTTATCTACAAGACTGAGAACGTAAGAAACTTGGAATGTAGCTTTGTCTGTGGTGGTCCTCTTCCATGTTTGTCCAAACCATGATTCATGCTTCACATGAACGATGGTTAGGTAAACTGCGACTGAAACACTATTGAAACGGGCAATAAACCCCGACATACAAGCAAATTATACAAATTTTCTCATACAAAATCCATTGAATTTTAAGCCTTAGTGACCTTCAACCAAAAGTGTGCAGGAGATGTTGATAATACATAACATGGCCTCTGGGGCATGATTCATTTCCCCAGTATAAAATGTTCTCCTTAGAAACTATTGGTCCGATCTTAGAATTATATCATTGGGATGATGCGTATACCAAATAAAGCATATTTGATCCTCTACCAAATTGATTCTAGAGAAGTTGATTCATCTAACACGTTTTTTAAAAGACTAACATGACAACCAATAGTGTCCATGTGCTGCAACCAAACTCATGTGAGCGACTTATGGTCTTCCTTGTCCTCTTGTAACTATGAATGTCACCTAGAGAAATAAGTATTGAATATCATACCTGTAGGCAAAAGTGAACCACATCCTTTACCATCTAGCATTTTGCTATGTCCTGTGAACCACATCCTTTACCATCTAGCATTTTGCTATATACTGTGAACCACATCCTTTACCATCTAGCATTTTGCTATGTCCTGTGAACCACATCCTTTACCATCTAGCATTTTGCTATGTCCTGTGAACCACATCCTTTACCATCTAGCATTTTGCTATATACTGTGAACCACATCCTTTACCATCTAGCATTTTGCTATGTCCTGTGAACCACATCCTTTACCATCTAACATTTTGCTATGTCCTGTGAACCACAGCCTTTACCATCTAGCATTTTGCTATGTCCTGTGAACCACAGCCTTTACCATCTAGCATTTTGCTATGTCCTGTGAACCACAGCCTTTACCATCTAGCATTTTGCTATGTCCTGTGAACCACATCCTTTACCATCTAGCATTTTGCTATGTCCTGTGAACCACATCCTTTACCATCTAGCATTTTGCTATGTCCTGTGAACCACATCCTTTACCATCTAGCATTTTGCTATATACTGTGAACCACAGCCTTTACCATCTAGCATTTTGCTATCTACTGTGAACCACATCCTTTACCATCTAGCATTTTGCTATGTCCTGTGAACCACAGCCTTTACCATCTAGCATTTTGCTATGTCCTGTGAACCACATCCTTTACCATCTAGCATTTTGCTATATCCTGTGAACCACATCCTTTACCATCTAGCTTTTGCTATGTCCTGTGAACCACATCCTTTACCATCTAGCTTTTGCTATGTCCTGTGAACCACATCCTTTACCATCTAGCATTTTGCTATATACTGTGAACCACATCCTTTACCATCTAGCATTTTGCTATGTCCTGTGAACCACATCCTTTACCATCTAACATTTTGCTATGTCCTGTGAACCACAGCCTTTACCATCTAGCATTTTGCTATGTCCTGTGAACCACAGCCTTTACCATCTAGCATTTTGCTATGTCCTGTGAACCACAGCCTTTACCATCTAGCATTTTGCTATGTCCTGTGAACCACAGCCTTTACCATCTAGCATTTTGCTATGTCCTGTGAACCACATCCTTTACCATCTAGCATTTTGCTATGTCCTGTGAACCACATCCTTTACCATCTAGCATTTTGCTATGTCCTGTGAACCACATCCTTTACCATCTAGCATTTTGCTATATACTGTGAACCACAGCCTTTACCATCTAGCATTTTGCTATCTACTGTGAACCACAGCCTTAACCATCTAGCATTTTGCTATGTCCTGTGAACCACATCCTTTACCATCTAGCATTTTGCTATGTCCTGTGAACCACAGCCTTTACCATCTAGCATTTTGCTATATACTGTGAACCACAGCCTTTACCATCTAGCATTTTGCTATGTCCTGTGAACCACAGCCTTTACCATCTAGCATTTTGCTATGTCCTGTGAACCACAGCCTTTACCATCTAGCATTTTGCTATATACTGTGAACCACATCCTTTACCATCTAGCATTTTGCTATATACTGTGAACCACATCCTTTACCATCTAGCATTTTGCTATATACTGTGAACCACATCCTTTACCATCTAGCATTTTGCTATCTACTGTGAACCACAGCCTTTACCATCTAGCATTTTGCTATCTACTGTGAACCACAGCCTTTACCATCTAGCATTTTGCTATGTCCTGTGCACCTCATCCTTTACCATCTAGCATTTTGCTATATACTGTGAACCACATCCTTTACCATCTAACATTTTGCTATGTCCTGTGAACCACAGCCTTTACCATCTAGCATTTTGCTATATACTGTGAACCACATCCTTTACCATCTAACATTTTGCTATGTCCTGTGAACCACAGCCTTTACCATCTAGCATTTTGCTATATACTGTGAACCACAGCCTTTACCATCTAGCATTTTTAAACAAAATTATCAGCTACCAAAATAGTACAACGTCATCTAAAGGGTGAGATAAATTGCTTGAACATATAGAGCAGATTAATGTCGTGCAGATGCTTAAACACATCCTTACAAGTTTTTCTTGACAAAATACTTCTCAATATTTCATATCCGGTATAAAATGCATCATTAATTTTGTTTCAATAAAGATTTACGAAGGGCAAAAAGTGCAAATGAAACGTTCCATGTAGTTCACATATTAGTTTTAATCCCTTTAAATATACATTGTATTCTGTCAGCCAACGGTTTTTATATACATTTCGACGTGATTTTTCTACTTTCCCATAGCATCAGATGCCGAGTTTAGTCACGGAATCAGACGAGCCGAATCATGTGAAAGTGTGGCTTCGGATTCCTCAGTCTTAGAGATGCAGCCAGATATGCCAAAAATAGGACAAGTGGAGTTTGCATTAGAATATGACAGGTATGTTTCTAATTATAGTCTGACTTTGTCTTTTTTTCGAAAGATAACGTTCTTGTATGCTTACTTACTGGATAACACTTATTGATACTAGAAATGGTTGCCACAGTGCAATAAGCCTCGTGCATACAGCAGGTGTGATATACCAAGGTAAAATTGTATTTTATACTTTCTGGACAAATAATATAGATGGCATGTCATATGGTACAAATATAGTGAATGTGACTTCTGGTGCTAGACTTACAAAACACCAGTAGCACTAGCACCAATTTACAATATATCAACCCTTCGAAGTGTTAAACAGATATTCCATATCATTGGCGAACATATTTAAAATAGACCAGCTTTGTTATATCTGGTTTCATAGTGACCAATAATCTTCATTTTTTTGCATATCATGATTAGCAAGACGGTATCTGTTAAGACAGGCGTTGTTGTGATGCGATTTCAGCCATCCGATTTGTACGGAAGTAATTGTCACATGTCCAATTGTGTCAGGACTTTCCATTTTCTTTTTTTACAAGAGGATGTCATTTTTAATGTCGAAGGCATCCTGCCAGGGCATGGAACGAAACCTGCAAATGTGACTTCTAGTGCAAGCTATGCCTGTCATGGTACAAAAAGTGCCAATTTGAACGCCAATGTGAATTTGGTGCTAACCACGACTGTCAAGGTACAAATAGTGTCACTGTGATTTCTGGTGCTAGACAGCCCTGTCATGGTTGTAGCGACTGGTGCTAAACAGTACTGTCATGGTTGTGACTTCTAGTGCTAGACAGCCCTGTCATGGTTGTAGCGACTAGTGCTAAACAGTACTGTCATGGTTGTGACTTCTAGTGCTAGACAGCCCTGTCATGGTTGTAACGTCTGGTGCTAAACAGTACTGTCATGGTTGTGACTTCTAGTGCTAGACAGCCCTGTCATGGTTGTAACGTCTGGTGCTAAACAGTCCTGTCATGGTTGTGACTTCTAGTGCTAAACAGTCCTGTCATGGTTGTGACTTCTAGTGCTAAACAGTACTGTCATGGTTGTGACTTCTAGTGCTAGACAGCCCTGTCATGGTTGTAGCGACTAGTGCTAAACAGTACTGTCATGGTTGTGACTTCTAGTGCTAGACAGCCCTGTCATGGTTGTAACGTCTGGTGCTAAACAGTCCTGTCATGGTTGTGACTTCTAGTGCTAAACAGTCCTGTCATGGTTGTAACGTCTGGTGCTAAACAGTCCTGTCATGGTTGTTAATTCTAGTGCTTGACAGTCCTTTCATGGTTGTAACGTCTGGTGCTAGACAGTCCTTTCATGAATGTGAATGCTAGTGCTTGATATTCGTCATGGTTGTAACGTCTGGTGATAGACAGTCCTGTCATGGTTGTTAATGCTAGTGCTTGACAGTCCTTTCATGGCTGTAACGTCTGGTGCTAGACAGTCCTGGCGGCAACAACATATTATGGTGATAGATGTGAATTATTTACTTACTTAAATTATGAACCCATTCAAGAAAGACTGAAAATGCAAGAGTATTTTATTGACCTTTCTCATTCGGCATTGCCCAGTTAAAAGGTGCCTTACAGCATAATTTTAAGATAGTCTCTAGTTCAATGAAATGCCTGTTGGGACATGCAAATTGCTAATTGCCAAATGATACATGCTTACATCTTAATGTCAATTACTCATTGCTATTTGACAATTACCTAATGTTATTTGCCAGTTTAGCAAATTAGCAATTGGCAAATAGCAATTGGCATGTCCCAACCGGCATTCCATACCAGTCAATACCACAGGACGACGCAGCTGAAGTTGGAATAATTAGTTGCTGGCATCATTGTGCCATATATAACATACATCGTCCAGAAATACTTCAGAATCATGTCTAAGGATATCGATTGTAAATGTCTTGTAAAATTGATGACATAAAACGGTTTGCAAAAAAAACAAAAACAAAATTGTTTGAAAATATCTTGGAAAAAGCAGAACAGGATATTAAATAATATTTTCGGTATTTAAGTATTAAGTACACACTGTATGGTTACAGTAACAATACGTTTAGTCTTCAAAGTCCCCCTGACTTATGAAGTCTGCCAAAATAATCGTGAGGTATATGATTTAAAAGTAAAAAAAACACACAAAAATGGTTAGGGATTAAAAATCAAAGCAAAATGCAATTTTTATGAATGGGGCATCAATTCCACTCTGATATTTTTTGTTATTATACTATTCTCAATATAATAGCAAAGAATGATGAATTGGTTCGAGGGTAAAGTAACATTCCGCTTTAAATCGTTTCCGTTCTGTCTTTCATGAAAGCCTTAAAAGGTAATGAAAAAACTTCACCTGATCGAGACGATGTCCAGACATCAATAGATGAGTTCAAGGTTATGGACACCGGGTACAACGGCTAATTCTAGAGACATATAAATCAATCAATGAAAGGAAAGCATATACTCAGACCTTTAACAACTACTTATGCACAGCCCTTGTATATGGTTACTATCATAGTCTTATTTTCTTTTGCAAAACATGTGTTTTAACAGACTGGTATCATTTCTAAAAGTAGAAGGTATCGTGTTCGGCACATCTCGGAGAAACGTGAAAAAGCATGCCAACCGTAAAAAGGTTGCCGGCAATCTGTACAATGCGATTCTAAAAAGTGAAAAATAACTTTAAATGATTTTGTACAGAAAATTGGATGTTTACAATTATTTTATATCTATTCATCAAAAGTTTACGTATCGAACTACAATATTTATTTATTTATTTATTTTCAAATCTGTACGGAAACATAGTCCATTCTTGATCTGATCGAACGAATTACTTGATTTCGTAGCATTTATATAAGTTATATTTACATTTACCATTCTGTGATACTGCTATTTTCTATCAAGATGTTTGTGATTCAGATAATGATAATGATTATGATGATGAAAATGATGATGATTAAGCTGATGATATCAATTGCAGCTATGATGAAGATGAAACATAAGCAGTGTAATTCGATTTAAATGATAAACTTGATTGTAATCATAATCAGGAAGTAAAGAAGTAAAAAGGATGATAGTGATAATATTGTAAATATGAAAAGGTTACACGTTGTTACATTAGCTGTAGCAGTTACGTACGATACTAGTTTATAACATATGTTGCACCTCAAAGTTTTGCATTTTGGGCACATCTGTGGATAGCTTTATCCGAAAAATAAGTATTTCAATAGGTGAGGAAATACGAGGTTTCTAGACAAACAGACAGTAATTGGTTTAAAGGTTCTTTTTGTTTACAGGAAGCAGGGACATTAAGACTTTCTTCATGAATCCTTAAAGGCAAATCATATAAGATCGTGTGCTTTAACAAAGGTCATCAGGCATCGACCAAGCTGTCCAGACTGTGATATAACACTATTAATATTGATTTCATTTTGTCTCTAATTTGAATCTTTTGAAGAAACCAGGAGGATTAGGATTTCTGTGGTTATCTTAAACGCTCAAACTACATGTTACATAGTCAATTTTTGTTGTTAAAGTCGTTTTTGATGTCTTTAGTTTGTGTTGTTATCTTTATTGTTGTTTTGTTTGTTTTTGATGTCTGATTTTACAGCCGTTTCTTATGAATTTTGTTAGACCTTGATATGATCGTTGTTACGATAAAATAGTGCATTCTGACATTGAATGTACAGTATTAAGAGTCATCTAGATAAGATTCCTTAAGGTTAGTGTCTGTGTTCAGTATATCCCATTACCCGCTTTGACGTGTGGAGGATTTGCTGGGAATGTCTATAATAAGGTCACAAGATGACTTGAAAATTACCTCGATTCAATATACTATAATACAGACGTAATTGTCTCGCAAGATAAATTACCACATTATCTGTCATTTACGGTTTCCGCACAGAGATATCGCTCCAAAACTTTTCGTATGAATTGTTTAGTTAAATTTATTTGTTGTCTAAAGTGTTATATTGATTTCAGTTGGGATATTATCAATAAAAGGGAGAATAACTGGAACGATGAATCTCCAGAGAACACACAAAAATATAAGCAGAAACATTGTCAAAATCTGCAGTAAATTATTTAACCAAGAAACTGTTACATGGGCGATGTGTTGTCACTTGCATACTTCAGTTTTAGATATAAACAAAATAAAAAAGACGCTGGTGATGTGTTGTTTAATAAAAGCATATCGAATTTCAATCTGGGAAATTAAAACTAAGGAAAACAGCCTACTATAAAACATTCTTGTACTCACCTATCTCCCCTTAATTGATTTTTCATATAACACTGTTATGTTTGTCCAAAACATAACAATGAAAGTATTCAAGGGAATTTACACACAGACTGACTGAGGTCTTTGAGAAGAAATGCAGTGTATAAGGACCTTTTTTTTCCTAGGTCCTATTTAGGTCCTATTTTTTTTTAATTATCTCCCTTTATTGAATTTTCTTATCCGGGCCATACCTCTTTCAGTACTGAACCGAATCGGTTCAGTTTGCATACAGAGGATATCAAGACGCAGTACAACGTTTAAGAACCATAAACGTTCCGTACTGTATTTTTGAGTTATCTCCCCTTATTGATTTTTCATAAAAACACTTTTGTCCGGAACATAAATCCGAAAGTACTCAAGTGAATTTCTTTAAATTTTACACACAGAGGACATTGAGAGGAAGTGTAGTGTACAAGGATATTAACTCTAGCTTGTCCTTTTTATGATAGTCGCCCTTTGTTACTTTTTCTTGTCAGTGATATAACTCCTTAAGTACTGAACTGAAATTACATACAGTCATAGAAGACATTAAGGTGTAGTGCAGTGTCCAATAACGATAACTCAAACTAAGAACGATAACTCAGACTAACACTTTTGAGTTATCATCTTTTATTGATCGTTCGCGTAAAACGTTTGCGCAAAGCATACAATTTCAGATTTTTATAGTTGAAGAGAGAAAGTGCAGCTGAATAACCCTCAACACGTTATACTTCCTAATGTTGTATTAAATTAAAACCTATACCATATCCATTTTGCTTGGTCATAAAAATGGCATGCGGTGGGGGAAGGCCATGTTTAACATGGTTCCTGTGACAATGAATAGGACGATGCATATAAAAAAGCGACTTCACCGTCTCAGGCAGTGGTATAAATATTACAACATTTGGTTGCTAAGATATGTAAACTGTTAAAGTAGGACTTCAAAATTTCTTTGTACTGAAAAATAGCCGTCACAAGGTGGTTTAAAGACCAAGTAGCCTGGTGAAAATTGTAACGTGAACATTCAATTTCAGTTTCATCTCCTCTGAAACCACCAGACCAATATTGATAAAACTTGGTAGGGATGTTCCTTGAATAAAGCCGTATCATAATGGTTCAAATAATTTCATTTCATGCAAATCTCTGGTCGCCATGGCAACAGAAATATGAAGACGTTAAATAAATATTGTAATATGTAGTAATGTTAGAATCAAAATAACGTCCTTTTCAGCGTTGTTATCGTCTAAAAAACAACTCTTTGTCGTTCTGATGCCCAGTTATAAACCACTCAGGCTTCCAGCCTTCGTGGTTGAATACTGCGCATTAAAACTCCAAACCATCATTCATTAGACGATGAACAGCGCTGGAACGGATATAATTTCATAATCAACATTGATTTTTCACAGTTCGGTGTTAAACATATTTCCAATGCCTGAAAACACTTGACAAAAAAAAAAGGTGAAGACCCAAAAAAAGCTATGAGAAACTGTTTTAACTGTAGAAACTTACCTAACATATGTTTTTGCAAGGTTGGATAAAGTCTGCTGATTATTTAGAATCTAAATCTACTTACATGTTGTTTGAAAAATATTTTGGTGAAAAAAAATCAGAAATAAGTCGCCTGTACTTGAAAGCTTACATTACACTGATGAATAAAGGAGAGGGACGGAGGGAGTAAAGGATCCGGTACCGATTAAGATTGGCTCAAATATTCCTCTTTCCTACCAAGACAAATTTACAAAATCTTAATCAAATATTAGATGAATATAACAAAATATCAAGTTAATAAAATCTGACTTATTGCTGCAATAAGATGGCTGTCAAATGTCAAGGAGACATATTTATACCGATAGTGTACTTTTCCGTGACTTTGTGGCTTTTATTAAAATATAAATATCATCTATATGATTTACATTTTATCCCTGTTTCAAACGTGGGCGCTGCATAAAGGTAACTGCATTAGAGTATAAATGTAACAGTTTTAAAGCAGGTTTTCATGGAAGTCCTGGTTTGCTTATGTTTGGGGATGTCACTTTGGAAGAACTTAACCTTTTAATTTGTGTATAGAGACATATCGTAGAATAGTACTGGTGGCACCAGGAGGTCAATGCCAATTTCAATGTGACTAAAATAGATAAACTATTTCTGCTAGGTAACTTTCCTATATAATGAATGTGATAAAACTTTAAAAGTTGATTTTTAGTAGAAGGAAAATGCTTGGTATTACATGAAGACTTAATACAATGTTAAGCTCACTGAATACAAGAACAGTTTACGTCCAAAATGGCGTACTCTGACAAATCTACAAATGTACGTGTATAACTAGTTGTCATAAGACATAGCGCTTGGTGTTTTGTATTTAGAGTTTGCTTTTTTCTAATACATGTATATGAAATTTTGTCTTTTGTATGATGCTATATAGGAAGCTTACAATGAAATAATGGTTGGTGTTGTATTTGACGCCACTGGGGTCAAGATTACCAAAAATAGTACAAAGTTTTGAATGATATATTCTGATCAAATTTGATAGGCATATGAAGTTAGTTTAAAATGATTAGATTTAATTACATTTACTTGAATAAAAGATCAATTAATTACGGGAGTGCCTGACCAATGGTTCAATTTTATTCACCATATATGTTTTAAAGTTTTGAATCTTTTTGAATTTATTGATATAGTAAAATAAGTTTACTGACAGGTGATGGTAGAACCATGTTTTTTTACTCTAAAACAATTTTGACAAATGCCTTTTTTTCGTATTCAAGTCGTTCCTTCATAGTTGCCAGAAAGCCTTTCTTATTTTTTTGTAATATCATTGAAAAAATACTGTTATTTTTCTAACATGCACTTTTTTATTGTTTTTTTTTTGTACAAATAAAGCTACTTCTTTGTGGTCCTGGGACTTTAAGTAATACTAGTAAAATGTATTATCCATCATCAATTTTCATTAGTCCAAAATGTTTGTTGCATTGTTTGTACTCTTTTGATTTCTGTCTGCAATTTAATTAAATTTTCTTAATATTATTAGCTGTACCCTATACCCATACAATAATGGTATAAGAATTCTAACAAACTGTCACATGGTTTGCTCTAACAGAGAATAAAAGTATGCAAAATAATGTTTGGATATATGAGGTGTAAAAGTCTTGTTCAAAATAGAAAACAGGAAAGGTATTTTACTATCGTTTTCTGTAGTTATTAGCATCACCACTTGTTTTTTTTTCATTCACAGTTTCCGGTGAAAAAATATATTTCTCCAAAATGATATACAAAAATATAAAATAAAAAAGTTATGCCTAATATCAGCAAGGTAGATCTAGATAAAACCTGTTGAAAATGTAGGTTAACTTGGTTTAACGGCACCCATACACTGTATCTTTATATTTGAATTTCAAAAGCATTTTTAACGATAAAAATATAATTTGGCAGCGTATAATGTAACAGTGAAATTAGAGCGAACAACTTTAAAGATTCAAAGTCCTTTAAAAATGTCCAAGTTTACACACTTTTAGAGATAATGAAAATGTTAAAAATGTTTGAAGACATTGACGAAACAAATTCTAACTTTGGTCATTCACTATCATTACTATTAAGGTATTCCGCCCATAACAAAGCATGTTGAACCGTATATGTCCCGGAACGTATATATCACACGTGTGTGATATATTCGACCGTAAATATAACACAGGCTGTACATAAATAAGCATGCCTATTTTGAAATATAATTGAAGAACTTTACTTCCAATGATGTTCAAAGTATATCTCTGACTGTTTACAGCATTCAATAAAGCGAAAGTAGGACAAAAAGACCACCCAGGTCAATCTAAGGAAATACACAAACATTCACTTGTTTTTCTGCAGCAGTTTTTCAAATAGGGAAATACTGCATGACTATTGTAAAGTTTTAGTAGCCAGTTTCAAACTGTATTTCCCTGTTTCAATTCTAGATTTAAAAACAAAATTCGATTTGGTGTTAGTAATGGACCTTTAAAAAATTATTTTTGCTTATAGTTTACCCCTGGCTATTTTTCTTAAAGCTGCTCGCTCTCAGACTTTAACATAAATTCCTGTTAAATTTATTTGAATATTTTAAATTATACGCTTCCAAATAATAAAACGTTACAAACGTTTATGAAATTCTAATTTAAACATACAGTGTAGCGGTGCCGTAAAACCAAGCTCACCAATATTTGCAACATATTTTCTCAAACTTCTCAAAGATGTTTAGTTGTGTTGTTGATTCTAGCAATTACTTTCACGTTTTATATTTTAGTATATCAATGTGGAGAAATTATTTCACCGGAAACTGTGAATGAGCAGCATGACCTCGGAAAATACAAATATTCATTTGAGAATGTATTAAAACATTTGTTTAGAAGGCATGTTGTGTAAACAACATCTTTTCTGTACAAAATAACTACTGATTAAGAGTAGGCAAATGCCACCGGTTCCAATGCCTTGATTAAATTACATATCAATTCAGAATTAGTTTTGGAAATGGGTTTTCATTCTTGTATCTTATACATACATACCCAACAACCTTAGTCCTCCCTACTTCCGCAGCATGAAACCCGTTGGTAGAGAGCATATTGCGAAAATATGTAGTACATAAACTGTAATTAACCTGACAGCATTTGTTATAAATACATTATGTTGAAGAAAGTCTTGCGAAAATTTGATATACCAAATATAACCATATTATTTTATTCTCGAAGTAGTTCAGTTGGACCAGCCACATCCCTCAGATCTCAGGGCTATAAGCTGGTATCATTAATTTTTTTATATATATGCCATACACAATAATGCTCATTAAAAGAATCAACTGATGAGCAAGTTTACATGGGTAACTAGATTGGAAGTCGCCGGTCAAAACATGTGTTATGCTATTTACAGCTAGATGTGATTGAAAGTTTTAGCCCAGCTTTTAGTTTCTACTTATTCATTTAAGCTCGATTGTGAAGAAAGCTTGCAGCTTATCAAGTCACTCTCGAGTCCGCTTCCTGTAAAAAAAACAGTACTAGTGTCATATGTAGAGTGGGGCTCGAACCTGCAACCTCAGGGATGAGCGGCAGACACGTTAACCTTTACACCACCACTCCCTTCAAATTGTTATGATTGTCTTGCTTTCTGTTAAATTTAAACTTGTGTGTGTTAAGTCGATATTGCTCATATAGAGTCTTAATTTTAGTTATACCATTTTCACTTCAGCACTGCCTCTGTCAAAGGCCGGTCAAAAGCTGTACATTATTTGATTTGAGGTACCTACTAAATGTTACTTGTCACCTTGATCGTGCGCCAAAATACATAGCTTAATGTGTGTATTTATGTTGAATGTGACATACCGACTAAAATTAACTTTGTATTTAATATATGTTTACAGGACACGTTTTCAAAACGGATTACTTTGCGTAGAATGGTATTGATTCTTTTAGGAAAATCATAAACGTCTCTAAATAAGTAATTTTGATAATAAGTACTGTTATATTAGTTGACGAGTATCAAGGATATAACAACAGGTCAGGTGAAATCTTGCTTCAGAAAAGTGTTCACAATATCATACATATTGCCTTGATTTGCTTCGATTTAATCTTGTCTGTCACTTTGGGCATAATTAATGTGATCGCAGTGGTGTGAGACGCTCAAAGGATTAGTGAAACCCATTAAAATGTTATTATATCGAACAGGGTCGCTAGGATAACAATGAAAAGAAGTTACTTTGAATACAAAAACAAATCTGCCTGTAAACTACAAAACCAAATATAGTGGTCGTTTATTAGTAAAAAAAAATACATAAAAGAAATCCGACTTCTTAAACCCTATACATGTATTATAGTTCACAAGATGGTTATAGGATATTTGTCCTTCTTAACTAATACTAGTATGTCCGGAATTTGTTTTGTGAAACAAGTATGGAAACAACCGGATGTATGTGCACTTTATTTTATTTGCTACAAGACTGTCAGTAGAAAAGTATTGCCTAGGTAAACCAACTGAATGCATCTAGTAGGCCTCAGTGACTTCGTATACTCACTGAATATATTTCGTCGGCTTCAGTGACTTTGTATACCCAATGAATTCAGTGACTTCGTATACTCACTGAATATATTTAGTCGGCTTCAGTGACTTTGTATACCCAATGAATATATCTAGTCGGCCTCAGTGACTTCGTACACCCACTGAATATATCAATATATCAAAGAACCATGGTTCATCACCGGTCAGGTCTCTTGTGAGATGTGCCTTTTGATTGGACACATGACGCAAGGCACATTGTTAGTCCAACAAGTCATGCATCAGTAAATGGTTATCAGTAACCTTGGCTCTTCTCTGCTACGTGCATGTGTTATGTTTCAAAGAAGTAACTAACCTAAGGAAGGAAATGGTGTTTCGTAATCGAAAAACATGTATTTCAAATTAGTATAAAGTATGAGTTCTTGGTAAACAAAAGTTAAATAAATAGAAGTCTCTAACATCCCAGCTTGGGTGAGTCAGATCTCTGTTATAGCTCTTGACCTAATATGTACTAAACTTATGTCAACGCGCCATTGAAAAGCAGAATCATTACCTGTATGCAATACGTCATCTTCAATTTGTGACTAGACTGGGTCACAAACAAATAAACAATCCCTTCCAAATGTGTTTACTGACAGTGTTATTCTTTCGTTGCAAAGACACAAGTGTTAACACAAAAAGATAAATTATTCAGCATTTTATCTCGTGTGGCGTCTGGCCATTAGGTACAGTACTGTATGACTTCACTAAATCGATGGGACTTGGAACCAGCCAATTTCTGTAGGGAACTTGCGGACCTATTAGATATCTGTGGTCTCTGATTGGTCCAATATGATTGATAGCACTAAAGTTTTCTAGAATTAAAATCGAAAGTACAATGGTTAAGCATAACAAAAAAATAGTTGATGAATTTTCTGATTGATATTACGGTGTCCAATGGCTATCTGAAAATATTGAATATTTTGACAGAATGTAAACAAAAATCCTAGACGAGGGGGTGATGTCCGACTGGCGTAATTTTCGGCTATAAAGTAACACATTTTGTATATAAAGAGGGACATTTTTGGGTGTAACTAAGGTGGTTCTACAGATTTATTGGGGTGTAAGTACTCAACGAATGTTTTGGTATGCGGACCGTGCTTAAATGTTATACAGTAAGTCTATGGAAAAAGATTTAGTGTAGTCATACCATTACCAACTTGCCTTAATGTTATATATACAATTTATCATTCTGAAATAACTACGGACAACAGAATAAAGAAAGAATTATAGCAACGTGTGTATGAACTCATTCAATACTTAAATGTACTCAAACAGATGTATGTACATCAAGCAAGTATAGCACCTGACAGAAGCCAATTTTATTCTAGTAAATGCATCGAGGCTCCATATGGACCGTTCCAGTTTTTAAAAATGCATTTTAAGGCCTACTTACACATATTGTTAATGGATTATTTTGTCAGCTGCTCACAAATAGTATCACAAATAAACCAACATGCTCTTTTGTGCAATCCAGACTTGTATTAAACGCGACGCGGACACAAGAGCACCAAGTTATTAATTGCAGCATATTTAAAACTAAGTTACAATATAAAACTATAGACTAATGTTGAGGTCTATATATAGTTATGCGGACCTGTTGCTGTTGCTGACATTTTCAATATTATGGCGAAACTGTCACAATTCCGTTGATTTAACTTTGATTTGACTTATACATGTATGAGTATTGAGTATTTTAACCACTTCATATTGAATCTTAATCAAAGTACTGAAGTACTAAAAGGCGGCCGTGTGTACAAACTGGCCTTAAAGAGAAAATATTTAATCCAGTCATTTCGGCCAATAATCTACAAAATCAAATATTTACGTGATGAACTGACTTTTTGTTACCAATTTAACACATAATTTAACCCAAAAGTATATTTTCGTATATTTAATTTTATTTTCGCGAAAATAGCTTTTTTTGCGTATTTCAGCTAATCATGACCGTATCTCTCTGTGATGTTTAATTATGATACGCGAGAGATATGGTTATATTTAAACTTTTTTTTCTGTCAGGAAACGACAAACTGCACTATCGTGCAGTAATCATCTAAACAATCACGAAAGTTCTTTGTTCTAGTGTTCGCGCTAAGTATCTGCGCTAGGTGTTTCTGGTGGTCGGATTCCTGCAAAATCTTTTCGTTTTATTAAGGCATTCTCCAGCAGCGATCGCCATAAATACGATTGATGAAACAATGCCACTGTGTAATCCTGACATGTACAGTTTGGTTATATTGTTTTATAATACATGCAAACTTGAAGTTTTACTTTGCAAAAATATCTACTTTTACCAAAAATATCTACTTTTACCAAAAATATTAAATGAAGAACTCGCTCCAACTATAAAATACAATAAAATACATAATTTGCTCAGTCAAAAAAATTAATTGTGTATAAGGTTTAAACAACCATGTAAGAAAATCGATAGTTTACACATACGCATATTAAAATCCTGTTTCATTCAGACAGAAACGCGTTTTCAAGATCTTGCAGGTTGTTCAAAACTGGATTTTTTCTGACTTTTCTAAAATTTCCCTGATGACAACAAGGTTTTTTTCCTCCCATAATTCCACCCAGACCATGATACCTACACTACCAAAACGGTCATGTTCAAAAAGACAGTTATTAGCAAACCTTTCCCCACTTCTACGGTATGTCTGCAAAGCTTAAATTATAGCGAGATTCGTCACTCTTGCTCACAGCGCACGTGTCCAGCAAATGGTTCAATACTGTTCGCTTACCGACACCAAGCTGAACTGTTACTGACGTGCAGCAGGGTATTGCGGTCTTGCCTAGCTCCTGACCTTGACCTGAGCCTCTCAAAAATGTCTCTAGCTTATCGAAATCAAACATTGAGAAGTGAAAATGTATTCCTATGACAGTTTAACTGCCGTGCAACGTCATCAACGGAAGTCAACAGACGCCGGTTGAAGATGCGCATTGAGTCTCTTTTCTTTGCTAAGGCGTGGCATCGCTATTTGTGATAAAGTTTGGAATAGTATGTGTTTTTTATTTGTTAGAACGAACGTCCTAGACACTGATACGACATTTAAATCGTAAGAAAAGAATGAAGCATGATGTTCACGTGCAAAATATTGCATGAGAGCTTAAGTCAAATTAAAGGACAATGGGAATGTCAACATGACCTCAACTGAGTGCAACTGAATGGTATTATATAGTGTACTTTTTCTGTGAAACATTAGTCGACAAAGTAACAAGAGAAAGAGTCATGCACACTTTCTTTTTTGACTGAGTATAGAAATGCAGGATAAACAGTCATTATCAGTTTAACCATTCACATGGTTTAAGGTGATACATCGTACAGCCGTCTCACTCATGCAGTATTATTTATACTTCAAAGGCCGTCTCATTCACATGGTTTAAGGTGTTACATTGTACAGCTGGACAAGTTATCATTTGCACTGTAATATTTGTTAAGATATGTTACATCCCCCCACCCCATTGATACCTCATCTGAGTATCTCATGGTACAAACTTTTTCTTGCATACCGTCTTGCACTTTAAAACAGATATTTAAATACAAACTTATCGAAATGATGCATTTTAATACAAAAATAAACGTTATTCAGATGCTGTGTTTGGGAAAGTGACATCACATTGTTTATAACGTTACGTCACAAGTAATTCACGCGAGTCGTCTTACATGGGGGTGTAAGATGAGATTTTCCAGCACTGGTAAAAGCTGCAGATATCCCCATCTGGTATGCAAGAAGAGGTTTTTCCTACATAAGCCTATATTCTTCTCCGAACCCACAAGGCCTAGAGCTTGGATATTTAGCATGAAGCATTGCCGAGTTGCCATCTACTAATAGTGTTGAATTCAAGACCCTCGGATCAATATTGACCCCGCCCGGGAGTCTTTTAGTTAAACAAAGGATCACTTTGGAAAAACTTTAAAAATCTTCTTCTCTGAAACCAACAGGCCTAGAGCTTAGATATTTAGCATGTTGCATTTCCAGGTTGACCTCTACCAATATTGTTCAAATCAGGACCGCCGGATCAATATTGACCCTGCCCTGCCTGTCATTTGTTTTTACAAAGGATCATATAGGAAAAACTTTAAAACTGATCTTCTCTGAAACCAAAAGACCTTAAGCTTAGGTATTTAGCATGTTGCATTGCCTAGTTGACATCTACCAAGAGTGTACAAAACATGGCCTCAGTGTTATTTAACGTAGGCTTTATATATAGGGATAACCCAGTCTAGAGCCACTAGGCCCAGAGCTTAGATATTTGGAATAAAGCATTATGCAGTAGACCTTTACGAAGATTATTGAAATTAGAACCCCCAGGTCAAAATTTACACTTTCTGCTATAATTGATGACCGTGTATTTTATCCAATGGTAGACAGGTGAGCGATATAGGGTCATCATGGCCCTCTTGTACTATCACTTTTACGCTAGTTTCGACAAGATGGTACAAGTTACTATATGTTAAAGATAAGTTTGCGCAAGTTTTTGTTAAGTCGTTGTGTAAGCGTCGGCTGTAAGTTCTCGATATTGTAATTTTTCGTTATAGGATCTTTAACATGTGCACTCTTCATGCTTTTACTGGTAGGCATTTTTACTAGAGGGAGAAAGTGTTCAAGAAACATACAGTAGAAATAAGAGATGTTTTTCTATACTTTGACTATCTTCACGTACGTTTACGAACGTTTAGAAAGACGTATACATGTACATTCGTTTTTTGCGTAGATTATGTCAGTAAATCGTTCTATAATATGATTAGCTAAATTATTCGGACAAGAAGCATGTAGGCAGAAATAACTGTTAAAGCAAGAAATATCTGGGTTTTTCTTCTATTTTCCAGAGAGGTGTCGGAACTTGTGGTGAGCATTATACAAGCACGAGATTTAACTGCCAACCAGTACACAGGCACATTAGATACATATATTCGAGGGATCATGCTTCCAGATTCGGACTCCAAATTTCAAACAAAGGTAAGGAGCTAATTTTTGTCGTTTATGGCTTCAGAGCTTTTTGATACTTGAAAGGAAAACAAACAATCCACCCCCCCCCAAACCAACACATATTATTTGACGTTCGACAAAGGAAAACACTATACCTTGCAAATGCAACTTCGCCCAAAAACCGGTGCGGCCCTACGTACGTCCGCATATTGTACGTATTGATTCATGCCATCCATATCAGTTTGACGTCTTTGATTTGACGTTTTCCTTTTTTATTGCTCATGGTGAGCTATTGTGATCGCTTGATATCCGTTGTCTGTCTGTTTGTATGTCTGTCTGTCTGTCCACATTAACCTTGTGTATGAAATAGAGGCTACATTTTTCACTGGATCTTCATGAAACTTGTTCAGGATAAGTGTTTTGATGAAAACTAGGTGCGTCACAGTTTCTCGATAGAATAGAATGTATGGAAGTCGCAAGGTCTAATGTCAATGAGATTTTCAAACAAAAAAATTTTGAAACTTTTTTTTTCTAGATCAAAAGGGTTTGTTTTCAAAAAAACACCCCCCCCACCCCCCCCCCCCCCCCCCCCCCCCCCCCCCCCCCACACCTTTTCAATATGAGGCTTCATTTTCAGCTCACAGACTATTTGAAGTTAACCAAAAAAAAAAAAAAAAAAAAAAAATTTTTCTCCCCGCTCTTCCCCCCCCCCCCCCCCCCCCCCCGAAAAAGGTACGCAGCTATTACAGACACTCTTTATGCGTCGGCTGTCCACATTAACCTGTGTGAAACTTTGTCGGCGTAGGAGTGTTTTGATGAAAACTAGGATCGGTTCGAAAGTTTGGGTCCAAGGTCTAATCTTTTCAAAGGCCTTTCAGCTCTTAGCACAGAATTTTGGCCTTTGTCGGCGGTTTTTAAAAACCGGGTTTCCCCCAGAAATCGGGTCATTTTTTAAAAAGGCAACGCAGATTTAAGATATTTTGCATGACAACCCCGTGACTAATTGACTTTTGTAGAAAAAATACGGTGAAGTGATATTTCCATGGAAACTGAGTTAAAAGCGCCACCTAGCGGGGAGGTGTATTTTCGTCAATTTTCGTGTAGTTTTTTTTCGATATATCTTTGTCTATGTAGATAACGAAACGATCTTACTTTCATAAATGCAATGTCGAATCATTTATCCATCTGAAAAAATAAAAATATCTAATATTTTTTGCCAAAAATATGAAAAAGTGCGGAACGAATCCTGTAGGGGCGACAATTTTCAAAGCAAAAGTAGCTGCAAAGTTGGCGCATTTAGCGTCAATTGGGAAAAAACGGCCCGAGAGAAAATTTTTAAAAGCGCTATGGAATCTTAAACCAATTTAAAGCATTTAAATAAAATAAAAACCGGGGGTCACCGTCTTACTTTTCGTTCCACCGAAACTTTTTTGAAGTGGGAAAAACATGAGAAACGTTGACGTAAAATACAAGATTGGCGAGTCGTTACGTCCGAGTATTGGCTTCTGCCTTCTTATGTTTTTTTGATGTATCTATAGGTAAGCGCCCAATGAAGTCCACAATACTGTACAACTTTTGGCCAGTATTACCGTAAATCGTATACGTTTTGCGACACTTGCAAATGCTATTTTACATGTACAAAACACTGTTATATAGAATAGTCTTTTCGTATTTAAAAAAATCCAATCTTCTTAAGAATGAATTTGTTTGCTTCTTGAAGTATAGTGTTAAAGATTTTTGTTCTTAAATATAAACGAAATCGATTAAAGTGAACCAGAAGTCTTTTAATTCTTAACTTGATATGTTTATATCGATACGCAATTTACTTTAAGTTTACTCGATATTTAGCAATATTGGCAGAGAGCAGACAACTTGAAGTCAATGAAGCTTCTTTGAACAGTATGAGGAAAAATTTATTCTTTTTTTAAAAAATGCACGTTTGTATGGCGAATAATAGTAAATTGCTACCATGACCAATTTCATGTTGAGTATTCGATCTAAAATGACTTCTGCATAATAAAGCAAGACGCTAGTAATTTATTTTAACAAGAAACGTCAGTAACGGCTCGTTACGTCACGTCAATCTTGTATTTTACGTCAACGTTTCTCATGTTTTCCCACTTCAAGAAAGTTTGGGTGGCACGAAAAGTGAGACGGTGACCCCCCGTTTTTAAGAAAATCTTTAAATTTTTAGATTCTAGCGCTTTTAAAAATGAGAACGGTGACGCCCTTTCTGGCGTTTTTATGAATGATTGATTGTTAAAATGAACTTTAATATTGGTTTATCGGGAATTACATAGCCGGCTGAGAGGAACTTGTTAAAAATTAATTATTCACTCAGGGTAATTTTTTACATAAACAAGAGGCACATACAAAACATAAATAATTTGAAAAATCGTGAAAATTGGTAAGAATGACTGTCTCGATGGTCTCTAGGCCAGGTGTGTAACTGGGTCACCAGCGGTCAAAATCTAGCTTACTAGATCAAATCAAATGAAACCCTTGTTAACACTATAGAGACCACATTCGGTAACCAATTATAGCGCGATATAGGGCCATCATAACCCTCTTGTTTCTACTTACCCCGAAATAAAACAACGAAATAGAAAACAACAAACTATATCTGTCCTCGGCTTGCAAGGATGAAAGTTACATATGGTTACTGTAATGAGATATCCCAAGGGATAATATATACAACAGCCGTACACGACAAAATAATACTGAATAGTAAGAAGAAGGCTGATGTGACGACACCAGACAAATGGTAATAGGAATAGAACAAAAATCCCATTTTTCTAGGAAGGAATCAATGGGACAAATCCCGTCACGTTTTTCCAACAAATTTCCAAAAGCAATTCGTTAGTTTATTTCAGAAAGTGTTAAATCACGCTATGAATGTAAATTTTACAGTCGGTGAATACAACTCATAGTGTATAGTTCATTGTCAAGAATGGTGATGTACATGTTAAAGTCCCCGTTTCTTCTTGTTATCTTCGGCACGTTCTTTTTCTTATCCATGGTTTTGATATTATTTTCAGATTCAACGTAATACAACCGATCCAATCTACAAAGAACGCTTCCTGTTCAATTTTGAACCGGAAGTACTTGAGGAAAAAACTTTACAGTTCCAACTGTTCGCCATAGACAAATATCAGCGTCATAAAGTAATAGGAGAGACAGAGCTACGTGTTGGTGACGTTGACCTCAGGAATCCAATCAAAATGTGGCTTAATCTTAGAGATACGTAGATGACTGTACGTACAAACCTTTAGCTCCCACCCCCCCCGCTTTTCTGTATGTTTCCTGTACAGTATCTGTCGCCACAATAACCACTTCCGCTATTAAATCGCCATGATTTTTATTAGATCTAGCTGAGCTATCAGGAACGCCCACTGTCCGTCGTCCGTCAACATTTCGCTTCAAACTACATCTCCTCTGAAACCACTGCGCCAATGGTGATGAAACTTGGTAGGGGTAGTTCCCCTTGCATGAAGCTCTATCAACGTTATTTGAATGTTATCAGAATTATATTCCATGAAGAACTCTGGTTGCCATGGCATACTGAAAATTAACCCCCCCCGGGGGCCCCCCGGTTGCCCACCCGCGGGGGGGAAAACTTAGAATTCTGAGGCTAATGCTCCCACATTTTTGACAACATTGAAAACGACCTTGGCCCGACTTTGGCGCTCCATTGACCTTTAAAGGTTTGTTCAAATTATCCGGGGTCAAAAACCCGCCCGTTTTTTTTTACAAAGACGTAATAGCTTCCACCAGGTAAACCAAGGTGAGCGAAAGGCCAGCCCTCTTTTATTAATCAGCTGACTATCAGAACCCCACCGCTAAATCAAACCAAGGGCTTGTGGGTTTTTCTTGCAAGCTCAGTTATCAGAATTATTTCCAGCCTCTATGCCATGGCAACAGCCTTTTCTTTTTTCCCTATTCAGAATTCTGAGGCAAGCTGGCACTTTCAACTGGTATAGTGTTCAAATTACCTTCATTCGCTTACAGGCCCCTTTGAAAGTGAGTAGGCAGGTGAGCGATACAGGGCCCTTGTTACCTGTTGTAGGAACATGCCTTTTAAACAATAAATTAAAAAAAAAAGTTTTTTTAAAAAAAACTTTTTTTTGCAGTAACTGTTTTAGACACTGTCGTTACCAATACACGGTGTTTTCAGCGAATCTTCTCAAATGTCTTCTTTGCCAAAACAATTCATAGATCCTACCTCTGTTCCTTGTTGATAAACGTTTTCTTCAGCAGATATATACTCGTAGATTTCTCTAGTCTCTGAAAATAACCACTTCTTTCAAATGGTTATTTCAAAAATAGTCTTCATACAATACTCAAGGCCTCAGTAATTATCCAAAACCAGAATCTCGGAACAGAAACTATAGTGGGGTTTACAGTTTATATGACCGGAGTTTTTGTGGTTGTTTGTGTTTTGTTGTTGTGTTTTTCTTGCTTAAAATTATGTCTAAAATGTTTCAAAAGCAAATTAAATATCAAAACAACAAAACTATCGCTCTAGGTTTTAGGATTGTTTTATGCTGTTTTAAGTAATCTCTATTACATCGAGATATATAGTCTCTTCAGTATTGGGAGATATTAATCAAAACATTAGAGATATCTCTATTTAAAAGAAAGATATCTCCTAATTTGCATTTAAGAGATATCTCCCCTATTTTAGGGATAATCAGTTTTCGTGTTACATGTAGTCTGTTTAAATATGCTATTTTCTCTTTTTACAGAAGCCAACAGAGTTCGGTGATATTATGTTCTCGCTGAGTTATCTTCCTACTGCAGAACGCCTAACTATAGTGATTGTAAAAGCACGAAGCCTACGATGGTCTGATGCCAAAGATACTGGAGGTAAATTGTAGTTTGTTTTCCTTCACTACGGGTTTTCATACCGTTCCGAACTTTCGTTGAGTCACCCGTAACAGCATACGATAGCTTTAAACTTTATATGCCTATGAATGTCGAATCTAAATAGTAACAACTAGCTGCTTTTACCACAACATTTCGACATTTATTTCCCTTTTTGAAGTTCATATGAATTATGTCTCCCCCATTAAATGAGGGAAAGACATATTGATTTCGGAAGGGTTGTCTATCTGTCCGTCACAAATATCGCAGCTATCTCCAAAAGTATTTGAGTTAGAGTCGTGAAAGTTTACAGGAACGTTTCTCAGCATGTGAAATTGTGCACCTGGTGTTTTTTGCGGATTCATCCAGTATTGGCAGAGTTATGACCCTTGACGTAGTGAAAATTGGTTTTTCAACATGTGTTTAACGCATAACTGAAAAAGTATTTTGAATAGCTACATATCCCTGAAACTTTACTGGAATATTTCTCAGGGTGTGAAAGTGTGCAAAAAGTATTTTTAGCTACAGCTATGAAATTTAACAGAAATGTTTCTCAGCATGTGAAAGTGTGTACCTGGTATTTTTTATGTGGATTCATCCATTAATGGCGGAGTTATGACCCTTGACTTAGTGAAAATTGACGATTTTCAACTTGTGTCGCGCATCACTGAAAAGGGTTTGAGATGCTTTTTTTGAGAAATGTTTATCAGCAAGTGAAAGTGTGTACCTGCTGTTTGTATGCGGATTCATCCAGTCCTTGTGGATTTATAGCCCTTTACTTTATGAAAATTAACGATTTTAAACTTTCGTCGCGCGTCACTAAAAAAGTATTTCAGGTTCTGCCATGGAACTAAATGATCATCAACATGTGAAGTTTTGCATCTGGTGTTTTGTTTTTGTCTCTGTCTGTCCGTCACAAATGTTGTGTCGCGCGTATCTCCAAAAGTATTTGAGTTAAAGTCGTGAAAGTTTACAGGAATGTTTATCAGCACTTGTGGTTTTGTTTCTGTCTGTCTTTCACAAATTTTGTGCATCTCCAAAAGTTGCCTTAAATTTTACTTTTCCACCTCCCGGTAACATGCAGTGGTGGTATAGGGGGATATGTTTTCATCTAAAAACCTTCTAATTGTATTTTTCTAGTTGATCTGTCAGCAGTATACAAGTGATCTCAGTGAAAAACGGTAAATAAATATCGCAACGTTATTGTATTGATCATTTCTGCTACATCAATACTATGTTCTGTCATAATAGCATATAGTGTATAATTGACAGCCTCAACGATGAATATTTCATTTCAGATCCTTTCGTTAAGGTCTACCTTTTACAAAATGGGAAGAAAGTAAACAAGAAGAAAACAACAGTAAAGCGTGGCGAACGAAGCCCTATATTTAATGAAGCCATGATATTCTCGGTTCCTGCAACAGCACTTCCGGTAAGTTCATCGAAATCCACCGGTACATCCGGTATATCCACCAGCACTTCTTGCACAGATGCAGTCCTTTTATCATCTTTATCTTTAACATTTATGATTTAGAAAAATGACTATTAAGAAAGTTATAACAAAAATACGTCACTATGATGTTTGCATACCAGTTTTATTCCTATTGAACGTAATGAAATCTTTTTGACTACTCTAGTGATATATCTCTACCTATAATGGCTTTACGTATGTGCACATAAGAGAAAAAACTCGACATAAATTATATAAGAAAACTATAAAAATGCACCCCGTTAAAGCGAAGTAATTTTTAAAGAAACCAATATAAACTTCCAAAAGCTCGTAGTAAAAGAAGGGATAATTTTTTATCTAATGATTCAGAATGCGAGTCCCATTTCCATACCACCATTAAACATCATTAAGTTGAGCATATCAGGGTTACCTGTCGGTATGACAGCAGCTGTGGGGACAGGGTACGGTGTTGTCACTTGTGGTGTCCCGCTAGAGCTCGGCCTGTTCACTTGATTACTTTTTTCGTTACTCCTCAAAATGTCCAACAAGCTAACGCTACCATGTGTACCGACATTCGCTGACGATGACTTTTGAGCAGCGGGATGGTTAGCTGGTTCGACAACTGGTTGAATGGTACCGGAATTCATTAAAGGATCAACGCCTGTGCCAAAAATATCGTATCCTAGGCCAGGATCCTGCCCGACAAAGCCAGAACTAGCATCGGTCGCCATTAAGCCTGTACTTCCGGTGATTCGGTTCGGTGTTAATATTCCTATGAGATCGAGTTCGTGATTCTGTCTTAGTCGTAGCATCTCAAGCTCTTGTTGTCTTTGTCTTTCAGTCTCCTTTAGTTTTCTTTCTTTCTTTGCTTTACTGGCAGCAGAGTATTGCATAGCTCTTTTCGTAATGAATGCGTCAAGTTTCAGTTGATCAATGCTGTAAGTGCCATTTTTAATTTTTATAAATTTTACAAGGGTTTGCGGTGTTCGTCTGGCAACGTTTTTCATCATATCTAGGTAAGCGGCTCTCTCCGTTTCTGTCGCTGGGGAAGATCCGGCAATAACAGCAAAGTTGACCATTTCCGGACTAGGGGTCGCTGTTTCCCCTACAATGTACTTGACAATGGGCGTGAGCTGAGATCGAGCCTGACTTTCACGCATGCTGTTAACCATTGTCGGAATTGACGACATCATTTGCATCATTCCGCCCATTTGACATTGTACTGTAAAAGCATAGTTGAAATTTAGTTTGATGAAAAGGGAAACATGTAATGTAGTTTGATGAAAAGGGAAACATGTAATGTCCTGTTCCTACTTCAGACACTTTATAATGATAAATACTTATTACAATTATTACACATCCGCAAAAACGAAGTTTTAGGGGTATACTTGAATCATCATGTCGTTCGGTCGGTCGGTCGGTCGGTCCACTTTTATGACATAGGTAGTGTGTGGAGCGAACTCCTCCGTTATTTTCAAAGGATTGCACTGAATATTGGTACAGTAGTAGATGTGCAAGGCACAATTTTAATGTGTATCCTTCAAGGTGTTGCAGAGTTATGCCCCTTTGAATTTAACCTTTTGTATTGCTTGAATTTCATATAGCGTAGGTAGTTTGTGCTTCAGTTTTCAAAGGATTGCAAATGAGTATTGGCACAAACAACCAACATGAATAGATGATGTACAAGACACAATTTTTTTGCTATGCCCCTTAGACCTTTATATCAAATAAAGTTTGTGTAGTTTGTGGAGCGAACTCCTTCAGTTTTTTAAACATTGTATTGAATATTGGCACACACAATCATCATGAATAGTTGTTTGTGTGTATGCATCAGTCTTTCAGAGTTATGCCCCTTTGAACTTAGACATTTCTTTCGTTTAAATTTCAATTTTGAAAGAACTGATATTAGTACACATTATTAACATGAATAGCAAATTGGGAAGACGCAATTTTAGTGTGTATCCATCAAGGTGTTGCAGAGTAATACCCCTTCAAACTCTGACATTTCTGTCGTTTAGAATTCGTGTGACATAGGAAGATTGTGAAGCAAAACTTCAGTTTTAAAGGGATTGTTTTGAATTTGTGTACACATAATCCCTATAAATAGTAGATATACAAGATACAATTTTTGTGAGTATCCAGTAAGATGTTGCAGAGTAATGCCTTTTTAACAGTTTTACTTTTTCCTGTGACATACTCTCTTTAATCACAACATGCCCCCACTTGTCCGTCCGTGTGGTCCGTACATGTCCGTGCGTACGTCCCTAAAATATTGTGACACGCACTGCTCCTTTACTAATTGACATAGAGTCACCAAACTTCATACAAATGTTTATTGGGGTGAGTTCTAGGGTTTTAGGTATTACATTGGACCAGTTACACCACAGTTATGGCCCTTGCCTTATCAAAATTAAGATATTTTATATGGCAATTGTGTGCCACTTACTGCCCCTTTAATAATGTACCAAACTTCATACAAATCTTTGTCGGGCTGAGAAGTGGTGCACCTGGCTTTCAGTTTAAAAACAAGATTGTTCAAATCATGACCACTATAAAGTAAAAATTAAGGTATATTATATTGCAAGTTTGTGGCACGCACTGATGTTATAGAAATGGACATAGATATTTGGCAAGATACATTGTCTTGTGGGCCCCGGTTTAACTTTATTTTTTCTTGAGATATATTGGAAAACCTTTTAAAATATTCTCTCAAACCACAAGGCCCAATCTTAGATATTTGTCATGAATTACTGGGGTCTTGGCAAGTTCACCAGGGGAGAAATCCCACGGCCGGTCAGGACTATAAACGATCGAAACAACAACAGCAGCATTGCCTAGTGGTCACACAATTCTAGTTATCATTATCATTATCATTATCATTATTATTATTATTATTATTATCATTCTGGTAGTAATAAATATCAGTATTATGTTTTTATCATCATTACTTTTTTAACTTAAATGATTATAATATTATAATTGTTTGGTTGTTGTTTTTTTGCAAATAAGATATATTTACCGCTTTTGCTCAGTACTATTAAAATAAATCCAAAACAATTCATTATAGTCTTCATGGTTACTACATCCACACTGTTTAAGTTATGACAAGAAACGATGACAATCCGAAGACAGGTTTGTATGCGACATACGATCGGGATCAATCATTCCGTCAGCTTTCATGAAGTACACCTGCACTTTTCACGTGTTTGCTGAACGTTTGTTAGTGCAAATACAGTCTTTGAGTTACAGTACATTCTGAGGTACATGGATGACACGAGAACGATTTTCAAGGCTTACATTCATGTTATTTCATTTTCTTGTTTATTAACTGAGTGAGAATTTTCGATTCCGTCTCCCCCCGACCCTCCCCGAAATTTCCAGTTGGAAGTACAAACATGTTCAACTTTGTAATCATACTTATTTTGTTTACTGTGCGAAAAGTTGACAATGTACCTTTTAATTGCTGTAATACAATGGTTTTAATTTATTTCATATAATACCACTCACTTTATCTTTTTGGCAGAGCTTAAACCATGGTGTTTTGTCCGTCGTCCGTCCGTCTGTCCATTAATTTCTCCTTGATAACACTCTACAGGTTGCCTGCAACCTGTAGATGATCCCTATTGTTTTGGGGCTCGGTGGATCAACGGTTAAGGTCACAGCGATCCCAACTTTGAAATTCGTTTCCGCTCAATATTCTGAGATCTTTATCACCCACATTCTTCAAACTTCATAGGTGAGTAAATGACCCCTACTGTTTTGGGTCAGTGGGTCAAGGTCAGTTTTCCTTGAACATATTCTACATGACACAATTTTCATTTGACTTTCATGAAACTTGCTCAGAAGGTTGCTTGTAACATGCAGATGATCCATATTGGACGTTTTGTTCTGTGATAATACACTGCGACTAAATACTTACTTGCTTAAATGACCGGTAAATTTCAGACAAGAAAAACATTGATGCACAGCATCAAGTCGGCGCAGAAGATTCTGAAGACCTAAAAGTGTCCGACACATATGTAATTTTCACACATGGAGAATATTTATATAACTGTACAAGTTAGTGCATTTAAATAGACCATCTGTGAGTGCAATACGTACTCATACCGCCTGGATCATAAGTAGTTTGCTAAACCAACGGTCTAACTACTGAGCCAAAGAATCGATTGCCTGACGCGTATCTATACAAACATAGGTGTATACTGAATTTTAACACACTTGCTCTTCAGGTCATTATTTATGATGACTTTTGACTTCTAGTGAGACACCACTTTAGGCTATTTGCTGGAAGTCATCATTTATGACGAAGTAATGATTTTTCGAGCATAAGAGTCGTTTCAATGATGCATTGTCAGAGGTTGTATATTTACAAACACATGTGTATGCTAAACTGTAACAGGTTATATACATAAAGTAAAAGAAAGACTGACTCAGATGAAAATTATTTGTTTTATTTGCTTTCAAAAATATAAACAACATGTTAAAATATAGCTGAAACTTACCTCAAACGAGCTACGCTCGGAACCAAACTAGGACAGTTTACTGCGTAGGAGTGCCTTTTTGTTGCAAGGTCGAACCCATTTTATTAATTAATTATGGGATATAAATTTAAGAAAATGTTGATTATTATCAAACATGATATTTTCATTTTCATAGCAATGAAATATTTCATCATTGTTTCAGGTGAATACTTTGTTAAATTTCAATATTTTTTATTCAGTAAAACGACATAATTATAATAAAAGATTAATGGTCAATAACAACTTGTCCCCAACTTTTGCGATAACTTTGACACTGTCAAATATCGCTGAGCGCCGACTAATAATACATACGTACGGTGACACCCCGTTCTCTTTGGAGAGCAACCCATTACGTAAAACTTCGAAATCTTTACAGCTGCACTTTATGTTGTACGATGTTGACCGCGGGTCACATTTGTTTTATAAGTTGCAACAAGAGGTGACTTCAATAAAACGTGTCATCCTTGATAATAAATCACCTTTATTCTTCAACACAACTGTCAACACGTACTGCACTTTCAGAAAATACACGTAATTACACCATCAATTTACATAGGACATATAGCGAACTGGCAAATGCTAGAAATAATATAAAATTATAAATGCTGCAACTCACTTAACATTGTCACCCGTGACTGAGTACCGATCAAACTCAGCATTGCAATTTACAGACTGGAGTACCTAAAGGAAGTTGTTTTATAAGCGTAGACACATTTTGATAAGCTGGAACACTGTCCTAGATATGTCATGATCTGTGATTGTTACAATATCATAATTAAGAGTTAGAAACTTTTATTCCGTAACCACGAATCATTGGTATAATTATATTTATCAAGTGTTCTCGTCGGGGTTAGTCACAATTGTGTTGTGTTCCCAAATGTTGTGTTTGCAAATTTGTATCCGTTCGTGAATATTACTCGTTTTAGTCCAAAACGTCACACATTTTTACATACAACACCTTGTATTCTATAAAGAGGCTGGCGAGTCTGTCCAGTTTATTGTCACCCGTGACTGAGTATCGATCAAACTCAGCATTGCAGTACCAAAAGGAAGATGTTTTATAAGCGTAGAAACATTTTGATAAGCTGGAACACTGTCCTAGATATGTCATGATGCTTGCGGAATAATCTGTGATTGTAACAATATCATTAGAGTTAGAAACTAACTATATATCATTATGTAAATTTTCAGACGGTACAGTTGCGGATCACAGTGGCTGAGCTCCTTCCGGACAACCGAACGCCATCTTTAGGTCACGTGATTGTGGGTGCTAATACTTCCGGTACAGAACTGTCTCATTGGAATCAAATGATGACGTCATTGAGGAAGCCAGTAGCCATGTGGCATTATTTAAGAAAATAATGCACAACTATGGAATAGAGAGTAATTTTTCATAAAACGAAGGACATATCAGCTAATCATCATTTGGAGAGAAACAAGCATTTACTTACTTATTTTGTCTTGGATCGACACCGTATTCCTCAGGCACTGATTCTGATCTGTTTGTCCTATACAAATGTTAATTGTATAGAAATTTATACGTTTTTCTATTTTGAAAAAAATAATCATAAAAGCTCCTCTCGTACCGTTAAATCGTTGTACATTGTATATATGATGATACTGTGATTGGCTTTTTTCTTCAATAGAATTGCGTATAAATAGCAGGTTAGTGATAAAAACCAATACCGTGAATTAAGTAGGACTAATGGACCGAACCAGTGCCTGTACTCTAATGACAAATGATTTGGATGACAAATGAGACGAACATCACTTCTATAATCCCCATTTTCCTGATTGCTCATACAATCTTGACATATACTTTTATCGTGACTAGATCTAGTGCTTAAACGAATACCGGAACTGTTATTCGATTATTCGTTGTGGATGTCTTCGAATATTCCGTAAAAAACACCATGAATCATTGGTATAATTATGTTTATTTTTTTCGTCGAGGTTCTAAGTTACAATTGTGTTGTGTTTCCATACCCAAATTTACGTGATATTCTCATTAAAGACCGATAGTTTGCTTTGTCGAAACGCTCCCATTTAATCGCATAATTTAAGCTTGACACATGGCTTAACATTGACAATGAATATTCGAATACCAGTTTTGCAAATTTGTACCCGTTCGTGAATATTACTCGTTTCAGTCCAAAACTTCACACATTTTCATATACAACACCTTGTATTCTATATATAGGCTGACAAGTATGTCCAGTTTAAATGTATTTAGATGGATACCACACATCTCAACATGGAATTTCTTCGTGTAGTTTTTTTTACGTCTAGTCTTCTCATTAAGGCCAACCGCCTAAAACAGGCTACCAAAGTATCAGCAAAGTTAACGTGCGACTTCGAACAACATAGGTTAGGTACATACATGGTTCTATGTTTAACCGTTAGACATGTGGCCAAAGAACACTGTGACTTGAGCATAAGATGCTTATTATATACTCCAGTTTTCAAGTATCACCATCTGCATATATGTTTCGTGTGCACTTTTGTCTTGTTGTTCAACTTCTTGTTATTTTCCTTTTTTCACTACTTAAACATAACCATAATGTGAGATCGATGCGTCAAACAAATGTAAGAAGTTTACAAGGTGCAAGCAGGAGAGACCAGGGACCGCCCAGGGGTAAGGGGCACAGATTTAGCCACGCTTTAAAGAGATACTCTCTACAACTGATGTCAAATTTAATTACTTCTAATCATAAATAATAGAATATTTGCAAGTAATATTACTTAACCTAAAAGTTTAAGCTATAGCTTTTCCAGCCATTATCGATAAAATCTGCGTTTGAAAATATATTGCAGTACCGTAAATCATTCAGTACTTATGTTGTTGAGTACAATTAAGGGTGGATAGCGGTTTATTACAGAATGCCTTTGTTGATTATTTGTGGTAAAATGAAGCATTTTTCGATATGTTGTTCTTTGAAATAGTATTTATTTATCATTTTACATTCGTTGAACACATAATTTCTGTTTGGAGAATATAACCTGCTAGATGTACGGAGTGAGAAAATGATCTTGCCAGTCTCCATATACATCATTTACTTGCTACATATAGAGTTGTGACTATACAAAAAGTCATGAAATATCAACGTATTCAAGTTGACTGAAATATTGTTTCTGTACACTTGTAAAACTATAGATCGTTTGACCAACATTTGAATTACTGAATACGAGCATAGTTAAATATATCAGAAGGCCGACTTCAAGACATCATCCAGCTTCCAATAACACTTTTACGGCAATATTCGTGATTGTTTCTGCTTAAAAACACAGCACGGGAGTGAGTGGAGTTACAATCAAATAAGTGGTGACACAACACAGTTTTTCAAGTGTAGTCTATTAAAGCTTATTTTGTTGAGTTTTCATATTCTGCGTTAAATTTTTTTCTTTTTGAAAATTTACATGAAATGCTTATGCCAGATAAGCTATATGGCAGTAGATATATGTTTGAAAAGAACTGTCTTGATATGTACAATGTCTACATCAAAGAAATGATGGGGCTCACAGAACAGCCAATGGTTGCTTTGAACACATGGCGTAATACTGTTTCAGCATTACATGAAAAACATAGTAGTACATATAAAACATTATTTTCAACGCTTGGAAATACTTTCACATATATACACTGTATACAGTACGTAATACTTCAGTATGTAGGTCCGTGACATAATACACGAGTATGGCTGTTGACCGATACTTCCAGAACGAAAAACGGGAGATTGAATGATATCCTTTTAAAAGAGAAAACAAGACGAAATTGATCAGTCATAAAGATTACAAAACAAAATCAATAAATTTACCAACAAGAGCTGTCACATGACAGCACGCTCGACTATTCGAAAGCTTGTTGGTAAAATGGGGTTTTTGTCTAAGAACAGGAGTATTGTGTAATTGTCTATAAGAATTAAGGTCAAAGATATGAAACTTGTTCAAAGACCTTTGTAAATGTACATTGCATTCAAGGCCTTACTCTGGATTCTGCAAGCCAACTGGAGGGAGGATGGGGGGGATAATTTCAAAGAAATACATGACCTTGTATATTTGATCATGAATAATTTTGTAACTTTTCAAAATTGATATGTATAGAATTAAAAAAGCATGACCGCTTCATGCTGCATAATTATTCTATGACATTTCAAAAGAAAGCCATTTTGAGTATTTCCATTTTAGTCTGGAAAAACTGTGACAAAATTCTAAGTTAAAAAGGGCATAAATATGTCAAAAATCAAAAACATTGGTGAAGATGTTGACAGTAAATACGTTCGATAGTATTCTATCTTTAACAAAACATTCAAAGTTAAAAAGAACACAAATCTATCAAAAATCAAAACAGAGTTATGGGGATTGTTTCCTCAGGTGTAGATGTTGATGGTAAACATATATTTTGAGTTTCAAGTCAATACCTTATATAGTATTCAAGATATTTGAATTTACAAAAAAAAAATACCAAAACTTCCAAGTTAAAAAGGGGCATAAATCTGTCAAAAATCAAAACAGAGTTATGGGGATTGTTTCCTCAGGTGTATAATGTTGATGGTAGACACATACTTTGAGTTTCAAGTCAATACCTTATATAGTATTCAAGATATTTGAATTTACAAAAAAAAAATACCAAAACTTCTAAGTTAAAAAGGGGCATAAATCTGTCAAAAATCAAAACAGAGTTATGGGAATTGTTTCCTCAGGTGTATATGTTGATGGTAGACATATACTTTGAGTTTCAAGTCAATACCTTTGATAGTATTCAAGATATTTGAATTTAAAAAAAAACTTTAACCAAAAATTCTAAGTTAAAAAGGGGCATCAATCTGTCAAAAATCAAAACAGAGTTATGGGGATTGTTTCCTCAGGTGTAGATGTTGATGGTAGACACATACTTTGAGTTTCAAGTCAATACCTTTGATAGTATTCAAGATATTTGAATTTATAAAAAACTTTAACCAAAAATTCTAAGTTAAAAAGGGGCATAAATCTGTCAAAAATCAAAACAGAGTTATGGGGATTGTTTCCTCAGGTGAAGATGTTGATGGTAGACACATACTTTGAGTTTCAAGTCAATACCTTTGATAGTATTCAAGATATTTGAATTTATAAAAAACTTTAACCAAAATTTCTAAGTTAAAAAGGGGCATAAATCTGTCAAAAATCGAAACAGAGTTATGGGGATTGTTTCCTCAGGTGAAGATGTTGATGGTAAACATATAGTTTGAGTTTCAAGTCAATATCTTTGATAGTATTCAAGACATTTGACTTTATGAAAAACTTTAACCAACGCAGACGCCGACGCCTAACGATTGCAAAGCAAAGTCTCCTTATTCTTAATATCGGCTAAAAATGTGACCTTCAGGTGTGATTTTTAAAATAAAACAAAATATTAAATATTTTGAATACAAGTACATTATGTAGATGTGATTATTTTTCTTAAAAAAAACAACAAACAGGAATATATTAAACAAATGACGGTTTGTGAATTACACTTTAACTGAGAAAAGACCAGTATAACGGGTTGATATTTATGTTCGCGATGATTAAACCATTAACTTATATTTTTAATATGAATGTGGTTGAATTTGCGGTGTCTATAGAGCTAAAATAAAAACGTTACGAAAATTACCGGCAGTATAGTATGGAGGTAACAGTACAAACTGTTGTTTTGATAGACATGTATAGGATCTGAAATAAGCATTTTACGTAGTCCCTATTAGTTAAGTTGTCGTAACTTGGATTCTACCATGATATACAGTGTTATTATATATTTGCTATTATTACAATTAAAAGTCTTGAAGTAGTACATTGATTTTGTCTTTCATATTCAGACATGAGATAGGATTGGTGGCTTTCAGATAAGTCAGTACGGGTCTTGAAAAGAAAACAACATGATTTCTCTTTCAAGACCCCGTGAAACAAATGAGCTAACAATTAAATGGTCCGTATATTATATAACGCGGACCCTGATTGAATGCTCGGAAAATCAGCTTATAACTGTTTCACTGATATTGCCTTGATCTTATTATGTTGAAAAAAGCTTCGTTTCCTGAAAATAATACACCTTTATATACTTTCGGTACTGTACTGGGTAAATATCCGAAGCGTATCGATTAACATTACGTATTGCATCTGTAAGAAGTTGCGTGGTTAGGGTGACACATGGTGGTGAATGGTGATGGCAGCAGAAGGTACGCGTTTGTTGTTACGGTTTTGGGCAAGACGAATACATTGAACAATTTGGTAGTGCCACATTATAATATTATCATCTTTCATGAATTGATTGAAGAGGAGATGATGGTGAGATGTCATGTGAAGATGGTGGATGGGTAGGCAGACAAAGGATGGTCAGAGGTCACAACAGCTCTTAATAGATGAGCTAACAATGCAAGCAGCTCTTCTTTTCCCCAATCTAAAATCTGGCCACTATTTAGAACATGCCCTTGAAACAAAAGCAAAGTATAACAAACCAATTTTTAGAAAACAAGCTTTTTAATGACTTGAGCAGAGCAAAATGCAAAATGAACAAGGAAAGTATAAACTAAAATGCTTTTACATGAAATATTCATGTATATATAATGCTATAACAAGTTAACAATGATCCAAATAAGATAACAAAAATCTCTATAAAGCTGTAATACTGTAGTACTATCACACTACGATAATATAGATAAACATACAAACATCTTAATACAACCTCTAAAAATACATACATGTATAACAGAATGAGGTATAAATTCCTCTTCAGTCTTACCACACAACCATTGCAACATAACATTAAGATTCTCAAGTGATGGTACGTCTTGTATACAAAATGTCAAAATTATCAAAACAAAAATTGTAATTATTCAGTTTGCTTGAATCTAGTTTATTCCAACTCTTTAAATGAACTATGCAACCTTGTTTATTAGGATAAATAGTAACCTTTTTTTACATCAGATGTCACTGATTCGCAAACACAAGTTTAAGATGTCTGCATGATTGGAGTGCTCATTTTTTTGCAATCAACTTAAGAGCATATAAAAAATATTAGATAATGCATTTTTTTTAATTTTATGAATATACAAAATGTATGTATAAATACACAGAGAATACAAAATAATTTTGTTTATAAAAGTGTAAAACAAATCAAGCGTACCTAAATAGTAGAATATTATCACAGACAAAAACATTTTTGCATTCATAATATAAAACTATGGAAATATATATAATCAAGTCGTAAAAACAAAGTCACTTTATCCAACATTCTTTTCAACTTTTAATGACTTGAATCATCATGATGCTTTAAAAGAGAAAGACACAAAACATTTATAAGTGATTCTTTATTTCCTCACATCACAGAATTCCTAATGACAGCTGTGAACTAGCAGAGGTTAAGCTATATAGATGATACTGGCTTTTAATATGAGCATATCAGTAACTTGCTGTTTTACATATTTTAGCCGACAAAAACATATTTCAGTGTAAGGAATTCATTGACTTCTGAGCATACCTGTATAAATGATCTCACATTTCATAGACAAGTGTCAGCTACACCCTTTCAGGTCACATTCAATTTGCTCACTATCTGAATTTAACTTGGCAGTTAACCTGTATTGTATACCTATAACATGAACAGTATTTAACCAAAATAACACACAGACACACATTTACTTATACTTTGTAGTTTTCAATATACGTACATGTACTTTCACATACATGAGAACAGAAATTTTTTAAATGTTAAAATAGAAAACTGTTATAATTTAAATAACACAGTTCTTATGACTATGGAGCATGTTATGGTATGTCGTGTACAATGTGACTTTAGATCATAAAAAATTCTTGCACTTGAATGCTTACTTTTATCTCGAAAAGCCAGTCTGAATTCAAGCATTATTGCTACAAATTTGAAAAACTACTTATTTAAGAGTACAATAATTAACAATCACTTCGTACTTAAAGAACTACATGTAATCTGAACATAAAATATTTAATACTGCTTCTTCAAAACACCATTCTTATAACTTAAACAATTGATCATACCTGACTTACACTGGATAAGCCATTCTAAACTTGAACAATTACTCTTCATTTAAAGAACCAACCTGATTATGAACAAAGTCACTGCTTGTAACTGGCAGCTTGTCAGTCACAAGCCATTCATTACTAAAACCAAAGAATAACAAACTGATTGGTTTAAAAAGAGCAAAGAGGAATCTAATTTAGTAATGATCTTACCTGATCAAGAAAGGAAAAAGGGCATTAAGTACAGCCTAAACTTACACTGAAGTGAATACAAAATTACTGGTTGTTAAAAAGCACAAGAATAACTAAAAGTGAGAGCTTCAAAGTGCACCTCTTTTCAATGAAGGAAAAACACTTTAGGAGTACCTTGCCCGTATGTGCTTCAATAGGCTAATAGACAGTACTGATAATTTACATGTATATAAGGTTTAGCACAATTTGATTATACTGTCAATGGACTGAGCAACTTGAGTTCTTATACAGAGTTACAGCTTTCTTTCTATTAAAACAAGCCTAGAAATCGCTTCAAGTGAACTTGTATTTGTATTTTTCCAGACTGCTATCAGCAATAAGTGGTCCTGTCCAATCTGAAATAAGGTCATATGCCTAAACTTTCAGTGAGGAACCTTTAAACCCTGGCTCATAATGTGTCAGTAAGTCTATGAAAGCTTCAAGGAAATTGGGCTACATACTGCCAAAATCAAATATGATGATAATGGTACAATTGTATCACAAGGTTGAACCATCATGCAACAAGCATTATCCTACTTTTTTTCCATACACCATACACTATGCGTTCATCATCAGGCTATGTGACAAAGTATGCAGGATGCTGAGGTGACAGAGTCTGTCTTCACAATTTTGCCTTTATATACCTTTCTTGGACCTAACTTTTCTTTACAGTCTATATTAATTTTGTTCAGTCTTAGGAATTTGACCAAACAGATGAAAGAGATTTGTGACTGGTTCTAGAATTTAGGCTTTCAGAAAGATTCAAAGTAAAGGCAGTCTGGTAATACTGGTTACAGCATGTATCACAGTGTGGCTATTTCTTTTCATCAACTTTCTCAGGTTTAAGTGGAGTTGCGGGTCTCCAGTCATCCAAAGCTTTTACAGTCTTCTTCTCTTGTTCCTTCTCTTCTCTACGTGCTTTCACTCGGAATGGTTCTCTGAATAAAGTAGACATTTTCAAATTGATGATTTGTATATAAACACTGCATGTACAGACTGCATCCTGATTTGGAAAAAGTCAAAGAACTAAAAATCTTCAGGACACAGTGATCAGTAGATAACTTCACACAAAAGTTTGGTCTTATTTCATTGTACAAAATTTTGCCTAAAGGGCCACCACTCTGATGTAAATTTGAGCTTAAAAAACTTTTGCACTTGTCTTTACAAGCTGATACACTATATACAGTTTTATTTCTTGGTGTCAAATACTTTTCGAGATGAGCAATTAAAGCTGCTCGCTCACAGCTTCTGGTGAAATATTTAAACTTCTCCATGATGATACATTAAACTATAAAATGTAAAAATAAATGCTAGAATCAACAACACAAGTGAAAATCAACATAACAAGTTGAGAAAATCTATTGAAAATATTGGTGGATTTGGTTTGAACGCTTCTACACTATATGGTTACATATATGCTTGGATTTCAAAAGAGTTTGCAACACCTCATATTTAAAAAATATAGAGAAATACTTCGCAGAAAAATATGTTGATTTCAGAGTCTAAATCAGACAGTTCAAAGAACCTTATTTTTTCACCAAAATCTGAAGGCGAGCAACTTTAGGTATTTTTAAGAACTAGATGCCCACTTGCAACATGTCGAGGCGCCAGCTGTTAAAAGGACTAACTACTTTCCAAGTAGAGATAGATAAAAATACACCTAAATATTGGATGTTACATGCATGTTGTACCACAGAAAAGTGGTCTCGATTTTTCTCTACGGCCAGTTATAAAAAAGTTACAATATAAGCTATTTATAGTACAACAAAGGGAAGTAATTCTAAAAACAAGGGTAGCTCATGGTGGTGAACATTTGTGCCAAGTTACATCAAAATCCCTCCATGCATGAAGAAGAAATGCTCTGGACAAAGATATTCTTGAATTTGACCTTTAACCTCTAAGAGTGACCTTGACCTTAGTCCTAGGGACCTGGTTCTTGCGCATGACACTCTGTCTCATGATGGTGAACATTTGTGCCAAGTTATTTAAGAATCCCTTCATCCATTTAGAAGTTACAGCCTGTACAAGCTAAATTCGGACGCACGCACGCATATACACAAATCTGCCAATTGGACAACTATATCGATCTTTCGCAAGCGGCTCGACAAAAACTGTGAGTAACTTTCATGAAATCATAGTACAGATCTCTGTACTGTCTGTGAAAGCAAAACTTGTGTGCAACATTTTTCTACAATGGTATGCTGACATACAATTGTTTAAACTTTTATTACTCTAGATTCTAGATCAAACTCTTCTGCAAATACACAAGATGCAGTTTTCTAGTTGCAATGGGAGGATGAACAGATGGACTCCTCCCTATCAGGCAGCACAAAAAACAGAATTTGATAAAAAAAACTACATGGGTGTTCAGTAGAACACTTATGTTGCCCCCTTATGCTTTGTCAGAATAACCAATAATTTTGTGACAAAATCTATGTATAAAAAGGGGCATAACTCTGCCAAATATGTCCTTGACCAACAAAATTTGGCGGCATCATGACCCTTGTGTCATATGCAGTGCAATTTGAAAGTTTGATGAAGAAATCTTAAGAAATGGCAAAGTTATAGCCAACATTAAGTTTTCATGACAAAATCTAAGTACAAAAAGGGGCATTTCTCTGTCAAATATGACCTTGTTCTACAAAATTTGGCGGCATCACAACCCTTTTGACATAAGCAATACAATTTGAAAGTTTAATAAAGAAATCTTAAGAAATGACAAAGTTATAGCAAAAATCTAAGTATAAAAAGGGGCATAACTCTGTCAAATATGACCTTGATCTACAAAATTTGGCAGCATCACAAGCCTTATGTCATAAGCAATGCAATTTGAAAGTTAGATGAAGAAATCTTAAGAAATGGCAAAGTTATAGCCAACGTTAAGTTTTCGTGACAAAATCTAAGTACAAAAAGGGGCATAACTCTGTCAAATATGACCTTGACCTACAAAATAGCCAATGTTAGGTTTGTGTGACGGACTGACTGACGGATGGACAAAGCGATCCCTATGTATTGCTTTTTTTTCTAAGAAAGGGCGACACAAAAATGTGTACACAGAGAGCTCATAATTTCCTGCAGTGAATCATCTTAAATCCAACTGATAAAGATATATTTATACAACTTCTTTTGAGATAATATTTATATAAAAGTGGTAAATACAGATAGGAAACTCATACGGTGTCATTTATTTTCATTTTATTTATAATTTACTTATTTTGGTTCTTTTGACAGTAGCAAATGTGTCTAACTTTTCAAAATAATGCCTAATTACAAAACAAAGACTTCTAAAGTTCAAATCAAAAGGCTGACAGCTTGCTCAATAAACCACTCCAGTCTGATCATGGTCTACATTATTTTCAAAGACAGAAATGCCTTATTCTAGAAAGGAACCAGCTTCAGGAAGGAACCAGTCAAATACCAAAATCTGGTCATGGAACCAAATCCATATGCTAGCAACTCAATGCATACAAATAAATTTATTATTACCTTGGTTCACTGGGTAGTGGTTGTAAAGGTACAAATGTATCTGGACCTTTTCTCCATGGATTGTTAGCACTGTAAATCACACATGAAAAACACACTCACATGTTAGAACACATACACAAAACAAGAATTGTTGCTTCATTGCCAACACACATTAGAGTACAATGAAAGCAAGGTACAAAACAAATCTTTTCTGTTACTGAAGTTTCATCAAAATAAAAAATGCGCTGAAAAAGCAAATTGAACAATACACCTGTAACCCATCCATAGTATGAGATAAAATAGAAACAATTTCTTTTCCACTAATGAAAATTTATTTTCGCTGCTTAATTTATATCCAGTAGTAGCAAATTCAGTAGAATCGTAACACAAGTTATGTGATAAAAATATCTGTTAGTTACTGTCATTCAATGACATCTCTACAAAATACTTTTAAATTGGGTTGGGTTCAATTATCAAAATCTAGTAACAAATTTAGTGTAGGTTTACTATATGCTTAATAGGGGGAGGTAACCCAGGAGCACTAGCTAGAATACATCATGATTCACATACGTTTTATGTCTCTGGGATTCTCATTTTATATGTTTCGTAAGTGGGATAAAAAGGAAATTATAACAAGAGCTGTCACATGACAGCACGCTCGACTATTCAAAAAGTTGTTGGTAAAATGGGTTTTTTGCCTAAGAACAGGAGTATTGTGTAAATAAAGGTCAAAGATATGAAACTTGTTCAAAGACCTTTGTAAATGTACATTACATTCAAAGCCTTACTCTGGATTCTGTAAGCCAACTGGAGGGAGAAGGAGGGGATAATTTCAAAGAAATACATAACCTTGTAAATTTGATCATGAATAACTTTGTAACTTTTCAAAATTGATATGTATTGAATTAAAAAAGCATGACCGCTGCATGCTGCATAATTATTCATGATATTTCAAAAGAAAGCCATTTCGAGTATTTCCATGTTAGTCTGGTAAAAACTGTGACAAAATTCTAAGTTAAAAGGGGCATAAATATGTCAAAAATCAAAAACATTGGGGAAGATGTTGACAGTAAACACACATTTTAAGTTTTAAGTCCAAAAAAAAATCAAAGTTAAAAAGGGGCATAAATCTGTCAAAAATCAAAACAGAGTTATGGGGATTGTTTGCTCAGATGATGATGTTGATAGTAGACACAGTTTTAAGTCAATACCTTTGAAAGTATTCAAGATATTTAAATTAAAAAAAATCTTCAAAAAAAATTCTAAGTTAAAGAGGGGCATAAATCTGTCAAAAATCAAAACGGAGTTATGAGGATTGTTTCCTCAGGTGCAGATGTTGATGGTAAAGATATATTTTGAGTTTCAAGTCAATACCTTTGATAATATGCAAGATATTTGAATTTATAAAAAACTTAACAAAAATTCTAAGATAAAAAGGGGCATAAATCTGTCAAAAATCAAAACAGAGTTATGCTGATTGTTTCCTCATGTGTAGATGTTGATGGTAAAGATATATTTTGAGTTTCAAGTCAATACCTTTGATAATATACAAGATATTTGAATTTATAAAAAACTAACAAAAAATTCTAAGATAAAAAGGGGCATAAATCTGTCAAAAATCAAAACAGAGTTATGGGGATTGTTTGCTCAGGTGTAGATGTTGATGGTGAAGATATATTTTGAGTTTCAACTCAATACCTTTGATAATATACAAGATATTTGAATTTATAAAAAACTTTAACCAAAAATTCTAAGTTAAAAAGGGGCATAAATCTGTCAAAAATCAAAACAGAGTTATTGGGATTGTTTGCTCAGGTGTAGATGTTGATGGTAAACATATAGTTTGAGTTTCAAGTCAATACCTTTGATAGTATTCAAGATATTTGACTTTATTAAAAACTTTAACCAACGCAGACGCCGACGCCGCGGCGAGTGCAATAGCCTCCTTATTCTTCGAATAGTCGAGCTAAAAAATGTAACTTTGTAACAAGACACATTTTATCATTCTGAACTTACAAGCAAATAATGCAGCTATGTTTACTGAATATAACTTGCTTGAATATTAAGTAGCGCATTCATCAATTACTGTTGAAGAATATTGATTTTACAGTTCTGAGGAATCCAAAATACCACTAATGTTTCTGGCTTATGTAACGAAAAATGGCCTCCACTTTAGGCTTCTCCCATGAGTGGAGATGCTAAATCAAGACATGAAGTTCATTAGCAAGTTCATAATACTGTAGGGAAATGATTTATTTCTACATTATTCTGAAGCAGGAGGAGAAACCAATGGATATCCTCCATTGTGTACTCATGTCACAATGTATTATATTAAGCCCAGTCCTACAGTTTCACCTAACTGTGAACCGTCTTCATTATTTATACATTTTAAGCTGGCTCACAATAAAATACAGGCAGTTATGATTCATAGTTAGGTGACAAAAACAACATAGGGAACACAGTTAGGCACTCTAAATAGAATGTTAAAACAAGGGAGATAAATCATGAATTACATACTCTTCTGGCACATAACTGTAGGTAAATCAACCATGCATTATATATATCATTATTTTTATAGTAAATAAACAGTTAAACTTAACATCAAACTTTACTTTTAAATTTCCTGAGCTATAAAATCTTCTGTAAGTTTAAGAAATAATTAGTGTAACTTAAAAATACATAGACCATTATATCCAGTGTTCAAAACAGAAGCTTTAAAAGTTGATGTCTGATTAACATACTACAAAGAGGTCAGTATATGTTATTGAAACATGCAAACAAATTTCAGGCTTCATTCAATGTTTTTAACTCCCAACAGTTTTCTCTTTCTTTTTGCCTGAAAAGCCATGCGCTTTAAATGTAAGCAGTTATGTAATATGACCATGCAGTTTGTATGAAGGCATTCAGTGACTTACTTTCTTTTCTTCTTCTTAATATATATATGTTTAAGCGTGTGTTTAGCTGCCATGCAATTTGCATGCAAATGTCTCATACGTTGTGCTACCTTAATATAATATAGTCCAACAATTTTGGACATTCTTCCTCATTTGGTCTCACTATTGGCTTTCTAACATATCTAAATTGAAAAAATAACATTTTAGGGGTGGTTTTATCAACAAGAGCTTAAAACTTTGTTATTAACTCAAAGGTGAATGAAATTCATAATTTATATATCTGCTTCATTTGGTTTGAAGTTTTTGACTGGACATAGGCATCCTTTTGCCACTATGTGTCAGTACCTAACAATATATTATATCTTTTAACAAGAGCTGTCAGTAGGACAGCACACTAGACTTTTTTCAGTGCTTGCCAACAAAACATTGTCAGTAAAAAAACAAAGGATCTGTATTAACAAGGGCCAAACTTAATTGTTTGATATCCCTCATGAATACTACAGCAAAGTTCCAATTTAATGTTCCAAGTGGTTACTGATACATGTGCATGACAGTGCCAGTTGCACACAAGACTTTAACCAGGAATTTTTAAGAACAAATCAAGAAACATTTCCACAGGGTTAGCTTTTCTTGCTTACAGATAATTGTACATAAGTTTTCAAGCTTTCAAAGAAATATCTGAAACAGAAAAGTCAACAAGTGGACAAGAAAATGAAAATTTTAACTGAATTTCTAAGTCGAAAAGGGCCATTATTCAAATGATTTCGTTCACAGAGTTACCTTCTCCTGCCTATGTTTGGGAATCATGATCATGGCAAACAAGTATTCCAACTTTCAAAGTAATATCTCAAACAGTTTAGTTAAAAAGTGGACTAGAATGAAAAATTTAACCAAGATTCTAAGTGGATAAACAGCCTTACAGAGTTACTTTCTTTTGCCTACAGATGGGGGTAATGATGCAAACAAGCATTCAAAGTTTCAAAGCAACATCTCAAGGTGTTAAGTCATTAAGTGGATTTTACCCATATTCAATGTATTTTCTAAGTCAAAAAGGGGCATAATTCTGACAAAAACTTTGACAGAGTTATGTACTATTGTCTGTGGATGGAGGATATGATGGTCAATAAGTATGGTATGTTTCAAAGCAATATCTATAATGGTTTTGAAATAAAGTGGGGTGGTATGAAAAACTTAACCAAGTTTAATACACTTTCTAAGTACTAAACTTCTATCCTCCAAGAAACTGTATAACTTTCGTGCATGGAGGATCAAAGCTTGGGCTCAAACCCAGTCTGCTCAGTGAGAGGTTACAGTGATTAAATATGTCATGACTATACCACACAAACAGCTCATTTTCAAGTCTAAATGTAACAAATAAAATAAAATAAAATAAAATCAACTATATATTTCTACAAATTTGGATGATATAAAGTGTAATTCCAATATACTACTTATTGTGTGTCTAAAAAAAGACATGCCTGATTGATACAAAATAACTTCTCATGCATAATTAGAAGTATATTTTCATAATACACAGTAACTAAAGACATATATAACTGACATGACTGGCTTCATTCCAAACTGATTGATTTAAATAAATAGGAGATATGGACATTTTATACTCACAATATTTTCACTGTATTAGAATAAACCAGTAAAAAGGGAAGCAGAATAGTTTAAAAATAAGTATCATCAATTATATTTTGAAACTAGGTCCACTGTGATTTTCTTCTATTTTCAAAAACTGCATGAAAGTTACATATTTTATCTGTGGTCAGTAGTAACATTTGAGCTATCTTCAAAACATTAAGTTTCTGTGGAAAAATGTATTTATAAGCAAGAGAACCATGATTGAAATATTTTTTTATTTCACTTAAGAATAGTAGGCAAAAAGAAACCATTGTTCTCAGACAGTTATAAGTATTTTGTCGAGAAAAAACAGTTACATATATTCATTTGCATATAAATTTGCAATCATAATTACAGTATATAATTGATGAATTAAAACACATTACCTAACATTATAAATGAAATAAATAGTATGTTTCTGACTAACTGTATCAAAAAATTGCTTCACATCAGCAGGCAACTGATGATACCTGATAGAACTGTTTTATTCATACTTTTTAATTACTTTAATTTCAATAGCAAATTATTCATAATGAACAAATACCTTCTGCAACGATACAGCCATCTTGTATTTCTAACTAGAAACCAGTCATCCATACTACAGTTTCAGAGTATTCAAAATTCTATTCAAAACTCAATAACGTAAATAACAAATTCTATTCTTCATAATATATATAAAATCTTAAAGGCATTTTCATCTGATAAATAAATGATCCAAGACAAAGCTATTGTACTTCATAAAACCCACTAAAGCAAGGCTTTTATGTTTGTTTACAAATGAATCATTACAATTATGCTTTTAACAAAACCTTGACGTATCAAATTACTTATGTGACACCTAGGAAAAACACAGTCTATGATGATATTTTGTAGACTAAAAAAAACCTTAAGTACCTACCCAAAGTCTATGACTGGTAAGGAGGATCCAAGTTTGTGAAATTTTGTGGAATACTCCGGTATTTTGTAGGGTTTGTCTCCCGGTGCACTTTCTCCAATTCCATTGCGCTTGTCTATTACATCAACTACATACATGTAATGATAGAGAAGTTAGAACTAAACCTTAGAAGCAATTTACATGTTTGATCTAAATGGTGACCTATACCAGATGAATTGAAAGCATAGATAAATGTGTAACAGTTACTTACATTGTAATATGATATTACTATCTTTTTATCTTACCTGGTGCTTTTATTATATTGCTCTGTTCAACTTAAAACAACCAAACAAATATAAACCACAACCTCTCCAAACTGCGAGTGTGTCACTGTTGGCAGTATGAAAGTCTTTAAACCTATCAGCAACAAGATGTTAAAGTCTGGATTACATGAGACACAACAGGATGGGATTATGGTCAAGACATACTGCAACAGGACAGTATGAAAGGCTGCTACATGCATGATTTGAGGACATCCCTTCTTCACTTATTATGGTTTAACAAAGCAAGTTTCCAAACATGAAATATCAGAAAACTTGTTACCAGTTCTTCCCCGTCCAAACAACATTTGATGAGTAATCTCATCTTGGGACGTCCTTGTGGCCATATGTTCTCCGTTAAATGTGCACTTCATCCCTTTGCTAGATAATCCTGGATCCAGTAACCACTCGTTGCTAGTTTTCATATAGGTATCTGTTGAAAATAAAAATTACAACTGATTGAAAGTAATTAAATATGGTCTTTTGCAATGAGTTACAACATGAATATATAGAAGTATTTATTATTTCATGTATTCTAATGACTCAAAACTTTAAATTAGCCTAATGTTTAATCTTTGACAAGAACTGGTCAAACACTTTGCACTGTAAAATCATCAGGTCACCTATTCTATTCTTCCGCACTAAACTCTAACACAAATAAACCAAACTGTTTTAATTGTCAGTGTTTTACTTCAAACAATCTAGAAAATACATCTGTAGTAAAAGCATAAAGTAAAGTCACTTTTTTCTGATTTATTTTATGTGATTCATTTCTGTTTGTCTGGTGATATGTATATTTTTTGTCTTAAACAGAATAAGCTAAGTTGACTGAAATATAACCCCTAAAACAAATGTCATATTACTAACCTAAGTTCGGAAATATTCCTAAATAATATGAACAAAAAGTCTGGGATTTACATCACATTTAAAACATGCATCTGTATAACTTTTCCAACGTTATAAATTTCTAAATCCTTTTCTCTACAAGTTCCCAGCATAGAACTACTATTATATTAATGTAGTGTTTATAAGTTTCCATGTACAAAGTTTCCACTAATCTAAAGACATGCAACTTGCCAATACAATACAAATATACCTAAGATAGTTTTGTTTATCTGACAATGGTATCTATGTCTGACCTCGCCGACTAAAATGAAATGACAAAAAGACCTTGTTGAGTTAACCCAACCATTGAAACAATGGACCTTATACAAATGTGACACTGCATAATTATGAATCAATTTACAAAAAGATTATATATCTTTCTACATGGAATTCAATGGGAAATATTTTTTTCCCCCAAAAAAGGATGACAAGTGAAATTTAGTCATTTTTTGTTTTGCAAAGATTTCTGATATTCTACTCACTAACCTTGAGAACTTGAAAGCTTCAAAACTTAAAAAAAAGATGCATCTCAAAGACAGTGAAAAATATGATTTCATGTGAGATGGTGCTTAAGGTAGTAGACCCCTAATGGGCACCAATTCAAATCATTATAGGCTTAATATTTTCTTAATCTGTATCATTTCCTGGATTTAAAAACAAATTTTAAAAGAAGTTTACCGTCAAAAAACAAAGTTATAGGAATTTTAATAACCCTACCCCCATTTTGGAATTATCTATAAAATGACATCACACGAGAGATAAGAAAATACACGTATTTAATTTATTATTCAATAATTTGGTACAGATTTGGTATCAGAGTAACAAAACTATATTTTCTTTCAGAAATTATATACCATTTACTATATTATCAACAAGTTTTATAAAACTTTTATGAAATTATCAGATAGTTTTGCAATTTTCATGTACTTTTTTGACCATGTTCAATTTTGAACATCAAAGATTTTAAGAAAAACCAACATTTTCTAGAAATGGGGCATGACTTTTTGTATATTTATAATTATCTATAACACTTTGGGAACAGCATGCGAAAAATTCATAAAGTTTTACCGTCTCTATTTAAAATAATTAGAGTTTGAAAATCTCCATCGGCGATTTTAGCGTGTCAGCACGTCATAAAATCTTCAAATAAGCTAATACTTGTGTGAAAAAAATATTTAATTTCTTTTTAGTCTTAAAACAATATAAACATATCAAGAAAAATGCAAAATAATGAAAACAAAGAAGAAAAAGTAAAAACAAAAAAATATTTGGCTCCGGCTGGATTCGAACCTACGCCCCCAAAAAACTCAAAAGATCTTTGGTCCAAAGCTTAACAACATAGGCTAGAGCGTTAAAATTGAAGAGTTTCAAGTGGAGGTTTTTATTAGGAGTCTACTACCTTAAATAAAAACTAATTTATAATGTACTTGACCTGACAAACTAAACTTATTACCTACCAGGGGGTTGATCATAGAAGTATTACAACAGCATATAAACAAAGAATCAGATACATTAGTTTCTGATCAACCCTCCCCATGTTCTTGTACAGGTAATGCAGCTAAAGCACGAATCATATACAACTGAGTGCAAAGTTAGGTAACTTGTTTTATTGTACAATCTGTCTTTACAAGGCTTCATTTCATATTGTTGTGGCCAGAGTGTTGTAAACAAAACATCTGGTCAACATGATTTGCCATTTAAAAAAACAAAGTCTTCATTCAACAGTTTAACTTCACACTAATTCATCTGAACAGAAACTACTAATCTAAGGTTGACAAAGTACTTAGTCAAAAAGTTGGTTCTTGCTGTCAGGCTTTGTTATGTTCAAATGAAATGTTCATGCAAATGCACCTGAAGCACTGAATGACTTTAAGCACAATCAGTTTCTGTAGTTGAATTGCTTCACAAACTTGGCTGTAAGTTTCACCAAACTTTGTCTTTCTGTTAAAGCTGTTACATTGTGAATTTTTGTCTCACCCTGAAGTTCAAATATCTTATGGTACATTAAATGAGTAAATTTATTTGTCTCACCAGAACAAAAACAATGTATGGCAACTTGCAGCAACACAGAAGCATGTCCTTTACAGCAAGAACCAGATAAATAGTTTCTTAAAATAACAAACATCAACAAAAATCTCTCTTACACTTCCCCTCATGCTCTAAAGCTTTGTGTTACAAAAATCAAAATTATGCAAACAATACAAACATGATATTTACAGACAAGCTTGATCAAACAAAATATCCAAACACAAACCAACATTTTATGTCACCCTATCAAACTTTGTTGGGGGATATTTGAGATGTGAGAGTTTTATTTCTCACTGTTTTAAGCAATTTTATGTAAATTTGAAATGACAATGATTCAAAATCTGTGTTCATGCAACAGGACACTGGAACACTAGAACTGCCTGTTACCAAGTACGTACTCCCTCATCATTTCCTGACATACATATGTATACTGCACTTGTTTTGAAACAGCCCCAAGTCTCATAGGATGACATATCACATGTAAAACATACCACTAAGTATCTGGTACATCCTAGCTTTAGAAATGAGTACTAGTAATGTTACATTAACAGATGATAAATGCAGAAATTAATGTACAGTTGGCTCTCATTATGTCCCAGTCAATGGTACCAGTGCTATATTTCATTCTTGACTGGACTTACTCAGAGCAGAAACTTTCCATTCTATTTCAGTTACAGTGACCTTGACTTTCACAAGAGTGACTGGGTTTGTAGCTAAAGCATACTATACACCAAGTTTGGTAAAAATATTTCATTCCAAAAATGATATTGACTGACAACAGTTATTCTCGTCTCATGCAGTAACATCAGTTTTATATTTAGTAACAACATGTTGACAAATGCAACATCATATAATTATATGAGATATTATAATTACATTCCTAAATTGACTTCTAGAGCAGAAAAGACTATTTCTAGTCTATAGTAGTCTATATAAAACTAGAGTCCCCCAGGGTGTGGCCAATTTTGACCCCCAGGGGCATGATTTGAGCAAACTTTATTGAGCTCAACCAGACAGTGCTACACAGTGAAACCAAATATCTAAGTTCTAAGCTTATGGTTTTGGACATGATTTCTAAAGCTTTTCTATATAAGTCTTTGTAAGCCAAGTTACCTGCTAGGAAAGGGCCAATTCTGACCCCAGGGGTGTGATTCTAGCAAACTTGGTAAAGGACCACTAGACAAAACTACAAACCAAATATATAAACCATGTGCGTTCTTACTTCAGGTATGTTACAGTATAATACATTATATGTCTTTGTAAAACAAGTTACCCCGCCCCGCCCCACCTCCCCTCTATGGCAGAGCCAATTTTTACTCCAGTATGATGATTTGATAGCTCCATTAGAGAAAGCAATACATTAAATATAAAAAAAAATATAAGCTTTGGGTCTTACGATTTGTTGGAAGATTTTTTTTAATTCCCAAATAAGTGTATTTAAAACTTGTGAAACCTTAGGTGGTCCATTTTTGATCCTAAGAGACATGATTTTAACACTGTTAGTAGAGGGTCACTAGACAACACATGCACAAAGTATCTTAGTTCTGGTCCTTGTTTTAAAAAGTTTTGCTATATAACAATGAAGTTCTGCATGGAAGCCTTCTGCAAAAGACCATCCATTAGGAACATCCCTGTAAAGTTTGGTTGAAATTAGTCCAGTTATTTAGGAGGAGATGCTGTTTAAATGAAACAATGAACAACAGATAATAAAGGACAAGCATCCAACAATGTAAATAGATCACCAAGAGCAGGACTGGTGGCTCTGATAAGCTAACAAGCCTGATGTTAAGAAAATATAAGAGGGAACTGAAGGTAACTTTTGTATGGAAGATGACTGTAAAGGGCAGAAATGAGGACTCTGAGGTAAGACTGATATGAACTCTTAAATAATGGAAATGATAATTATCATACTTGACACATACTCAGTGTTATGATTTTTAAATTGGTTATGATATGTTTATTAAAAATATTACAATAAATACATGTCAAAAGTATATATTAGAATCAGCCACAGATACAGAGCTGGAGCATATAAAACTATCAGACATTCCAAGGTCAAAAAGGTTATAGAATTTTATGGTATTCTCGCAATTATTATGGACAAGCCAACTGTGTTAAAATTTAACAACTTAATTGAAACATGTGTTTTATTCAATAACCAGAATGCCATCCCAAATGTTATATTAGCATTGTCTAAAACTTTAACAATAGTGTCAAATAAAACATTTATCCATGAAAATAAACCATCCGACCTTATTTAGCACAAACCCTTCTCTGAATACAACTTGTAAATTTTTTACCTTTTTCGTGGAATTCTCCTATCGCTTATAAATATGCTTTCTGTTAACTAAAGGAGATGTAATTTTCAAATAAATACATGAAACATGAAAAAGTTTAAAAGACTGAGTGTATAGAAAAACATTTGATGCCCTGATTTCTTCATGACCAGTCTTTGTGAGCAGTATGGATCAAGAGATGTGAATCTATGCTGTTTGTTTATCCATCAAACAAAACCATGGTAACAATATACCATACCATAATAATTATGTCTGACAACCTATAGCACTTCCTTCTCTTCATGTAATATTGACTATAACAAGAGCTGTCAGTAGGACAGCGCACTCAACTTTTTCAGTGCTTGCCAATAAAACAAAACTTTGACAGTTAAAGGTAAAACAAGGATCTGTATAAACAAGGGCCACAAGTAGCAAGATATTAAGTCAAGAGTTATCAAACTTAAATGTTTGATATCCCTAAATACTACAGCAAAGTTGTAGATTAATACTTCAAGTGGTTAATGATATATGTGCATAACAGTGCCAGTTGCACACAAGACACAATTTCTAAGTACAAATCAAGAAACATTTTCACAGAGTTATCTTCTCTTGCTTACAGATAGGTCTCATGATGGTACATAAGTACTCCAACTTTCAAAGTAATATCTCAAATGGTTAAGTCAACAAGTGGACAAGAATGAAAATTTTAACTGAGTTTCTAAGTCAAAAAGGGCCATAATTCAAATAAAATCCTTGACAGAATTACCTTCTCATGTCCATGTTTTGGGATCATAATAGTTTACAAGTATTCCAACTTTCAAATTAATATCTCAAACAGTTTAGTCAAAAAGTGGACTTAACCAAGATTCTAAGTTGATAAAGGGCCTTAATTTTTAAAACAAATCCCTGACAGAGTTACCTTCTCTTGCCTACAGATGGGGGTAATGATGTAAACAAGCATTCAAAGTTTCAAAGCAATATCTCAAAGGAATAAGGCAATAAGTGAATTTTACCCATATTCAATATATTTTCTAAGTAAAAAAGGGGCATAATTCTGTCAAAAACCTTGACAGAGTTATGTACTCTTGTCTGTTGATGAAGGTCATGATGGTAAACAAGTATGGTTAGTTTCAAAGCAATACCTCCAATGGTTTTGAAATAAAGTGAGGTGGTACGAAAAACTTAACCAAGCTCAATACACTTTCTAAGTCAAAAAAGGGCCATAATTCTGTCAAAAACCTTGACAGAGTTATGTACTCTTGTCTGTAGATGGAGGTTATGATGGTTAACAAGTATGGTAAGTTTCAAAGCCATACCTCTAATACTTTTGAAATAAAGTGGGGTAGTATATATGAAAAACTTAACCAAGGTGTGACACCAACGCCGACGCTGGGGCGAGTAGGATAGCTCCCCTTTTCTTCGAAAAGTCGAGCTAAAAATGAAAGTTTTGTTTTTCATACAGACATGGTCCTCTCGGATAAGACTGCAAAAAATAGTTTAGATAGTAAATGAATTGTGATATACACAATTTTCTCAGCATTCATCATTGGGCAAACTTGTTTCTGGCTGATTTTTCACCAAGGCCAAGGTAGCTTCACTCGCAGTAGCCGTGTATGAAAAGGAATACCTCTGTTTGCCTGAATTCTAGGCAATTTGAACTGTTAGGTTAGGAGGTTGTATACGTAAGCACCCATCGACCATGATTAGAATGCCCGAAATAAAATCTTTTGGTACATTTTAGAAATAAAGTTTACTTAAGCTACATACCAGTATAGCATTTGCTGATATGGAATAAATAATGATAATAGGTACTATAGGCTATTTTATTGCATATTTGGCTAAGAAACAAGTTTGATGTACTTTCATGGTTGTAATCTTAAGTCTACAGGCAACAGCTATAATATATGCATTCAGAAGAAAAGTATACCCACTATGTCAATTAATTCAAGTGCAGACGTGGTTCAAAATAGGATTTTATCCACAATACAGCCAACTTAACTTTGTGTGACTCATGCATAGCCAGTTAAAATGCCAAATAAACAAGTGCCAAATAAACAGTCTTTGAAGTATGTTCACTGGCTGCTTCCTGTGACAACAGAATGTGGATTTGGGCAGCCATGAAATACTTCATGTATCATAATGTTAGTGTTTACTAGTTCTAAGGAAAATAGAAAGACTGACTGCAGCATAGCAACAGGAAGCTTTCTATTTTCTATAGAACAAAGAAGCATTATTTGTCATTCTGACGTAGTGAAGTTTACACATAGGACATGAAATTTTGACCATAGAAAAAAACAGAAATAGGGCAATTTTATTGGATATTCTAACAAAAGCGCCTGCTTTTCCTATGTAAACATATAGGGAAAAGTCTGTATTTCTTTTATGATAAAATACAGCACGTTGTCCCAGGAGGATGTGCCGTAAATGACGTAACGACCTGACGTATGTTAACAAGCGCGTCCAATCATATCTTGGGTTTTAAGGTTACAATGATGTACTACTACGTGTTAAATAAAGTTCGGGATTGTTTTCAAAGAAAATAACGTGTTAGAATCGAAATAATAAATTGTTCCCTTTATGTCAAAGACTGAATTTCAAATAAAAACATATGCATCTTTGTATTTGATCAATTTTGAAAATGGAACATACAAGAGGGAATCACAGTGGAAACAAATTGATATAAAATAAATGCCTATTCCTTACGTAAAAGAATTTCACACACAAATAATGTTACATAGTTTCTCATAAATACATACACAAACATTATATATTCCTGTCAAACTAGCTTGATCCATTCTGGTCACAAAGCTCAAATGTAAGATTTCGTACAGCAATGCTCAAGTTCAATTAAATAGAAAATATAATGAAAAGATCTACATTTTGAAGGATGGGGTGAAGATAGGTTTATGACTAAGTAAATGAAATGACCTGTAAAAAATCATCAGCTGATGAGGCACCTATGTGTGATACTTACAAGGGTAAGGACGCATTGCTTTCCAGTTGTTTTCGAAAATTTCCATTGCAGGATATTTAGGGTCCTCTGGATGAGGTATATACTTTAATCTGGATTTCCAATCTGGGCCAGAGCTGAAATTTACGAACATTTCTTTTCATAGATTTAATCTGTTAATTTAATAATTCTTCACTTTTGCTGATGAATGTTGTATCATATATGTCCTTACTGGTGCACATTTTTATGTTGCTTATGTTGTTACTGAGACAATACAAGGTTGTTCTTGCTCAATTACTTCACATTCTTCTCTGCTTCCATGCACAATAAGATGTGCTGTGAGTCTTGATTCGGTATACACATATGTTACTAAAACCTGTTCCAAACTCATTACCATAGGGTTACTGACTTTTTTCATGTAGAATAAATATGAAGTTCTATTTTAACTCCCAGAAGACATTAAATGACACACACCCAGTGTTTTTATAACAAAGGACAAAAGTGGTATTTTAGAATGTAATCTTAAATTAAATTTCAGTGAAAAAATAGCTGCCACTATTAATAATAAAAGTTTTGACAAAAAATTATTGTATGTAAGTTGTCTTATGTGAAAAACATGTAGATAACAAATAATACTCTACAAAATGTCATGATATACTCAATATGCAGTTAATCCAAGAGTTAATCCCTATATTTATGATAAAATAGAACAAGAGGGCAATAATGGCCCTATATTGCTCACTGGAGTACCAGTGCAATTGTTGCTAGAGGGAGTCAATAGTTGCTAAGGAAGTCACTGGTTGCTTGGGAAGTCACTTGTTGCTAAGGAAATCACTTGTTCCTAGGGAAAGTCACTAGTTGCTAAGGCAATTACTTGTACCAAGTGGAAGTAACTGGTTGCTAGGGGAAAACAGTAGTTGCTGAGGAAATCACTATTTGCTAAGGAAGTCACTGGTTGCTTGGAAAGTTGCTGGTTGCTAAAGGAACTCATTGGAAGCTAGGTTTTTCCTATAACACTATATACAAACAAGGGACCCCCACCTCCCCAGGCAAGGCGTGGTCAATTTTGACCCAAGGGGCATCACTTGAACAAAGTTGTTGGAGGACCACTAAACAATGCTACATACCAAATATCTAAGCTCTACATTTTTTTAAAGGTTTTTGTTAATAATTTCTGTCATGAGCACGAGGTTCAGATCGAAATATCCGTCACCGAGGGTCACTGTTTTGGCGGGAACGAGGCTCTGCCGAGTTCCTGTAAAATAGTTACCCGAGGTGTCGGATATTTTCATCTGAACCAAGTGTCTCATGATGGAAACTTTTTCTTGCACTTTAAAGTAGATTTCTAAATGCAAACTTATCAAAATGATGAATTACAATGAAAAACAAACGATTTTCCGACGTTATGTTTGGGAAATTGATGTCACAATGTTTATAACGTTACGTCATAAGAAATTCACCAAAGTCGTCTGGCATAGGAGGGGTGCCAGACCGGTTTTTCCGACATGGGCAAAATCACCAGAAATGCCGATCCGATATGCAAGAAAGTACCGTATATAATTTATGTATAAAAAAAACCCAGAGACAGGGCAAATATTGACGTCAAAGGCAATATTTGAAAAAAACTTTGTAGAGGTTCACTAGACAATACTACATACTAAACATCTAAGCTCTAGACCATGTGATTTTGCAGAAGAAGATTTTTAAAGTTTTTCAAATTGAAACCTATGTAAACTCAAGTGGCCCCAAGGGTCAATTTTGCTCCGGGGGTCATGTTTTGAACAATCTTGGTAGAGATGCACTAGGCAATGCTACATGCTACATATCTAAGCTTTAGGCCTTGTGGTTTCAGAGAAACAGATTTTCCTATTTGTTGCCATAGCAAACATTCTGCATAGAATGGAATTTTTCGAACAATTTTGATGGAGCTTCATGCAAGGAATATTCTTGCGAAGATTTATCGACATTGGCCCAGTGGTTCCAGAGGAAATGTCTTTTAATGCAAAATGCTGACTGACAATGGATGGACAGACAATCATTTATCCTTAAAGCTCACCCTGGCACTTTGTGCCAGATGAGCTAACAACCATTACAACTTAGTTGTTACAGAAATACACTTAACCGATATTAGAAACGCAAAGATTTCCCCTGTTGAACATTTTTATTTGAATGACGCTATTGTTTTTACTTGTATTTACCGCAAGTCTTCTTTTTTGCGATGAATTATTGAAAGTTTTACAATAATTCAATTTTATATTGTTTTTGTTGTGTATGAAATAAATTGAAATTTTAATAAATTTGAAAAACGATAACACTGTTAAAATAAATATTTTGCCACTTTTGCGTTTCTAAACCTGTTGAGTGTAAAATATCTTTTCATGTACAGATGTTTTTTTTTCCATAGACTTAACCTTTGCCCTGGTTTCAATGTCACAAACACTAGCTGTACTTGAGAAAAGCAATGCTTTTAGTATGATTTTAAACTTACTCAGTATACTCGGGCCGAATATTCTGTGGGTGTGGTCTCCATTCATCATATATTCCATATCCATGAGGTATATATCTGCGACCACGTGGAATATACAAGGGAGATGTTTGCTTGTTCTGAAGGACTGGAAAATGACGCCTTTCACGCTCTGTAAAATATAAATTCAAGTAAATTAAACAATTATTAAAAGACAATATATACCATTGAATGAAAAATCTATTGTTCTCTGTAATGGAAAGTGGCTGATTTAGCTAATAACTTTAGAGCAGTGGCAAAATTGCAGGACAAGTAGTCTAGTTACCACAACCACAATATTGATAGAGTAAGTTTACCATCATTTTATCGTGACATAGCAGTACAGTGTAATTTCATTGTGTAAAAACAGTGGATATTTTTAAATATAAATATCTATTCTTGCACAAGTGCTCTGTCTGCACACTGTCACAGTCATGAACTAAAACAAGAGCTGTCAGTAGGACAGCACACTCGACTTTTTTAGTGCTTGCCAATAAAACAAAACTTTGACAGTTAAGGGCACACAAGACTTTAACTACTTTAACTAGGAATTTCTAGTACAAATCGAAACATTTTCACAGAGTTATCTTCTCTTGCTTAAGACAGGATTGTGAACACGAGTGCAAAGTTTCAGCATTTCTCAATGGACTTTGAAAATATTTGGGTGGCAGCCAACAAACACAAATTCTAAGTCAAAGGGGGCATAATTCTGTCACAATGCTTGATAGAGTTACTCCTCTAGTGTAGAGATTGGGGACATGATGGTGAACAAGTATGCAAAGTTTCAAGGCCATATGTCAATGCACTTTGAAAATATTTGAGGTGGTACGCAAACTTTAACATAACTTTAAGTCGAAAAAGGGGCAAATTCTGTCAAAATGCTTGATAGAGTTACCTCCTCCTGTGTACAGGTTGGGGTCTGTGGTGAACAAGTGTGGAAAGTTTCAAGCATATCTCAATGGACTTTGAAAATATTTGGGGTGGTTTTAAAATATTTCCCCTCAAACGCAAACCCCTTTAACTTGGTGTGACTGCTCACCCTCCCCCCCCTACCCCCCCCCGCCCTAGGATAGCTCCCCTTTTCTGATCGAGCAAAAATTGTTACTTTACTGTCACATCATTTCAAATTTACTGTATAATATCAGCTTTTCCTGGTCTTACTGAAACGGTTGTGATTAGGAGCCATAATCTCAACTGTATTAATGACTATGAGTCCATAGCTGTTACATATATATAATTTTGAAATTTACTGATAATACAGTAAAATAAATTTGCAGCCGGGAGACTTTTTATGCCCCCTTCGAAGAAAAGGGTTATATTGGTTTGCAGATGTTGGTCTGTCGGTATGTCCGTCCGTCAGTCCGTCGTCTACCAACTGGTTTTCGGATGATAACTCAAGAATGCTTTGGCTTTGGATCTTGAAACTTGATATGGACGACCCCGATTGTTTTTTTAGATCAGCATGTCAAAGGTCAAGGTCACATCGACCAGGAATAGTAAAACGTTTTTCGGATGAAAACTTGAAAACCCTTGGGCCTAGCATCTTCAAAGTTCATGTCGAGGTTTGTCATGACCAGCAGATGACCCCTATTGATTTTGAGGTTAGTAGGTCAAACTTAAAGGTCACGGTGACCAGAAATTGTAGAACTTTCTGAACGATAACTAAAATGCTTGGGCTACTCTAGAAACTTGAGTGGAGGTTGGTCAACCAGAGGGACCCCTATTGTTTTGGTTATGGTCAAGGTCAAGGTCACAGTGACCTGGAATTGTAGAATTGTTTCCGCTCCTTAAGCGACCAATTGCAATGAAATTTGGTTTGTAGGTAGTATACAAGGAGAGGAAGCTTGGATTGCATTTGGGGTCACTAGAATCAAGGTCAAGGTTACTAAAAATAGAAAAATGGTTTCCGCTTAATAACAGGAGTTACGAGTGAACAATTGCAATGAAACTTCTGTTGTTTATTTGTTCTCAGCAGGGGTGGGGGGGGGGGTCAAGGTCCTGTTACTAAAATAGATTTAAAAAAAAAATTTTTTTGATTTAAAATTGTTTAACAGGTGTCTTTGCCCAAGAACATCCTTAACCCAAGGTGCTTGTTTTCATTGTGTCAGTCAATGTTAATTCTTGCATGGAGAGGGAATTTTTTAATTTTTTTTTCATTTTGATTTTACAATTTCTACAGACTGTTTTCACGAATTTCACACTGACTTTTATTTAAAAACTGTTCCTTTTATACGTGTAGTAAAACTTTTGCATCAAGGGGGGTATACGTGTTCTACAAACAGCTCTTGTTATCTTTTGAATCAGTGATATTTTTTTCTCTTCTAAATGAATACTTACATTTAAACTTACATAAATATATTTAGTATAGTATCATTTATTATGTCCTATTAACAAAAGTACATCCATACTTGGATTATTGATGCCATAAGCAATAAATTACAACATGTGACAAGCATGTGACTTGCCTCAGCTGACAGTGTTGACAGCTACCAGACATCTTAATTGTTCTTCTAAGGCTAGGGTTATAAAACTATTCGTTTTGCCCTAAAGGAAAAATGAAGCTCAAATTTATCGTGTACTCACTTTTCAATAGTTGCAAATTATTTTTCATAAAATACTTGTTACAACAAAGAATCTATGATTTAAAGAAATGAATTACAATGCCCATGTTGTAATCAACTAAGAATGATTAATTAATGAAAACTTTCTCTTCTTCAGGACACTTAAAAACAAATGAAAAAGGTCATTTCTTCTGCTAGGACTTGAATGAGAACCATATTTTACTTTTCTATTGTCCTAAAAATATAAATTATTGAAAAAAGTATTTTCCAAATCACAAGACAGGACAGTTAAAGAATTCTATTCCTACTACACTACTAAATGAAAATGTACAACCAAAAGTGTAACAAAAAAAAATAAATTTGGATTAAGATAATAAATAAAAAGCACCTAGAAAAACACCTAGAAAGTCTTGGTTGGTTGTCTGTTAAATTGTCAATTAAAGTGACGCTAAATGGCTTTTCGCAACGGATGCTTTTTTATGAGAGGTAAGTGTCAGTATTTTTGCATGTATGTGACTGTTATATTGCTACATTTCTTTAATAGTAATCTTCCACACCCGGGTAAGTTCACAGTTGTTTATAATCATTGTACATCTGCCCAGTGTGAAGTTATTATCAAACTCAAGCTTTATAGGCTTTCTGCGAAGATCATGAAGGTGTGAGCTATTGTAAAAAAGTTATGCACCTCAGTGAAATACTTAAAGCCACATTATTCCTCAGAAACTGTGGTTTTCTTCCATTAAAAAAACAAAACCAGTATGTCATAATTTTATAAGAGTTGGGTACCACCAAGAAAAACAGATACCCTGGTATACCAAATTTTTTAAGTAAATACCAAAGTATGTACCATGGTATACCGCCAATTTAACTTAATACGGGGTTTTCACAGACTTATCGTTCTTGCGTACTCTTCAGAGTTAAAGAGCGCAAACGGTTATCAGTCGGCGAATGAGGGGGCAGTTTTGGAAGCGTATAACATTTTTGATGTATCATGAATGAATACTATGATTATCATGTATTTTGCTAAATTATTAACTTATTTCTGCTATAAATTATATCCTTCTTAAATAAGTATATTCTTGTGACATTAATTGTAGAAAATGATGAAATTATAATATGGAGAAAAGAAAAGAATCCCCGGCAAAGGCTTCATTTACAATTTCATGAATGTGCAAAAATGATTACAGAAATTAATTAAATTGTACTTTCAGCATTTCAACAAAATATCAGTTATGAATTTCTTAATAAGTTAAACAAATTCGTACCGTAATGGTCCATGTATTAGTCGCACCAATGTATAAGACGCACACGAAAAATCAGAGAAATTTCAGGGAAAAAAATTATTTCAATGTATAAAACGAACCTGAAATCAATTAAAACTTCTAAAAGACAGGAAAAAATCGGACATTTCTGTAATACTTCAGTAATTTGTCTTGTTTCATTACGGAATCGTGCCTTAATCACTTTGGGTATAAGACCATTAAATCGCCAATAAACATCGAGTACTAAAAAGTGAATTAAATTTGACTTATAATGAGTGTGTTTGACATGTGTCAGAAGGTTTCTATGAGTAAAACTTAAAAACTCTAGTACTTAAAGTGACTTCATTTCTCTAAACATGTCAACACCTACTCAAACTTCTCATTCTAAAGGTTCTCAATTTTCCTATATATAGCGCAAACATCAAACCCGATAATTGATTGTTTGAAAACCTTGGGAGGTGTTGATTGTGAAACAGTCATTAATTGCTTTGCCTTTCAATAAAAAAAATTTTCCTTGATATTTATTCATAAATTATGCATGATATTGTATTTATTTTCACCGTTGATTAAATAATATTTTTCATCTTGAATTATTTCAAAACTCCTCTAGGCTGTCTTTTCTCAGAAACGAAATCCGTATAAGACGAAACCAGTGACTTAGACACCCATTACAAAGATTTATTTCCCTTTGTTTCAATACTCTGCTAAACAATAAAGCTAATTTGAACAGCCTTTGTTTACGTTTTTGAATCTTTTGTTGAAAAAATGGGATTGAGTTCTACATTAATGTATAAGGCATCAAGTTCATCATCTTTGCAACGAGATGTTTTGAACGAAAAAAAGTGCGTCTACAACACGACCGGACGGTAGTACTTGTATTTGAATTAAAAAATAAATCAAAGAAAATACATGGTGTGGGCCGGAGTTTTCTTTCTTCAAACAGAAACTCTTCTACAGCAGGTATTAAAGAAATTAATTAGATTGTACTTTCAGCATTTCAACAAAATATCAAAAATGTATTTCTTAATAAGTTTAGTAAATTTGTTCTTGTATCTAAATTAAAAAACAAGAGGGCCATGATGGCCCTTTATTGCTCACCTGACAACCATTGGCTATAATACAAGGGTTCATGATTCTAACATAATTCGTAGAGGTCAACTACACAATGCTAAGTAAACATTCCAAACATATATTCTCTGCCTGTCGGCCTTCTTGTTTTTTTAAGTTTTCCCTATATAAGCCCATGTGAAATCAAGTCACCTCCCCCCTACTGGGAAGGTTTAATTTTGACCCAGGGATCATGATTTGAACAATCTTGGTAGAAGTTCAATAGGCATTTCTACATGCCAAATATCTAATCTCTAGGCCTTGTAGTTTCAGAGAAAAAGATTTTTAAAGTTTTTCCTATATATTAAAGCCTATGTAAAACCAAGTGACCCCCAGGCAGGGTCAATTTTGACCCAGGGGTCATGATTTAAAAAATCTTGGTAGAGGTCCACTAGACAATTCTACATGTCAAATATCTAAGCTCTAGGCTTTGTGGTTTCAGAGAAGATTTTAAATTTGTTTCCAATATAAGCCTATGTAAAACCAAGTGACCTCCCTGGCGGGGTCAATTTTGACCCGGGGGTCATGATTTGAACAATCTAGGTAGAGGTCCACTAGACAATGCTACAATTCAAATATCTAACCTCTAGGCTTTATGGTTTCAGAGAAAAAGATTTTTTTAAACGTTTCCTATATAAAGTGACCCCCAGGTGGGGTCAATTTTGACCCGGGGGACATGATTTGAACAATCTTGGTAGAGGTTCACTAGATAATGCTACATGCCAAATATCTAAGCTCTAGGCCTTGTGGTTTCAGAGAAGAAGATTTTTCTTATTTGTTGCATTAGCAACCAGAGTTCTGCATTGAATGGAATCCTTTGAACAACTTTGATAGAACCTTATGCAAGGAACATCCCTGCCAAGTTTCATCAATTTTGGCCCATTGGTTTCAGAGGAGATGTCGTTTGAAAGAAATGGTGGACGGACAGACGACGTACGCTGTACTATGTACGACAGACCCCAGACGGTGAGTGATCTTAATAGCTCACTCTGGCACTTTGTTTACAAAGAACGTTAATTAAACAATAGTAAGATAAAGAAAAGAAGAATATAAGAATTCTAAGAGTACGAAAAATGTAAACCAAAAAAAAAAGAATTAAGATTAATCTTTAAATTTAACAGCTGTACTTTCGATCTTTCCTTTTTGTCACGATTTGAGTGCCTTCTTGTGGACAACACATTTTACTTAACTTCTATCATGCTTTGCACAACATGTGATATAATTGTCCAACTGCAATGGAACGCTCAAGTAAAGACAAAGATAACAATGATATTTCCGATATTTATGTATTACCAAAATGGCGGCTATGAAGTCGCTGCATTTGCCGACAGATCGGTTTTCTTACTATTACAAGTGAAATATTTAAGTTTACAATACATTATCATGCATATTTAAAGCAACATACATATATCTTTATAAACTTCCGTAACTCTAGCCTTTCCTCTTAGGGTTTAGCTAGAGTACCATAACTCTAGCCATTGCCTGTAAAGTTTGCTGTTTTTAGGCAAGACTAGGGATAATTCTGCAAAATAAAATGCATATCAGCAGTCACTGAGAATTTGGGTTGTCACACTGGACTAAAACTTTATAATGTTAGTCTATGGAAATGTATTTAGCATATTTACACCTATTGTCAGATTGTAGTGCAAGACATGCATCGCGAAATCTTATAACAGAATACTCCAGCGTCTCGGTCATCATATTGACATGAATTCTATTATGCGTCATGTACTAACCATTTCTTCCTGGCTTTCCAATTTCTGTCGTGATATGCAGCATCGTATAATTTTTTAGTTTTTCCGAAAAAAGGAGAAAGTAAACACGATTTTCCTGTTTTAAGCGTGCCTGGTAACAAACCAGACTGAGCCTGGGGATTTCATCTGTTTTCTTCGCTCAACTTAAGAAAATAAGAAGGCAGTCTAACAGGTGCGACAGACTGCTTCTATCGCTGCGGACTGTGATTGATCTGAATGAAATAAAAGCTTATAAGGAAAAGAAGAGCGACCCGCAAAATCTTACGTACACAGTCTAAATGTTGTGTTTATATCACGCCACCGTCGTACGACGGCAAAGTGTCATGCTGCAATTACCAATGTGAAAGTAAGACACTAGAAATTGTTTGAGGAAAAATATCTATATTCCGACAAAGGACAGGTACAGTAATTCTTAATCTCTTCTCAGGGGATGGCTAACAACCAATAATGAAATATTATGGCCATGCGTGAGGCCGAGGGGTTAAAAAAGGGAGCTACCCGCCTTCCCAGCTACTCGGTCCACCAAGGACACTGGTAGTGTGATAGTGCAAAAAAGGTAACCTATCTTACACCTTAAAAGCCCTTATTTACAGTATGTTTATATATTTGTGCAGAATAAGATGTTGCTAAATGACTCCACAATCATACACTCCAACACGTTAAATCTGCAAAATATCTAGAGTGGTGGAACCTATGCTGGTGGTATCCCTATGCTGGTGGTATCTCCGAGAAACGGCTATTTACAGAAACACAGATGAAGAAATGAATTTCAGGGTATATTCAGCATTAAATTTTACAGTTGATGAAATGCTTTAACAGCAAACGTAGTGATAGCCACGCATGCAGCTCTGTGACATCACAGCAGCCGATACATTTGTATTCGGTTCATTTCGCTAGAAAAAGTGTTAAATATAGACATCAAAATCAACCAGTTAAAGTTAGCATTTTGATAAAACTTATTTCTTTTGTATAAAAATATATATTCTATGGAAACTGTTATCTCTTGTTAGTTAATATTTAGGCTCTAAAAACTGTTTCTTGCCTGTTGGTTGTCAAATACCACATACCACCAGCATAGGTTCCCTTCATGGTGAAATTTCAAGTTTTGACATGTGTCGTGTCAATAGCTCACAGAACGACATAGTCACTTGATGAAGCACATCAACATCTTGTTTCGATTTAGCAGGGATAACATTATGTGTTCGCTGAGGCAAATCAAAATGGTTAGGATTTCCTGCTTTCTAAACAGCTGATATACATTCAAAATACCTCCAGCATAGGTTCCCCCACTCTAGAGTGGGTGGACCAACGCTCGGCGTAAAAATTCCATGTAATAAATCATCAGCAGGAATCTATGTCAACTAACCTCAAATTTTTATGCTCAGTTTGAAGACCAGTCTCAACTTTTCAATCGTCGTTGTTTACATATTTAAAGTCACATGGTGACGTACTTGGCAGGAGCTAAATATAGGCCTAGTAAAACTGGTGCGGTTCGTTCAAAATTCTACCACTTGCATCGTCATGCAGATACAGTCCAAGGTTTTGTTTTTGAAATATTTCTGTTTTAAACCGATGTTGTAGATGTATTTAACAGAATTTAGTAGTAATATGGATTGAAATAATCTATTAAGTGCGTTAACATTAATTTGATTTACACTGTCTTTCTCCAAGACTTTTGTTGAGTTTTACTTTTATGAACCAGCTTTGACATGTCTATATACAAATACATTTAACAAACAGGTCTGCGGCTCTGCTATAGTCACATGACCGTTCTGGAAGTAAACTGCATCGGATAAAATCACACACAATGTAAACAAATTTAACAGCACCCTAGAGTTAAGACATTATAAAGATTTTTTTCAGAAAAATCACAAAGAAACCTCATTTACACTGAGCATTAGTATACGCCGAGCGTTGGTCTATCCACTCTACTGATCTAGGCTGTACAATCAATAAAAATCTAGACTGGGGCGAACATATCAATAGCATCTGTAACAAAGCCAATCGTTACTTCATACGACGAAACCTAAAGTTTCATCACCTCCACACAGGTTGAAGAACAGGCCTACAAAACACATGTCTGCCCGACAGTTGAATACCCCAGCACAGTTTGGTGTCCCTATGAGAAGTGATTCATTGACAGGATTGCTTTGTGAAAAACAGGTACCTCAACAAATCCAGCGTGACTGATATGCTGTCCGATCTACAATGGATATCACTAAGAGGAGCCGGACTCATCATAAAATTACAAATCATAAAGTTGCCATCAACACTGAAAGTTGTCTTCAACAGAAAATCTTAAAAGACAGACCAAGAAAACAGAATAAACTTCTTAGCACCCATTCTGATGGACCCAATACAGACAGCAATCCTTCCCTTGCACCATCAGAGACTGGAATAAGCTGCGAGCAGACATGTCAGCTGGGTCAGTTGACTCTTTCAGAGGTCAAGTGTCCAAACACTTTATCTAACTTCCTCTTGTTTTTATCCTTCACTGTATAATTATATTCTCACTTTTATTTCTATTTTTTTATTTTTTGCGCACCCTGGCAAAAATTTACAAACAGTTGAAGGTGGCCAGTAACATGGAAGAAGAAGGGTTAAAAACAGGATAATTTAAGCAAGTGTAATTGTTTTACTTTCAGTCAGGAAAAGAAAAAGCATCAACGCAGAACTTGTGTGATCATGGTTGCAGTTTTTAAATTTGTTATATGCTGTAATTTCATGATTTTAAGTTTTCAAAATACATATCATATGGCATCTATGCCTTGAATATAAATTGAATTCCTTATTTTCTAAAAACAGCTCCAAGTGGCTGACCAAAATTATTATTATAGTCATAGAAGTATACACTAGACTGAATAGCGATCACGTAAAATCTTGTTTTTTCACTATGACCCAGGCTACAAGATTTTATCGATCGTGGTCACGTGGACGTTTTTGTGGTATATAATTTCATCTGAAAGACAAGCAACCACTCAGTTAGTTTAACTGCACAATAATCTGTTTAAAACTATTTAAAATGTCATAATGCAGGGCTTCCACTAAGTTTCAAATAAAGGAAGCGCTGACTTCAAGGCAACTGGATTTAGAAGTCCCTGTGAAAATTTTATGGAGTCCACACTATGCGAACCTATTGGACAACATGGGACATGATCATCATTTCATCATCATCAATCACCATCATCATCAAATACCTTAATTAATGTTATTAAAGAAAATGAAGAACCTGTCGGTAAAATAAACTTTTATTGTACCAAAGATCTGAATTATTCAGTGCATAAGATAACAAGTACTTTAAATACATACGTTTACAAAACAACATAATATCATTATACTTCTTATTGTAGTTTAATAACACTGTGCCAATTTTAGCAAATATGTTGCCATTCTTTGCTGCACAACATCAAGTGCAGTGCATCTTTGTTGAGCTGAATCATTTTCCAGCCAGGGATATTCTTTCAGTCATTTGTCATTAAAGTTGCACTGCTTGGAGTTTGAGTCAGATTTTGTTTTTTTGGAAGCAGATTTTGTGCTTTCAGACTCCTCATTAAGCTTACATTTGTTAGATTTGGCCGGCACTGAAATGAAACAAAGTACGTTGTGCCATATCAGCAGACAAGCACATTATGACGATTTTTTCAAATCCATTTACACCAAAACTTGCATTTACTCATATTCTTGAACACCTGCATTACTGACGAGACTTTAAAATCAAGTTCTAAAATCGCTGACTCACAGTTTTGAAAGGACGTCCATTTTCGGCAATAGAGTAGACAAACTTACCGCTAGATGTTGGGATCTTCAAACAACACCATGTCATATTAATTCTTTACACTTGCCGGTAATTGAAGTAAAATTATGCCATCATAAGATGTTGTTAATTTGCCCTAATTATCGCATCATTTCAAAATAAGTGTGTGACACCTCAGGCAATTACGCTGGCCAAACACGGCATCTGTCAATAACAGCCCACGATAATTGCTGGGGGCGGAGTTTACGTCATTCTAGAGCGAATTGAATACTGCTGATTGTGAGCGAATAGCGTGACTAATTAGGGTTGGGCAGACCAGAAAAAGGTGAAAATGTTACATTTTTATTTTGTTTGGACGCCATGGGTCGGCGATTTGTCTTCCTCTGAAATTTAAGGAAGTCAAGCGTACACTATGGGTCTTGTGTATTGGCGTACTGGTCCTATTTTATGGCGTATGTTATGGCCGGATGCCGATTAACGGAAGCCCTGATAATATGAAAATAAAAACATACAAACCTTTACAAAATCTAATACAAATGTCCAGCGATCTAAATATAACCGTTTTGAGTTGGTTTTGTACAATTGAAAATTGAATAGACACTACGTACTGGCGGCCAGTGCGTGCCTTCTACATCTCATGTGATCCGGGTCCTAATATAACAGGTCTGGAAACGGACATTTTCGGTAAAATATGCTGAAACAGACGTTAACTGTAAAATATGCTGTCATGGCTGAGCGTGTCATTATCTCTTCAAACGAAAGATTACCATTTTTTTACCAATTAGCAGATTACTTAAAAAGTATTTTAATGCCCCCCTTTGAAGAATCGGGGTATATTGCTTTGCACATGTACAATGTAGGTAGGTAGGTCGGTCAGTAGGTAGAGTAACGGTTTCCGGACGATAACTGGAGAACGCATGGGCCTAGCATCTTGAAACTTGGTGTGGAGGTTGGTCATGACCAGCAGTTGAACCCCACTGATTTTGAGGTCAAAGTCACAGTGACCAGGAATTGTAAAACGGTTTCTGGAAGATATCTAGAGAGACGTGTGGACCTAGCATTTTAAAACTTAGTGTGGAGGTTGGTCATGATCAGCAGATGAGACCTATTGATTTTGAGGTCAGTAGGTGAAAGGTCAAGGTCAAAGTCAGAATTGCAAAATAGTTCCTGACGATAACTTGAGAATGCGTGGGCCTAGCATCTAGTAACTTGGTGTGGAGGTTGGTCATGATTAGCAGATGACCCCTATAGATTTAAAGGTCAGTAGGTCAAAGGTCAAGGTCACAGTGACCTGGAATTGTAGAATGGTTTCGGGACAATAACTGGAGAACGCATGTGCCTAGCATCTTGAAACTTGATGCGGAGGTTGGTCATAACCAGCAGATGACGCTTATTGATTTTGAGGTTAGGTTAATAGGTCAAACAGTCATTTTTTTTTATCTTTTAAAACAACCTGTGGCTTTCTGAAGGGGAAAATAAAGCGCGATAAATCCTAAAAAGGGGAAAATCCAACTTTGAAACCTAGACATTAGAATTATAACATCAAGTAACACCACAATTAGTTAAGATTTGATAGCATGATAGCAAAAACTGCATATAAATCTATGTGATACAAAATTTATTTCAAACATTTTTGTAAATTTTCAAGGGTCAAAATAACATTTTCAGGAGCCAATGTGAGACTTTCAATGGTTGAGGCATACTGAGGTCATATGCTCTAGGCTTGCATATCATATTTTCTGTTTGTGTTCCGCATCACCATGAGCTCAAAAATAGAAGTAACAGTTCGCATTCCCATTTGACACATATTTTCGCGATCTCGCATGTCCATGAACTGATTTTCGTACACTTATATTTTTCGATTTTCGCGATTTTAACAGTGTTTAATAAAACAAAATTTGTCCAAAAGTATGTTGAATAGCTTAAAATATGTATTATATAAGTATTAACAAATACTGAAGATTAAGAAGGCGCTGAATAATACTGCCAAAGGAAAAAATTACGTCCAGAACAATTTGCAAATTGAAATTGCAAAATGTATGTCAATAATTTAAATACTGACAAAAAAAACAATATCGAAATTTGAAGTCTGTAATGACACGTGATTATCGAAAAACGGTTTTGTTTGTAATTTGTGCTTATTAGGTCCACCATCCTCTAAAGAGGCTATAATCGGTACGACCCGTATCGGAAAACGGGTATACATAAATTGTGTTTTGATCACCCGAAGCGCAATCAGTGAATAACAATACATGGAGCCGTGCCAGCCAATCATCATTAATTAAATCTGGTGACTGGGTTACAAACAACGTATTATAAATTTGCCGAGGTTCTTTTATATTTTGTTGTATGATTGTTTATCAATTAACACCTTTGATAAAGATCGAGACTGCCACGTGCTCGTTATCAGGAAGCGTCTAATTAGCTCCGCCTTCTTTCGCATACTAGCCAACAGACAACAGTCGATTTTTGATTGACACGGTGAGATTGCTGGCCCCACTGAAAATCGCCAACTGAAACTTTTTAGCGCCAGAATTTATTTTTTGTCGCATTTGGCGCCATTGACTACCGACAGCGAGAATCGCATAAACAAACACAATATTAACAGACACATATTAATTTATGTTCACGTTTGTGAATCAATCGTCGCAGTGACGATAATTGGTAAAGACTATTTTCTGTAACCCGTCCGAAAACGGAATCGGCAATTATCACAGATAGCCGTGATACGTAATGCGTTCTTTGTTTTAAAACGCTGATTTTCATAAAATATTTCACTGTGCATATAACAGAATATTTTCTTTAAATTCCAAGGGGAAAATATGACTTTCAGTAGGGGAAAATATAGCTTTTTTTGCTAGGGGAAACAGCCGATATTCAGCTGTTTTCTTAAGGCCAGCAATTTTTAAAAAAAATTTAAAGGCCAAAACCGTGATTTACTTTAAAAACGGGCCTAGGATAGTTTTTGACTTTTTCCACATTACTGATTGCACCACAGGGGGCATACATGCTTTACCAAAGTTATATTTAGTTTGCAAAAATAAGTTTCATTATTTGGGGAGGTACTTAAGATTTCATCAAAAATTTGTTATGTGTGTCCAACAGACCTGGGTTCAATTATTTTTAAAAGTAATTAATTAATTACAATTAAAACAGAAATTCTTCAATTAAATTACAATTATAATTACATGCTTTTTACAGAAGTAATTAATTAATTACAATTAATTATTTTTTAATTTCACATGGAATCATGTTACTATCAATGACATATTAAAAATGCAGATTTATAATTCCTCAATGAATTTTGAAAACTTGAACACTTCAAAGTTTACTGTCTGTCAGTAAACACCATTTACATTCATACCTGTTTAAATGACAAGCAAGTGTGAAATTTATACCCCCATGTGATAACAGCTACTGCACAATAACCTGTATTTTTGCCATATATATGTTTGTGACACTTTTCTGCATGTAATTGAAGAGTAATTGAATTTAATTGACAATTATTTTGCATTTGTTTGGATTTTAATTAATTAATTACAATTAAAATAATTGATTTCTGCCTCAATTACTAATTATTTTTCAATTAGTTGAAAAACTGTAATTAATTATAATTAATTAAATTATAATTGTAATTGGACCCAGGTCTGGACAGTGTCCAAGCAATCTTCAACAAGTGGGTTTGACCACAGGTGCTTGGGTCTGGACCTCACCGCCTTAGGCCTGACCCTCGCACCTGCTCACTGCAGTATCTTTAAATACATCCTACAACTGCGTGTAAGCTAACCAATTACAGATGCCATTCCTTATTCTATAGTACTTACCTACTGATCACATGTTTATGGTGACAATGTATATAAATTAGGGATGTCAATAACCGGTTATTTGACTAACCGGTTAACCGTTTACTTTTCCGACCGTTTAACCGATAGTGTCCATTGTTTTCCGTTAAAATGGTAAATCCGTCCGTTGTCGAGGTAGGGACCTTTTTCCCGTGGCCATTGCTTACAGTGACACCGTTACTAAGGTACAGTATAATGCGCGAACGACTATATCATTCTATGTCTTTCTTACAGTTTCGTTCATATTGAGAGACAGGGGTTCGAAACATAGTACTGACATTTGGCTCTTAATGTGAGAAACTTTTGTCTATAAATTGCCTGTTTATAAATGAAATGATGTTAAAACGGTCTCAAATAAAGCGTGTGTCTGTACACAGCTGAAATAATGTTGAAAACGATCAAAAGTAAACTGTTTGTACATAATTGAAATGATGTTGAAAACGGACATTGAATTAAAAGACTACCCGTCTGTTTACAACTGAAAGCTCCTGGATAGGCAAGAAAACAAAACGAATAACCAAAGTCCAAATTAAATACTTCTGTGTAATGCGAACGTTTGACAAGATTGTCTTTATATAAGTCCGTTTAAAATATTTCCACGCAACAGATTGAGCCTTAAAGAACGAGAATGTGCTAAGAATCGAGTTAGATAATTGTGATAAGAATCAAGCTAGTTAAACTGAGCTACTCAGATTACTAAATAAAGGCTTTCATCATTTAGAATTATAACGATTTCAAATAAATTTTGGGCAACCATTTTTTGTAACTGGTTTTATTTTAGTCATAGACAACAACATAGAAACAAAGAATTCTCGATCTTTAATAATTCTTACTTGTTGCACACGTGGGGATAATGAAAGATACATGTATTTCAGTTAAATGGCTTAATTTGGCGACATGCTTCAAACATCCGCACTTTCCTTTCGTATCAAAGATTTACAGCTATGTTAAGAGAGTAAAGGTATGTTGATGTCAAAGTCAAGCCATGTTGTCACGGGTCGTGTCCAATTAACAAGTTGACACTTCACACCTTTCTGTCGGCCAGCTGTTAAAGGTCGATGAAAGAGACAAGCAAACATGATGTTTTAAAATAGTTACATTTTTTGTGTTTTCTTCTCTATTTTTGCATATACATATATTTTTTTGATAGTCGGTTACCGATTTCGTAACCGGTTAATCGTTCATTCGGTCGGTTAACCGGTTAACCGATTAATCGTTTACATCCCTAATATAAATACAAGATTTGAAACAAATCGATTTACTCTATCACATCTCACCTATACTGTTTCTAAAAATAGTAACGATTCGAAAACTATAGGCAATAAAAATGTAACGAGTCGTTTTATTTATAAATCTGCTTTAAAATTTACCGCTTTATACAGTAAAACTTCGTTAACTGGAGAACCCCGGATAACTCAAGGACTTTTGTCGGTCCCGGCAATTTTACCTCTATGTTTAACAAGAAAATACTATGGATAACTCAAGCATCGATAACTCGAGAACCCCGGATAACTCGAGGAACACTTGAGGTCCCGCCAGGTAGATTTCTTACTAAATTACCTGCGGCAACCTGAGGTCACTGATTATCAGATTTTTCTCACCTCCGATGTCGCATCATTATTTTGACACGTCATGGGAAAAACTTCTATTGTTAATTGATTGTTTTCGTTAATTATCAATTAATCGGCCATCCAGTGGCCAAAGTGTATAAACTGTTATTCGCACTTTTAAATCGTCTTAAATCAGGTGCAATTACACCCACTTGTTACTTCAATTGAATAAGAAGAAAATAAAGAAAATTATGTTTGCGAGTTTTTAATCACGAGAACTTGATGATGAGATGAAAATTTTGAGTCTGAGTAGACTTTTGATGATAAAGCTTGAGAAAAAATCCCAAACTGCATGTTCTTTCGTTTGATTTCTTTTTCTTTGTGTCAAAGCTGTTTCATAGCTATCTTTTGCCTATGCATATAACGGTCTTTATTTATATTTTGATACATTTGTTGAGCGATTAAAATAATATTAACTGTCATGTGTTTCTTTATTTAACTCTGTCTCAGATGACATTTACAAGAAAACAGGATGAAACGTGTTTGTAATGTGTTTCTTGAAAATGCTACGAGTGATGTGTTATACCGATTCACCGGTGCTGTGCCTATACGACAGCTGGTGTGAGTTAATAATCACTATTCACTATTGAGTCATTTGTAAACAAATTAAGCTTAGGCTAAAATTGTCTAGCATTCTGGTCGCCTGGCATTATTGGAAAACAGTAAAAAAAAACTAAGTGACCCGTAGTTACACTGGACGAACTAAAGTTACATTACCACGCCTTCTCCATTAATCAGTTGTCAAATAGTAATTACCATGATTCTACATGTATGCAAACAAAACAAACAGGATGTTATCGAATAAGTAAGATGGGTCATCAGAGCTGGTGATTTAATGTAATAAATACATTTTGTAAATGTATTACTTTGACCTTAACATAAAGGTCCTCAAATAACTCGTTCATAAGATATATGACAGCAGAAAGTTTGTAAAATTTCCATTGTTCGGATAACCTGAGAACCCGGATAACTCGGACATTTTACTTGTCCCCTTGCGACCTCGAGTTATCAAGGTTTTACTGTATAGCATTCCCACAAGACAAAATCCCCGCTGTAAACGTAATGGTACCCCGCGCACGCTATTTCATATACTGCGATGCAGGGAACCTATTTTTATAACTTCATGTATATACTAAATCTGATTTGTGCGGAAGTGACTGAAGTGTTTTTCCTCAAAATTCTCTTAATTCAACCGTATTAGATGTAGGAGTTTATTCAGAAAAGTGTTTTGCATCGGAAAAACCGGTTAGTTATACCTTACTTGCACACATGCCTTAAATATGTGATTGCAGTTTCTGTTGTTTCAAATCTTGTATTTATATACGTTCCGTACAACATGGGACAAGAATAGATTGGGTTGCGAGTCCATACCACAAGCATCTGAGATGAGGGTTTGACACACAAAATTAAAGCATAGGAAGTCTTTGAATTAAATTTGAACATTGCAAAATTTGATTGAGACATGACCCCTGCTAACGTCATGGTTGTTACGCCTTTCTTGTTTTAGGTTTAAAGTGAGGCATACATTCCAGCTGTGTTACTTTGGCATGTTATGATCATCTAAATTAAGTCAAGTTCATACATTATCATTCAAAAATCAGTCAGAGCAGTAATCTTAAGTTATCAGGATATAACATTTATCATGTATTTCAGACAAGATAAAAATGTTTGGGTCAGATTAGGGTCACAAAACCAGTACAGTAAATTCTGCTGTTTTTAATATAAAAATGGACTTAAGGAATTATAAGCACCGAATATAGGAGAAGGTAAAAAAACAAAACAATTAAACTAAAAAAGATTGTATTAGTTTATATTTTTGAACATTTTCTATTGGTTTGTAATTTCCGATATATTGATGTTTTACCCAACAATTTTCAGGACAGTAAACCATAAATGCAAACTATACTTAAGGACAAAAGTTCTGTCCGGTATAATTAAAGAAATACAAAAACTGAAAATGGATATTTTGTTCATAATTAGAAAAGCATAAGAATATCATCATTTTCGAGTCAATTAACACATTTTCAATGTTCGTGACGTCGAATAGAATGTTCGTGGGCATTCAACGCACGTACAACATGTGTTGTATGCTCACTGTCCTCCAGCTGACATAAAACGCGCAAATTTTTCTATCTTAAAAGCTTCGTAATAACAACACATGTTGAGTATTTGTCTAAATTTTTACGTTTTTCAATGGGACTATCCTTTGGTAACAATTTTTGTGATTATAAGCTTCATGTACATAAAATTTAGATAAATGTGAAATTCATGGTTTATGCTGTCATGGTTGATTGAATGCTTTTGTATAGAATTCTTTACACCTTGTAATGTAGCAAGTAGTCTCAAAACATAAATTTGCAAATAAAAAATTAAAAGCAATGTACAATTAAAATTTAATTAAACAATTTTGAACCGGACAGAACTTTTGTCCTTAAGTATATATATGATGGTGGGACACATGAACTCTTAGGTCAAGGTCACTGTAAGTGCTATAGTTAGGCAATTGTAAGGTTAATATTTTATGGCAACCTTCATTTTTAGCTCTACTTGACGAAGTCCAGCAGAGCTTATGCCATGGCGGTTTGTCCGTAGTCAATGTTTCTGTCTGAGCCCAAAAAGTGGGGGTTAAGTGGCTATGGCAACAATTGGTAGCAGTTAATTCTCTTTAATGTCATTGTTCCATATGTCTTATGTGGCTTTTTTGCACTTATGTGGCTAAAATGTACAATTGTAGAGACAACAAAAGAATAGCCCCACAACTGCCACTTTTAGGATGCTGTCCATCCACAATTACAATGTAGTTTGTTTACACTGTAGCACCTACATTTTTAAAACAATCATAATGAAACTTGAACACAATGTATATGGCCACAGGACCTCATTATTAGTTTGATTATAGGCTTGATCCAATCAGTACTTAATGAATTATGGCCCCTGATTTAACAAAAAATGCAATATTTAACTATGATTACACTCTAGCATCTTCATTTCTTTACTAATTCTAAGCATATTTACAGAGAATGGGTATGACGATAAGATCTCGGATGATTTCAACTATGTGCTTCATCTGATTAGTTCTTCCAGAGTAACTGTTATGGCCCCTGATTTAACAAAAATCTCAATATTTAATTATGTTTACACTCTAGAACTTTCATTACTTAACTGATCCTAATCATAATGTGTATGACCAGAAGATCTTGGATGAGTTCAATTATGGCCTGTATCAGATTAGTTCTTCTAGATAAACGGCCCTTGATTTATCGAAAATTGCAATATTTTACTGTGTTTACACTCTAGTATCTTAATTTTTTCACTATTAAATCGTAATCAGTGTTGATGAAATGTCCTTAGCAAGTTACGTAGTAACCAGTGACTTCCCATAGCAACCAGTGACTTCCCCTTGGAAATACTGACTTCCTTAGCAACCAGTGACCTCTTTAACAAACAGTGACTTTCTTAGACATTCCATAACAAAAAGTGGCATCCTTAGCAACCATTCACTTCTTAAGCAGCAATTTAGTTCCCTAGCAACCAGTCACTCTCCCTAGCTACCAGTGACTTCCTTAGGAACCATTGATCTACTTAGCAGCAAGTGACTTCCCCTAGCACAAGTGACTTCCGCAAGCAACCAGTGACTTCCCATGGCAACCATTGACGACCTTAACGACTAGAAACATTGTGTTTTGAAATGACAACTTTCCAGTACTTTAAACCAGTGATTCCCTTTACAACCAGTGAATTTCCCTACCAAGCAGTGACTTCCTTATTTAAGGGTACTGTTACTCAGATGAGGGATATAGGGCCATCATGGCCCATTTGTTTCACCGATTTCTGTTTGTGGCAAGCACTTTTAATACACGAGTGTGCTGTCTTACGACAGCTCTTGTTAGTTTAAAAGTTTCATCAAGTGGAATGTACATTGCATTTGGCAAGCTGGTATTATTTTTTAATGATTGTGTCATTTTTCAGATTTTGCAGAGGAGATGGCAGCTAAAAAAGACGTGAAATTTGTTTTGGGTGATGACGATGTTATCCTGGAAGAGGGTGAACATAAGAGGGAGGATGAGAATCCCACAGAGGACAGCCCTGTGGGTGGTAGAGCGACAACACCGGGGGCCAGTAAGTCAGTGCCTATCTCTATCAATGTTACACCTGCCAGAACTATTCAAAATCAACAGGGTGTGGAACTGTCTATGAGTCCCAGAACAATGCTTAGGTAAATTTCTAAAAATTTTACTAATTTTTGTTATATACATATCTTAGTCTCTGACTGCTGGTTTTGTGTATTTTACCAGGTTTTACTTCATACACACTTTCTACCCCTTACACTGCCATACTATTGTGTCAACTGTTTGTAAAGTGTAAAGGTAACAGTTTAGGATCCTTGTTGTTGTCTGTCTGACCATAAGTCCGTCTGACAAATTTGAGCATTGCTTGTAATATTGTATCCTTAGAAAATCTTGACTTCTATCTTGTACATCGGAACACAGATAGATAACTATAAGAAGTCTAGAACATCAGAAACATAACTGTTGCATTAGAAACAATACTGTTGCATTCATATTCTTAGCTATTCTACATTTCCATTAGATGAAATTTCAATATTCAAGAACCATAACTCTATGTTAAGAGTTTTTCTTGTCTGGATCATGACTTGCAGCACAGGTCATTGAGTGTTTCGTGGAGTAGACTAATTAAATTAAGTCAAATATATTTGATGTCAGAAATGGAAAGGTGGTTCTTCCAATAAAGAGCATCATCACTGTAAAAGATTATTTCTTCAAGCAGATAGTTGCACAGGGATAGGTTAACATTGAAAATGTGTTCACATAATGTATAGTAGTTCCTTTGTAAACCATTTTATTAAAACTTGTCCATGTTTTAGCAGAGATTGAATATAATGCTTGCAAAGTAAGAATTAATATGTGTATGTATTAGAAAATTGGTTTAGGGAAAACTGTAATCCAGGAACATAGTATGTGAAATCATTGTGAAATAACAAGTGTTTAGTATATGATACAGTATTTGGCTTTCATGAAGTGCATGCTTTAGATTTCAAATGAAAACTAGAAGGCTTTAATGTATATACATATGTATAGCTAAACTTCTACTTTTATCAAACCCAAAAGGAATATGTCAGGACATAGGTGAGTTGTTGCCCTTTGATAAAATAACAGTGGCTTTTCTGTGAGTAAGCAGGTTGTTTTCCAGTGACGCTTTTGTAGTAACTACATTTCAGGGTTTCCACTGGCCCTTAATTTTTTTTGGCCACAATTATTATATACAGCGTTATGCAATATATACAGCGGTATGCAAGGGGGAGTTTCCCGGAGGGGTGTCCCCCCCTCCTCTTGGCTTTTTTTTAATTCACAGATAAACAAGACACCATTTGAAGTGTGCTGAATACCTGTATAAGCTGAATTACAACTTGTGTTAAGGCCAGATATACACTAATTTTTGTGGCCTTGAAAGCTAATAATGCCCTGTCATATGTATTGAACAAGTTTTTTTTTTAAAAAAAAATCAGTCTTCGCCCCGGAAGCGCCTGAAAGCAAGCATTTTAAACACATTTCAAAGCTTTTCCTGACATGTAGCTTGACAAATAAAGAAGCAAAGTCTGTTGTACATGATGATGATCATTCGTAACAGTCATATCAGCATTTAATATTACTAGCTCTACAAACTTTATTTTAAAATGTTTTTTTTTTTAAATATAAACACAGTTAATTTATATTAATCATTTTATTTAAATATGTAGTAAAATACAGTCTTTAGCTGAAAAAACATCGTATTTATATCTGTACTTTGAGTCTTTATAACACTGTTTTCTTTGAAGAAAAAAAAAAAAAAGCGGGATCGCGAAAATAGGTGAAAAAAGCGATTTTCGTATCACAGTTTCACATGTAACTTACCAAATAATCGCAAGAAATCATGCTGAAATGATTTTATTGATAGAAAGTTACGTTTTCCAAACAAGCTAACGGTACATTTATCAAATCTTCAAGTTTTTGGCAACTTTTCAAGGGAAAATTTTCCGTCAAACAGGACATTTTTTGATTACAAAAAGTGTCCCTGCCCTGTAACCTCTTTATGAATCTAACGATTTGTGATGCTCTAAGATTCTCAATATTAAACAATAAAATGCTTAAACTTGCTTGACAAAAGTTAATTAGTTTGTTTATTACGAAGAACAACCCCTTCCCTCCCCCCAAGTCGGCACTTATTTGGGCTTATTTAATTATAAGTATTGAGCTATTGTTCTTGGTTTGGACTACGAGAAAATGGCCGAGAATTTTGCAAAGAAATTTATTTAACTTAAAACATTAACACCAAAAATTACAACATTATACCAAGACATTTTGGTTTGCGGGCGTCCCCCCTTTGATTTAATTCATAATTAACTATTGATGTTGGGACGCCTGGGGTTAATCATTGTTCAGGACGATCCGACTTGAGAGCTGCCGACAATTACATAAATGTCGGCAGAATTTTGCGTTAATCTTTGCTCCGCCCCCCGAGGCGCCGCCCCGCCGATGATTGGCGATGATGCAAGCATCAATTATTTTGACAGCTCGGGAGATAAAGTAGGTATCAACTTTTAATCCGTGTCAATTCCGTAACATACCGTGGTCACCAATTAGGTTGTATATTGCTATTTCCGGGCCCCCAATTATCCAAGTTTAGCGCATGGATAATATGCCTTGATGATATAGGTTTATTATGTTTATGAAAAAAAACCCCCCCACAAAATTTTTTTTTTTTAGTAGAAAAAAACCCCCCCCGGGCTTTTTTCGCCACGTTCATTTTTTTTTCGCCATTTCCGAAAATGGCGAATGGCAGCGGAAACCCTGCATTTAGTTCTATATCTATTGTGTATAGTGAACTTTTGGCATCTTTTTATTCCTAATGCACTGCTGAAGTGAATATTTATTGTATTTCTAAATGAATTTGATATGCACTTAAAATACTGGTTGAAGCCTGCACTGTTGGAGATGGTAGCGTTTGTATTATTGTTAAAGGTGTGATATACAATAAAAAGGCATTTTAATAAAGACACCTATGGAAAAGAAAGATGTTTAAAAGTTACCGGTACATTAGTTTGTTGCATTTACATTAGTATGAAACTGTGAATGTGCTTTATTGAGCAAGCTATTTGCTCTATTGTACTACATAGCTGCAGTCCTATAAGTAACCTGTCACATAAGTTCTTAAGAGTTGATATGTTTGCAATGCATGTTTACATTTATTTGCATGATCATGTATTGATTTTAATAAATTATATATTATTAAACAGTTGTCTCCCTTTGATTACCTGTCCTTTTGCTGACTGTTGTGCTATGTATCCATTATCTTTAAGCTGATTCTATCTACATGTGAAAACTCAATAATACACAATTCTCTACTTTTAACAACATAAGTGATGTTCTCCTGTATCTTATACTTTTAAAATGAATATTTGCAGTAGTCCGTACAGCTTAAATTAACAAACTTGTATAAAAGTCCATTTTCACATATGCTAACTAACTTTTCAATGCATGACTTGTCATTCATTTAAATATGTACAAAATATTTTCAAAAATAGGATCTTGCAGCTATATGATCTCCTAGGTGTTTTACAATATGGATTCATAAAGTATACTGTGATTCACATCGCTAGCTGTTACTAATTATGGATCAGAGCAGAAAAATCATGGATAGAAAATTGTATGTTGTTTTTCCTTAACTGTGTTTTTTACTGTAGGACATGGTTGCTTTAAAACATTTGTTGAATATTTTACAGCAATAAAATACATATATTTTATGTGCTATTTCAGAAGTTATATTGACTTGTCAAGGTCATAAGATATTAAATTAAAAATAAAAATTGCACAAGCGACATGTACAATGTACATGTATCTCTATTATATAGGTATAGGTGCCATTCTATAACTTTGTCATGCATAGAAATATTTGGTCATGAATGATAACCATGGCAAAATTTGTTACATACAAGAACCATACCTCAATCACCCAAGGTCAAATGATAACTGTGTTATTAAACTTAAAGTACATCCTGTATAAAAACTCATGTCTTGTCCACAACTGTCATGAATGGTCCCAGGTTCAAAGGTCAAGGTCTCAGGTCATGATTAAACTATACCATGTCGATAAGGAAATATAAAAGCTGTATAATCATAATAAAATCTTTATTTCAAGAAGGTTACACAAATCGTACATGTATCACAATCTCGTTGTGGCCTTCCAAAAATACACACAAACAACAGATACAAACATTCTCAAAAATGCACATATACAGATGCACACATGCTCACGCACATACATTCACATACATTCTGGTTTGACACTTGCTGCTGTGACAATGGGTACTCAAGCATATAAAAATGTAAACAGATAAAAAAAGGCATGTATAAATAAGACATTATACATTATAGTGAAATAAAATTTTGATGTTTGTTTCAGTAAAAAAGATTTTACATCACACATTTTTCAGCTTTTATTTTCATTCTGACATTTGAATTAGAATTGCTATGGCCGATATATATATACACACACACATAGGCATGTGCATGATCTTGATTTGCTGTGATTCTTTGAGAAAGTTAGCATTTACTTCATTTGGCAAGATATTGCTTTTAGTTTATAAAATATGTGTAACCCGCATTCATTGGTATAGTATCTTGTACCTTTTAATGCCCCCATCCGTCCTTCCATTTTTTAGCTCTACTGGAGGAAGTCCAGCGGACTTGATGGTGGTTTGTCCATTGTCCGTCTGTCCGTAAACTTTTCCTTGATAACGCTCTACAGGTTGCGATATTCATTTAGTTTAAACATATTTTATTCCCAAATATATACAATTGTACATACAGATTAACAGATACATAATTGTACAAAGAGAAAGAGAATGAGAATGAAAGACAATACTGTCTTATTAGATTCTTCTCCTTAAAAAATATTCATTTGACTTTCATGAAACTTGCTGATAAGGATCCCTGCAACTTTCTGTAGATGTTCCCCATCGTTTTTGGGGTCAGTGAGTCAAAGGTCAAGGTCACAGTGACCTCTGATAGCAATTCCTTCATAACACTCTACAAGTCACAATTTTCATTCAACTTTCATCAAACTTGCCCAGAAGCTGTCCAGCAATATGTAGATGATCTCTAATGTTTCCAGGTCAGTGTGTCAAAGGTCAAGATCACAGTGACCTTTTCCTTGATAACACTCTATGGGTCACAGTTTTCTTTCAACTTTTGTCAAACTTGCTCAGAAGATTCCCTGTATCATATAGATGTTCGGTATTGATTATAGGGTGAGTTGGTTAAAGATCAAGGTCACAGTGACCTCCTTTAGATTTTCCTTGATAACGCTCTACAGGTCACAGTTTTCATTCAACTTTCATCAAACTTGCTCAGAAGGTTCCCTGTAACATGTAGATGATCAACACCTTGAAGTTCAAGACAGAATCTGTGAGACACCTCTTTTGGGGGCATTGGTTACTCATGAATTTAAAAATTTAGAATTGAACCAAAACCATTTTAATAATTGTTAAAGGATGGGGTGGGGGAGCAAAAGCACTTGCCACTAGCAGAGTTATTAATAAAAAACACCATTTCAGTATGCACTGCCTTTTCAGGATTTGAAAGAAATTCAGTCTAAAGTTAAAAGTACTGTTTTTTTCAATGAAAGGAAGTACATAACAGAAAATTCATTTTTATCTATTCAGAAAATTGGAGATGAAAGAATTTATTGGATGTCTAGACTGTAGTGTACCAGGATTTCTTTTAAACAGTTTATTCTGAATAGAAATTAATAAATAAAGATAACATAGTTTCACCCGACATTCAATTCTGAGAAATGAAATGAGATGCATGATATTTTATGAACATTGTACACACATTTGCACTGATTTAGTAGAATACATGGTTGTGGAAAAGGCTTAATATAAAGACTTTGTCAAGTGAGCAAGTGGATTTGTTTAAAAGTCTTCAACATTATTATTGAATAGGAGGTATGTTTGACTAACATACATGGTTTGTAGAATTCAGTTCGTAGGCTGTAAATGACAGGCACATAGTGACATGCTCTGATATTTATAAGAATACAGTATTCTCCAAATACTGAGTCATGACCTTAAACTTTTAGCATTTACACTTTTGTAAACATATACAAATAAGTCTGGGTTTAATTAATATTATATAGATAATAAACCAAACCAATTCAATGTTGTAATTGTTTTACAGAATAGATCTACATGTACCTTATTTTAAAGTTTATATGTGTTACTGTTTCTAAAAGGCAGCAATACTAATACCTGTACTCTACAGGAATTTACACAGGTCAAGGTTGTTCTAATCTTTTAAGTTCATGTTAGGACATGAATATTACAATGAGTATGTTCATTCATATATTATTACAATTTAAAAAAAATAAATAAATCGCTTTCGTTTTCACACATAGGCATTCAATGTCTGGAAGTTTTGACATCAGAGGTAGGCGGACATCCATACCAAAAGAGTTCTGCGTGGCAACACCAGAGGAGTTAGTACAAACATATGGCGGTAGTAAGAGCACAGTCATAAAAAAGGTGTGTTTTCAGAGTTTTATCAGACATGTGGTTCACTGTAGTTACTGTAATATTGGTCTTTTTTTGGCCATTACTGTAATTAATAGGTGTATCTGAAATTGAAATCATGGCTTTTGTTCAGCTTAAAAATTTTGGGTAAAATTTTGCATGCAAGCTTCTGCCAGCCTCATGTCTCAGTAATGTCTGATTAGATTGATTAATTTTGAAACTTCAGTGAAGTCTTCAGGGCTGTCAATCATTCAATATACATACACGTAGCTCTTGATTGAAATTAATGCAGATTATGAATTTTTTAACTTTTACAATTATATATTTTTCAAGTGTTTCATACATACTTGTGTTATGCTATATCTCAGTAATCATCTATTGGATTCATTGAAACTACAAAAAAGTCTTTTTGAAAGAAATGTTTTAAATGTACTGACTTCTAACAGCTTTTGATTTCAAAACCATTACAGATATTGCTTTGAAACTTACAATTCTTATTTACCATTGTTACTCTGTGAAGGTTTTTGTCAAATTCACCCATTAAGATACTGCTATGAAACTTGAGATGACTCCCATCTGTAGGCAAGAGAAGGTAGCTCTGTCAAATTTTATTTAATTCTGCCCTTTTTTTTGGGACTAAGAATCTCTGTTAAGTTTTTCATGTCAGTCCATTTTATTTTACTAAACCATTTCAGGTATTACTTTTAAAGGGCACACTTGTTTATCATTATAACATCCATGTGTAAGCAAGAGAAGATAACTCTGTCAAAAATATTTTTGACACGCCGTCTGTATCTGGCAACCACTAAAAGTAATAATTTGAAACCAACACTTAAGAATTAAAACTTCACTTATATCATGATGGCCTTCTTTACACTTTAAAAATACACAGACTCTTGTTTTGCTTTTTACTGACAAAAGCTTTGTTTGGCAGGCAATGTGAAGCATGTTGTCTGTCCGACTGTTAAAACACCCTGATGTATTTTGAAATACAAAAATATTGAAGCTTGTTAGTAAGTGACTCAAGTATTCTGCACCTTGATACTACTTGTAAAAGTTTATTAAGAAGGGAAAGGGGCTGGGTTATAATAGTTTAACTGACTTCTAGTCGTAAACTTAAACAAGATTTTACATTTTGTGTGCTGACATACTCATGGTAGACATGTAAGAACAAATAAAAAGAGAATAGAATATAATGCTGCAAGAGAAGTAAATGAATGTTTTGCCTTTCTTGTTTAGGTTTTAATAGCCAACAATGGTATAGCAGCAGTGAAATGTATCAGATCTGTGCGAAGATGGTCCTACGAGATGTTTCGCTCAGAAAGGGCCATTAGATTTGTTGTCATGGTAACACCAGAAGATCTCAAAGCAAATGCAGGTATGATATAGTTTTGGTAATTGAGGTGGGGGATACAATTGTCATGTTTTTCTTGGTATTGACCAAAATGTTCAGACAAAACTTAGTGCTGGAAGGCAATCTATTGGTGAATTTTTAGGGTTGAAAGGCGCAATTTTTATGTAAATGAATACAGTGACAGTATATCATGAGATCGTAAGCTTATCACCTTGACATTACACAGTGTTCGCAGAGGTCTGGAAAAGTTAGTGAAAATGGCCTTTTTCTGGAAAACTCCTGGAAAAATATACTAGAAAGTCTTATTTTCCTGTTTAAAAGCTGATAATTCAAGTAAAAAATACAATAATCCATTCTAAACTATGTTAGGTAAATGACTACAAATGGACCCAGTACACATTATTTTCTTGGCATGAATTTGTTTATGATGCAGCATGTTGCCCATTAAACACTGTAAGTTATTTCTGTGTATACTTAAAAGTATCATAGAAAAAACATGGAAAAATCATGGAAGTTTGTTGGCTAAAGTCTGTATGAACCCAATACTGTTCATAAATAATTATATGAAAATACGAAGGAAAACTTCTTCAGAACAAGGGTTAAGGTTAATTTATCTCTAGAAGTTTGGGTCTAATTCAGCAAAATATTGCTAAGATAAAGGTAAGATTGTTCAGTGCATGGTGATTCATACATTGCTCCTATGGTACAAAGCTAGATTTCCCGTAATGTCTATATAGTAAGATTTAAAGATATTCACCTCCAAAATCATTCCTTTTTAGCTTAACTAGCATTGCCAGGGTGAGCTTTTCTAACAGATGATTATCCGTTGTCCCTGAACATTTTGATTCTAACAACATCTCCTTTGTAACCACTGGGCCAGTGTTGATGAAACTATGCAGGGACATTCTATCCAAATTGTTCAAAGAATTCCATTCCATGCAGAACTGGTTGTGGCAAAAAATAGGAAAAACTTTTAAAATCTTCTCTGAAACCACAAGGCCTAAAGCTAAGATATTTGGACCTCTACCAAGATTGTTCAAATAATGAGCCCTGGGTCAAAATTGACCCTGCCTTGGGGGGGTCACTTGGTTTTGCAAAGGCTATATAGGAAAAACTTTAAAAATCTTCTCTGAAACCACAGGGCCTAGAGCTAAGATATTTGGCATGTAGCAGTGAACCTCTACCAAGTTTTTTTCAAATCATGACTCTTGGGTCAAAACTGACTCAGCCCAAGGGGGGGGGGGTCTCTTGATTTTACATAAGAAAAACTTTAAACATCTTTTTCTCTGAAACCACAGGGCCTAGAACTTAGATATTGTGCGCATGTAGCATTGCCTTGTGGACATTTCAAAGATTGTTCAAATCATGACCTTGGTTGAATATCAACCCTTTCCAGGGGGGGGGTCACTTGATTTCATGTAAGATTATTATTCTTACAGTGGACCTATCAATTATGTTAAAGTCATAACCCCTTGTATTATTGGCAATTCATATACAGGTGAGCGATGTATTGGCCCTCTTGTTTACATTTTCAAATGATTGCACTGTTGCTTTATTGAATGTTATGGCCCTTTGATAATGGGTGTATGCCCTTGTCCTCCAAGACTAGATTTCTATGAAACTTTACATGACCAGTTGGTGTCATGTAGTGTTGTACATACTTTGCACAGTTTTGTATCACATGAGTTTTGGAAGAAAATATGGGATATATGGGATGTATGTTTTGTGACAAAAAACACCGATTCCACACCATAATGATAAATTTTTGTCACAGGTATTATTTACCAGGCATAAATGCAGTGCATGAAGCTTGTAAGAATACAGTATTCTTCAGAAACATGATGTTTGATAATGTTTCAGAGTATATCAGGATGGCAGATCAGTATGTTCCAGTGCCAGGTGGCACTAACAACAACAACTATGCCAATGTTGAACTTATTCTTGATATTGCTAAAAGGACCCAAGTTCAGGTAAATATGTAATGATTTGGTACAGACTTGGTTAGACTGGATTAGACTAAGTATAGAGTGTAATTGTACTGATGCCATTCTTCAGTCGGAATCTATAATAACTTCACAGATCAACTGTTATAAAAAACTATTTGAAAAAAAATCTTCAATTTAATTTATCGTAATGTTTTGATTTCAATTATTCTTGTAGGCTCATATTTGCATTTATGGCCTTGTAGGAAACCTGGATTTAATGTTGTTTGAGCATAGCACACACTGCTATAGATTGTTCAAGTAATACTACAAACAGCAAATTGTCCAGTCCATACTTGAAACTGGATAAGTCTGTTTTTTGAAACTTAGAGGAGTTGATATTATTTCAGGCTGTATGGGCAGGATGGGGTCATGCATCAGAGAATCCAAAACTTCCTGAGCTGCTACACAAGAATGGTATAGTGTTCATAGGTAAGACAGTTTACCACAGTATTGGTAATAACATCTACTACCCTGCCATGTTGCTGAAAGTGAAATGGAAATAGCATAAAGAAAAAGTAATCTAAATTGCCGGCTCTCTCGGGGTACATCATAGGAGAAAATATCTTAATCTATCAATATAACAGTTACCCCTCATGAAGTAAAATACCTCCCATGATGACAGTTTTCAACTCAATATAAACATCTGTACAGGGCTAGGATTTCTGATCCATTATACAAAAGAGCTCTCAGGTTTGTCAGAGTAGTTCTAAGTCTTAAACGATACCTACAAAATTCACTTTTCGTGATTATTTAACTTTTGGAAGGATATTATCTGACCAACTACTGTTATGTGTGTTAATGTGACATTGATGCATGTAGAAAGCAGACACATCTGTGAGGATTACTTAAGGTAGATCACTAATGAAACTGAAGTTACTGGAATAAAGTATCAGGAAATGAAATGTGTGAAAAACATTTTTGCAGCCTTTATTTCTCGTATGGAACTTTTACTAGTACAACATTTTCAGTATTTGTAGTAATCTCAGCAATCAAGGCACTAAAATATGTAAGAGAGTATAATATAGATGAATGGTGCACTTCATTACATTGCTTTAAAACATCACTGTCTCGTTTATTTCAGGACCACCTGAAGGGGCCATGTGGGCTCTAGGGGACAAGATTGCCTCCTCTATACTTGCCCAGACTGCTGGAGTGCCTACCTTGCCATGGAGTGGGTCTGGCCTCAAGATACAGTGGTCTGAGGGTGAACAGAGCAGGGGTAAACATGTCACTGTCACCCCAGATATATACAAAAAAGGTAACATAGTGCAAATCAAATGTATCCATAAACAACAACAGTAGGCATGTTACATCCATGTCATTCAACATTTTCTTTGCCAAAATACATAAAGTAATCCCTGAACACCACCACAGTACTCACCAACAGCCAGTCTTACATACAGGTTAATGGATCCTCCAGCTATGACAAAAGGCAGCAGACAAGGTACACACTGCAGCATAGATATTAATTACATAAAGGCAATACATTTGCACTGTGCAATGATAAAGGACAACACATACACACTTATGTAGCCACATTACAAAGCATGGAACAAACACACAAAGGTTGAGTTGAAGGTTACTGCTTTAGAGTGATCATCAACTGGGAAATATTGGTAACTAGGAGTTTAAGCACTTAATGAGATGTCAACTTCACTCTTCCCTTGACTTGATCTAAGAGAAAATGCTGTAGATAGAATACATCCTGAAAATTGAAGATTAGATTTTTTTAGATGATTAATTAGGACAACATTCCATACCAAACATGCAATATGTATACCTAGAATGAATGAATTTTAGTTTCAGCAAATAATTATGTGAAGTGATTTTCAAGTATATTTAACAAAGTTGTATGTTATACCAGTTCCCTACATTTGTTTGTATGTAGGTTGTGTAACTGATGCAGATGCTGGCATTAAGGTAGCCAATGAAATTGGTTACCCAGTGATGATCAAAGCATCAGAGGGTGGTGGAGGAAAGGGTATAAGGAAAGCAACAAATTCTACTGAGTTCCCCAACTTATTCAGACAGGTATGCCATTTATAGGACAATCAATGTCAGTAATGCCATGGGATAGGGGGCTTTTATATGCTGAGACACGTATGGTTGTTGATTACCTTGTACATCTCACACATCTCACACTTTATCACCTCTTTGCTGTTCAGTGTCTAATAGTTCAGTTTAAAGCAAGTCAAACCTTACTCCTAGCTGATTGCAAGCTAAAATTATTAATGTCTTGATGTTTTGTTGCCAAATAAGTGGCTTCTGGCAATTTTGCTGCCATCTAACACTACTACCCAAGCATCGGAAGTATTCATAACTTAGATTGTTAGACTTGCGCTATAAAGAAGTTTAAAGAAATCTTTCAGTTTAAGCAGATTTTTACCTTTGTCCTCCTAGGTCCAAACTGAGGTACCAGGTTCACCAATATTTGTAATGAAGATGGCACAGGCAGCTCGTCACCTTGAGGTACAGTTAATAGCTGACAGTTACGGTAATGCTATCTCTCTGTTTGGACGGGACTGTTCCATACAGAGACGGCATCAAAAGATCATTGAAGAAGCTCCAACATCTATAGCTTCAAGTGAAATATTTAGACAAATGGAAGAGGTAGGATATTTATTGTATAGATAATGATGTAGCTTATATAGGATTTGCTGTTTCTTGTATAAATATTATCTGAATACATTTTTTGATGAAGATTTCCCTTTCAAAAGATCTATGTTAATGCTAAATTCACTCGTTTTTCTTTCTAAATATTGCTAAATATGTTACAATAAAATACTAAATTGGATGAAAGTGATGATTAACTTGACCGCAGATTTAGTCATATAACCTTTCATTTTGTTTTAACTATCTTCATGACTCCTTTTAATAAGACATGTACACTTTTGATACATTGGTCAGTTTCTGAGGTTGAACTGTATTTTGTACAACTGGAAAGATTTAGTAAAAAATGTCTACACAAACAAAAAAATTCTGGGAAAGTTGCATGGTGTAAAGGTTAATACATTACTGTATAAGTACTATTTTTGGCGGGGGCCAATATGCAGTCAAAGGGAAGCAACTCAATGAGTTTCAAGTATGAATCAGTGGTATTTTGGGATAGGAAATGACGAAATTGCATTTGCTTTATTCTTTATTAACAATACCCGAAGCAATCTTTTAAATACTATGCAAAGAACCTGAGGAAGTTTGGTATTCATAAACCGGCCTTCTCAAATGACTCTATTATTCATGTTTATTATAAATGGCCAAACAACTTGCTTGTAACAAAAAATAGCTGTTTCATCATAAAGAGGTGTGATAAATTTGACCCTGTATGCAGTTAAAAGGTATACAATGTATTGTTTTCTTGTTTGGCTTAAGGCGACCTGAGCGGCCTGATGTGTTTTACACTAGATAACAATAATGGTAAAGGTTTGTATAACGCACCATTTTCTTCCATTGTCCAAATGATAATTGGACTAGATCTGTTAAATCGATTGAATACACAGACAATCATATGATTCGAAAAGTCAATTAACAGTGACATATCAAAATGAAAAACGGAGGGTAATCGCCGACGATCAAAATATCTACTGAAAGAGTGACATTCATGCCAATTCAAGGTTTTATTTTAGCGGGCTGTGGTCGAGGTCGAGGTTAAATTTTGGCAGTTGATGTGATTTCCGCCAATTTAAGACATCGCCAATTCAAAACACCTTTAAAAACGCCAATATTTGGCACCACAGATTTAAAGCGCTATACAGTATACAAAATACAAAATTGCCATGTAGGTAATAAGATAAATGAGCATGAATACTAACCTGGCATACTTCTATAAATCTTAAAGTCACAAACTGCTCTATCATTAGATGAAATACAGTGTTTGGGAATGTTATTGACCTACAGTATCTGTCTTGTATTACAGGCAGCAGTGAAGCTAGCAAAGATGGTAGGTTATGTGAGTGCAGGTACAGTGGAATATTTGTACAACGCTGAGGATAAAACGTTCTCCTTCTTGGAATTGAACCCTCGCTTACAGGTGGAACATCCATGTACAGAAATGATTGCTGATGTAAATCTCCCAGCTTTACAGTTACAGGTAACTATTGGTTTTATTGTATTTAGGTTATAGGCAAGGAAGTAGCAGTTGTTTAGTAAAGTAATAGGAGTCTAAAAAGTTGCTCCAATTGTGCATGTAGGTGATAATTTTTCACTCAAAATGTGTTTTGATACTCAGATAATTATTTTCTCCTGCCAGTTGCTATGACTGGAACCTAGCTACCTCAACATTTTGAGTTACATGCCTTGCTTTTCAGATTGCTAACATTGCAGATAATTGTTCAAATAATCAACACATTATAAAATATTCTGTTCGTAGCCTGTGTTTTTTAGACTCTGGAGATGCTTAAATATGCAACTTGTTAGTCCCCTACCGATTTCACTGAGGAAACTATAGGCTTACCCTCCGTCTGTCATTCTGTCCAGTGTCTGTCCGCCTGTCTGGAAAAACTGGATCATTCAATATCTCAAAAACAACAGATGCTAGTCAAATGAAACTTGGATTGTGTATGGTGGGCAATATAGAGATTATGCATGTTGTTTTATTTTTTTTTGTTAGACAAAAAGGGTTTTTGCTATGGCAAGGGAAATTGTCCTTGTGTAAACAAATACTTTCCTGAAGGATTTAAACTGGTAGGGGACAAATGTATTGCTTTCAATAATCCAGATACTTGTTATATAAAAGCTCTTGGAAGCCTTGTATTATTTACAAAAAATTTACTAATTTCTTTAAATACTTACTGAGGTATGCTTTTTGTATTTGTAGATAGCAATGGGGCTGCCATTATACTGTATGAAAGATATTCGTTGCCTGTATTGTGAAAGTACATGCGGAAGTTCCAGCATCAACTTTGAGAAACCTTCGATACAACCCCGGCCTAAAGGTCACGTAATTGCTGCAAGAATAACAAGTGAAAATCCAGATGAGGTAAACACTATATACAGGACTAGAGCTACTGAAAGTTACTTGCTGAATATGACATTACCCTACACAGCTGTAACTTCAGAATTCCAGCATTTCTAGCTCGACTATTCGAAGAATAAGGAGACTATTGCACTCGCCCCAGCGTCGGCGTTGGCGTCTGCGTTGGTTAAAGTTTTTTAAAAAGTCAAATATCTTGAATACTATCAAAGGTATTGACTTGAAACTCAAACTATATGTTTACCATCAACATCTACACCTAAGGAAACAATCCACATAACTCTGTTTTGATTTTTGACAGATTTATGCCCCTTTTTAACTTAGAATTTTTGGTTAAAGTTTTTTATAAATTCAAGTATCTTGAATACTATCAAAGTTATTGACTTGAAAATCAGAGTATGTGTCTACCATGAATATATACACCTGAGGAAACAATCCCCATAACTATTTTGATTTTTGACAGATTTATGCCCCTTTTTTACTTATAATTTTTGTTAAAGATTTTTATAAATTCAAATATCTTGAATACTATCAAAGGTATTGCCTTGAAACTCAAAATATATGTTTACCATCAATATTTACACTAGACGAAACAATTCCCATAACTCTGTTTTGATTTTTGACAGATTTATGCCCCTTTTTAACTTAGAATTTTTGGTGAAAGATTTTATAAAGTCAAATATTTTGAATTCTTTCAAAGGTATTGAATTGAAACTCAAATTATATGTCCACCATTAACATCTTCACTTGAGGAAACAATCCCCATAACTCTGTTTTGATTTTTGTTAGATTTAACTTAGAATTTTTAGTTAATGATTTTTATAGAGTAAAATATCTTGAATACTATCAAACATATTGACTTGAAACTTAAAAGGTATGTTTACTATCAACATCTTCACCTATATGTTTGATTTTTGACATATTTATGCCCCTTTTTAACTTAGAATTTTGTCACCAGACTATTATATGGAAATACTCAAAATGGCTTACTTTTGAAATGTCATAAAATAGTTATGCAGCATGCAGTGGTCATGCTTTTTCAATTTTATACACATCAATTCTGAAACGTTACAAAGTTATTCATGATCAAATATACAAGGTCATGTATTTCTTTGAAATTATCCCCCCCCCCCTCCTCCCCCCAGTTGGCTTACAGAATCCAGGGTAAGGCTTTGCACATAATGACGTACATTTACAAAGGTCTTTGAACAAGTTTCATATCTTTTACCTTAATTCTTATAGACAGTTACCCAATACACCTGTTCTTAGACAAAAAAAAAATATTTTACCGACAAGCTTTCGAATAGTCGAGCGTGCTGTCATGAGACAGCTCTTGTTAGACATGAAGTTAGTAATCATGAAGTAGCAAATAGATGAAGTACATGTACATTGTATCTTATTTCTTGTAAAAGAAAATTGCAGCCGCTTGAAGTTTGATTTGCGGTGATACTCAGCATTATCTACATGTTTTAAAACAAAAGAACATATATGATGAGACAGGATATGGTTTAAAGGACCAGTTGTACCTTTCAGGGATTCAAGCCAAGTTCTGGTACAGTACAGGAGCTAAACTTTCGAAGCAGCAAGAATGTATGGGGTTACTTCAGTGTGACAGCATCAGGAGGTCTACACGAGTTTGCAGACTCTCAGTTCGGTCATTGTTTCTCCTGGGGTGAAGATAGGGAAGATGCCAGAGAGTAAGTGAGCCCCACTATGTGAAAACCAACTTGCTTATGTTCATTGTCCTGGTAAAAAGTAGAGACAGAAATGTTATCATTGTGGCAGACAACCATGCTAATAAGTGCTTTATTAGTCCCCTCAGTAGCTGTGATGAGGAAGTAGACGGTATAGGTTCTGGTCCCACTGTGCAGACTAGTCTCCATCCATGCTGATTGCAATAGCAAGAGATCGGTTTTCGCATAGCAGAGCTCGAGAGTTAGTTCTTCTGAATTAATTAAGTAATCATCATGCTGGATGAAATCCCAGATACTGCTTGTATTGTTACCAAAACCTTTAAAATACTATCAGTATCCCCTGCCATAGGCAGAGAAGAATAGTTTTAGCAATGTCCTTTTATCTGTCTGTCCATAGCCATATCTAGTACATTATTTATCTGTCTGTCCATAGCCATATGTAGTACATTATTTATCTGTCTGTCCATAGCCATATCTAGTACATTGTTTGGATAGTTTGAATAAACATTGATAGAAATAGGAACTACTATAAGGTAATATGGCCCTGCTAGTTTCAGTCAGATTGCTTTTGGATTAGTAGTGACTTGTCCCTTCAAACCTTTTCTTTTACATTCTATATATTAACTCTATAACTGATGTACTCTGACAGCAACAGTTGTCAGAAGTAAAGCTTTATTTGGATCAAATAACCATGTTCTGACTTTCTTTGCCAGTTCATTGAATTTAGTTTTTCTTTATGTGAATCATAGCACTCCAGTATTTCATTATTGAAAAACAAAATATTTTTTTGATGTAATTAAAAGATTGTAACATTTTAGTAAAACATGGGGAATATGTGTTTTCAAAACAGAAAGGCCAGCTCATCAAATATACATGAAATTAGTATACTGTAGTTAGCCTTATTGTAACTGTTTGGTATGATACTAGATCAATTCAGTTTACAAACTAAAAGAAGAAATTATGTTGTCAGGAATATGGTGATTGCCTTGAAGGAGCTCTCAATTCGTGGTGATTTCCGTACAACTGTGGAATATCTCACCAAACTCCTAGAAACTGAAGAGTTTCAGTCAAACAAGATCACTACAAGCTGGCTGGATAAACTGATTGCAGAGAAAGTCCAGGCAGAAAAGCCAAACACAATGTTGGGGGTGATGTGTGGGGCGCTACATATAGCTGATCATATGATACAGTCGGCTTTCCATGATTTCCAGACGTCACTTAATAGGTAACTTGACTTTTGGCATCTCTTATTACTCCATATGTAACAAGAAAATAATTTTTCAGATATCAGTCAATTACTGACTTGTCAGACATAACTCAGACATAAATTTCATGTACCAGCATCGAGTTTCCATACTCATTTCACTAGTCAGCTAAAGGTCTTGAAATTTGTACATGTATACTATATACATGTAACTAGCCTAATTAATTTGGCGTTTCAGTGTGACCCCTTTCACAGATCTGATATTTTATAACTGTCACACCTCTACGCCTAATTTTAAAGTCCTCATAACTGGGCGAAATCCGGGAGAGGAATGACCCCGTTTGTAATGAATTTTTAAAGTATCCCCGATATATATCACATTTAAACTTTGTGTGCGACAAGAAAAACTTTATCTTGAAGGAAATAACTTACTTTTACTGATGAAATGTATTTAAAATAAAAGATTTGACGACGCAAACTGTTACCACCGTTTTCTTGTATATAACGCAAATAAACCGGTGCAGCGGTAATTTTCAGCACACCCGCCGCCCACCGCACACACTGTGTATAACCGTGCAGTCAACCGACCACCCCCCCCCCACCCCCCATATGATTGTGCAAAACTTACCGATGCTTCTCACTTGGAATGCAAAATTTATAACTTTGTTGCTGTTTGTTGTTGTTGGTAGTGTGATCTGGTCACGAAAGTGATAGTATTTCAAGTATATCATTGATATTCGAAAAAGGTGATTCCTCGGCTTTTATCGCTGATCTCCAGGGCTTCCTTTTTAACTTTTTAATACCTTATAACAATGTTATTAAATATATGATAATAAAATCATTTAATGAAGACTATTTATAGTGGATACCATATTTGGTGCAGAACAATTTTCATTCCCCGAAATAATACTTCTATGTTTTTTGTTTACTTTTTTTTCCGTTTGAAATTTAATCTTGCATATGAGTTTATGGTCAAGACTGAATTTTCACAGTGGCTGTTGGATTCATCCCCCTATTCAGGCAACCAGTCAAGATATCATACGTAACTATATCATACAAACTTATTTTAGTTTAATCATCTAATACATAAAATATAAAAAAACCCCGACTGTGAAATTATGCGATGACTCAGATTCAGAACCTAACAAAGCAGACAATCGATTTAAAAGCGAACCGTTAATCTGAACTGTACAATGTTTTAACGTGGATTCTAACACAAGCGGCTGCTTTTCCTATATAAGCATATAGGGAAAAGCCTGTATTTTATTTTACGGTAAAATACAGCACCTTTTCCAAGGGCAGCGTGCCTTAAATGACGTACGTGACGCTGTAAACAAGCTGTATCGAATCTCCCCGCCTTTTAAGGTTACAATGATGTACTACTACGCGTTAAATAAAGTTCGCTTATTTTCAAAAGAAAATAACGTGTTAGAATCGAAATAATAAATTGTTCCCTATATTTTATCGTTGAATAAAATACGTCAGTCATTTGGATGCGAATAATTAAATCATTGGCCCTGCCCTCGTGATTGAATTACAACGCACCAATTCCTGACTATATTTTATTCAACGTACTAAAATACGGAGACTTTATTATTTCTTAAGTAATGCGTCAGTGTGATGACGTCGGCCGCTTTTCATTCATTGTTTTGTCCCCATTTAACATATCAAATTATTTAAGACAACCATATTTAACAGTTGACTGGATAAGTGATTCAAAAAAGTCAACATTCCCGCTTGGCGATCTAAAATAAATATCGCAATTTTCAACTATTGATATTAAAATATCTGCACAAAAATATGCTGAATTTTATATAAAAATGTGTTTCAATAAAAGTTATTAGCTTTTTAAAGCTTTTATCAATTTAAATAGATCGTTATGATCTACAAGATTTGTGTGCACAAAACTCCGTAAGTATATTGTTCATTTTCATCTAAATCTGGCTCCCAATACATTAGAACAGGGTCCGTATATTACGGACCCTGATTAGAACCACTTTAAATATGCCGCCTTTTGGACTTCTTGTCAATCATTCAAAGCCACTCGCGCAATAAAATGCATTTTTATGTAACATTCATTTTTTAGACAACAGAAAAAGTGTAGATCTAACTATCTCATACATTAGAAAATTCAAATCACAAAGATTTAGTGAACTCACGTGAGGGCGTGAGGGTCAATTTAATTATTATAAAGGTATACTCAACATACGAGTTGTATATAAATATATTTCAATAATTTTAACTTATGTCACTTTTCGGGCGTGCCGCCCGATAGTCGATAATAAACCCTGCGGCCGCGGTTGTACCCAGTTGAATACGTGGTACGTAATACAATCCCATGATTCTTTAAAAATGGCCGCCGTGTACATGTACGGTGAATAATTCGGATTTAAGTGGTTGGTGTTCTTGTATAGACAGGTAATTGAGCAGGGTCTGCGTTAGTGTCATCTTTACCTTTTATTTTATCATGTGATAATGAAACTATATCAAATACTGGATTATAACGCGCGGCAAGTGCCCAACGAACAGTGTTTTGGGGTGTATGCCTACTATATGTGACTTCAAAGTGGGCGTGAAGGTGAACAACTATAAAATATCAGCCTATAAATTCGGTTTGCCTTCGAAGTCGAAATAGTTATACTAACATGTAACATGCCCAATTTTGCACCATATTTACAAGAAAAAAGTAAAGTCTTGAATGCTATGCAAAGGGAAGCCTTTAAAACATGTATAGCATCAGTAGGGTCATTGTGGTAGATGAATTGATCTTTCTGTATCTGTTAAAAAGCTGTAATGTTCAATCCAGTTTATACTTCTCTTTTACAGAGGCCAGATTTTGCCAGCAAATTCATTAAAGAATATTGTGGAAGTGGAGTTCATATACGAAGCTTTCAAGTACTCTCTTGAGGTGATTTTTATATGCATTCTATTTGTAACTCTGGCCAACACTCAACACATTGAGCCAAGCTGTGTTTAAAACCAGTTGTTTTACATTTAGAATTTTTGTAAAAAGAGAGAAGGGCTATCATTGTGCATCACAACTATTACTACAAGTGCTGTATTGTTACTCCTGTTTGTTGTGTGTACAGACTTGCAGGCTGATTTCAATCTATTTTGGTCATTAACGACTGAAGATTGTTTTTGTACAGCAGAACTGACATTGCACATTTATTCAGCCATGGAGAGGTTTCATCAAGCAGTACAGCAAAAGCTTGAAACATTTCTGTAATGTGAGATATCACATCCCAGTTTGTCTGCTGTGCACATCTGGTCCTTGTGAAGAAGTTGTCGTAAAAAAGTTCCTTATTGTCATGGGCATTGCTGCTAAGATACATGTACAGCTGTTACATTCAACTTGTAAACAAATTTAATGTACTAGCTTATATGAGTATATTCCAGCCCCAAAAGGCAACATTATGCTTACAATGAAAATATTATACATTTCATGACCAGGTGGTGAAAGTTGGTCCTATCAGATACTTTCTGTCGATGAATAATTCCACGCTGGAGTTGGAAGCCCATAGACTCAGTGATGGTGGTCTGTTGTTGTCTATAGATGGATCTAGTTATACCACATACATGAAGGATCAAGTTGGCAGCTACAGAATTACCATAGACAACCAAACATGTGTACTACAAAAAGAAAATGACCCTACAGTATTGAGGTGAGTGTTCTCAGATCTCTATACACAGTCAAACTTGTTATAGAGAATGGCTCTTCTTACTGAGGTTAGAACCTCTGTTAAGAACAACACATGTGTTACAGACTGTTTAGATCTTAAATAAGGTTTTTTTTAACCACAAAAAACAAGCAGACAATTTTTCGATCTAATGAAAGAGATTCACGATTTAGGAAATAGACTTTACTTTCGAGTGATATACCAGATCATTTATCTTAATTTCGGCCCGAGTAATTAATTATAAAACATCTGAATGAACAATTGTGGTATATGATCTAGTATATCAGTAAAAAGTAAAATCTATTTCCATTCTAGCACATTAATTTAAACTAGAATTTTCAAAGAGGTACAGCTGAGTTGAGACTATTTACTGCGCTAACATGCAGTTGCTTCTCCTGATATATGCACCTGTTGTCTGTTCTTTCTTACTCCCCATAAAAACAGTATTATTTTGTTGTTGTTGCTGCATATGTTGTAGATAATAGCGGAAGTGAAGTAAATTTTACTACTGTTTGTTTACCTCACGTGACTTCAGTCATAACAGTACCAAGCCAAGCGTATTCACACATGCTCACTCGTAAAAATGTTGTGTGAAAAATACGCTGGAAAGAATTTTTACAGCCCAAAATATTTCCAGACTACCAGCATGATATACTTTGTAAGGTATATCACGCTCGAATCCTTCTTTGCTTGTATAAGAGAAAATGTCACTAGTGCTAGATTGTTCCTTTATACACATTTACGTTTGTAAGAAATAATCATCCACATACCCCGTAGTCAAAATGTAAAGGTTGAAATCAAGTAACCTTGATACGAGTATAACCTGAACTGTGTACTCCCACTGTTCTCTCATTTCTCAAGTAACATTTGTAAAAAAGCAAACAAACACGGCTGCATGGTTGAATGGTCTAGGTAACTGACTATCACTAAATCTCTCACTGATAGATCATGGAGCCCATCTACTTACTTGACTCTTTATATGAGAAAGTGGGCAGTTTCTTACAGAGGATGGGAGTCTCGTATTAGTCCTTCCCAAGAATAATATGAAGGTAAACAGCCCACCCTGTAAATAACTGCTATACTGCTGAAATTGGGAAATTTCAGCAAGCGTGTCAAATTGCATTTCGTGTTTTTAAGTTACAATGATGTACTGCTACGCATTCAGTAATTTATAAGGTAGTTTTGAAAGAAAATGATGTGTTAGAATTGAAACAATAAATGTGTCCTATATTTTAACATTGAATAAAATACAATCAGCTGTTGGGATGCTAAAAATTAAATCATTTGTGTTACAAACTCATGATTTAATTACTATGCATCAGAACTCCTGCCCGTATTTTATTCAAAAATGAAATACAGGAAATCATTTATTATTCTTAAATAAAGGATGTTTTTCAAGAATTGTATTAGTTATTGATGAAACTTGTATGTACCAGGTCACCATCAGCAGGAAAATTAATCAACTATGTAGTAGATGATGGAGGACATGTGTTCAGCGGGGATGTGTATGCAGAGATTGAAGTCATGAAGATGGTGATGGAATTACGTGTTACTGAAAATGGCTGGTTAGTAATATCAGAGTATGACATCTCTCAGAAGATTGAGAGAAGAATGAATTGGCAGAAAGATTTTTATGTCCTTTCACCATTGTATAATAGTTAGTTATGGAACTTATGTTTTTGTAACTCATGCCCATCTGACTGTGGGTTTCAAGACTCTTACCATCTGTTTGTGTGTACTGTATTATGATGTTGGCACAGTTTACATCCATCTTTTGTGATTTAGATTTTAAAGCAAACAGGATTTTGAAAAGAATTCAACATTCACAGTAGCAAGATGATAATATTGGCCTAACTTTCATGGAACCAATGTCTTGCTCATAGCATTTTACAAATTAAAGTTGCTCAAGTTTTCAAAGGTTTTTGAGGTCAAAGGTTTAAATCCAGGCAGGTGTACATTGTCAAAGGGCTTGTTGGTGAGCTGGCAGCTAATAAAAGAATGGTTGCCATTTTCCAACATGCCTTGGTTGCAGGATTAAAGAAACAAATTCGGAGAAGACATTTCCATTAAATACATTAGAGGCCATGTAATAAATACACATACATGGACTCTACAGCTATTATTTTCAGTGTACATTACTTGAAGAGACCAGGTGCTGTGTTAGACTCAGGGACTATTGTTGCAAATCTTGTCCTAGATGATCCCACAAGGGTAGTTCAGGTACCTAATAAATAGATTATCTAACTCATAAAGCATCTTTGTAATACCTTAACCTTTTGTGTAAAACACACACATTGTTTTACCAAAATTTTCTAAAAATTCCTTCAGAGTTATACACAATATTAGAAAATAATTTCATTTTACTTCTTGTCTCAGAACTGTCAAAATTTTCTTGAAGCATAATATATGCATGTACACATGGCATTATAAAATTAGAAGGACTTCTGGTATCTTATTATACACAGTAAAACAGATGTTACATTCATGATAACTATACATGATAAATGTACAAACAAGAAGAAGAATAGATTTGTGTGCTTGTGCAGCAGGACAAAGGTAAAAATGAATGTGTGAAAAGCGAACATTGTAAAATGAAGAGAAAAATTAGTAATTGTGGAACACTACTTTACCTAAAGTGTTAATGTAACTCAAGTTTGTGTGTCAGGGGGTAAGCAAACAGTATGGATTCCGACCAGCCTGTATGGAGAAGCCGTCTGATCTGGATCTATACTAGTTGCCAAGGTGTAGTTACCATTGGTTTCTACACAGCTTGGCTCACGTACATCTGCACTAATCTTTCAGCTCAGTGAAAGAGAAAATAATAATTCATAGCATTCATGAAGCTCTGATTTTCACACAGGTATATCGGTACAATTTGTTAGATATCCGTATTGCAAGGAATTACTATTTATTTAAAGCAGTGGAATAACAGAGTTTTTAGTCATTCTTTACACAAATACAACTGCAGCCTAGTGCATGTTCATAGCTAGATACTAAACTCCATCAGTTAGGATTCCACTGTTAGTTTTATACTATATACCTTTTACTAAATATAATAAATGTATTTAACATGCAGGCCAAGCCATGCACAGATAAACTACCTAGTTCAGAGAATCCTCCTACACATGGTATGAAGTTACACCAGGTTTATCAGAGGAATATGGAAGAGTTGGAAAACGTTCTGGCTGGTTATGTGTTACCAGAACCATACTTCATGGAGAGATTGAAGTGTGTGGTTGACAGTCTAATCAAATGTCTGAGAGATCCTTCTCTACCACTGCTCGAATTACAGGTAGACATTCTTATTGATGTATCAAAAAAAAAAAAAAAATGAAAAAAGCTGTCCCTGGTCATCAAACTGGTAAACAGACATTAGCCCCTTAGCTCAATTTTTCCAGCCCCATTTATGATTTTCAAAAAAACAGACATTAGCCCCTTCCTCAGATTATCTTTCTAAATGCATCTGGATAATAATTACCTTCATATTGTTTGATAAAATTAATAAATCCAACAAAATAATAAAGAGGCTAATGTCCTCCTGTGCAAATTTGAGCTAAGGAGATAATGTCCTAGGGGATAATGTTCTACATGCCATCAAACCAAATACCAGATAATATAGAAATTCAGGATGAGAATTTTTAGTAAAAACAGGGATTTTGAATCTAAATGAAACTTGTGTACCTTGCATTTCACAGGAAATGATTGCAGTGACATCTGGACGTATTCCATCAAGAGTTGAAAAGGCTATTCGTAAATTACTGTCATCGTATGCCAGTAACTTGACATCAGTTCTGAGTCAGTTTCCTAGCCAACAAATTGCTAATGTAATTGATGGCCATGCTGCTACTCTCACACGGCGGACAGAAAGAGACGTGTTCTTCATGAACACTCAGGGAATTGTAGAACTTGTACAGAGGTAAATATACACCTGTAGTACTTTAGTATTGAGTTGTATTGAGGGAAACCAATGTTGGGCGCTTGTAACCAGTATTGTTTAAGATCAGTCTAAGATGACTGCAGGCTAATAGGAATCCTAGTGATTTCTTATTCATCACAAATAAGTTTAGTGTCAATATAGCACTTGCAGGTATAGTTGATTACAGATTCTTCCCCCATACTGGAAGTACATTGTTAAGGATACTATACCTTTGAATGTACCAACCAGCCGTTTTCAACTAAAATATACCGAACAAACTGTAGGTCTTTCTTCAAAAGACAAATATTGGACATGCGTATAGGAACAAAGCACTTTCTTGACATTAAATTTTTGTTGTGAATCATTTGATATTGTTTTTTGTACTTGAAATTATTGTCCCAGGCAAAAGAATAAAAGATTCATATGTAGATTACTTGTTGCTGCTATCCAGTACTTTGTATCATTGACAATTTACATGCAAAGATAGTCAAATTACACACTCTGTGCAACTGTAAGGACAAATACAAATAACATTAGCCCCTTAGGGAGGACATTAGCCCCTTCATTATTTTGAAAAATCATAAAGGGGCTAATTTCCTCCTGTGCAAAATTGAACGAAGGGGCTAATGTCCTATGGGATAATGTATGTTTACCGACAGGTATAGTATACAGATGACTTGTTTTTGCAGGTATAGGAATGGTATCAGGGGACATATGAAGTCAGTGATTCAGGATTTATTGAGACAATATCTCAGGGTAGAAATACAGTTTCAGCATGGTATGTGTCAAAATAAATGTTAAATCTTAATAATTGTGGGACACTAATTATATTGTTTCCCCCCTTGCCGTTTGTCTGGCCCTCTGTCTGTCTGTCTGTCCACTTTGCCTTGCCCACTCTTCATCTTCAAAACCCCTAGTTGGATTTATATCAAATTTGTTGGAAAGAATCAGTAGAAGTCTAGTAAAGTATACTGTAATTAGGGGCCATATGATCACAGGGGCCTGAAATTTGAAAATCTTTTGCATTCTTCATCTCCATAACACTGTATTGGATTTTCATCAAACTTAGTGGGAAGCATTAGTATGAAATGTAGTTGTACATACTGAAATTTGGTGTCATATAGTCAAAGGTGAAAGTTGCCTGAAATGTGAAAAAATCTTGTATGTTCTTCATCTTCAAACTCCTTGTTGGATTTTTAGCTTGACTTTTCGAATTGACCCTGCCCGGATGGTCGCTTGATTAAACATAGGCTATATAGGAAATCTTTAAAAAAAAATTCTCTATAACCACAAGGCCTAGAGCTTATATGATTGGCATGAAGCATTATGTAGTGGACCTCTACCATGAGTATTCAGAGTTAACCCTACCAGGGGTCACTTGATTTCACATAGGCTTATATAGGGAAAACTTTAAAAAAAATCTAAACCACAGGGCCCAGAGCTTAGATATTAAGAATTTAGCATTGTGTAGTTGACCTCTATAAATGTTGTTCAAATGACCCCCAGGTCAAAATTGACCCTCTGATGCAATTGTTGACCTTGTATAATATCAATGGTAGCCAGATGAGCAATATACAGCCATCTTAGCCCTCTTGTTTATATAGAGGGTGTGTTTTTTTTCTTCAAATAATACATTATTCCTTTTTTTTGTACTTCAGGAAGCTATGACAAATGTATAGCTCAGCTGATAGAGAGAAATAAAGATGATATAGCAGTTGCTACTGGCAATATATTCTCTAGTCTGGCTGTAGCCAAGAAAAATGCACTAGTCATCATGCTTGTTGTAAGTAGAGTTGAATATTTTGTAGAGAATATAATAAAGTCATCGGAGAAACTATAAGTTTTAACCTTGCGACCAGTGCAGACCATGATCGGCTTGCACATACATGCAATCTAATTATAATTTCTACTTTTCTCTTTCGAGTTAGTAAATTTTCAGTGAGCATGGCTTAGGACAATTAATGATGGTGAAGTCTATTTAAAAATTTGGCATGTGAATTGTTAAATGAGTCTAAAAATTTTTGCAAAAAATTCCTTAAAATCTGCAAATCTGTTTCTGTTTATCATGTTCACCATGTGTTTTATATTTGCCATAACATGCGCATAACTGCTAGAATTTTAGAACTGATCTCATTCAAATATGTGTTCCCTGCCTTCCCACAGGAGCAGCTATGTGGCAAGGACATTAACCTAACTGATGATATCACCAGTATACTCACAGAACTGACCAACCTCAATCGTACCCTTAATGCAAAGGTTGCACTGAAAGCACGTCAGGTTCTCATAGCTGCGCACCAACCACCGTATGAACTTCGACATAACCAGATGGAGAACATTTTCCTCTCTGCAGTGGACATGTATGGTCATGATTTCTGTCCAGAAAGTTTACAGGTACATTAACTAGTAGACAGTCATTGCAGCATTCATTTTTCAGATTTTGAACTTCAATTGTCAGCTTGTATTTTCAGCTTTGGATATTAACTAAAAGTTAATTGTTCACATAGAAAATACTTTTGTGTTCATAAATGGTGGCCCTGCCATAGTCATGGTACTGTGACATCTACAGCTAGTGTAGATGCTGGTCTTTTAGCACAGTCATGTAAACTTGACTTGTCACATCATGGTCTTCACTGTTTGCTAATTTGTAAATTTTATTGCAGAAACTGATCAACTCTGAGTCGGCCATATATGATGTTCTGCAGGAATTCTTCTTTCACAGTAATGCTTTAGTGAGAGTGGCAGCCCTGGAGGTGTATATCAGGAGAGCTTATATAGCATATGAATTGAACTGCCTCGTTCATAGACAACTACAGGAGGGAGTGTGCATTGTTGAATTCAGATTTGTCTTGCCAAGATCTCATCCTAATAGGTAATTCTAGTTGTTTATATTCAGTAAACACAACATTGCACCAATTTCATCTTTTTTTTCTGGGGCTTCTTGTGTAGACCTGGGAGAAGCCGCGGACCTAGGTGTACACTTGTAACTTTGTAGTTCTGTTGTTTCAAGTCACTGTAAATAAGATTGAGGAATAACTCGGGGGAAAGAGTTTCTATAAAATCTGTAAGCTGTCTACTCAGTGCAGAATATTGTATCTAAATATTGTATATGTGTTGACATGTGAATAAATGTTAAAACTAATTTGATTATAACTTACATTGTAGAATGATGGTGCTGCGTATGGATTCTCGAGTACCAAGTATGGGCAGCATAGAGAGTTCAGAGAGTGGTCAGAGTATAGAGTTCTTTGATGACAACAATCACATTGATCAGATAGATGAGCCTCCAGTTGCCTCCAGGATGGGAGTAATGGCAGCTTTCTCGTCTTTCGATGAATTTACGAAGTATGATTATACTTTATATAAACTTATGTCTTTTTTCTCTCTTGCTCCAGTGTACATAAGATGTATGTGTTTGTTAGTTGCATTCTTTTGTCCATTGAAAGTTATTTCAGTGTGATAACTGAAGTCAGTACCACAGGCTGTATACATCACCTTCAGTAAATGTTGAATATTTCAAAGCATGGAAGAGCTCAGAGAATGCATTAAGTCTCTTTATTCTTAAAAAACTACTTTTAACTTCAGATGTTAATGTCACAGAGAAATGAAGACAATAATGAAATGATTGTTTACAAATGGTAAAATTTCTGCAAAATGAGGAAGTCAGAATTTAAAGTTTCTCAGTTGTAATTGTAGACATTTTGATGCCATAATGGAAGTGTTTGTAAGGGAGGAAGATCTCCCTGACAGTCCTGTTGATATTGAGGATGGTTTTGGGTTTGAACCAGGAAAGGAAGACACTATATCTGTACAGGTAAGTCACTTTGATGTTAGTTACTTCCACAATCTATTTTAGGGGTAGTAGCCAAGGTACAGATGGGTTTAAGCCAAGATGCTTCTCAGAATTTAGGAACCACCAAGAAACGCAACTCTTGAACTAGAAATACTTAGTAGTCTTACTTATTAATTTCCCTTGATGACTTTTCAGTTCCACATTTTGTGCCACACTAAACTTTGCTTTATTATACAGTAAGATACTCTGTATAACTTTTGAAATAGGTTAAGCACTCAGTGTTCTCCAAAGACATACATTTTAATGCATGTATTTACAGAGTGTTACTGTATCTGATATCGGCGCTGACAATGAACCGATACATATTATAAACATTGCCATACAGACAACTGTAACCACCGATGATGAAGCCCTCGCTAGACAGTTTGCTGCGTTCTGCAAGGAAAGGGTATTGTATTTTTGTCTTACTTTGAAAACTACACATTTCATTCACAATTACTAAAGTTCTTGCGTTAAATAAACAAACAAAAAAACTTCGATTTAAATAAATTTGGATATAACAGCAATTCCAGAATGAAATTTTCACAACATCTCAATGTACAGGTGCAGTGATCCATGTAATTATAAATATGCTCTATTAAAGCATTGACATACAGAGCTTTAACTAGATACATGTATAATGTATGTAGTAATATTTTAAGCACGCAGTTCTTGCTCAGCATTCAGATTGTGTTACCTATCTATATGTAGTACTTTTACAATGGACTTACTTTGGAGTAGTGCTAAGACATTTTGTTCCATATTTTATGGACCTAGACTTAAAAACATTGATAGACTACATTCTGTAAAACATTGTTTTATACCCAAACTATTTCCAGAATCATACAATGGCAGAAAGAGGAATTAGAAGAATTACATTTGTTGTCCTTCGAAAGGTTACACTTTTGTTGTTATATGCTAGTAGAATATTGTTTTCGTGACAAAACGTTATATATTTACAACAATGTATGTACAAGTTATAAGGATGAAGTTTGTATATGAAGTCTAAATTGTTTTGTATTTTGAAATTATCCTACCTGCTGGTTGCACAGTTGCAGAAGTTGCATTTGAAGAACTTTATGTTTATCATAAAAAAATCTTGTTATTGTATGTACTAGATACATTTTAAAACAAGTTTTGAAAAACTAATGTGATGGTATCTGCATCTTTCTGTTTACTTACATCTGTTTTTATTTTTCTATTGCAGAAAATTTTGCCAAAATACTTTACCTTCCGTGCCAAATTTCATGTAAGTGTTGGCTTTGTTAACTACAAGATAATTGTATTGCAGTCTAGTATCGCTTTGTTAACTACAGGATAATTGTATTGCTGTCTAGTATTGCTTTGTTAACTACAGGATAATTGTATTGCAGTCTAGTATCGCTTTGTTAACTACAGGATAATTGTATTGCAGTCTAGAATAACATGTTTCTGTTAGAAATTTGAAGTGTTTAAAAAATAAGGTTAATTCTGAATGATATGTACTTAAAATAGGATGAAATGAAAGGTACACATTAGTCATTCCCTCTATGATGTGCCATTAATTATCTTTCGTTTCTTTAAAGTAAAAGCTATATAAAACGGGAGATGTAAACAAAGCTATATGAGCCTGAATGCATGTAATTACTTGGTTGTGTATTTTCAGTTTAATGAGGATAGAATTTACCGCCATCTAGAACCAGGACTTGCCTTCCAGTTAGAGATTAACAGGATGAGAAACTTTGATTTAGAGACTATTCCAACTGCTAATTACAGAATGCATGTCTATCTTGGAAAAGCAAAGGTAAAACAAGAAATTGAAAATAACTGTTTTGATTGTATGCGTTAAGTTTGCTTTTGTGTTTCAAATGTGACAATAAGATGTACTAACGATGCTTGTTAAATAAAAAAACACCTGAGAGATTTATGGTGGCTTTTAAAATAAAGTAAAGAGGAAAAGGGTTTATACAGTGTTATCAATTAAGATATAGATCCCAGTTAACATCTATACTGAAAGAAAAATAAACGCAGGGTTACAAAAAATACAATATTCTTTTACTCCTCAAGGATATACATTCCAATATTTATACAATGTGTACAAGCCAACAGTAGTTCAGAGGGGTCATAAACTGATGAATATTTGGAAATTTACTCATGAAAGATAAATCTTTATACAATTTTAGATAACGTCTTATACATTCATTCAAATCACCACGAAGGTTTACTCTGCATTTCTTTTTTCCTTCATTATATTTCCTAATGATAATATTGAAGATTGACACAATTTCTATTCTATATTATAGGTTATTGAACTTGTATGGTGAAATATTACTTGGAACGAGTTGATTTGGCGGGAACAACGAGCTTGCGAGTTGTTCCCCAAATCACGAGTTCCAATATTTCGCCATACAAGTTCATACCTTTTACTTTCAATTGAATATGAACAAAATGACTTCTGTTAGCAAAAAGCAATAAATGAATCTTGAAATTTCTCAGACAACTAGCGTACTATTTCACCATGTACTTTTCTTTTTGCGTATTAATAGACTCGATTCAATATTGTTGTTTATACGTGACGTCTTTATTAGGAGAACGTGCGTCAATTTACGGTTAGAAATTTCAGTTGCCGTCCGCCTCTTTGTTTTGAAAAACGCAAGACTTTTTCCTACGGATGCAGGTTTGTACTTTAAATGTGAATCTCAACTTGATGTCTCCTAAAAATGTTTTCTCTTTCTAATGATTACTGCAAAACATCGTTCCTTTTGTTTATCATACTTGGCTGAAATACGTACCAGTAACTTTCGTAACCAGACTGGTATTGCGTGCCCTAAAAATTACCTTTTTAAAAATGAAACTCTTTTCGTCTACTTGGAACGAAGTTTCTTTTTTTAGTTTAGACCGTAGTTTTTTAATTGTAAACCGGTCACTTTCGACATATAAACCTCAGTAAAACGATGTTTGCAAACAAAAAAAGTCCGTACGCTGATCGCTAGGACCGCCCCTTGCCACGTTCAGTATCATTCCTTGCCACGCAGTACCGTAGAATACTGACGACCTCTAAGGCAAAGTGAACGGGGCAAAAGGTCATAACTACAACAGCTTGTAGATCATATCACACATGAAAATAGGAATATTTGTAAATTGAATCATTTGCTGCAAGCAGGATAAGGGTTGACTTATACTTGAAAACTGCTTGAATTCTTTCCCAGTCTGTTTGTTTAAACTCCAGATTAAATATCAAAGTCGATGCACCGTAAAACACTATTCTTTCATTCATTCATTTAAGCCAGTACTAGACAGTATGTAAGGATGACAAATTTTAAAGTAAAAACTTAGTCATTACAAGTGATGTATTTATGTTATGATGTTTATTATGATATTACTACAGTAGTTGTGTTATTGTTACAATAAATGTTATCATAACATAAGTTGCTATATACTGCAGTACTTGATATATTATTATAGCAATATTTGTTATGTTACAACAGTTATGTTACTGTTTTACAGCAAGTGGCAAAGGGTAAAGAAGCCTCAGATTACCGCCTCTTTGTACGATGTATAATTCGTCATTCAGACCTTGTAACAAAGGAAGCTTCGTTTGAGTACTTGCATAATGAAGGGGAGAAAACTCTGCTTGAGGCTATGGACTCGTTGGAAATTGCCTTCAGTCATCCAATGGTATGGTATATTTATATTTGTTGGTACATACGGGTATGTTTGTCATGTTATTGGTGATCTGCTGTCAAATTTTACTTTTGATTGGTCATTGATCTGTAATAAGAAATGGATAGTTATGGGCCAGGCAGGTACTATACAGGTACTATACATAGTACAACTGTTGTCTAAAAGCTAGGGTAATATTTATATACATCTGCTTATACTATGTCAAAAAACAACATATAATGTAATTTAGATGTGTATTTTCATTACACATAGTTTGATATTGAGACTTACATAGTTACATGTATTTTGTGACAGGCTTCTAAGACAGATTGTAACCACATCTTCCTGAACTTTGTGCCCACACTGACACTGGCAGAACCAGGAAAGGTAAGTACATGATGTATAATAAATGCTCTGTCGAGTGAACATCTGGAATCAATGAAAAAAGGAAAGAAAACAGTAATCATTTAGGGACACAGCTATAATTATACCCCCAAAACGAAGTTTAGGGGGGTATATAGGAGTCACCCGGTGGTTGGTCGGTCGGTTGGTCGGTCGGTCGGTCGGTCGGTCGGTCTGTTGCATTTTCCTTGTCCGGAGCATAACTTGAAAACTACTAGTTGGAATTCAATACAACTTCATACAATGGTCAAGGACATTGAGAGGAAGTGCAGTGCACAAGAACTATAACTCCATCTTGACTAATTACAGAGTTATTGCCCTTTGTTACTTTTCCTTGTCCGGAGCATAACTTGAAAACTACAAGTTTGAATTCAATACAACTTCATACAATGGTCAAGCACATTGAGAGGAAGTGCAGTGCACAAGAACTATAACTCCATCTTGACTAATTACAGAGTTATTGCCCTTTGTTACTTTTCCTTGTCCGGAGCATAACTTGAAAACTACTGGTTGGAATTCAATACAACTTCATACAATGGTCAAGCACATTGAGAGAAAGTGCAGTGCACAAGAACCATAACTCCATCTTGACTAATTACAGAGTTATTGCCCTTTGTTACTTTTCCTTGTCCGGAGCATAACTTGAAAACTACTAGTTGGAATTCAATACAACTTCATACAATGATCAAGCACACTCAGAGGAAGTGCAGTGTACAAGAACTATAACTCTATCTTGAGTATTTACTGAGTTATTGCCCTTTGTTACTTTTCCTTGTCTGGAGCATAACTTGAAAACTACAAGTTGGAATTCAATACAACTTCATACAATGGTCAAGCACATTGAGAGAAAGTGCAGTGCACAAGAACCATAACTCCATCTTGACTAATTACAGAGTTATTGCCCTTTGTTACTTTTCCTTGTCTGGAGCATAACTTGAAAACTACAAGTTGGAATTCAATACAACTTCATACAATGGTCAAGCACACTCAGAGGAAGTGCAGTGTACAAGAACTATAACTCTATCTTGAGTATTTACTGAGTTATTGCCCTTTGTTACTTTTCCTTGTCCGAAGCATAACTTGAAAACTACTAGTTGGAATTCAATACAACTTCATACAATGGTCAAGCACATTGAGAGAAAGTGCAGTGCACAAGAACCATAACTCCATCTTGACTAATTACAGAGTTATTGCCCTTTGTTACTTTTCCTTGTCCGGAGCATAACTTGAAAACTACTGGTTGGAATTCAGTACAACCTCATACAATGGTCAAGTACATTTAGAGGAAGTGCAGTGCACAGGAACCATAACTCCATCTTGACTAATACCAGGGTTATTGCCCTTTGTTACTTTTCCCTGTCTGGAGCATTTTTCGAAAACTACAAGTTGGAATTCAATACAACTTCATACAATGATCAAGCACAATGAGAGGAACTGCTAAGAACAATATCTCTTTTTAGTTTGTTTGCAAGGTATTATGTTACTACGAACTTCTTCAGTTTATAAAGCAATCCTTTTGGGGGTATTAATCACATTTAGTGATAGCTCTAGTTTGGATTGTTTTATTTTTACGATTTATTTAGACTAATTTATTTACTCTGGATTGTCAAAAAGTTCTTACAAGGTATATTCATCCCTCTCGAGACTCACTCCAGAAGTGAAGAGATAGAGAGGGGCAATGTGGAATTATTTGTGTCTTGCTGGAGGACACCACCACTACTTATTCACTACGACTGTAATATTGTTATTCTGTTCACCTGAGAAAGGTAAGCAAACCGTGTTTAGCTCGGACTTCATGTTTCATGTTGGTTTTTGGCTTACTGTTTTTCTATGAATGTCAAGCTATGTATCAGATAGACTTGTTTATATCTGTCTTGATAACCATCTGTCTCAAATCACGTGAGCAGGCATAGGCCCTCTTGTTTGAAAATACCATATCATTGAGTATTTACAATGAATGTTTGAGTAAGGTTAAGGTTTAGAAAATAGAACTGAAAGTTAGTTGTATGCATATATTAAAGGTAGGTAAACTGTAGCAGCCACATTCATGGCACTTCAGAGCATCTTTTATATGATATTAATGACATATGGAAAAAGAGATTCTTACATTTAAAAAATTGATTGCAACATAAGTAAAAAGTCGTCGTTGTTGTTGTTGTAGTTAGAGGAGACTGTACATAACATGGTGATGAGATACGGATTACGTCTGCTGAAACTGAGAGTTCTTAGTGCAGAGCTGAAGTTCTCTATCAGGTTTGTTGAGTTTGAATTTACAGTAGGATTGTATAAACATTCTGTAGTTGGACTTTCTGTAGGGTTGTACAATGATGAAAAACACATTGCATTTATATCCTTTATGTAGGATAATAAAATACTGCAATCTAAGTTCTGGCTTTCCAATTATTTAATGTATTCAGGTTTAGCATGAGTGATTGAAAACATTATTGTACTCATGGCCTTTAAACTTTACAAAAATGAAAGTAAAGAAGATAAATAAGAATGATGTTGCATACAAATTTCAGACACTCATTTGAAAGTTCTAAGAAGGATGGGAAGGAAGGGTAAATTGTTTAACTATTCTCCATACATTTACAATCATACTTCAATACTCCCAGGCAATATGTAGTGAGATAGTACACATGGTTTACCAATACATGTAACAATTTCCCTAGTGGTCTCAACACTCTCATCCTCCTTGTCCCAAACACCTATTCTCAATAAATGCACTTTTTTATTTGGGCTTTTCAGAGAAAGGTATGGTTGGTTAAGGATTTATTTATCAGTTGGCTTTACTTGGTATCTGATGGCTATACAGTGTATAGTAGTACCCAGCTTATTCTGATATTGTATGAATTACAGTAAAACTCTGATAACTCAAAGTCGCACTGGCCCAAGTAAAATGCTCGAGTTTTCCAAGGTCTCAAGCTATCCAGGTAGGCCTATGTAAATATCTCACAGTATGGGTCTTATTAATAAACTGCAGAGATTACCCAAAAAAATCTATGTTTATTTCTACGGTACCGTTGTTATATGACTTGTTATAAAAAAAACACATGTGACATTTTTAAAGAAAACGTCTTACAAACGTCATCTACAATACACATTGTAATTTTTTCCAAGTATTGAAAACAAACAACAAGAATATTATTATATTCTATCAAATTTCTTCACAGAAAACATGAAACTCGCATTATTTTCGTCACATTGAATCAAAATAAAAAGTAGCTTTGCAAAGAACATTTTGTACAGTAGAGCCACCAAAGGATAATTAATTGGCATTAAAAAATCATTTTTTGACAATTAACAATGGAAATTTTTCTCGAAACATGTCGAGTGATGTAGATGCGACTGTGAATGTGTGAACTGATTTATTTAATCAGCGACTTTGAGTTGTCGCAAGTTAATAAGTAAGACGACTACCCGACAGAACTGCAGGTATTTATCTAGATACCAATGCCAAGTTGCCAGTGGTGATGTGTAGTTAAATGTATAGGGAATATGGCCAGGACAGACAAGATATCTTGGGTTCTCGAGTTATCAATGCTTGAGTTAACGAAGTTTTACTGTTACAGTTGGAGCAACATGCCAGCTTGCAGGGCTAGGTTCTATTTGTTATTAAAGAAATATTATAATGCTTTGAATTTTAAAGTGTTGAGAATAAGTTGTTCTAGGTAGAGTTTACTATGTGTAGATGATAATAGTAGTCAAGTCTGAAGGAAATTCCCAAAAGCAAGCTCCTAGAAAGCAGTTTTTTTGAGCAAGCCGAGAATATCGTCACTCACTGATAAATCCGTACCAAAATTCATTTATGTTAAAACAACTGGGACTCTTGTACTACATAAGTATATGTGCCAGATCATTTCTCCCAAACTGGCACACACCCGACATCAACATATCAACATATTTGTGTGGGCTTGTGATCAAACAAACAGTTCAGTGCATGAAGAAATTTAGGTATAAGTGCATAGTTCTTCATAACTAAATAGTAGATAGTGTATTACTTTCTTTAAAAAAGGATTTCCTGGACCTTTCCCAAAAATATTTTCTTCGGTGAAAATTGCCCACATTGGTATCTTTCACAATATTCACCCAAGACTGGTGCACTTGAAGCAAGCTTTACTCTGACATTCCCAGTTAGGCAGATGCCAACTTTACTCTGACATTCCCAGTTAGGCAGATGCCAACTTTACTCTGACATTCCCAGTTAGGCAGATGCCAACTTTGCTCTGACATTCCCAGTTAGGCAGATGCCAACTTTACTCTGACATTCCCAGAGTTAGGCAGATGCCAACTTTACTCTGACATTCCCAGTTAGGCAGATGCCAACTTTACTCTGACATTCCCAGAGTTAGGCAGATGCCAACTTTACTCTGACATTCCCAGTTAGGCAGATGCCAACTTTACTCTGACATTCCCAGAGTTAGGCAGATGCCTGTTGCTAGAAGAAATACAGTTTGTGCTAAATGATACAAAACTAGGCCAGATAATGTAGAAGGACTAGTACTTGTTCATCCATATTGCTGCTGATTCCTTGGCAGTCAGTTAAAACTTTCAGAGACAAGTTCTGCTCCATTGAATTAAGTGTTAGCTTAATGTACTTTCATAGGTGTACTTTGTAGAATTTCATACCTGTCCAGAACACTGGTTTACATTTGTCTCGGACAACTTAATTGCATCTTTTACATCGCAGTAATCAAGGATCTTGATATTTTAGCTGTTGAAAATTGTTAGTATGTTTGAACAACAGATAAGTGCTAGTCAGGAGAGCTAGTATACTAGTTGAACTAGAGAAAAGTAAATTTCATTAAAAGTATCATCTAATAATGTAACGTTTGCCTGCCACTGACCATCTTAAATTCAATGCTTAGAAAAAATGTAAGTTCATATAAATGGAATATTATAACCTGTCAAAGGCAAAGGGATGAATTTTAAATATCGTTTATCATTCTATCTGTACCCGTAATATTTGAATAAAACTGGGATATCACTTAGCACGGCCTCTGGTTTATTCTATAGAGGAACTTCAAAATTACTGTTCTCTGGAGTATGTGAGTAAAACTAGGTGGAAATGTTAACTACTTTGAGGAAATGATTGTGTTTGCAAAAATTTCAATCAGAGTTGTGGCCCTTAATGCCTTTTCTTACATATTTTACATAAGAATTTTAATAGTTGTGTTCTAAAGTGGTAGTCATAATAAATTTTATTTGGCAAATTAATCACCAATGATACTACTGACTAAAATGAAGGGGGGTCACTTTGTAAGTCAGCATCCCAGTAATAATATAATCTCAATAGGAACTTAAATGAATAAACTAGTTATCAAATTTTAGTAGTATTTTGTACAAATAACCTTTGCTGAAAGAAAATAAAGCTTTGTAGAAATAAGGCCCCTAGGGCTTGGGATTCTTATAAATTCCTCAAAACCCATTTGGTGGGGGATATCCATTCTTTGCATAGTCTTGTTTCCTTACAGAGTCCTTACAAAACCTGTGGGAAGTAAACTGTAAATACATGTTTAAAAACCAAAATATTGTTTTTAACAAATGTCGATTTCAGCTTGGTAAGAGAAATGATGATGTATAAAAGTCTTATTTTATTATATTTTGAAGTAACTGTTTTGATTTAATTTCTGTAATGTTTAACATGTACATTTTGTATTGTCTAGTTTAATGCTTTACATAATTTAGGTTAGTGTAATGTGTTCTAACATCTTACATCTTAGTTACCGTACATCTGAAAGTGTTTGATATGTAAGAACATTAAGGTGACTTTAAATGAACAGGTTTTGCAATATATTTTACTAAATATATCACTGTATATTCAGACTTTGGTAAAGGTTATGGTAGCAAGTTTACATTGTGTTTAAAAATGTTCCAGTTGTAAGGTTTTAGTTTATAGATGTCTTTATCAATGTTTGTTGTTTTTGGTCTGATTCATCATTTGCTGGGTAAAACCTCTAAGTCTGTTGAAACATGTACATGTTCATAACATTTCCTATATAATGTGGGCTCTTACAAATGTTTCCCTGACATTTACACACCCAGTTGTGTAAGACATTATGTAAGTTCCTACCTTCTGCTGAAGGTCCAGTTCTACCTCAACTTTAGTCGCTGTTCAACAACAAAAGATTTTACTCTGCCTCAAACTGTACTGGTTGTCATGTATTGTATTTCAGAGTGGGAGGTCAGAGTTTCCCCATACGTTTATACTTGACCAATGAGAGCGGATACTACCTGAATATAAATCTGTATAGAGAGGCCACAGATCCAAGAACTGGTCTGGTGAGTGGAATGATTGACTTATTGTCTAACTATACTTCTGACTTGAGATTTGCTGTATAAGGGGATTACCTGTGGCAGGCTGGTAGTGTCCATCAAAGCTTGAACACGTCTTATTTTCACCCGTGTTAGTGAGAAGTTTTAATGAGAATAGGAAGTAATTGTTAGGGACAAAGTCAGAAAATTCTTAAAATTATCTAGTAATTACATCGAATTTCCTTGTAGCTTGCTAGAACTTTATATAACACAGGGCTCGACTTAGGACTGAAAAATTGATTGGACCTTCGGTCCACCTCATCTACACTTCACTTGGCCCGAGGTCAACTGACCTGGACCAAAATATTTGTATCAATAAAAGCTATAAATTCACTATGTAAAAACATGTTTAAAAAATAACGTGACTTCGAGTGGAGTTTTGAGTGAAAATATCGATCGCGGGACTATCGCGTTTCTCTTCGTATTTCTGAGTGACTTTTTTATTACATCATGTAATTAAAATGTTGATAAAATACACCTGTAAAAGCGATCTGTTACAGTTAGATTCTTTGAACCCCAAGGATTGATTCACACATCGCCGCCGCGGTATTTCCATTGCGAATCCGCGGCCGCTATACTACTACTGCGTTTTTGATATCATCGTTTCATTTTTATCTGAACCTCAATGTATATGTAAAATATTTATTTCCGTGAAATATCCGCCGTAATTGGTCAATGTTTATTTTCCACTTTGCATTTGTCACTCGTGGTAGGTGTGAAAAATATGGCCTGTCATAAAGGATGACAAAATTAACTCTTTCAATTTTGAAATTGTTTGCAAGTCCAAGCTATGAGATACCACTGATTGATGAAAGCGAAAACTTATTTCTCTAACAATTAAATAGTTCCGAATGTTGTTTATTTAAAACAAAACTACCGGAGTAATTTGTTCTGTTTGTTACAAAATCGTCCAGTTTCAGCGTGTCCGTATTCCTTTGCCATTTATTGTGCTCTTTTTCAACAACTGTGACAGTCGAATTTTTCCAGTAACAATTTTCTTATATTCATTTTAATGAATAACCTTTGCCGAATGAAGTAATTTTTACTGCAAACTTCTGTTAATAATAGAGATAAAGCCGCATGTGTCACGAGATCAAAGAAGATCGCCGACGCTTGTCGGCGCTAGTCAAGTTTCTTTGATCTTAGTAAAGCACGTGGCATTAAAAAGACAGATATATTTTGACAGTTTAAGACATGTACAAGTACTTGTTGACTTTGGATTTTTAAAATATTAGTTTGGATGAGATAATGCCACGAGTAAGTTTTATTTTTGTTGATACAATATATCGAAAACGCTACACAGATGTACGTCGGTTGGCCTATGAATTTCAATTTAAAATGTATAAAAGACACACAAAAAACGCGTGTTTATAAATATCTATGGAAAAGAATTTAAATTTAATATCTCGTAAACCCGTTCAATCACACGTCAAGTACGGCGATTTTATTAACCCCCGCAAAGTGCCGCGATATTTCTCCTTACTCGAAGTCCCTCCAAGTTCTAAGTCACGCTATTTGGCGCGATTAGAGGTGTATAAAACTCGATTTCAATTCGTTATAGATGGGTGTCGGTGACAAATCAGAAAGCACGTTATTAATTTGTTCTATAAACCCCTGACAAACAAAGATTTGTGCCATTGTCATCTCATTTTTGATGTGGACCGGCGGACCAGCTTACTGGACGGTCAGTTGGACCGTGGGCTTTTTAACTGGACACGGGCCAACGGTCCAGTGCTAAATCGAGCCCTGATAACAAGAAAATATTTGAAACTTTAATGAAAGCAGAAGTCTTTAAGACTCAATACAACACAAATGTAGATTTGCAGATTGCATAACATAAAGAGGGACCTACAACTGTTTTACATTTAACACTCTGTTATATTAGTTTTTGCTTGTTATCTGCAGATCATGTTACAAGCGTATGGTTCAAAGAAAGGTCCAATGGATGGATTAATGGTTGCGTCTGCTTATGTTACCAAGGATCATCTACAGTTAAAACGCTACCAGGCTCAGTCAAATGGCACCACCTATGTTTATGACTTCCCAGAAATGTTCAAGCAGGTAAAAGTTAATTGCCCAATTGTGCTTTTTGTGCAATTCTTTTTGCTCTAGTCAAGGTTAACATGTTACTCTGAATAGAATTTCTTTGTTAGATGCTTAACTTTGTTGGACTTCATATTTGGATGTTTAAGCATGATGAACAGTGATAAGGTGACCTTGTCATTAAGAGCAATGGCACTCAGCAGAATGTGATATACTGAACTCAAATGACCGTGTAGATGAGATCTGTTAGTTTAACCTATACTAGTATAATTTCTGTTTGAAAGGATCCTGTGTCTCTGTAGATGGGCACTTCCCTGCTTTTCATATAATTTTTCAATAAATGCAGGCATTAAAGAAGATGTGGAAGTCACATGTAGAGTTACATGGTCTGTCTGAGAGTGTGATACCAGATGATTGCATCTCATACAGGGAACTTGTACTGTCTCTAGATAAAACAGGACGAGATGGAAATATCCATGAACAAAATAGATTACCTGGAGAAAATGAGGTATGTATTGTTGTTATATGTACTTGTTTAGAAGTGAAGCTCCTTTACCAATTTACCTAGCTGTAATTTAACAGTGTTTGATTCCAGCTGTAATTTAACAGTGTTGGATTCAAGCTGTAATTTAACAATGTTCGATTCAAGCTGTAATTATAACAGTGTTTGATTCAAGCTGTAATCATAACAGTGTTTGATTCGAGCTGTAATTATAACAGTGTTTGATTCGAGCTGTAATTATAACAGTGTGTGATTCTAGCTGTAATTATAACAGTGTTTGATTCGAGCTGTAATTATAACAGTGTGTGATTCTAGCTGTAATTATAACAGTGTTTGATTCCAGCTGTAATTATAACAGTGTTCGATTCAAGCTGTAATTAAACAGTGTTGGATTCAAGCTGTAATTATAACAGCGTTCGATTCAAACTGTAATTATAACAGTGTTTGATTCCAGCTGTAATTATAACAGTGTTTGATTCGAGCTGTAATTATAACACTTTTTGATTCGAGCCGTAATTTAACAGTGTTTGATTCCAGCTGTAATTTAACAGTGTTTGATTCCAGCTGTAATTTAACAGTGTTTGATTCCAGCTGTAATTTAACAGTGTTCAATTCCAGCTGTAATTTAACAGTGTTTGATTCAAGCTGTAATTTAACAGTATTTGATTCTTTGCTGTAATTTAACAGTGTTTGATATTTGCTGTAATTTAAAAGTGTTTGATTCTTGCTGTTAGTGAACGTAGTTTGATTCTTGCTGTAATTTAATGGTGTTCAGTTCTAGCTGTAATTTAAGTGTTCCGTTCAATCTGTTATTAAATGTAGTTTGATTCCAGCTGTAATTTTGCTTATTTTCAGATTGGTATGGTAGCCTGGATCATGACTTTAAAAACTCCAGAGTTTCCAATGGGACGTGACATCATAGTGATAGCTAATGACATCACATTTAAGATTGGATCATTTGGCTTCCATGAAGACTTACTGTTCAAGGTAAATAATTAGTTGTATGATTGATCGTAAGATTTTTTCTTATCTTTTTCAAGGAATATAATGTAAACAGTCCATAAAATTCAGTTGAGTTGCATCAGTCAATCACTACCATTTTTAGCTCGACTATTCGGAGAATATGGAGAGCTATTACAGTCACTTGTGCGTCGGCGTCGGCGTTGCTTCTTTGGTTAAAGTTTTGCCTGCTAAGTACTATCATGCACATATCTCAGTAACCACTTATGATATTGACTTGAAACTTTGTTCATGTCTTTAGGGGTGTCATACAATCAAGGCAGATAACTCTTGAAAAAATTTAGTACAAATTATGGCCCTTGTTTGACTTTGAAAATTTGGTTAAAGTTTTGCCTGCTAGGTACTATCATGCACATATCTCAGTAACCACTTATAATATTGACTTGAAACTTTGTTCATGTCTTTAGGGGTGTCATACAATCAAGGCAGATAACTCTTGTATAAATTTAGTACAAATTATGGCCCTTGTTTGACTTTTGAATATTTGGTTAAAGTTTTGCCTGCTAGGTACTATCATGCATATATCTCAGTAACCACTTATGATATTGACTTGAAACTTTGTTCATGTCTTTAGGGGTGTCATACAATCAAGGCAGATAACTCTTGTATAAATTTAGTACAAATTATGGCCCTTGTTTGACTTTGAATATTTGGTTAAAGTTTTGCCTGCTAGGTACTATCATGCATATATCTCAGTAACCACTTATGATATTGACTTGAAACTTCGTTAATGTCTCTAGGGGTGTCACACAGTCAAGTCAGATAACTCTTGTATAAATTTAGTACTAATTATGGCCCTTGTTTGACTTTGAAAATTTGGTTAAAGTTTTGCCTGCTAGGTACTATCATGCACATACCTCAGTAACCACTTATGATATTGACTTGAAACTTTTTTAATGTCTTAAGAGGTGTCACACAGTCAAGACAGATAACTCTTGTTTAAATTTATTGGAAATTATGGCCCTTGTTTGACTTTGAAAATTTGGTAAAGTTTTGCATGCAAGGTACTATCATGCACATATCACAGTAACCACTTATGGTAGTTATATCAAACCTTGCAATAGTGTTCAGGGTAAATTTTGTATCAAACAATTAATTTACCAAAAATTAAATCTATAGTTATAGATTTTGACTTTTTATGCCCCCGAAGGGAGGCATATTAAAATCGCACCATCTGTCCGTCTGTCCGTCCGTCTGTCTGTCCGTCCGTCCGTGCGTCCCCACTTACAAATTCGTGTCCGGACTGTAACTCTGTCATGCATTGAAGGATTTTAAAATAACTTGGCACACATGTCTACCACATCAAGACGACGTGTCGCGTGCAAGACCCACATCCCTACCTCAAAGGTGAAGGTCACACTTGGAGTATGAAGGTTATGGAATCCTCTATATATGCACACATTCGTGTCCGGACTGTAACTTTGTCATGCATTGAAGGATTTTAAAATAACTTGGCACAAATGTCTAGCACATCAAGACGACGTGTCGCATGCAAGACCCACGTCCCTACCTCAAAGGTCAAGGTCACACTTAGAGTTTGAAGGTAATGGATTCCTCTATATATGCATATATGCACGCATTCGTGTCCGGACTGTAATTTTGTCATGCTTTGAAGGATTTTAAAATAATTTGGCACAAATGTCTAGCACATCAAGACGACGTGTCGCGTGCAAGACTCACATCCCTACCACAAAGGTCAAGGTCACACTTAGAATTTATAGGCAATGGAATCCTGTATATATGCATACATTTGTGTCCGGACTATAACTTCATTATGCTTTGAAGGATTTTAAAATAACTTGGCAAAAATGTCTAGCACATCAAGCGGATGTGTCCAGGCAAGACCCAAGTCCCTACCTCAAAGGTCAAGGTCACACTTAGTGTTTAAAGTAATGGAATACTGTATGCATGATTACTCTGTCATGCATGGAAGGATTTTAAAATTACATAGCACATTTATTGAGCACATGGAGAGGACACAGACTGTGAGGCACCTCTTTCGGGGGCATTCGTCACTTGTGAGGGACAGCTCTTGTTTTATGATTCAACTTTCCTAGTTTATACTTAATAGTTAGCAGAATTTTGTTTTGCTATTATACTGATAAAAGTTTTGTTTTATTATCAAACACCCACAATAGTCGAGCGTGCTGTCTTATGGACAGCTCTTGTTATTACTGATACTGAATGATGTCTGTTGAAACATGGGTATAAAAGCAGCAATTTCCTGTGATATCATAAGTCTTGTACTGAACCATTGTATCTTATATTCACAGAAAGCATCAGAGCTGGCAAGAGCCAAACGTCTACCTCGTGTGTATATTTCAGCCAACAGTGGAGCCAGGATAGGTCTTGCAGAGGAAATCAAGCATCTATTCAGGGTGGCCTGGCAAGACCCGAAAGATCCCGATAAGGTAAACTATATTCTCTGGTTCATTATGTCTGACTAGTCCAGTCTTTTTCTAAGAAGTTGTTCCACTAAAGTGATAGCAGGTATTAAATTGGTGTATTGATCTTGTGTAGTTAACATCTGGATATTTCTTACTTGTCCTTGTGGAGAGGGTTCTCACCACCTGAGGTAAAATACAGAAAGAGAAACCCAGCTTTAATGAGTAGTCTGGTACTATTATGTCAGCTCTGCAAATTTATGATATTAATTGAAGAGGTGAGGGGTCACGTGAATATTGTGTGTAGAGATCATGTGTCACAACAACACATTATATATATCACAGGTCACAAAAACATTATATATATATTCAACGGTTAAAAGAATGCAAAATAATATATCCATTGTTCTCTTTATTCAAGATTAACCTCAGTTATATATAGGAACATTTTTCTTTCATCAGGGATTCAAGTACTTGTACCTGAGACCTGATGACTTTAAGAAAGTGTCGGCCTCTAATTCCGTGCGTGCCACACTGATAGAGGACCAGGGTGAGTCTAGATACAAGATAACTGATATCATAGGCAAGGAGGAGGGCCTAGGGGTGGAGAATCTGCGGGGCTCAGGAATGATTGCTGGCGAGTCCTCACAGGCTTACAAACATATTGTTACAATTAATCTGGTATGTATGTTACGTTCATTTCAATTGTGTTGTGAATATAAATAAACTGTATGCATATATCTCATGTGTACAGACATGGGTATGGAAAATCAGAAAAAAATATCCTTTTGTGCAAAAAGTCAATGAACAGGAACAAACAGTAGTTTAACTTCTGTCACTTTAAGATATTTATTACGTATCATTGCCTGATGGACCTCTACCAATAGTGTTCAAATTTTTACCTCAAGTCATAATTGACCCTGCCCAGGGGTCACTTGATTTAACATAGGCTTATTTAGGGAAAACTTAAAAAATCTTCTTGTCTGAAACCACTTGGCCCAGAGCTTAGATATTTAGAATATATCATTATGTAGTGGATGAAGATCCCCTAGGTCAAATTTTACCCTTTCTGCACTTGATGACCCTGTATTATAGCCAATGGTAGCCAGGTGAGCGATATGGGGCCATCTTGGCCCTCGTGTTGAGAGGTAAAATGAGACACATTAATATTCAATTTAAGAAAACAAATTATTAATAATTGTGTACTATGTTGTAGGTGACATGCAGAGCAATAGGTATTGGAGCATATCTAGTCAGACTTGGTCAGAGAATTGTTCAAGTGGAAAATTCACATATCATTCTGACAGGGGCAGGGGCCCTCAATAAGGTCAGTAGCTTTGATGAATTTGTTATGAATATAAATATTGAAAAAATAGAATGGTCAATATCTATTTTGATAGTAAGAGAAAAAAATATAAATTTTGTTAAAGTGACATTATGCGCATTTTTTTCAAGTAAAAATCTAGCTGAATATGTGTGTGTACAAAAGCGTAGAGTAAATAATAGCTTTTAACCCAATACACCAAACTCTTCACGCTACCAGTATGAAATAATACTTTCCAAATTTGTTTTCTTATTTGACTGGGGAGTCAATTTAAGAAAAGAACACTTCATGCAGGAGTTGCTTCCCTTCCACTGCCAAATCACACTACACAATCACTATCTTTTATCAGTCCGTTTTTTATATCTAAAGCACCACTTCAAATACTAATGCGGCTAATCTTAATTTAACATATTTAAATGAACAGCAACCAAAAATTGCTTTTATAAAACTGTCTCCAAAAATACACTGTGTGCAGTAAGATGCCAGCTTTAACTGCAAACTAGCTTTGATCCAAGACACATTAATTCCACATTGTGTCTGTGTTTGAGGTTGTTTCCAACTGGAATAAATTTTGAGAGCTGTTAATGTAAGTTGTAAGAACTTGCTGTGCAATCCAGTATAAATAGATCAGTCTAGATTAAACAAACTTTTGTTTGGTGCAAACTACCTCTTGTGTACTACAAACTAATTGTTGTACAGTATGTGTGAGCATGATTATGGGATTTGTTCTTCACATCAATATCAGACATTGAAAAAGCACTCAAAATTTAATTTGCCAGAGAATCATTTAGTATACAGTTTGTCATATATTGAAGCTATTTATTTTAGGTGCTTGGACGAGAGGTTTACACAAGTAACAGCCAGTTGGGAGGTATTCAGATCATGCATAACAATGGTGTGTCACATAATACATCTCCTGATGATTTTGAAGGAGTCTACAAAATTTTACAGACACTTGCATACGTCCCTGCTGTAAGTCTTGTTGCTGTGTTTAATGTCTAATCCCAGAAATCTCCTAGGAAGCTGGCACCAATGTTTTTAAGCTATTTTGGGAAAAAAGTTGAGCTTATTGAATCCGACCTGGGACCGTATAAACCAATGATACATGTAACAAACTTGACTGAAGTTACAGTAATCTGCTTTTACATTCAATTTGGTAGTTAAGTAAATACCATGTCACTTGTCAAAGGTGAGAAGTGACTCTTTACTTCCAAACTGTCCCCTCTTCCTGTGAAAATCACTTATTTTAAGTTACTGTCTTATTATACCCCCGAAACGAAGTTTAGGGGGGTATATAGGAGTCACCCCGTGGTTGGTCGGTCGGTCTGTTGCATTTTCCTTGTCCGGAGCATAACTTGAAAACTACTAGTTGGAATTCAATACAATTTCATACAATGGTCAAGTACATTGAGAGGAAGTGCAGTGCACAAGAACCATAACTCCATCTTGACTAATTACAGAGTTATTGCCCTTTGTTACTTTTCCTTGTCCGGAGCATAACTTGAAAACTACTGGTCAGAATTCAATACAACTTCATACAATGGTCAAGTACATTGAGAGGAAGTGCAGTGCACAGGAACCATAACTCTACTTTGACTCATTACAGAGTTATTGCCCTTTGTTACTTTTCCTTGTCCGGAGCATAACTTGAAAACTACTGGTTGGAATTCAATACAACTTCATACAATGGTCAAGTACATTGAGAGGAAGTGCAGTGTACAAGAACCATAACTCTATCTTGACAAATTACAGAGTTATTGCCCTTTGTTACTTTTTCCTGTCCAGAGCATGACTTGAAAACTACAAGTTGGAATGCAATACAACTTCATACAATGGTCCAGCACAATGGGAGGAAGTGCAGTGCACAGGAACCATAACTCTCTTTTGACTAATCACAGAATCATTGCCCCTTGTTACTTTTCCTTGTCCGGAGCATAACTTGAAAACTACTGGTTTCAATTCAATACAACTTCCTACAATGGTCCAGCAGAATGAGAGGAAGTGCAGTGTACAAGAACCATAACTCTGTCTTGACAAATAACAGAGTTATTGCCAAGGACAATATTTCTATTTTAGTTTTTTCTGCAAGGTATTCTGTTACTACGAACTTCCTCAGTTTATAAAGCAGTCTTTCGGGGGTATAAATCACATTTAGTGATAGGTCTAGTTTAAACCAATTTTTAGAAGCTGTGATTATAGACATGATAGATATGGGATCACTCCTTACTTTACACCTTTAGGATCTTCTATAGATATCGGATCATTCCTTATTTGACATCTTTAGCATCTTCTATAAATATGGGATCACTCCTTACTTAAGGTTCTTCTATAGATATTGGATCACTCCTTACTTTTTACCTTCAGGTTCTTCTATAGATATGGGATCACTCCTTACTTTACACCTTTAGGTTCTTCTATAGATATGGGATCACTCCTTACTTTAGGTTCTTCTGTAGATATTGGATCACTCCTTACTTTTCACCTTTAGGTTCTTCTATAGATGTGGGATCACTCCTTGCTTTACACCTTTAGGTTCTTCTATAGATATGGGATCACTCCTTACTTTTCACCTTTAGGTTCTTCTATAGATACGGGATCACTCCTTGCTTTACACCTTTAGGTTCTTCTAAAGATATGGGATCACTCCTTACTTTTCACCTTTAGGTTCTTCTATAGATATGGGATCACTCCTTGCTTTACACCTTTAGGTTTTTCTAAACAATTCTGCATGCTAAAGTACTGACTGACAGTGGCATTAAATGAGGGGATTATATAAGTTGTAATCACATGACATGATGCAATGGATGTGATTCAGACCCATGACCTTCAGGACTCTCTACTACTGGTACTTCACCACTACAGCAGACCATATATTCACTTTGTGCATTTTTTTTAGGTTCACGGTGGACCATTACCAGTTTTACCTATTAGTGACCCGGTAGAGAGAGATATAGATTTTGTGCCAACCAAAGCCCCATATGATCCCCGCTGGATGCTGGCAGGTCGACCACATCCTGATAACAAGGGTGATTGGCAGTCAGGTTTCTTTGATAAGGATTCATTCAGAGAGATCTTAGAACCATGGGCCCAGACTGTTGTAGTTGGACGAGCCAGGTTGGTTGCAGAATTTTATATCAACATTCACATGTGACAGTATGACTGACTCTAATGGGAGATGCTGAGAATGACTATCATATTTGTTGTTAGAAGATCAGTTCTGTGTCAAAAGTCTCTGACAAAGCAGTCAATTTCACATTAGGAAGATACTGACAACATTAAGAGAACGCACTAGAAATCCCAGCAAATGGTATAAAACTTTTGGCAACTGTGCAACTAAACAACTGTTAGAAGATGAACAAAAGTCTTATAAATATTTAATTGGCTAGGTCTAGTATGTAAGCCCTTTATAGTTATGATGTATATATTGAGAGCTGTAAAACAAAGAAATGCTCCTGCACAATATCTGTAGTACTGGTAAGCCAGGCAAATTGTGGTTTGTACAGTTGAATTGACATTTGATTTACACATCTAGCAGGGTAAGGGATGATAGTGTAAAATTTGAAACATTTCAGACTTGGTGGAGTACCAATTGGTGTGGTGTCAGTGGAGACAAGGACAGTAGAGTTATCCATTCCAGCTGATCCAGCTAATGCTGATTCTGAATCCAGGGTTTGTACAGTCTCTTTATCTCTTCTCAGTAATGTGAGACAAGATTTTAGTATGACCAAGCTAAATATCTGACGATGTTTACAAGAAAACGTATGCTCTGTTAGCATTATTTGAGGCATCTAAATCATTTTTGTTGCTGTTTGTAGGTTATACAGCAGGCGGGACAGGTCTGGTTCCCGGACTCGGCTTTCAAGACTGCACAGGCTATAATGGACTTTAACAAAGAAGAGTTGCCACTTATAATATTTGCTAACTGGAGAGGATTCTCCGGAGGAATGAAAGGTACAAGAAGTTGCCGTTGTATGAACAAATTTGTATAAATCAGTGATAATAAATGAGGCAACACTTACACATTTACATTGATAATCATGAAAGTTGAAAGTACAAACATGCCGCCATGAACATGCAAACTCGGACTTCTTTGAGTGCTCTTTTTTTCCCCCATACCACAGTCTTGTGGAATAGATTGCCCACATGTATTGCAATCCTGCCTGCTCTTGAATCATTCAAGCAGGCAGTGGCCCAACTCGATTATTAATCATACAATAGTTGTTTTTAAACCTTTTAATCTTTTACTACATTAACAGTTTTAACAATCTTGATTCTCTTAACTGTAAGAACTATCTTGCAGTTGTTTTATCTTTTATTAACACCCGGCGTGCACCCTGCCCATAATACTTGTGAGAGGTATGAGGCGGTTTAACCAAATATAACAAGATAGATAATTATGTTCATAATTGTAAAATAGGCTTTAAAATAAAACTGGGTTCACCGAGAAGTATTAGCTTTCATGGTTTTATACCATTTCAAGTGCTTATCAGTAGGCCATTACATTGTTTAGACCACTTTCATTGTCAAGTGGTTGGAGTTGTTGAGTTAAAATCATTGTAACCTCTCACTGATATAGGGTCATGGGTTTGAGTCCTACTACCAACCATTTCTCTTTAAGTGAGAAGTTGAAAGTTTCTTACGGAGTCTGGTCCTCCGCAGAGATGATTCTTTAGTAAACTACCCACCTGTAAAAATAACTGAAAAACTGTTGACACTGGAGTTAAACCCCATGAAAGAAAAAGGAAATTGCATTAGCATAATCATGGTGTTGTAAAAGTTCAAAATGACATTTTTACTGGATTTTGAAAATTGACATTTTTGCTGGAAGAACCAAGTTAAAGATTTTTATATTAAATTGTTACATTTTCCAGACATGTATGATCAGGTGTTGAAATTTGGAGCATATATTGTGGACGCCTTGTGTGAATATCGGCAACCTATTATGATCTATATCCCACCATATGGAGAACTCAGGGGCGGAGCTTGGGTTGTTGTAGATCCAACAATAAATCCAAGTCACATGGAAATGTTTGCTGATCAACTGAGCAGGTAAACAACATGAAAAATTTTGTATTAGCAAACCATACAATAAGTCACATGTTTATATTTCAAAATGGATATTTCCATGTTTCAGTGTGCACAGTAAAAGTAAACATAATAGCAAACAGGTTAGATCATGTGTTCACCTGAGAAAGAATAATTATTGCATATCGGATAGGCATTTATGTGATTTTACCCATGTTGGAAAACTCTACCTGGAACCCACCTGTGCCAGACAACTCTCTCTAATTACTTGTGACATAACGTTATAAATATTGTGACATTAGTTTCCCGAACACAGCATCTGAATATTGTTTGGTTTTAGCTCACCTGGCTTTGCCAGGGTGAGCTTTTCTAATGGATGATTGTCCATCGTCCATCAACATTTTGATTCAAACTACATCTCCTCTGAAACCACTGGGCCAATGTTGATGAAACCATGAAGGGATGTTCCTTGCATGAAGCTCTACCAAAATTATTCAAAGAATTCCATTCCGTGCAAAAAATAGGAAAACACTTTCAAAATCTTCCACTGAAACCACAAGGCCTTCTCTGAAACCACAAGGCCTAGAGCCAAGATATTTAGCATGTAGCATTGTCTAGTGGACCTCTACCAAGATTGTTCAAATTATGACCCCCAGGTCAAATTGACCCCGCCTGGGGGGTCACTTAGTTTTACATAGGCTTATGTAGGAAAAACTTCAGAAATCTTCTCTGAAACCACAAGGCCTAGAGCTTAGATATTTGGCATGTAGCATTGTCTAGTGGACCTCTACCAAGATTGTACAAATGATGACTCCCGGATAAAAATTGACCCCGCCCGGGGGGGTCACTTGGTTTTACAAAGGCTATATAGGAAACACTTTAATAATCTTGTTCTCTGAAACCACAAGGCCTAGAGCTTAGATATTTGGCATGTAGCATTTTCTAGTTTGCCTCTACCAAGAATGTTCAAATTATGACCCCTGGGTCAAAATTGACCCCGCCCGGGGGTTCACTTGGTTTTACGTAGGCTTAATATATAGGAAAAACTTTAAATTATTTTCTCTGAAACCAAAGGACCTAGATCTGAGATATTTGGCATATAGCATTGCCTAGTTGACCTCTGCCAAGTTTGTTCAAATCATGACCTCTGGGTCAAACTCTTAATTTTACATAGGAAAAACTTTAAAAGTCTTCTTCTCTGAAACCACAAGGCCTACAACTTCGATATTTAGCATGTAGCATTGCCTTGTGGACCATTACCAAGATTGTTCAAATCATGACCCCGGGGTGAAAATTAACCCTTCCCAGGAGGAGGGGAGGGTCACTTGATTTTGCATAGGCTTATATAGGGAAAACTTAATAAAACCACAAGGCCCACAGGTAGAGCTTAGATATTTGGAATGTTACTAAGCATTGTGTAGTGGACCTCTAAGAATTATGTTAAAATCATGACCCCTTGTATTATTTGCAATTGATATACAGGTGAGCGATATAGGGCCATCTTGGCCCTCTTGTTTATTTATCCCCTCGCTGAAGGCGAAGGGGATATTGAAATGCCCTCCCCCCCGTCCGTCCCCCCATTCTTTGTCCGGAGCATAATCCAAAAGTACTTTGAGCGTTTTTCCTTCAAACTTCATACACTGACAGGCACTTGGGAGGAAGTGCAGTGTGCAGGAACAATAACTCTACCTTGTCTACTTTTAGAGTTATTCCCTTTATCGATTTACTTTAAAAGTTTCGTCCAGAGCATAACTCCAAAAGTACTTGAGGGATTTTCTTCAAACTTAATACACTGACATAGCACTTGGTAGGAAGTGCAGTGTGCAAGAACAATAACTCTACCTTGTCTACTTTTAGTCAAATGAAAAATATCATACCTATACTGATAATGAACTTATATAATTTTGCAAACCTTCTCTTCTTGCCTTATTCTTTTTCCACTTACTTGAAAACTGTACTCGCATGACCATAACTATACCGGCTTTTTAAGGATTTCCTCTCACCAAGTAAAATGTACGAGTACCCTTCAGGTAACTTTTTCCTGGCGGGGGGATTAACCATGTGTAACATGGCTCTTGTTTTTATGATAATGCATCATTTCAATAAGTTTACATTTAGAGATCAATATTTAAGTGCAATATGGTATGCAAGAAAAAGTTTTGATCTCGAGACATTTGATTCAGCCTCGTTCCCACCAGAACAGTTATTCACAGTTACCCTCGGTGATGGATATTACTATCTGAACTGTGTGCTGATGACAGAAACTAATGTTACTGTTAAAGAAATGCAGGAACTTTCTGCAGTACAATTTACCGCTCAAACATAACCCAAATTATGTTAGACAATAGTTGCAAAAAAAAATGCCATAAAACAATCTTGTGTCTCTTAGCTTGTTTGAAATACTCAGGTGTGTAATAAACAGGGTTGTTTTTGTAGGGGAGGTGTATTAGAAGCTGAGGGTACTGTAGAGATCAAGTACCGTAAGAGAGATCTCCAGAAGACCATGTGGAGAATAGATCCACAATGTCGACAGATTGTTGAGAAGATGAATAATCCCCAGATCTCTGAAGAAGAGAATAAACAACTAGCAGCTGACCTGAAGAAGCGGGAAGATTTACTTATGCCCATGTACCACCAGGTGGCTGTTCATTTTGCTGACCTTCATGATACCCCGGGTCGCATGGAAGCTGTTGAAGTTATCTCAGTAAGTTGGAATGCTCAGCATATACTTCCTGCTTACTTCTCCTCAGACGTTATATAACAAAATCACTGGGTTTTTGGACGACTCGCCGGGGAGAATTTTTTTAGCTGGAAATCATGCATTTCTAAGGACGTCTTTGCGTATTTACACAAAAGAAACGCTTATTTCAAACATTAGTTACTATTCCCGTAGTAATGGCTCACAGAAACGCTTAAATCCGCGTATCTTTTTTCACACCAATTTTTAAAAGAATGCTAATAATCCGACAACGATTCCACGGTTTGCATAAAACTTTGAGGAAATGCGGGTCACTAATCATCATGATCTGCAATACGACATTTGACAGCTGATAAATTTGAAGGCGTCGCCCGTTATGCACTCTCACCCAATCAGAACGCAAAGGGTTTCCGATAATTGATCACAACCGACAATTGATGTATGAATTTGTTTTGGCCCTTTACGAAAACACCAAATCTTTTAATTTTGTTAATTGGTTGAATGATTTAATTAGTGGCATGTTTGGAGCGTCTCTATTTTGACTCGTTTGACAGTTGATTATAGGCTTATCAGCACTGTTTGAAAAGTTTACGATCGCCACTAACTATCCTCCGGGCAATTTACCTAAGATGATAGTGACAATTAACACAAACTTGTGTCAGCACATCAGTTTTGTCACCTAATCGGCTACACAATACTAGAACTTCTTGCATTATCGATATCACGTGTCAGGGTATTGACCATGTATATAGGTTGATATTTTATGAACCTCGCAGTTTTTTCCAAAATTTTAATTTACTGGGAGTTTTTCGTGTTTTTGCGAGCTTCGCCGGGGCGCTGGGTTAGGGTCTAAATAACAGGAGAACCCGGCGAATATCGGGAGAACGGCATGTATGGTCACAAAAGCTATTTCCATCACACACAAAAAACACTGGTAATGTGTAACTATCAAAGTTGCTAGACTACTTACTAAGTAATGATTAAAAAATGAGATTTGACCAGCAAGTTACATGTAATACTATTTTTTATTTGTGTTAGCATGAACCTAAATAAACCAATAGTAGGGTTTGTCCTACCATGACAGTATGTTGTTGGTTGTTGTGTAATCAGCTTGAAGCTCTTGTGATGTCACTGAATGCAGAGCTTTAACCTTATCTACTTGCGTACAATCTTTTCAGGGTGTAATGGAATGGAAGGGAAGCAGAAAGTTTTTCTACTGGAGAATTAGGCGCAGACTGCTAGAAGAGAATTTGAAGAAGAAGATACGACAGATTACAGAGCAGAAGACAAATGGCCAGCTTGAGTCCATGATGAGTAGATGGTTTGCAGAGGACAAAGGAACTGTTCAAGTAAGAATGGCTATATCTTAATTTGTTAAACTCAGCTTGTCATACAGTAAGGAGGTTTTACATTTATAAATCATTCATCAGATTGACACGCTAGATGTATGATAAAAGATCAAGAAGAATGATGAGCAACACATGAACTATTTAAATGTTTCCCTGTCTAGGTAAACGGAGGGAAGTTGCAAATTTAACTTACACAGTCACCTGCATTGTTCTATTTACAAAAGTTACTTCAGTACTGAAGTGTGCAATATTACTGTTGCATTGATATGTGCAAATAACTTCCATGCTGAAGTGTGCAAATTACATGCTGGGGTGTGCAAATTACTTATATGCTGTTATGTGCCATATTATTGCCATTCTGAGATGTTTATGATGATTTCTATTTATGTATACTGTATACTTGTAGTCATATCAATGGGAAGATGATAAAGTAGTTGTGGAGTGGCTGTCCTCACAGTTAGATGAATGTAACAGTAAAAGCCTTGTCAGTGAGAATATACGGTGCTTACAACGGGAACATGTTCTTAACCAAGTTAGAGGGTAAGTGAGTCTTGCATTGTGAATTTACATCATCTTGTTAGTGTTTACAACAGCTCAACTCTTTGCATACTGGTAATGGGAATTGTATTGTACATGGAAGACTTGGATCCTCGGCTCAAAGGTCTAGGTGACACTTCAGTGTCAAAGCCCCACATCAGGGTCATATAATTATGAGAACAGTGATGGCTGACTCTCATTGTTTTATGAATTATGTGGAGTGTGTTTGGACAGGTAGGTTATCAGTTTTCAGGGATATAAATGCTGGCATTAATTGAAATTTCAACAGTTCAGGTCGCACCGTATATATCTTGAATAAGGATGGTGGACCATAAGCACATCTAACAAACAAACAATTTTAACAGTATGAATTTGAGCATTGGTGCTAACAAGCTTACAGTGACGGTGGCATACTGCTGATTAAATGTAATGATAACCAATGCTGTGTACCTGTTTGGTGGGATATTCTCTATTTTGCTTGTAGTGGAAACTTAGAAGCCTGTTATCTGGAAGAAATAGTTGTATATCCATGAAAGACTCAATGCAGATAGTTTAATGAAACTCGTTTCTGCTGGGGTTAAAGGTGTCCAGGAGCCATGTAGGATCTCCGGTGAGCACTTTACGACCATGTTGGACACTTTGTTGAAATTTATGTTATCATATATAACTTGCATTATGTTTTGTTTTGCCATTTACAGGTTGATAGAGAACAACCCTGATGTTGCTATGGATTCTATAGTTCATATAACACAACACATGACCCCTGCCCAAAGGTCAGAAGTGTCCAGAATTTTAGCGAGTATGGAAACCTAGAGCACGCTTCACTGTTACTAGCATGTTACTAAGTGATGTTGTTCTCGGGAATACACTGGTCTAGAACTGGAAGTACAGAAGCAAGGCCTAGACAATTCAGTAGTAATTAGGCATGTAAAGGTTGAACAAAACTAAAAATGGGGCCAGTAGTATTGAAATAGCAGAAAATAACATGCATAATTTTGAAATGGTGAAAGTCTGGACCAAGCTGTGTTGATAGTGCAATGTTCAAAAGGAACTTAGAAATGCACACATTAAAAGCATTAATTGGCATTAGTGCACAAATTCATTAAAACTTTTACTCAATGACATTCACTGTCAGGGAATAGCATTTTTACATACTTGTCATTGCTTGACAGATAGAAATTTGGTAAAAATGCATTGTGATTGTTTCTGAAATCAGCAAAAAGAGTATTACAATTGTATGATATGGATGATTGTTGTAAGATAGAAAAGAACATAGATTGAACTATAGCTTATCTCTATGTGTTAGTCATTATTGCAGACAAAATCATGATCTGTACAAGCCATGTATATATTTAATCATAGTTTTGCAGCACACTTACATTCATTCTCTGCCAGATTAAACTGTTGAACTTGCTGAAATACAACACTAAAAATTTCTGTCTGTTAAAGCTCACCTGAGCATATGTGCTTAGGTTGAGTTATGTGACCTCTCACTATTGTCAGATGAAATCTGTTGGCAAGTTTAGTGTGAGGATATTTCCAATATGTGAACTTAGTGAAAAACCAAACTGCAATGGGATTCAAGTAATTTGGTGCCACCATGGACCTCTTGTATTGAAATTGTAGGAACACAGATGTGAACATTTATTGTAGTTTACATAGTTTTATTCATACATTATGTAGGTAATCATAAGGCATTTTCCATTTGTTTTCAGTACTTGACTATATTCTACTGTAAAGAAGTATTCATTCATTAAGAACGCTTTAGTTCTTTCCAGCACATCTGTTGAATAACATGCAATATATAAATATCACATGCACTTGAGGGTGATAGCAGATATTGTGAACCCAAGAAAAGTAATGTCAACTGAGGCGAAGCTGAGGATGACATTAATTTTCAAGAGTTCACAATATCTGCTATCACCCTCAAGTGCATGTAATATTTATTTTATTATACCGAAAAATAATCTATTTTTAGACTTGCAGGGCTGTAACATCATGATGTTACATGGGTAACATCATTTTTGTGATATTTATTTTATTATACCGAAAAATAATCTATTTTTAGACTTAGAGGGGTGTTACATCATGATGTTACATGGGTAACATCATTTTTTGTTCACCAGTGCGGTATGGGAATTTTATATAGGGAAAAGTATGTGAGGTATAATAATATGTAATAACATATACTCAGTAATCAAAATACATTGTGATAAATACTCCCACAGAACAAATTGATGATGGTAGCTATATAGGAATGACTCTATTGCTTGTGTTTTATATATTGGTAAATGATTATTTTCTACATTATTTTCAACAATTCTGTTTACTGTAGCATCTAGTTTCTTAAAGTGCATACCTCTGGTTATGTTAATCTATATGTGTAAACTAAAACTCGCCATTCATTGAGTCAAGAGACATTTGAGAGTGTATGAATCACCTTCAGTGATACTAGTACAGTAAAACCTGTGAACAAAGACCACTGTTGGGAAGCTACAAATGTGGTCTTTGTTTGCAGGTGGTCTTTATTCACAGGTGTGTCTACTATATAGAGGATAATTGTTGGTTTCGGTGTAAGATCACGTTATAATTTCACCAAGTGGGCATCAAAAGTGATATTTTCACGAGTGGCACAGCCACTCGTGAAAATAACAACTTTTGGTGTTCACAAGTGAAATTAACGTGATCTTACACCGATTCCAACAATTTTTCTGTTTATTTTATGGTTAAAACTCTAATTTTATTGAGTTTGTTTCTATAAAATATCGAAAATCGCGGGAAACGTCATTAGAAAACATAGAGCAAATGACGTCATTTTAACGACGTCATCGTCGCATGGTTTCCAGCATACATTACGCTCGGTATACTTTTTGACGCTGATCCGGGTTTAAGATTGCAAAAACAGTGAAAAATAAAAATGGTAATCCACTGTTTCAAAACTGTGGATTATCACTTTTATTTCACTGAGAAAACTCTATAATTCACTGGAAAACATAAAATAAATATTAATAGTGCACAAAGATCTCCCTGTTGGTCTTTATTCACAGGGTGGTCTCTATTCGGAGGTGGTATTTAACACAGGTTTGACTGTAGTTCTAGTTTGTCTGTAATTACATGTTTGTGATGAAAACAAATTATGTTTTATATGTCATTACTAAATTATTTACATAAACATTATTCTTGTAAAGTGCTATGATGTGTATCTATACTTCAGTATGAATGAATGAAGTGCTTTAGTTCCAGATGATATGGGATCAACTTGTTTTTCTTCCAACAAATTAGACTTTAATCGCTTTTATTTTTGTATCTTGTTATTTGCTGTTAATTTATTAATGAACTTTGTTACTGTTTTATCATTTTTTGTTGCTCAATATTGTTGGTAAAGTTTCGTTTAGAAGAGAATAGCAGATCTGAAGTGATATCTCCCAACCAAATGACTGGCATTACTTTTAAGATACTTGGCATTGATTTATGCATGTAGAAAAATGAGCAGAATCAAAGTTATAACTTAAATGTATGCTTTGTGAAACATTTTCATTTCTGTTGAATATATTGAAAATCTTTTTTGCCCATCCTAGTAAAACACTGATAGTCCATCTATTGTATAAGGTATACTATCAGTTCTGTCTGCAAACAATCAATATCACTGTGTGTAAGTTCTCTCTTACATCCATGGCTTTCATAGTCTGTACAGCATGAGAATGGTGATTAACAGCTGTAATATACCTATAATTAGTTGTATTGTATTATTCACTATGATGACCATGTATATGTACCCACATTGTCTAATTTACAGTACATTCTTGAGATATGTTGAAAAGCCTGTTGTAAAGATAATATTTTGAATAAATTTTTTCTTGTAACATCTTCATAATATTTTAACCTCACTGTGGATACCAGTTATTCTACTTCAGTAATAATTGTACAAAGGAAAAAACATCTGCTGATTGCAAAGGTTTAACATTGGATATCATGCAGTGGGGCTCATATCTCACAGTGGGGCTCAATTAATTACTATAAGTGATACTGTTAAGTTAAAAAGTTTAGTTTTATTATACAGACTTTTTTTTTAAAAGAATTTATTAAATTTAATGTGAGCAAAATTTCCAGTTGTATTTACATTATGCTTACAGTATTGTAATAAATAGAGGATAATTGTTGGTTTCGGTGTAAGATCACGTTATAATTTCACCGAGTGGGCACCAAAAGTGATATTTTCACGAGTGGCACAGCCACGAGTGAAAATAACAACTTTTGGTGTTCACGAGTGAAATTAACGTGATCTTACACCGATACCAACAATTTTTCTGTTTATTTTATGGTTAAAACTCTACTTTTATTGAGTAAAAGTACTCAATCTCAGTACCTGTAAATCGCGGGAAACGTCATCAAAAAACATAGCGCAAATGACGTCATTTTAACGACGTCATCGTCGCATGGTTTCCAGCATTCATTACGCTCGGTATACTTTTTGACGTAAATCCGGGTAGAAGATTGCAAAAACAGTGAAAAATAAAAATGGTAATCCACTGTTTCAAAACTGTGGATTATCACTTTTATTTCACTGAGAAAACTCTATAATTCACTCGAAAACATTAAATAAAACAGGGTAGCAAAATGAATTCATACAGATTTAAAGAAAGTGCCATCTTAGTGTCATTTTACCTGGGGGATAAAGTGTCAGTTACATGGAGTTGTGATCAGAGTTGTTCAAGATGAAACTTGTTTACCTCTATTTGAATGTCTTCTGTTGCATGTTAACTATATACATGTATGTAAATTTGAATGTGATATCATATTTGTATACTTTTGTTACTTACCCGTATTTATTTCTGTCATTTGCACTTTTACACTTTAGTATATTTTTGTAGACTTAGATATTTTCCAGGTACATGACTGTGTTCTCTACAAATGATGATTATGAAGCAATTAAAAACAGAGCAAAATTCAAATTGTTGTATTTCTCATTTTCCTGGAATTGTTAATGGTAATTTACAGCCATTAGAGTTAATAAAAGATGACAACAAGTATTTGTAGAGTGATACAAGTTGTTGCAGTTGCCGTGATGACAGCTTCTGTCTCGTACAATGGTAACAGCGCCTGTCTCGCACATTGGTTGAGGTTTTACATTGCTGTGGTAACAGTGTCTGTCTCACTCATTGGTTGAGGTTTTACATTGCTGTCAGCGCCTGTCTCACTCATTGGTTGAAGTTGTTTTCTTTAAAATTAATGCTTGTGCCTCCTTTGTCAATAGACAAGATTACAGCACCAAGTCCCATAATTCATGCTTGAATTTTGGCAAACTTGTGCCTGTTACTTAGGTTTAAGCTTAATGCAGGTATTGGTTTGAAACTTTACATAGGGCTTTTGGGTCAGAAACAAGGCCCTTTCATGAATTTGGTGTTTTTATACTGCTCTACCAGTGGTCAAAGCCACAGAGAATGTAGCATAAATGAAGCAAGCATTCACTTCCCAAAGTACAGTTACAGTGAATCTGAACCATTCCTGGTTTACAGTAGACCTTAATCATATCTATTTACTGGAAAGTTTAATCTTCATTGTTCCATAGATGCCAGAATCAGACCCATTTCACTGCGGCATAATTCTCTATAAACAAGGACCTGAATCATTCCAATTTGTCTTGTCTGTTCTAGATATTTTTGCTCATAAGCACTCAAGAGGCTTGGTGTCTGTGTTTACCTTTAAGTTATTAAAAGCTCCGATACCTTTGATATAGGTTTATCTTGGTTCAAAAATAAGGTCGTTAGCCTTGCTAGCAATCTTAAGGCCAAATTTTCTTCTTGATCTACGTAATTAACCAGAATGTTTGTTTTCGTAACATCTAGGTTTATTTTGAAATTGGGTCAATCAGAAAATATTCAGCACCCTTAATGTCATGTTTTTACTTGAACTGCATGAAACATGATGAGAATGTTTGTGTTAATGAAATCTGGGTAAATTTTGCAACTGGGCCATACAGGTTAAACAACTAGGTCACTAGGTGAAATCCTAAAGATGCATTGTTTACACTGTAGAGGCTACAAAGTTATCTTACCTGCATGAACCTTGATCAGAATGTTTGTCAATAATTATATAATCTTTGTCTTTATACCATCTAGGTCAAGGTTGAAACTCAAAAGTAAAGAATTTGGTCACTGAATTGAATCAGAAAATACTTGTAAGCACTCCAGATGTCGTGTTTTCTACCTGATTTCCTTGAAACTGGAAAATGCTTGTCTATAAAAATCGAAGTTTAGCTTGAAACTAGGTCGTGTTTTGACTTTACTACCCCCACTTTGAATGGGAAGGGTGTTCAGTATATTTACCCATGTCCATCTTAATACCAACATCATTTGACCTGGAATGAAACCTTGCATTAATGTCAAACAAGGATGTGGGGTTTTGCTTGTAACTGCACTCCATATAGGCAGAGTTATGGCCCTTGGATGAGTGAAATACTCTAGCAATAATAAATTTTGATCTAGAGGCATGAAACCTTACAGTAAGGTTGATCAAGGCATACAGCTATTCAACTTGGATTTTGTTTGTAGCTGCAAGCTGATAAGAAAGAGTTATTGTCCTATTGTCCTTGAATTAGTGAAATTGGGCCTTTTTGTACTTTTTGTCACATAGTGTCAAGAGTAACTTCAAAATCATTTAACCCAGAGTTGTGAAACCTTACAGTTATGTCATTCAGGATGTATAACCTTGTTTACTTGGGGTTTTGTTTGTGGCTACACCAAGTAATGGTAGAGTCATGGTCCTTGGATAAATATGTGAAATTTTTGAATTTGTGACCCACAATGCTCATGAAGTAATTGACCTTACATTAAGTTTGACCTCTGGTACTCACTTGTTCACTTGTAGTGCAACTGCACAGACAATTAATGGTGAATAAGTTGTGTTCAATGGAAAAATTTATTTGCTGTTTTTGATTTTCATTAAACTTGTAGGGACATATCAGTTTGATCGCGTTTTCGAGTGCACCAATTAATGGTGGCTTTATGGTCTCGTCAAGGTGTCATGCCTCTGGTAAAATGTTGCTAGAGTTTTCTGTGTTACAAGTTCAAGAAAAAATATTTTCACTAATTCAAGGGTCATAACTCTGCCTATATGGAGTGTATATTACAAGGTGGGGTCATCGTATAATCAATGGTCAATGGCCTGAAAAGTTTATAAAACTTCAAAGCCAAAAGCCCTTGTTAGATTTTCATCAAACTTGGAGGCACGGGGGCTTGAGATGTGAAAATCTTCTTTGCTCTTTATGTCCAAACCCCTTGTTTGATTTTCATCAAACTTGGTTGGAACGATCAATAGGAAGTCTAGTTGTGCATATTACAATTTTGGGTCAAATAGTTGAAGGTCAAGGTCACAGAGGCCTGAAATGTAAAAAATTGTGTTGGCTACCTTGTTGTATATTCATTAAACTCTGTGGGAAGCATCATTTCAATGAGTTAAAAATCTTGTTATGGGTACATACTAAAGGTCAAGGCACTGGCGAATGAAACTTATTGTCCACTCTTCATCTGCAAAACACCTTGTTGGATTTTCATCAAACTTGGTGGGAAGCATTAGTATAAAGTGAAGCACTGCATATTGAACTTTGGTTCACCCCTACCCAATGAGTTTTTCATTTGGGAGGGAGTGGGTAGGTGGTAGACATGTTCTTTATGGCCCCAAAGGTTGGCATATTGAAATCACACCATGTGTCCGTGATTCCATTGTTTTCATATTCAGGCTGTAACTTTGTCATGCATGAAGGGATTTTCAAATCATATGGCACAATGTTCAACACATGAAATGATGTGTCTCATGCAAGACCAACGTTTCTACCTCAAAGGTCAAGGTCACACTTAGAGTTCAAAGGGTATAAAATACTGTATATATGCTCACATTCATGTCTGGATTGTAACTTGGCGCAAATGTTCAGTACTTGAAGACCCACAGTTCTACCTTATACATACGTAAACATAATGTGCAAGTACAGTACCAGGTCCACTCCTTACAGGTCTAGGTCACAGACTGTGAGACACCTCTTTGGAGGCATTTCCCACTTAGGCCTATATTACAAGCTCTTTTTAGCTCACCTGGCACAAAGTGCCAGAGTGAGCTATTAGGATCACTTTCCGTCCGGGGTCCGTCGTACGTACGGGTGCGTCCGTCTGTCCACCATTTCCTTCAAACGACATCTCCTCTGAAACCACTGGGACAATATTGATGAAACTTGGGTCAAAATTGACCCAGCGCAGGTGGTCACTTAGTTTTGCATAGGCCTATATAGGAAAAACTTTAAAAATCTTCTACTCTGAAACCACAAGGCCTAGAGCTTAGATATTTGGCATGTAGCATTGGCAAATGGACCTCTACCAAGATTGTTCAAATTATGACACCCGGGCCAAAATTTACCCCGTGCAGGTGGTCACTTAGTTTTGAATAGGCTTATATAGGAAAACTTTAAAAATCTTCTCTGAAACCACATGGCCTAGAGCTTAGATATTTGGCATGTAGCATTGTCTAGTGGACCTTTACCAATATTGTTCAAATTATCAGCCCCGGGTCAAAATTGACCCTGTGCGGGTGGTCACTTAGTTTTGCATAGGCTTATATAGGAAAAACTTTTAAAATCTTCTCTCTGAAACGACAAGGCCAAGAGCTTAGATATTTAGCATGTGACCTGCTAGTGGACTTGTACCAAGATTGTTCAAATAATGAGCCCCGGGTCAAAATTGACCCTGTCCGGGGAGGTCACTTGGTTTTACATAAGCTTATATAGGAAAAAATTAAGAGCTTAGATATTTAGCATGTAGCATTTGCAAGTGGACCTCTACCAAGATTGTTCAAATAATGACACCCGGGTCAAAATTTCCCCCCCCCCCCGGTGGTCACTTGGTTTTACATAGGCTTATATAGGAAAAAATTGAAAAATCTTCTCTAAACCACAAGGCCTAGAGCAGAGATTTTTAGCATATAGCATTTTCTAGTTGACGTCTACAAAGATTGTTCAAATCATGACCCCCTTGTCAAAAGTAACCTATCCCGGAAGGGTTCGGGGGTGGGATTATGGGGGAGAAGGCACTTCATTTCATATAGGCTTATATGGGGAAAACTTTAAAATAACAAGAGGGCCATAATGGCCCTATATCACTCACCTGACTACCATTCGCTACAATACAAGGGCTCATGATTCTAACAGAATTCATAGACGTCCACTACACAATGCTAAGTAACATTCCAAATATATATTCTCTGCCTGTCGGCCTTCTTCGTTCTTTAAATTTAATCTATATAAGCCTATGTGAAATCAAGTAACCTCCCCCCTCCTGGGAAGGGTTAATTTTGACCTGGGGGTCCTTGGTAGAGGTCCACTAGACAATGCTACATGTCAAATACCTAAGCTCTAGCCCTTGTGGTTTCAAAGAAGAAGATTTAAAAAAAAATTCCAATATAAGCCTATGTAAAACCAACTGGCCCCCCGGGTGAGGTCAATTTTGACCCGGGGGTCATGATTTGAACAATCTTGGTAGAGGTCCACCAGACAATGCTACAAGTCAAATACATGTATCTTACCTCTAGGCTTTGTGGTTTCAGAGAAAAAGATTTTTTTTTAATTTCCTATATAAGCCTATGCACAACCAAGTGACCCCAAGGCGGGGTCAGTTTTGACCTGGGGGCATAATTTGAACAATCTTGGTAGAGGTCCACTAGACAATGCTACATGCAAAATGTCTGAGCTCTAGGCCTTTTGGTTACAGAGAAGAAGACTTTTAAAGTTTTTCCTACATAAGCCTATGTAAAACTAAGTGACCATCTGCATGGGGTCAATTTTGACCAGGGGAGTCATAATTTTAACAATCTTGGTAGAGGTCCACTAGATAATGGTACATGCCAAATATCAAGCTCTAGGCCTTGTGGTTTCAGAGAAGATTTTTAAAGTTTTTCTTATTTGTTGCCATAGCAACCAGAGTTATGCATGGAATGGAATCCTTTGAACAACTTTGATAGAGCCTCATGCAAGGAACATCCCTGCAAAGTTTCTTCAATATTGGTGCAGTGGTTTCAGAGGAGATGTCCTTCGAAGGAATGTTGGACGGACGGACGGACGGACCCCGGACGGTGAGTGATCCTAATACATGTAGCTCACTCTGGCACTTTGTGCCAGGTGAGCTAAGCCGACAGGCAGATAATAGATATTTGAAATGGTACTTAGCATTGTGTAGTGGACCTCTACGAATTATATTATAATCATTCATGATATAGGGTCATCATGGCCCTCTTGTTTTTAATTCTAGTTTCTGTATCCTAAGGTTCTCTTTTCTTTTCTTTTCTTTTCCTGTTAAAAGTAGAAGCAACATTTAAAAACATTTAAAAAAAGGAAGTGTCTAGCGAACCGGAACCGGTTCCCTAGACAGCGACCTTAGCAAACCGGAATTAATATACGGACGAATTATTTGGCGTGTCGTTATCGGCACGTTAATAAACAATGTATATGTTGATTATTATTGTTATCATTAAAAAATGTTATTCGGAAGATGAATATTTAGATATCCTTCCTAAAATTATGACATGAAAGACTAAATGCAGCATTAATATGAGAGATAACAGAATGACGAAAGAGAGCGTTCAGTTATGACAGAATGAATAGCAATGAAATAGAAAGCACAATTTTTCCAAAGTACCATTTAAAAACCCGAAAATTCAATCATATCTCCAGCTTTAAAAAATTGTTTGACGTATGAAAAATGTCATGCGCGATGAATTTTTGCATTTATTATGTATAGGAGGAAAATAAATCTTCACGGAAATGTACTGTATAAGAAATTGAATAACATATAAAAAATTATAGTCGACATATATGTCCGATCACAAAACTCTTCATCTGGGAAGGAATAAACTCATATTACGTACATATATGAATGTATCATAAAGAGGCATTCCCTACAACGAGCATATTAGTGGTGTGGCCTGGGTGTGACATAATGTATCAGAAATATGTATTCAAAAAGACTTTTAGCTCTAGAAGATGTTCTTCTTAGATCTGTTTAACACTATAACATTTCCCTTTCGAAAAATAGATACATTTTGTAATGCTGTCGTAACTGGGCGCACTATCTTATTATCTGACAATATTAGTTATGTTTCTACAAATAATCTGTTACTGCTAATACCATATGTGACTAAAATGATGACACTCATTAACTTTAACCATAATTCTCTCTAACAGTGACTAATATTATATAGTTATTTTATAGTAAAATTAGCTGTTCGACAGTTTTAGTAAAAATCTTCTGTAGTTCTAGTTATAACAATAATAATCAAGACCATTTAAGTATAAATATACTAATCACATTGTCTCTGCCCGCACGGTGTGCTGATAACGACACGCATATTTATTCGTCTGCATCATATTGAAGCCGGAAGTGCGGAAGGCGAAGGAGATCAATTCGACAATCGACACATTGAAAACAAATGCAAACCCACATTTTTTTCTCGTTTAAATGATAGTTTTCACTTTATAAGTATTAAAAAGTCTATTTTCTAAGCTCAATTATATGTAATATATGTAGGAAAGTAATTCCGGTTCGCTAGTGTATATACGGATATAGGCTAGAGCAAGGTCTTTCAAATAGTATGGTCCGGAAACGAGCGTAATACGATAAATAACCTGCCTCGGATCACGTGACAAACATCCGGGTACCCGCAATTTTGGAAAAAGAAAGAAATTATTGATACTTTATATCTACGTATATCTCGATATTTTACCAATCAATTTGACCAACAAAGTGATCCTTAATACAATATATGCATTCCCTTATCATTACATGATATTATATTTTACCGATGTTTCGTTTTAGGTGGATTTACGCATTGGAAAGTTGACCTCATACGAACTGGTTTTTTCACAAATGACCAAAAGCCGAAAACCGACCTAATTTTAGCGCTTCTTTCCTACTTGCATGGTGTTCATGGGATTGATGTAACATCTTTTTCTCAAAGATTTCAGTCTAATGTACGTCTGTTATGTCTTAGATTTTCGTATTTCACCCGTATTTTAATTTTCTGGGACGGTTAGATCCGATCAAAATCTAAAAATGGCGTCAATGGTGATTTTTTTTCCGCGATACGGTGATATTTTGTGCACAGGTTTTCACTATATATTTAGGGTCAAATGATGGAAAATTGCTAATTAAAATGTAAATTAAGAGTTATTTTTGAACGGATATGAATTAGATTTTCGTTTTTTTATTTGATAACATAAATACGTACAGTTTTGTAAGACCAGTATCGAGAGTCAAATTACCATCCATCGCTAAAATGCGCAAGACGGAATAGCATGGACCGTGTTTAACTTGCGTTAAAGATAAAAGTTAATTATATATAGAGGTTTTAATTTCACAGTTTTACAGAAAATTTCATCAGCTTTCCAATTATACCATTCTTTTTATTAAATGTGGTATCTAAATGACACAATGACGGGCAGTTTTGCATACAACTATCGGACAAATACCAGTTTACTCGCTCGGCGTGATAAATGCACGGTGTGATAAACGCTTCCAGGTAAAAATCGATAACCGAGACAAGATTATCAGTACGATAAGACATTTATAGAGGGCGTTTCCGGACCATACTATTTGAAAGACCTTGGCTAGAGACAACCGTTTCCAGTTCGTTAAGGTCGCTGTCTAGGGAACCGGTTCCGGTTCGCTAGACACTGCCTTAAAAAAATAGATAATTTCACAGCTAACTGCTGCTGTTTATCAAAAATAAGACATTGACTAACATTTATCATTTTCATATCTGATGTTATAGATTTGAGCCTTGTATCTTAAAACCTAAATTCCCGTTTATGGACACGGATTTATACACATATGCTTTCAGTGCTTTGATTTCTTCTTTTTTTCATCTGACAAGGGAAGTAATTTATTTGGTTGGATGACTGCACGCGCCACCTGATCACAAAGTGAAAGTAGATAGTTGCAGTAGAGGGTTAAAATGGCATCAGAGAACGGTCACATGCTGTGTCTTAATGATTATGACGCTTATGGATTCGATCTTGATCATACACTGGCTAAATACAACCTTGTTGAGCAGATACAGGTGAGATAAAAAGACGGGTCAGCTCGTACCGTAGTCAATTCGTACCCAAAGGGGCTAGCCTCAATATTTCGACTGCAAGACCGACCCATTTTGCAAACTGATATTACATAGATGTCTGTGAAGGGCGGCCGTCGTAATCGCAAATAGAAAAAAGCCCTGGCGCGCAATTAGTTGGGCTACCAATGGGGCGGTATCAAGTAGTTTCACCCCCTAGTCGTTTCATCCATATTCATTTCACCTACTAAAGTGTCATTTTACCCCTAGTCATTTCACCCCCAATTGTAATATACTGATTAATTAGTGTGAAATATTGTTATGATTGTCAAAGGTGTTGTGCAATCACTGAGTAATCATATATAACTATAGAATATTTAGCACATATGCAGTACAGTACATCACTTTGAAGAAATAAGATAGTATTAAAATAAATGTTTCAGTTCTAAAAAAGTTAAATGATTTTAAAAACATTTAAAGAAAAATATGTTGAATATTTGCTGTTTCAGTGTTTTTTGAGAACAGTAAAATGAAAATCAGAATTTATTATAAGTTTGTTGAATTAATAAAGTATCAGTTCTGAAATTACTTATTGTGATGAATCTGGGACGAATATATACTATCGGGATTGGAAACGGCTACTGATACGCTAATCCATTATCGATTTTCATTGCCGTCCGTGGCCGCCATTTTGAAAGATAATTTGCATTTTTTCCCGTACACATAACAACAAAATAGCCAATTTCAAGCACTTTGAAGTGTTTCAAATACTGGAAACATTAGCTGTCTTTAGTTTGAAATTATATTTTTCAGCACACGACTTGATACAAAGTCAAAACATACTGCGAAATGCGACTGGTCATTTCAAATCCTTTTTCGAATCCGTCGCCATTTTTGAGCGAACGTTCTTGAAATACAGATTTAATCACTAACAACGGTGGTAAAAATATTATACAGTAAATAGAATGAAATAATAATAAAATGCCATCACCATATCTAGTATTTCATGGCAACATTTGTAATTTGTTAATATTATTGCTCCAGGATGAATTTATAGAATAAATAAACTTTTTTACATTAACATGTTGAAACCCTTAAAATCTCTCGTAAATTTTTGTTTGGAATCTAAATAACACACGTGAGAGCATGTTTGAAGATTACTTTTAACATTATATTACAGTCTATATTATACTACCGTGTGTGAAAAAGAATTAACTTGCCTATCCCCTTTGGATTTGACCAAGTCCTCAGTAATAATATAAAACGGGTCACACTGCAACGCATAATTAATTACTAAATTAGGCTTAGTCCAGGATTTATTAGATGTAAGTTCCCTGAGAAATCATAAGGAAAGCTGGAAAATTTAATGTGCATGGTCACTAGATCTTGTTTGAATTTGATTACAGACCTAATATTTCAGGACAAAAGTTCTGCACATAATGGGAGAGATCGCCGTGACGTCACAATAACAATAACAATTGTGTTTACAATGCTTGTGTATCGGAAAGGATTTTAAATTTTTTTTATAACATTTTTGCTGTCAGAAGGAGTTTTAAATTAGAAAAGTTATGAAATGCTTGTGATGCTCACATTTTCACAGTACAATATCTCTTTTGAAAAAGATACCGTTTCCAGGGACCTAAATACACATTGTGTATATAGGTCAGTGCCGTTTTTAATGGCACTTGATTTTTGATAACGGCTTGTTGCTGCTATTACCATTATGCTGGTTGTCCCAGTTTTTGTCAGACTAAGAATCCATTCCATTATTACATTACAGAGTACAAAAAATTAAATAAAGAAATAACAAAGTTAAAAAAATAACTAATAACATTTATTTTCTAGCCGCTAAGTATAGAGTTATAGAGGTTCCATATCTCTAGAAAATCCTATGAGGATTGGCTATAGTTACAGAAGTTATTCTTATATCTCTCTTTTCTTTATTTTTATTATCCCCCATCCTTAGCGGAGGGGATATAGTAATGGGCTCCATTCGTTCGTCCATCACACTTTCGTCCAGATCATTACTCCAAAAGTACTGAAGGGAATTGCTTTAAACTTTACACACAGACAGAGGACATTGAAAGGTAGTACAGTGTCAAAGAACCATAACTCTACTTTGCTTATTTTTTAAATTATTCCCCTTTGTTATATTTTCTTGATTTTTCTTGTTTGGAGCATAACTTCAAAAGTATCTGTAAGCAAGAGAAGATAACTCTGTGAAAATGTTTCTTGATTTGTACTTAGAAATTCCTAGTTAAAGTCTTGTGTGCCCTTAACTGTCAAAGTTTTGTTTTATAGGCAAGCACTAAAAAGTCGAGCGCGCTGTCCTACTGACAGCTCTTGTTTGTTGTCTGGTGCATAACTCCAAAAGTACTGAAAGGAATTACTTGAAACTTAATACAGTGAAAGAGTACAATGAGGGGAAGTGCAGTGCCTAAGAACCATAACTTTATCTTGCCGGATTTTTTAATTACTCCCCTTTGTTACATTTTCTTGATTTTTCTTGTTTGGTGCATAACTCCAAAAGTACTGAAGGGAATTATTTGAAACTTAATACAGTGATAGAATACAATGAGGGGAAGTGCAGTGCTCAAGAACCATAACTCTACCTTGCCTATTTTTGTGTCGCCCTTTCGGAGAAAAGCCGATACATAGGGATCGCTTTGTCCGTCCGTCCGCCCTTACATTTGGATACTTAGGTGGCTGTAGGAACAATAGGTAACAGTAAATACTCTTTGATGTCATTCATTCCGTAAGCTCTTAGGTGGCTATGTTTTCTCTTACGTGGCTAAAAGAACAATGGAGAGAACAATAGAGTAGCCACATAAGTATCCATATGTTAGGATGTCCGTCGGTCCGTCCGTCCCTCACAATTTTAACGTTGGCTATAACTTTGCCATTTCTTAAGATTTCTTCATCAAACTTTACAATTGTATTGCTTATGACAAAAGGGTCATGATGCCCCCAGATTTTGTGAGTCAAGGTCATATTTGACAGAGTTATGCCCCGTTTTGTACTTAGATTTTGTCACGAAAACTTAACGTTGGCTATAACTTTGCTATTTCTTAAGATTTCTTCATCAAACTTTACAATTGTATCGCTTATGACAAAAGTGTCATGATGCCGCAAAATTTTGTAGGTCAAGGTCATATTTGACAGAGTTATGCCCCTTTTTCTACTTAGATTTTTGCTATTACTTTGCCATTTCTTAAGATTTCTTTATCAAACTTTCAATTGTATTGCTTGGTCATAGAAAGAGCACTTGGCAGGGGGATGGCCATGTCTAACATGGCTCTTATATGTCTATTGTTTTATTAACTTCGTGAACAGAACATGTGACTATGTGTATGTATACGGCAGTCAAATGTTGAAACACTAGTGCATAGAATAATACCTTTCTGTCAACCAATTCATAATAATGTTAATAGCATGAAGATGACAACAGTAGTTCTGATATTATCACTATATTAAGTTACCAAAATGGCGCATGTGAAACTGGTGTATTTATGACAGATCAGTTTCATTCACAAATTGTGGTAAAATATTCAAGTTTACAACACATTTTCAATAATGTTTATATAAACTTCCGTAACTGTAGCTATCCCCCAGGATCATCTGTAACTCTAGACAGTACTGTAACTCTTGCCACTGCCATTAGAAAAATATAAGAATTTCATCATTTTCAAATAAATTCTCAAATTTTCAATGTTTATGATGCTGATGTAGAAGTTGAATACAATGTTCATGAACATTGAGCACACATGCAAAACTGGCAAATTTGCAATCTTTGTCCTAAGCATATCAATTACTTTGGCATTGCAGTGTGATTAGCTTCGTAACTGTCACACCTCAAAATGTTCACACAACTCTACTTTAATGTCAGTCTGTAAAATTGTTTTGCCTCCGAAGTTGGAAAAATAAGACATTATGGACCCTAGCCTAATTAGAGCAGAAATTAGGCAACGTCATAGGAAAATCTAAGCTTGTTTACACTCTGGTTAAATACTGTCTAGGGTTGAGCTTAGATATTTGGTATGTAGCATCAGTTGTCCAGTGGTCTGCTCCTCTTATATGTCTTATGTCGCACATACATAAACATTTCCTCCAAACAACATCTCTTACGTCGCACGTACATTAACATTTTCCTCCAAACAACATCTCCTCTTAAACCACTGGACCAATGTTGATGAAACTTGGCAGGGATGTTCATTGCATAAATACTTCTCATATTTGTTAAAATAATTGCGTTCCATGCAGAACTCAGGTTGCCATGGCAACTTAAAAGAAAAGCTTAAGAAGCTTCTTCTCAAGAACAGGAAGGCCTGGAGCTTAGATATTTGGCATAACCTAGTAAACCTCTACCAAGATTGTTCAAATTATGACCCCCAGGTCAAAGTTGACCCCACACGGTGTCACTTGTTTTTACATAGACAAATATAGGAAAAGCTTTAAAAATCTTCTCTGAAACCACAAAGCCTAGAGCTGAGATATTTAGCATTTGGCATAACCTAGTGGACCTCTACCAAGATTATTCAAGTTATGACCCCCTAGTCAAAATTGACCCCACCCGGGGGTCACTGTTTTTTTCAAAGGCTCATGTAGGAAAAGCTTAAAAAATCTTCATCTCTGAAACCACAAGGCCCAGAGCTTTAGCATGTGGCATTGCCTAGTAAACCTCTACCGTGATTGTAATAGTTTTTAACCTGTTTTTAAATACAACCTGTATATAATCTCTCTTTTTGTGCTTTTATTCTTTTCTCTCTTGTCAATTGACGTGCGTCAATGTCTTAAGTCCTCAGGAGAGGTTTGACAATACAGAAGATAGATAGATAGTGTTCAAATTATGACCCCTGGTTCAAAATTGACCCCACCCGGGGGTCACTTGTTTTTACATAGGCTTATGTAGGAAAAACTTTAAAAAATCTTTATCTCTGAAACCATTAGGCCTAGAGCTTAGATATTTAGCATGTGGCATTGTCTAATGGACCCCTACTAAGATTGTTCAAATTATGACCACCCGGTCAGAATTGACCCCACCCAGGGGTCTCTGGATTTTACATAGGCTAATATCAAAAAAAAAAAAAAATCTTTATCTCTGACACCACAAGGCCTAGAGCTTAGATATTTGGCATGTATCATTGCCTAGTTGACCTCTACTACAATTGTTCAAATTGTGACTCCCAGGTCAAAATTGACCCTTACTGCTATTAATGACCTTGTATTATAGCCAGTTGTATAGCCAGGTGAGTGATATATGGCCATCTTGGCCATCTTGTTTCTTACATGCCAACTGGAATCGATGGAATACATTGATGGGAACTTTGGATGTGTTTTGCCTCCATCAAAACAATGCATAACCTTTACATAGATTTAAAAAAATGCGTAACCTTTACATAGACTAAAAAATTTAACAAGACTGTACTTTTACTTTGTTTTCTGCAACCCTGTTGTTGACCTTGTGTAATAAACTAATAATACATAATACATTATGAGTCTATAAAGTTGCCTGACATTCAGTATAATTATGTATGAAGGGGACAATATTAAGTTACTATTTTTCTCTGGTAATATTGGCCTTGTGTTACCAGGTTCATGGTCATAGGTTAGTATGAAGCCAATGTCACAGACAGTCCATGGATATACTATATGCATGCAATTGTTTATATTTCTTAGCTGACGTATAACAGTCTGATGGATTATTTGATAGAAGAGAAAGGATACAGTCCTGAACTTAAATCTGATGTCAAGTTGCACAAAGACTTCATGTAAGATATATTCTGTTCTCTGTAATCTATAAGTTTAGACACACTCACTTTTGACAGGCTGTCCAGCATCCCCTAAAATTCCTACTTTTTTCAGTTTTGCTAAAATTCCTAAAAAAAAGAAAAAATTAAAGAGAATTACTAAAAATGCCGTTTTCACTATTTATCCTTTGTTATATACATACTTAAAACTTTAAAAATGTTTTCATACTAAATATGCTTTTAATGTAGTTTTACAGTTCTTAATCTTAATCAGAGCAGGCTGTTGACCAGAATGTAACATTGTTAGACACCTTTACTATAACTAAATCACTTTTTGTGAGTTATTTTTGTGTCAGATATGCAAAGGTCAGCCAATTTTACATTATTCGAGGGCCATAATTTAGTTCTATAATTCTTAGTTTTAACCCTAAAATTTCTTAAATATTGCTCTAAAATTAGCCCAAATCTTTTGCCATAGGGTGCTAAGGACAGCCTGTTCTGAGTAAATTTACTATTTTATTGTTAGCTCACTTGGCTACGCCAGGGTGAGCTTTTCTGATTGATGATTGTCCGTCGTCCATCAACATTTTGATTCAAATGACATCTCCTCTGAAACCACTACGCCAATGTTGATAAAACTATGCAGGAATGTTCCTTGCATGAAGCTCTACCAAAATTGTTCAAAGAATTCCATGCCATGCAGAACTCTGGTTGCTATGGCAACATATAGGAAAAACTTTAAAAATCTTCTTCTCTGAAACCACAAGGCCTAGAGCTTAGATATTTGGCATGTAGCATTGTCTAGTGGACCTCTACCAAGATTGTTGAAATTATGACACCCAGGTCAAAATTGACCTTGCACGGGGGTCACTTATTTTTACATAGGCTTATATAGGAAAACCTTCAAAAATCTTCTTCTCTGAAACCACAGGGCCTAGAGCTTAGATATTTGGCATGTAGCATTGCCTAGTAGACCACTTCAAAGTTTGTTCAAATTATGACCCTGGGGTCAAAATTGACCTTGGGGTGAGGGGGGGTGGGGGTGGGGGGAACATACATAGACATATATAGGAAAACCTATATAACATTATCTAGTGATCTTCCACCAAGCAAGTGGACTTGTACCACGATGAGCGATAGAGGGCCATCTTGGCCCTCTTGTTCAATTAGGAAAAGATTTTTTAAAGTCAGTATTAAAAAGTACATAATGCTTCATGTAATCAGTTACAATTTTCGCAATGCAGTGAGTAAATGTAAAAGATAGAAGTGAAAATGACTGTTATTTGTACAAAAACAGTCCTAATGAAAGATATCTTACAAGCAAATTTTATTAGTGAACTTTACAGTTAAGAATTAGTACTTAAAAAGTTGCTTTTTAAATAAAAAGTTCATTTTATATAAACAGAACAGTACTTTTTTTTTCAATCGAAATACAAAAAATGAGAAATGCTTTCTGTCAACATTTTGTGAAGGAATGATAGGAATATGAAAGAAAGGCATAACTAAGTCATCATTATTTTAATATAAATAGACCAGCAGTCTTTCAGTAAATTGATCAATCCAAAAGCCGTTTCTCCTACATAATTATACTAAAACATAAAATGAATCAACAACACAAGCAAAAATCTTGGTAACAATTTGAGAAAATGTGTTGAAAATGTAGTTAGCTTGGTATAACGGTACTGCTTCACTATAATGTTTATATACAAAGTTCGAAAGCGTTAGTAATGGCTTTAAAATTTGGTAGCGTATAATTTCAAAAATACAGAAATACTTTATGAGAACTTATACTGGAACCTTTTTATTTGATCATTCTAAAATATGTTAATTTCAGACAGTTCAAAGAACCTTGTGTTTTCACCAAAATCTAATAGCGAACAGTTTTAGCTTAATTTCAAAATTGCATTGTTAAAAAAGTTTCTGTTGAAGTAAAATCAATAGGAATCTTATATATATTTTTACCGAAAATTGAATTGTTGAAATGCTGTGTGTAGATCATGAGCAGGCTGGAAAGGCAGAATCACATACTGTCTACAAAGCAATGATTTGTTTACCGTATGATATATTAACAAGGACACATACAGGAAAAACTCGAGCAGATAATGTATGAAATAGCCTGTTCATTGCAATATCTTATTACAGTGTATGATTGTTTACTGTGTATTGTATTGTATAGTGTTTACTTTGACAAATATTTTATTGTGCTAAGTAAAGTCTTTCCATTATAGCGTAAAAGGATTGTTTTTGGACACAGAGAAAGGGAATATTCTGAAGTTGTCACATTCTGGTAAAATAATGAAGTAAGTACAGACACACATACCATATTACACTAACATATCTGTGAACTTCTATGGAAGGCCATTACAGTCCTATTAAGAAAATATGTTCTCCTGTAAAATAGGTAAATACCAGTTTGTGGCTGGCTATTGGTGTTTGATGGTGTTAACAGATTACTTTCCTGATTTTATTGTTATAGTCTTGTTTAAAACATATTTCTAGGTAGGGTAGGTAGAGATTTTTCAAATATACTTCGTGTCAAGATAATTTTCTTGCAAATAGTGCTATTTCTTACAAATGTCAAAGCTCATAATATATTACTTTTGTTATGAAAAAAAAATCCTGACCCCCCAAAAATGATTAGGGTCAGGGACTTTTAGTAGGTAGGGTCGGGTTACCTGAAACAAACAGTTTTTGTGTCGCCCTTTCGGAGAAAAGGCGATACATAGGGATCGCTTTGTCGGTCCGTCCGTCACACAAACTTAACGTTGGCTATAACTTTGCCATTTCTTAAGATTTCTTCATCAAACTTTACAATTGTATTGCTTATGACAATAGGGTCATGATGCCACCAAATTGTGTAGGTCAAGGTCATATTTGACAGAGTTATGCCCCTTTTTATACTTAGATTTTTGCTATAACTTTGTAATTTCTTAAGATTTCTTTATCAAACTTTCAAATTGTATTGCTTATGTCAAAAGGATTGTGATGCCGCCAAATTTTGTAGGTCAAGGTCATATTTGACAGAGTTATGCTCCTTTTTGTACTTAGATTTTGTCACTAAAACTTAATGTTGGCTATAACTTTGCCATTTCTTAAGGTTTCTTCGTCAAACTTTCAAATTGCATTGCTTATGACATAAGGGTCATGATGCCACCAAAGTTTGTAGGTCAAGGTCATATTTGACAGAGTTATGCCCCTTTATATACTTAGATTTTTGCTATAACTTTGCCATTTCTTAAGATTTCTTTATCAAACTTTCAAATTATATTGCTTATGTCAAAAGGGTTGTGATGCTGCCAAATTTTGTAGGTCAGGGTCTTATTTGACAGAGTTATGCCCCATTTTGTACTTAGATTTTGTCACGAAAACTTAATGTTGGCTATAACTTTGCCATTTCTTAAGATTTCTTCATCAAACTTTCAAATTGTATTGCTTATGACATAAGGGTCATGATGCCACCAAAGTTTGTAGGTCAAGGTCATATTTGACAGAGTTATGCCCCTTTATATACTTAGATTTTTGCTATAACTTTGCCATTTCTTAAGATTTCTTTATCAAACTTTCAAATTATATTGCTTATGTCAAAAGGGTTGTGATGCTGCCAAATTTTGTAGGTCAAGGTCTTATTTGACAGAGTTATGCCCCTTTTTGTACTTAGATTTTGTCACGAAAACTTAATGTTGGCTATAACTTTGCCATTTGTCACAAAATTGTTGGTTATTCTGACAAAGCATAAGAGGGCGACACAAGTGTTCTACTGAACACCCATCTAGTTAAAAGAAAAGGGTAGCTATCCTGCTCGACGTCCGCGTTGGTGTCGCATATTGATTAAGTTTTTCCTACCACCAGTGTTTATTTCAAAACCATTATAAGGTATTGCTTTGAAACTTACCATACATATTTACCATCATAATCTCCATCAACAGACAAAGTACATAACTCTGTTGAGGTTTTTGTCAAAATTATGGCCCTTTTTAGCTCACCTGGCACAAAGTGCCAGAGTGAGGTATTAGGATCGCATTCCGTCCGTCGTACGTCCGTCCGTCCACCATTTCCTTCAAACGACATCTCCTCTGAAACCAATGGGCCAATGTTGATGAGACTTTGCAGGAATGTTCCTTGCATGAAGCTCTATAAAAGTTGTTCAAAGAATTCCATTCCATGCAGAACTCTGGTTGCTATGGCAACAAATAGGAAAAACTTTAAAAATCTTCTCTGAAACCACAAGGCCTAGAGCTTAGATATTTGGCATGTAGCATTGTCTAGTGGACCTCTACCAAGATTGTTCAAATTATGACCCCCGGGTCAAAATTGACCCCGCACGGGTGGGCACTTATTTTTGCATAGGCATATATAGGGAAAACTTTAAAAATCTTCTTCTCTGAAACCACAAGGCCTAGAGCTAAGATATTTGGCATGTAGCATTGTCTAGTGGACCTCTACCAAGATTGTTCAAATTATGACCCCCGGGTCAAAATTGACCCCGCACCGGGGGTCACTTAGTTTTGCATAGGAATATATAGGAAAAACTTTAAAAATCTTCTTCTCTGAAACCAAAAGGCCTAGAGCTAAGATATTCAGCATGTAGTGGCTAGTGGACCTCTATCAAGATGGTTCAAATTATGAGCCCCGGATCAAAATTGACTCCGCACAGGGGGTCACTTAGTTTTACATAGGCTTATGTAGGAAAAACTTTAAAAATCTTCTTCTCTGAAACCAAAAGGCCTAGAGCTTAGATATTTGGCATGTAGCATTGGCTAGTGAACCTCTTCGAAGATTGTTCAAATTATGACCCTCGGAAAACTTTAAAAATTCTTTTTCTCTGAAACCACAAGGCCTAGAGCTTAGATATTTGGCATGTAGCATTACCTAGTGGATCTCTTCAAAGTTTGTTCAAATTATGCCCCTGGGGTCAAAATTGACCTTGCCCGGGGGGGGGGATCATTTGTTTTACAAAGGCGTATATAGGAAAACTTATTTGGTATATAACATTATCTAGTGATCTTCCACCAGGCAAGTGGACTTGTACCAAGGTGAGCGATATAGGGCCATCTTGGCCCTCTTGTTTGACTTAGAAAGTACATAAAGCGTGGTCAAGTTTCATAAAGCGTCGTACCACCCCACTTTATTTCAAAACCATTACGAATATTGCTTTGAAACTTACCATACTTTCCATTAAGTACATAACTCTGAAAAGATTTTGTCAGAATTATGCCACTTTTTTGACATTGAAAATACATTGAGTAGGCTGGTAAATCCACTATAGACTTAACCCTTTGAGATATTGCTTTGAAAATTGGAGTACTTGTTTGCATCATTACTCCCATCTGTAGACAAAAGAAGGTAACACTGTCAAGAATTTTTAAGGCCTTTTATTGACTCAGTTAAGTTTTTCGTACCTGTCCACTCTTTGACGGAGATGTTTGAGATATTACTTTGAAAGTTTGAATACTTGTTTACCATCATGATCCCCAAACATAGGCAGGAGAAGGTAACTCTGTCAAGGGTTTTATTTGAATTATCTGTAAGCAAGAGAAGATAACTCTGTGAAAATGTTTCTTGATTTGTACTTAGAAATTCCTAGTTAGTCTTGTGTGCAACTGGCACTGTCATGTACATATATCAACCACTTGAAGTATTAAGTGCAACTGGCACTGTCATGTACATATATCAACCACTTGAAGTATTAAGTGCAACTGGCACTGTCATGTACATATATCAACCACTTGAAGTATTAAGTGCAACTGGCACTGTCATGTACATATATCAACCACTTGAAGTATTAAGTGCAACTGGCACTGTCATGTACATATATCAACCACTTGAAGTATTAATCTTCAAGTTTTCTGTAGTGTTCAGGGGTATCAAACATTTAAGTTTAATAACTTATGACTTAATATCTTGCTACTTTTGGCCCTTTTTTTTACAGATCCTTGTTTTGCTTTTAACTGTTAAAGTTTTGTTTTATTGGCAAACACTAAAAAAGTCGAGAGCGCTGTCCTACTGACAGCTCTTGTTTTTTAGGCCTTATGGTTGTTTTCAATATGTCTGAATGTCTGTCTTAGTATCATATACATTTGTTTAAAACATCAAAAACTAAAGAATTCCTTTGAAAGTCTCTAGGATGCCAAGTTATTTTAAGGGTAAACAATTATATTTCGAAAAGCATGACAAGGGTGTGGTCAGATTCATATGCTCACAGTAAAGGTCACATTTAGTGTCAAAGGTCATGTCTATATCCTAAACCTTTTGAAGGATTTTCTTGAAACTTTGGGTAAATATTAATTTCATGGAGAGTTTATGAAGAATCTGTCCCTAAACCATGTTTTGCTCATACTTAAGGGTCAAAGATCACAAGACTATCTCTATTTAACTCTCTGAAGGATTTTCATCCAACTTAGGTCAAATCTCCTCGACATGTTGACAATGGTTAAGGTCATGCTTGGGATCAATGGTCTTGTGACTATATCTCCAACACTGCTCAGTGGAAGAAATTCCTGAAACATTGGTCATGTGTTCATCTTATCATGGCTTTTTTGGTTGGGAACTTTTTATTGCATGGCAATACTCTACTGATAATCTAAAATAATATTTGTTTTAAGCTGTATGCATTTATGTCAGGAAACATCCCTTGATTCCAATGATATCTTGTTTACATTTATAAATAGAAATTATTTCCTTTGAATGCTGTAAGAATACAATGATGAGGATCATTGAAGTTTCACAAATTTGTGTAATTGAATATTATTATGACCCCTTCAAAGAAGTGGGGGTATATTGCTTTGCAGTTGTTGGTCAGTTGGTTTGGTCAGTAGATCTTTGATTTTTGCTCAATAAATTGTGAAGGCTTTGACCTAGATGACATTGGTCATGTGGACAATAGATTAACCTTATTTATTTTGGGGTCACTGGGTCAAAGGTCAAAGTCACAGCGACCTTGCATTTAAAAATTGTTGCAGCTCAATAACTTGATAATGTTGTGACCTAAGTTCTTCAAACTTGTCAGGGTTGTAGTTTATGAAGATTAGATGATCCCTGTTTGTTTTGAGGTCACTGGGTCAAAGCTAAAGGTTCTGTTGACTTTGCAATAAGAATTGCTTCTGCCTTATAACTTAAAAATGCTTACAGATATGGTCTTCAAGCTTGATAGGAGTAAAGCTTTTGAATAGTAGGTGACCCCTTTGTTTGAGGTCACAGTGACGTTGCAATTGAAAATTGTTTCTGATCAATGACTTGAAAATGCTTTAACATAAAGTCTTCAAACTTGTTAGGATAATAGTTTATAAAGGGTAAATGCTTCTTATTGATATTGGGTTAAACAACTGTTTCTGTTTAATTTCTGTTTAATTCCTGAAGGACACTTTTATATAGTGCCTTCAAATGAGAATTTGATAACCTCTTCATCTCTTATGGTCACTAGATCATCAGCAATCTTTTGTATTGCAGTTACTCAGTGGGTGGGAGAAGGTTGGCATATATATGTGTTTACAACATCTCTTGTTTTTGCTAGGGCTTGTCACGGTACACAGATATTGACCAATGAAGAGCTTGTGAAGATGTATGGTGAAACATTGATATGGGAGCACTATATTGAAGCTAGAAATGCTGTCACATCTAGAATAAGTAGGTGGCGATTTCTTGTTGGTATACTGAACTAAATCTTTACGTTTGAATTTCTACAGTGGACTCGGTCAACTTTACTTTGACTAGATCTACACCATTTATTGTGCATACAGTCATGTTCAATCTATTATGTACAACGGGAACAAGAACATGATAAGTGTTAAGCTGTATATTAATGGGAAGTTGATGAATTCTCACAACAATGTTTAGTACATGAACCAGATGATGTGTCATGCGCAGAGGTCAGTATCTTGAAGGTCAAGGTTGCTGCTGTGTTTACACGTCCTTTTCTTACCCAGAATGCAAAAAGTCAAATTTTCAGAATATTGTATACAGATGTTCACTACCAGTGCAAACGTAAAAGTTTGTAAAACTGTTCACCATCTCATGATGATGTGCATAGTGTCTCAGCTATCTTTTTAGCTCACCTGGCACAAAGTGCCAGAGTGAGCTATTAGGATCACATTCCGTCTGTCGTACATCGTACATCCGTCCACCATTTCCTTCAAACGACATCTCCTCTGAAACCACTGGGCCAATGTTGATGAGACTTTGCAGGGATGTTCCTTGCATGAAGCTCTATCAAAGTTGTTCAAAGAATTCCATTCCATGCAGAGCTCTGGTTGCTATAGCAACAAATAGGAAAAACTTAAAAAATCTTCTCTGAAACCACAAGGCCTAGAGCTTAGATATTTGGCATGTAGCATTGTCTAGTGGACCTCTACCAAGATTGTTAAAATTATGACCCCCAGGTCAAAATTGACACCGCGCAGGTGGTCACTTAGTTTTGCATAGGCTTTATATAGGAAAAACTTTAAAAATCTTCTTCTCTGAAACCACAAGGCCTAGAGCTTAGATATTTGGCATGTAGCATTGTGTAGTGGACCTCTACCAAGATTGTTCAAATTATGACCCCCAGGTCAAAATTGACCCTATAGGGGGAGTCACTTAGTTTTACATGTACTAATTTAGGAAAAACTTTAAAAATCTTCTTCTCTGAAACCACAAGGCCTAGAGCTTAGATATTTGGCATGTAGCATTGGCTAGTGGATCTCTAGCAAGATTGTTCAAATCATGACCCCCAGGCCAAACTGACTCTGCCCTGGGGGGTCACTTGGTTTTGCATAGGTTTATATAGGAAAAACTTTAAAAATCTTCTTCTCTTAAACCACAAGGCCTAGAGATTAGATATTTGGCATGTAAAAATGCCTATTGGACTTCTACCAAGATTGTTCAAATCATGACCCCCAGGTCAAAATTAATCCTTCCTGGGAGGGGGGTGGGTTGGAGGAAGGTGATTTGATTTCACATAGGCTAATATAGGGAAAATTAAAAAAAAACAAGAAGACCGACGGGCAGAGAATAGATATTTGGAATGTTACTTAGCACTGTGTAGTGGACCTCTATGAATTATGTTAGAATCTTGACCCCTTGTATTATAATAATAATAATAATAAATTCTTTATTTCAAGAAGGTGACATATTAAGGCTATACAAGAAGAAACAAAAGTATACACCTTATTTACAACATGGCCTTCTATAAACAAATTAAGAGACAAAACACTGAAACTGTCCAGTTACACACAAACATTCACTCATGACAGACACTCAAAATAAACTTATCATCAGTATTGTATAATTAAAGCATATGATAATTGACTAATGTGTAATACAACAAAAACAATAATACATGTAATAAATGACAGTTGAATAAAGACCATTATTTACAAGTTAATTTCATTTTCATATGGATTGAATGTTCATCTGTAGCATTCTAATAATTCTTAATAAAATTTCTTTATAAATTAATCAAATTATAGCCAATGGTAGTCAGGTGAGCGATATAGGGCCATCATGGCCCTCTTGTTTTAATGTCAAGATCAAAGGTCATGTTGACTAAATTTTATGTCTACTTTGTAACTCCTGAGCCACATAATGGATTTCAAATGAGCATGTCATAAATGTTAATCATATAGTTTTTGAGGTTAAGGTAATGAGAAAAGCCATTTTATGTGACACTGGCACTTTTGTTGGGATATGTTAATCACATTCAGTATTAACTCTAGTTTCAAACTGAGCAGAAAGAGTGAGGAAGACTATAAGAATCTTCCACTGGTTGCAGGTGCCGATCTTGGCAGTAACGAGGCTCTTTCGAGTTAATGCCAAAATAGTTACCCACAAGCCAGAAATTCCCATCCACACATGCAGCCAGTGATAGATTCTTTTTCTTGCATACCATATTCTACTAATGATAGCAGAAATAAATTAAAACTAACAACTTTACTTATGAATAATATGCTGAACCGCCTATAGAATTTCTTGTAGCTAAAGCCCGTATTTACAGAAGCTCCCCTTTAACGTTCCATGTAACATTCATAAAAATTGACCGATGATTGATAGTTCCCCGCTATAGTTCAGTAATTGAACAATGAGATTTTCCGGAGCACTGAAGCCCCTATAAATTTTTTAAATGCAGACACCAAAAATACCAGTCTAGTATGCATGTTGGGTTTTTTTTTTTTTTTTTTTCCCCCCCTTTTTTTTTTTTTTTGGGGTGCTTCTTTTTTCCCCCCCCCCCCCCACCCCCTTTTTTTTTTTTTTTTCTCTTTTTCCGGGGGGGGGTTTTTTTTTTTTTTTTTTTTTTTTTTTTTTTTTTTTTTCCCCCCCCCCCCCCCCCCCCCCCCCCCCCCCCCCCCCCAAGACAACTGTTTCTGCACAGATAAGCTCATTGATATAGTATAAACAATGTAGTAATATTTCAGGTACCAGCTATTATGTATTCTGGGAGAACTACTTTGACAGTCCTGGAATACTTATATGTGCTCAGTTAGTGGATTATTTAGATAAAAAGGTAAGGCTCTGTGATACAGAACTCGTAAAGAAAACATTTGTGTTGAATAAAACAGTTAATATTTATTATTAATTTTATCTCTAACAGTGTCTAATATTGAAAAAACTCCCCATATAATAGGGGATACATTCTCCCCATATAATAGTGGATACATTCTGTCACATTAATTTTCAGCTTGACTGCTTGAAGAATATTGCAAACTAGTCTACTCTGACACCATTGTGTCAACGTCACAGCTAGGTTAAAGCTTTGCATGCAAGGAACTATCTCCATAATTATTTTGCATGCAGGTTACTGTCTGTTTCCAAACTACAGCAGACACTGAAATGAAATGAAAAACTTAACACAAATATCCTAGGTTAGTGAGAAAGCTCAAAGTAAGTCACATCATTCAGAATTGCATTTGACAGATTATGCCAAGTTGATAGATTTGCTTAGATTGCACTATTGAATATTTCCAAACAGACAAACATGCTGTCTTGCAGACAACACTAATTGCAGTAACTTTACAACTATGTATTAGATAATTTTAGAGAGTTAGCAAATAACAGTTTGAATTAACTAATTGAATTAACTAACACTAAAAAAATTATTATTTGTTTCAGAATGGAGGCCCGTTAGATAGTTACAGGCAAATATTTTTAGAAGATCTAGCGCCAGCTTTTGAACAAAATTACAGGTTCCAGGCCTTTCAAGGTAGGAAAACAAAATGACTTGAAAACATAAAATGGAGTGTACATTATTATCCCCATTCAAAGGCAGAGGGATCTTGTTTTGGCATTTCAGTCATTCAGTCTGTCCGAAGCTATAACTAAGGAACCAATGGTTAGAATTCCATGAAACTTAGATTAAGTATACAATACAGCAGTAGCATAAGTCAGCCATGGCCAATTTCCTACAACTTTCTTGTATGATAGCCTGTAGTATCGGTGACCAGAGTGGCATTTTGGCCCTCTTGTTTAATTGGCTTAATGTTTTCTATACTCTATATTGTTTCAAACATTATCAGAATTCTATTTCTCTGGAATCAGTCTTTTCACAAGTGATAACAAAACATTTATTTTCCTTATATTGGATCATTAGTAATTTAAAAAATGAATCTCTCTTTCTAGTATTCACACCCTGTCCCTTGCATTTTTATTTCTCCACTGCTGGCAATGAAAGTGTCAGAGTAAGCTATTAGGATCTCATTCCGCTGGCATACGTTGACACTATGTTGGGCATCCATTTACATTTTCCTTCAAATGACATCTCCTCTGAAACCAATGGGTCAATGTTGATGAAACTTGGAAGGGATGTTTCTTGCATGAAGCCTTCTCATAGTTTTTCAAATTTTTCATTCCATGCAGAATTCTTGTTGCTATGGCAAGAAATAGGAAAAGCCTTAAAAGTCTGCTTCTCAAGAACAGGAAAGCATTGTGCTTAGATATTTGGCATGTGGCATTGCATAGTGGACCTCTACCAAGGTTGTTCAAATTATGAACCCCGGGTCAGGGGGTCACTTGTTTTTACATAGGCTTTTATAGGAAGGAACTTCATAAATTCTGCTAAATGTTCATACCTCAAGATAAGTCCTATAGCCATGATAGAGCATAAATCACAGTTACAGTGAATTCATTTTTTTTCCCCACAACTCATAAACCATGGATACAACAATCAAATGTTCTTTCACTTGAGACGTGCTTGACCCATTTTCATACCCCTTTTGTCAAAGTCTTAATTCACTTAAGTATTCATTTCATTTAGGATGGCGTCAAAATTTATTGTTCAGTCTCTCATCAGACTATCTAGCTTTATAATTCTAAATGTGTTATACACATTTAACACTGCAGACATTTGATTAAATTGTATTATGTTATACATATATTTATACATGTGACATGCTATTTCTTCCCAGCCTTCAAGAAAACACCGAGTTTACCCTTTGTGAGGGTGTTAAACAGTTATTAATTCATTTAAAATTTTGTTTGTTAATGCTTAATGACAATTTGCTGTAACGGGGGCAGTTTATGAAGTGTCTGTACAATTTGTATATATCCTGTAATGGACACACCTGGGCTCTTTTTCTAACATCTCTAACATCTGGGTCTAGCAAAGTTATTGTATAATACATGTGTCATCCAATTTACTTTGCTTGAAATCCTGCAAGAGACTAATTTGTCTTGCTCATTAATGATGCCATCCAAAAGATAAAGGGAAAAAGTTAATTAGTCAGTGAATTTTTATTGGAGTTAAAATATCTTACATCAGCCAAGAAAGTCTTAAAGTCTTTGTCCTTGTATTTATTTTTTATTCTACTTGATAGAGCAGCAGTTGATTTTGATTTTATAGTTTGTTTTATGTTTCCGCATTATTTCAGAAGAGACTAGCCGTATCTTCTTCCTTACAAGTGCATTAAGAAAAAGCATGAAGAAATTTGTACCAGCCAAGTATAGGGTGTCAAACTTAGTACTTTGATTATGTTATCAAAATGAAGGAAAAGAAATTTGCTTCCTGGATTTCATCATCCAACTTATAGACTTTGCTTACCATAACAGCATCGCCAGTATTAGGGTAAGGTATATTTGACTAGTTATGCCTTTCACTGGTTGTCAAAACTTTTATGTTCAGTCATGTATGGACACACGGCACATTTTTTCTAACATTTCTTAGCATTCTGGGTTGATTTGCCTGTGTGAAATATTCTTATAATACATTGGTCATCTTCACACCTCACTGTGACCTTGGCAATATTGGAATGTTCCTCGCGTATTCAAGTAGCACAATACAGTAAGATTGAAGACTATAACTTTTCATATAATAATTTGAAATGTCACTTTTCTTCTAAGTTTCAACAGATAAAATCATGAAAATTATAGAAGATTTTTGCCCCAGTTGTTATGAATACCCCCAAAGCTTAGGACAAAAAGTTTATCATTGTGGTTAGGTATGGTAAACAAATCTTACATCAGCCAAGAAACTCTTCAAGTCTTAGTCTTTGTATTTATTTTTATGCCATTTAGGTCTGATTTATTTACATACAAGGTTAACCAAAGCAGTTGGGGATTTACTTAATCACTACCTTTCTATGACTAATTACAGGAGATATAGTTTTTTACTGTTCCTTTGCGGAGCATAACTGAAAACTCATACTGAGCAACAACTTTATACATGGTCAAGCACATTGAAGACCATAACTTTTCAATATAATCAACAAAAATCTTCTGCAATATAATTTGACTTTTCTTCTAAGTTTCAACCTGGAAAAATCATCTTGAAAATTATAGAATTATTCTAACGCAGTACAAATGTAATGTCATTTCTGACTTGAGATAACAGAGTTGTTGCCCTTAATTACTTTCTTGCGAGCATACTTGAATATACGGTTTGAATTCAATAAATTCATACAAAAGTCTAGCACAATTTTAGGAATTACCGCATACTAGACCCATAACGCTTATGTAAAGGGATAACGATTTATTGCACTTTGTCATTTTCCTTGTCGGACCATTATGTGGTTTAATACTGGTTAATGCAATATACTTATGCAATGGCTCAGCACAATCACCGGTGCCGTTAAAAACTATTTATCTTGAGTAATTAAAAGTGGTATATACCAAGATATCTCTAATTTTTTTCAAGTATTACGAAAACAGTTATTCCTATATTATTGCCCCTGGGTTACGTGATATCTCTAGTAAACTGTGCCATTATATTGTTTAAACAAATAATGCCACATGCAAACTCATTCGTAATCTTGGTGTATAAAGAAGCAGTTGATGTAATCACTGTTTATACACAAAAGGGATATACATTGTTATAATAATGTTTATGTGTATTGAATTTGTGTATTTCAGACCTGACTGGAAATCCTACTTTGACATCATTGTTACTAACGCAAGAAAACCGGGATTTTTCAAGGCTAACAAACCATTCCTTTCGTTGGGTATTAACATTCACAAATTATTGCATGTATACAGTTTCAGTAAATAAGTTGAACTTTGTATTGGTTGTAGTGGTTAGCAAGTTTCACAAACCATAGTTAATTTTGATGTAAAAAGTTTACTCGTATTCATTTATATGGAAGGTAAATTGATATTGTAAGCATTTGCTATTAGCAATGTATATATTTTACAGCAAAGTATTATGCCATTTGATATGCATCATATTTGGAGAATTTTTAATTTGTGATCCTTTCAAAAGACAGCAGGGGCATATAGTGATCACATTGTCCGTCTTTTCTTGCTCCCGTCCTTCTGTCAGGCTTTCCTTCCATCTGTCCTCTTTTTTGTGTGGAGCATAACTTCAAAAGTATTAGAGGAAATCCATTTTTACTTCATATATTGACAGTGTTCAATTAGAGGCAGTGCACAAGAACTGTAAGTTAAGCTTCATGTTTAGCTCACCTGGCCACTTTGTGCTCAGGTTGAGTAATTGGTTTATCACTAATTTGTGTCCATTTAGCTTCCATTTTTAAAGACACTTCTTGAAGCTTATTAAGCCTATGTAAAGTCTTGCGTTTCCTGTAAAAACCAGTACTTTGTGTCAAATACAGTGGATCCGTCAAGACCTTGTTTCTATCGCGGGCTACGACCTGCAACCTCTTAGAATTGCGCGGAAGACACCTTAACCTCTACAGCACTGCTCCCCAATGTTTTAGGTCAGTGAGTCAAAGGTTAACTCACAGTAATACTAAATAAAAAAAGAAACATATCGCTAAATAGTCAGTTCTAATTTAATGCAACAAATTATATAATTGTTTATTTAGTATATCCCTAGTTAGGGTCACTGGTATAAATGTAAAAAGTGACTTCTTTTACTTTCCTTGATAATATCCCTGAAGTTGTCACAAATCTTACTCAAAAACCGTCCAGTACAGGATACTTGCAAGTCCATCAAAACTTAAAGCAAAAGTAATGCCACATGGGCAAGTCCAACTTCACTATGCATTAAATTCACACTGAATTATGAAAACTGTGTTCAAAGTTTCCCCACATGGCATTCAATATCAATATACTTGTCCTGCATTACAAAAACATAGTAGCTTGACTTGCAATACCACACCACTTCAGAAGTTATGCCGAGGTCTCTTTAAATGAAACACATGGGTAGAACATAGCAAAAAAAAGGGGAGGGGGAAAGAAAGATTATGCATTTCACAAATTGAATTTTGTATAATTAATTTTACCCAAAATTCTACTGCAGCACTTCTTGGTAACACATAACACTGTCAAAATAAGGATAGACAAATACTGTTGGAATAATTACAGATGGTATATTGGAACATGAGACCGTTACCTACCAGGATTTGAAGCAACATGAAGTGTATTCAAGCGGTAATCATGCTGATCTTGAGAAATTCATCACAGAAGTAACTGGTGCTGACAAACCCAAGGTATAACTTCACCTTAAGCTTGGTCGTCTGGGAGTCAACTCCTCATGTGCATTTAGATATCTGACTTATATTTATAACTGGAAGTGATCTGGGGTAGTTGCTGTTACCAGATGTTGACCTTTGAAATATTTGTCTCCCCAGTCGTATATATGAAATAAAGAAGGACTTACGACTGTTTTGCGATGAACCCTCAATTTGCTCTATTCCAGCGGAGATACCAGATCAGTAACATTATACTGTTCTGAATTTTTTGCTAATAAATGTGTTGAAAATTAAAAAAAAATTCATGTAATATATTCAAGATATTTATGCATCAGTTTATATCAACAATAGAAACATTGTGCTTTGACATACATTATGGCTGCCACAAGCAAAACATTAAGAAAAAAAGTGATTTTTTTTGTTCTGTTGTTCAGTATTGTCAAAGGAGATAAAAGCTGAATTACATTGAAATAGTCAGTTTCACATTTTTTTGCACTGCTGTCATTTTTCCTGACCTGTGCTCCCATTTTTGTTCTCCATAGTCAACTTGTATGATTTATATTCACTCCTTTAGGTTGTGTATTTTGGGGACAGTCTGTGTTCAGATGCATTTCCTGTTAAGACTCTGACAGACTGGGATCTGATCTTGGTGCTGGAGGAGATGGAAGCAGAGGGGTACCATCCTGATCATAATACACATCACTACTGGGAACCAGAGGAAAAAAGCAGAAAAATTATTAGAGATGTATGAAATCACATTTTGTATGTTTGTTTGTAGTAATTAAATGCCCATTTCAACCTTATTTCAGTCATTTTGACAAGCAGGCAGTTCACCTAACCATCATTCCTGGGTAGGACTAGTACTAGATCCCTATCCTTCATAAGAAAATATGCCATCTTTCTCATATAAAAAGATGCGGTCAGTAGCAGGGCTTGAACTCGTTACCCTTAGACAGTAACAGGTTACAGTGGTTTCAAGTCAGCGACTCTGACTAGAGGCATACTTGTGAAAAATTTACTTATACTAAACAGTTTCACCTGTATACATGACCACCTCTTTTAATCTGCCAGCTACCTGCTGTACGCAGCCAATACCAATGTTTCTACTGGCCATTTAGTTTAGGGTAAGCTATAAGGACCACTTGGTGTACATTGTCTATCTGTCTACCATTTCCTTTAGACAACATCTCAGAGGCCACTGGGCCAATAATGATGAAACGTTGCAGGGATGTTCCTTACATAAAGCTCTATCAAAGTTGCTCAAAAGAATTTGATTCCCTACAGAACTCTGGTTGCTATAGCAAAAAATATGAAAAACTTTAAAAATGTTCTCTGAAAACACAGCATAGAGCTTAGATATTTAACATGTAGAATGGCATAGTGAACCGCTACCAAGATTGTTCAAAGCATAGTGAACCGCTACCAAGATTGTTCAAAGCATGACCAATTGACCTCATCCCAGGGGTCACTTAATTTGACATAAGCTTATATAGGAAAAACTTTAAAAATCTTCTGCTCGGAAAACACAGGCTTAAGGCTTAGATATTTGGCTTGTTTTGCAATCGAGAAAAAATAAATTGCACGATAGTATAAATTGAATTAAGAAAATCTAGTTTTATGGTATGATTCATGTTTAATAGACTTGTAATGCAGGTAAACCTGAACGTTGATGTAGAAGAGGAGTCTTATTTGTTATCCAAGCAGTGGGGTTCTTTCTTCTACCATCCTGAAGATGATCCACAACATAACAGGCATATGAACACATTCTGGGGTGAACTGATCACCAAGTACTCAGATATTGCTATACCAAGCATTGAGTATATCGCAGGTAACAACAGTCTGTTATATCATGAATATCATGAGTGTGTGTTGAATGTTGATAACTAGACAAGTTGTCTAAAACAATATGAGGCTCTGTCAAGAATTATATTATAGGAGACAGAGTCAAATAATTTCAATATTCAACAACCATGAACAAAACATTCTGTTTATATAATGTTAGATGATTCTTTTGAAATATAGAGTTTTGTTTTCATTTTGTGTTACAGACATATTTTTGACCATCAGCTTCTATATATAAAATGCTATCACCTTGAAGTATTTAATATTAGTCCCCTACCGATCATATGACCAGTTGGGAGGACTATAGGTTTTCACTGTTACATCCGTTCGTCCACAATTTTGTTTCTGGTCTGTATCTTCCACATTCATGGCACGATTTTGATATAACTTCACACAATGCTACCCATATCACAAGGGTGTGTCATACACAACACCCAGTCACCTGCTGCCCAGGTCAAGGTCATAAAGGGCTTGAATTCTGTAAGCATTGGTGCATGGACCAATTTTAATGTAACTTAATAGGATTGTTACCCATGTGATGAAGGTGTGTGATGCACAAACCCAGCCTACTTTCAAGGTCAATGTCACACTTAGGGCTCAAACCCTTTCACAAAGTGTTAAAATAGCAATATTTCTTGTTCTCTCTGTAGCCTGTAAAATGTATATTTATACTCAAATCATGTCAAAATTAATGTGTTAAATGATAATATTGCTTACTTGATAATTCAGGACTATAACACATCAGCTGTGTCATTTATTCAGAATATTTTATCGGGAATATGATATTAGTTATATAGGTTCTTGATAATAATAGTCTTAGTGAATTGTTATAACCCAAGCAGTCTGGAAGACAAGAAAACTACCTGAATTGTTGTTGAAAAATTGCTGTTATAATTTATAAATGACAAAAAGACAATACCCATGGGAGCCCCCAAACCTTTTACCTTCGTTTGATTCATAATGCTCTTGTAATCAGCCGATCTTAGTGTTTTCTCAATATTTCAATTGAAAAAAAAAACAATCCTATGGCTTATGGTGTTTTTAACCCTTAAGCAATGTACAATATGAAATTTTGTATTATATGCAGTCACATAATAAATAGTCTTCGTTAAACCAGTCCCATTTTAGATTCATTACGTCATCAGTTCAAGTCTACGTCACCAAGACAGTTGTCACCAAGACAGTATTCAGTAATAGATGGCTGGGGTCAATGTATATTATGTATGTTTGTACGTATGTTTGTATGTACGTATGTTGTGAGTGTGTTGTAATTGTCTTGTATGTTTATATTACAGGATTAAGCCTTGACCATATGTATCCACGGTTCAGACATTCAGATGATGGCAGTACAGATGGTTTCTCCCCAGCTAAACCTCTACCTCTTTTACAACTATAAAATAAACATGATTTTCTTAATTATTGAAATACATGTACATCATAATAGGCTTTTTAAACTTATTTCACTCCCTGCACACAAATTGTAAGGGGATATACTGGATTCATCTTGTCTGTCTGTACCCCTGAAGACGCAAGTAAAATTGTGTGGACGCTAAGCCTCTAAAACCTCTGGCCATAATTTCACAAAAGTGCTTAGTTATGCATGGTCCATGTTACAGGTCAGTCACAGGGGCTCGAGATAATAAAATTTTGTGCGCTCTGATTCTCCATAATCCTCTGGTCATAATTTAAAGATACTTCACAGAAGTGATAAGTACCATGCCTAGTGGTGCATGGTCTAATAATTCAAGCAGCAAAAATGTTACATAAATTTTATATACTATGTCAGTTTGGTGGGGAGGGGGTGGGGGTAGTTCTCGTATTTAATTCTTCCTGCTGTATCGTCTTTCAAAAAGCAAAAGTCTGCAGTACCTCGTGTGTGAATTATTCCCAGTGTTATATTTTACCTATCTGTGAAAAAAACTGTACAAAATACAAGTACATCAAATTAAAAGGAGAATTCAAGAGTTCCAATCTTTACTTTTACTATTACTACTCTCGGGGGCAGACATATTGTATTTCCCCACCATCTCTCCACTCCTCTACTCCTAAACACCTTCCTGGATTTGGTAAAACTTGGCAGGAAGCATCGGTATGAAATCTACTTGTGCATAATATAATTTGTGTCACTTTGTTAAAGGTCAAGGTCACATGGGTTTATCAAGACAAACGCTGTGCACTTCATCTCCTAACCCGAGACAACATTTCGATCAAACTTGACAGGTAGCATCAGTATGAAGTTAAGTTGTGCATAATACAATTTGGGATCAAAAGTCATGATCACGGGGACCTGTAATAGAAAATATTGTACAGCCTTTCATCTCCTAAGTCTAGTGCTGGGTTTGGATGAAACTGCAGAAAGGATCAGTATGAACTAAATACATATAATAACGGTAGTTTATAGGTCTTTGTATGACCTGGTACACACTGCTTTTTAGCTCGACTTTTCAAAGAAAAGGGGAGCTATCCTACTCGCGTCAGCGTTGGTGTAACACCTTGGTTAAGTTTTTTGTACCATCCCACTTTATTTCAGAAGTATTAGAGGTATGGCTTTAAAACTTACCATACTTGTTTATCATCATAACCTTCATCTACAGACAAGAGTACATAACTCTGTCAAGGTTTTTGACAGAATTATGGCCCTTTTTTGACTTAGAAAGTGTATTGAGCTTGGTTAAGTTTTTCGTACCACCTCACTTTATTTAAACCATTGGAGGTATTGCTTTGAAACTAACCATACTTGTTAACCATCATGACCTACATCAACAGACAAGAGTACATAACTCTGTCAAGGTCTTTGACAGAATTATGCCCCTTTTTTACTTAGAAAATACATTGAATATGGGTAAAATCCACTTATTGCCTTAACCCTTTGAGATATTGCTTTGAAACTTTGAATGCTTGTTTACATCATTACTCCCATCTGTAGGCAAGAGAACCATCATGACCTACATCAACAGACAAGAGTACATAACTCTGTCAAGGTCTTTGACAGAATTATGCCCCTTTTTTACTTAGAAAATAATTGAATATGGGTAAAATCCACTTATTGCCTTAACCCTTTGAGATATTGCTTTGAAACTTTGAATGCTTGTTTACATCATTACTCCCATCTGTAGGCAAGAGAACCATCATGACCTACATCAACAGACATGAGTACATAACTCTGTCAAGGTCTTTGACAGAATTATGCCCTTTTGCTCCTTTTTTGAAAAGGAGCATCCTATCGCCCGGGTAAGCGTCGAGTTGCGTCGGCGTCTTCATCGCTTGGCGTCACACCTTGTTAAGTTGACTTAACCCTTTATTTCAAAAGTATTAGAGGTATGGCTTTGAAACTTACCATACTTGTTTACCATCATAACCTCCATCTACAGACAAGAGTACATAACTCTGTCAAGGTTGTTTTGACAGAATTATGGCCCTTTTTTTACTTAGAAAGTGTATTGAGCTTGGTTAAGTTTTTCATTCTTGTCCACTTCACTTGACTTCAAAACCATTTGAGGTATTACTTTGAAACTAAGCATACTTGTTTACCATCACGAGGCCTTCATCAACAGACAAGAGGACATAACTCTGTCAAAAGGTTTTTGAGAATTATGCCCCTTTTTGACTTTGAAAATACATTGAATAGGGTAAAATCCATTTATTGCCTTAACCTTTTGAGATATTGCTTTGAAACTTTTAATGCTATTTCACTTCATTACCCCCATCTGTACGCAAGAGAAGGTAACCCTGTGAGGGATTTGTTTTAAAAATTAAGGCCTTTTATCGACTTAGAATCTTGGTTAAGTTTTTCCAGTCCACTTTTTGACTGAACTGTTTGAGATATTAATTTGAAAGTTGGAATACTTGTTTACCATCATGATTTCCAAACATGGGCAGAGAAGGTAATTCTGTCAAGGATTTTATTTGAATTATGGCCCTTTTTGACTTAGAAACTCAGTTAAAATTTTCATTCTTGTCCACTTGTTAACTTAACCATTTGAGATATTACTTTGAAAGTTGGAGTACTTATGTACCATGGGAAGACCTATCTGTAAGCAAAAGAAGATAACTCTGTGAAAAATTTTCTTGTGTGCCCTTAACTGTCAAAGTTTTGTTTTATTGGCAAGCACTAAAAAAGTCGAGCACGCTGTCCTACTGACAGCTCTTGTTTATTTAGAAAATACATTGAATATGGGTAAAATCCACTTATTGCCTTAACCCTTTAAGATATTGCTTTTAACATTTGAATGCTTGTTTACATCATTACTCCCATCTGTAGGCAAGAGAAGGAAACTCTGTCAGGGATTTGTTTTAAAAATTAAGGCCCTTTTTCGACTTAGAATCTTGGTTAAGTTTTTGACACCAGTCCACTTTTTGACTTAACTGTTTGAGATATTAATTTGAAAAGTTGGAATACTTGTAAACCATCATGATCCCAAAACATGGGCAGGAGAAGGTAATTCTGTCAAGGATTTTATTTGAATTATGGCCCTTTTTGAACTTCAATTTTGAATGATTGAGCAGTGAAATTTATGAGTTTGAAAACTGAGTCAGTTCTTTTAACGATCTCAACAGTTGAGGAAATAATCTAAACAAGTATCTGTTATACTCGGTTAAGAGAGGAAACTAGAAGATTATTATATAAAACCTAGCAAGTGTCACATAAGATGGCAGTTAATCACGTGCAGGCAACGTGACCGTTGTCACATGCAGGTAATACGGCAGTTATCACATGAAGGTAAAGTGACGGGCCCTAAAGTGACGGTTATGTACAGACAACATGACGGTTATCACATGCAGGTAACGTCACAAGTTGCAGTTAACACATTTATGTACAATGGCACAATGGCACACTTTAGTTGCATAATGACTAATAGATGATTAAACTATTTTTTCCAAGCAAGCCCTAGAAATTCTGCATAAGTACATTCCAATGTGAAAGACAAGAGACTGGTAAAACCTTGAAAGGTGCCTGGGAAACCATCTATTTGGTGGACGAGTTATAAATATGGCTAAACTTCATCTATTCATCTGCAAGTTGTTCCTGGTGTGACTGTGAGGAGATCTCTCAGCATTTTCTTTGTAGGGATGCACAATCACAATGGACAATTCTAGATAAAATTTAATGATAGGGGTGTAAGTAAAAGCTTGAGAATGTATGAGTTTTAATCGGCATTATCTCCCTTTACACACCCCCTAACGCCTATATTTTATGTAGATGGTGTCGGATTCAAAGGTCACAGCAGAACTAGTAATTCTTAGATCTAGTAGAATGATGATAGGTCAATTCCATTGTTGCTATTATTCTCCGGGACACATACCTTATTTCTTACGCACACAATAGTTGCTTTTCTTCTACGATAACGAACATGACATTTTAAGGCAATTAATTCTACATTGATTGCATGACTCAAGTTCGTATAACTTTAAAATAGCTATATCGGTAGCTACTATCTGGCCTCCTGACCTGTACCTGCACAGAAACAAGGTCGGTTAAATTCGGCTAATGGGGTTTGAACATGTGACCTATTTAATTGTCTCGATGTTTTACACCTACCCAGTGGTTTTTGTCCATTTGATAGCACAAGGCCAAGTGGAAACGTGTATAAAATCGTGAGTCTGCAGGTTCTTCTCCATGTTATAATTACATGCTAGCATTAACCTGCTAATGAAATAGAAAACTTTAATCAATTTTGTAGGACTATACAGACAATATAGCGCTCGTTCAGATAAACAAAACGGTTTGATAGCGTTCATAATAATACAGACAGGTACTCCATTAATTATTACCTCTACCATTTTTGGCATTAATGTCTTTTATCTTAGCTCACGTCATACAAAGGTGATGGTAAATTTGACAGAAACTACAATCAGATAGAGCTCTGCACGTAACGATCTCGGCACTGGCAGTCTCCACATGTATCAGGCAATCACTACGTCAGATCGAATAACGCGTTCTCTGTTAATGTGTTCTCAGGTAAGCATATACTGCCATAGTTAATTATCATGGCAAGCTATGTAGCATGCTGCGTTTTCTTTGCCATGAAATCAAAAACAAATGATCCAAAATGAAGCAGCAATTTATTTTGCATATATATTTTTGTACCTACCACGTTACAGAGAAAACCATACTTCGCTCTGAATGAGTGTGTGAGAGAGAGAGAGTTCATACCTGTATTTCCAGCACACTCGGGGGAGTAGCGCAGAAAACATCTCTTTATTATGGAATATCAATATAAATGTAGTACACAGGTACCTGACACATACGCTTTATACATTAATACGATGCGTTGCTGTTGTTGTTATCTACACAATGATTCCGGTAAAAAAAGACATTTTTTAGCGAAACTATACCTTGTAAGCCATTACCTTTGAGTGTAGCGGTCAAAACACGAGTCATTATATATGTATATGCACGTGCAGTATGTCTGATAAATATGCAGTAGATCGCATGTAGTGTTTATTTTAGATAACAAATGACGCATTTACAATTCCTTCAAGGTTATCCTTTCTAAATATTCCCTACAGTTGTTTTTTGCATCCGCAGATTTTCCAAGTTATTGTAGTATTAAAGTCTGCCTAGTTTATCTTGATTGTGAAAACAAACAAACTTATCTGGTTTTGCATGTTGTCTGCGGGGCATTAAGAGAGGGGTCAGATAGGACTGCAGCGGGGTTCGAAACCGTACGTGGTAGTTACTATCTCCTCTGTTTTCATTTTAAAAGCATTTTCAGATAATGTCTTTTATTTGTTTTCACAGCAGATTCACATAACGAGTAAAGAAACTACCTTGACCAGGCGTCTGTACATTTAACCAAGGTAAGCCACCTGTCTACATAGATCTATGTAGGATAGTTTGCCACAAGGATCGTTTTTGTACTTGTTATGATAGCTTATACTTGTTCCCGCCACTGTACATGCCATCAGACATGTCTGAACGTCTTGAATGAATTTACATGTGTTGTATACATCGCGGCATGAGAGCTTTGATGATGACTTTGCTATTGTCTATTGTTTTTGGAGTCAGTGACCTCCGATAGTAGTCTACAGGTCACAACTTTCATTAAACTTGCTCAGAAGGAGTCGTGCATCATGTAGATGATCCCTATTGTTTTTGAGGTCAGTGGGTCAAAGGTCAAGGTCACAGTGAATGTCGTTAGATTTTCCTTGATAACGCTCTACAATTTTCATCAAACTTGCCCAGAATGTCCCCTGTAAAAAGTAAAATATCACTATTGATTTTGAGCTTAGATAATGTATTCGATGTATCGTATCAGTTGGCAGTCCTCTGTCAATTTTTTTCAAATCATACCCTATATATTGGTAAAAATTGGCCCCAGTCAGGGAGATTATATGTCTTGCATAATTATTATAAGTAATAAAGTATAAAACCTTTTTGTCAGAAATCGCAAGTATTAATGCTTAGACAGTTGATGTGTAGCATTGTTAGAAGATCTACATTTGTATATCAAATTTGTCAAAGGAGTCAAAATTTGCCACAGCCCAGTGGGCACTTGTTTTTATATAGACCTGTATCGGGAAACACTTTAAAACATCCTGGTTTAGATATTTTGTGCGTGGTCCTTTTCATAGAGTGTTCAATTTATACCCTTTTGGGTCACTTAAGTACTAGTACGCATATATTATAAGGAAGTACTGTTAAAAACACCTTCACATAATCCATGAGACCAATAGGTAAGATAGTTGGTGTGTATCATTGCCTATAGTGGCCCTTTATTAAGGTCGTTCAAATTTTGCCCCTGGGGTCACAATTTACCTTGTCCCAGGGACCACTTCTTATATTTGACCCCGCCCTTTTGACCTTCTGTTTTGTTTTTTAGCTACAGTGTTGAAATTTGGACTACGTGTTTAGTTGTGCATATACAATTGTAGATTTTAACACTTCGACCTGTTAACTAACTTTTTTGTTTTTGAAGCTACAACAAAATTAGGTCCATGTGTTGGCAAATTCAATAGTTCATCTAGAATAGCTAAACTATGACTTTTTGACCTACTTTTTTCTTTGTGAAGTTACAGTCATGTATCAGTTTTGTAAACGAATTTCAATATTTTTCAATATTTTTGGCGCCTTTTTCATTGATGACCATGGTATAGCAATTGCGCTGTACTTTTAATGTTTTTTTGTAATTTCATAATTAACCTTGTATAATGGTCTAGGTGAGCGATGTCTTTTGGGATTTAACTACATTTAATTTAAAGAATATAGAAACCACAGTTTATACGAAGACAATCGTTGTCAAGGTAACACGAGGTGACCGTATAAAATCTAACAAGATAGGGACCACACTTTTACTTTGTCCCTTGTAAAAAAGGCCATGATATCCACTGGCCAGGTTTTAAAAAGGATTTTTATTGGGTCAAAAACTAAGTGACTATGCCATATTGTAGAGAAAAAACTTTTTCATGAAAACACTGTATGAGGCCACATTTGTACTTAATCTGCATGGAACCTGTTTTATAAAATCTATGACTACAGTTTGACTTTGTCACCTTGGTTAATATACTATGTCAAACCCTAGTAAGACTTTATGTCATACCATACTAAGGCTTTATGTAAAACCCTAGTAAGTTTTTATGTAAGGCTTTATGTCAAACTATAGTAAGGCTTTATGTCAAACCCTAGAAAGGCTTTATGTCAAACCCTAGAAAGGCTTTATGTCAAACCCTAGTGAGGCTTTATGTCAAACCATAGTAAGGCTTTATGTCAAACCATAGTAAGGCTTTATGTCATACCAAAGTATTGCTTTTTGTCATTCCATAGTATGACTTTATGTCACACCATAGCATTGCTTAATGTTAAACCATAGTATAGATTTTTGTAAAACCCTTGTAATGTTTTATGTCAAACTAAAGTAAGGCTTTATGTCAAACCATAGTATGGCTTAATGTTAAACCATAGTATTGCTTTTCTTCAAACCCTTGTAAGGTTTTGTGTCAAACTATAATAAGGTTTTATGTCAAATCGTAGTTAGACTTTATGTCAAACCATATTATTGCTTTTTGTCAAACCCTTGTAAGACTTTTTGTCAAACTTTGGAAAAGCTTAATGTCAAACCATAGTTGGACTTTATGTCAAACCATAGTATAAACCAAAGTTAGGCTTTATGTCAAACTTCAGTAAGGTTGTATGTCAAACCAAAATAAGGCTTTATGTCAAAGCATAGTATAGCTTAGTACAGCTTCAAATCCTACTACAACTTTTTGTCAAACCCTAGTAAGGCTTTATGTCAAACCCTAGTAAGGTTTTATGTCAAACCGTTATAAGGCTTTATGTCAAACCCTAGTAAGGCTTCATGTCAAACCCTAGTAAGGCTTTTTGACAAACCTAAGTAAGGCTTTATATCAAACTGCTGTAAGGCAATATGTCAAACCATAGTAAGGTTTAATGTCAAACCCTAGTAAGGCTTAATGCAAACCATAATAACGTTTTATATAAAACCCTAGTAAGACTTAATGTCAAAGCCTAAAGTAAGGCTTTATGTCAAACCATAGTATAGCTTAATGTCAAACCATAGTTAGGCTTAATGTCCAACCCTAGTAAAGTGTTATGTCTAATCATAGTATTTCTTTTTGTCAAACCATAGGATGACTTTATATGAAATTTGCCATAGTAATGGCAAACCGTTGGGCTTTATGTCAAAGGCCCCGATTACACGAAAGTATGTACTTAATGTAAACCATAGTTAGGCTCTGTAAACCATAGTATTGCTGTCAACTTATTATCAACAAAGTTCTTACCAGCCCCTTGCGTAAGGTTGTATTTCTTAAAAGAATTCAAGGCTTTTGTCAAAGTATCGTATCTTACCCATCTTATTACAACTTTTTATCAATCTCTTAGTCAGTATTTATGCAGGAAATGTTGTTTTATGCAAGTAAGCTTTATATACTAGTAAATTCTTAAATTCTTGAGTTATGCTCAAACCTGAGTAAGGTTTATTCTATATCTGAAGGCACTATGCACTTAGTAAGGTTTAATACAAACCTTTTTTTCTTTAAACCATGTTAAGTTTTAGTAATAAATAGACTATCAACTTAAAAGATGACAAACCAAGAAATACCCTTATTTTAAGTGACAATTAGACTTTAAAATCAACCATGTATGGCTCAGCCTGAGCAAAGTGTTATGTCTATCATAGTATTTCTTTTTGTCAAACCATAGTATGCCTTTTTTGGAACGTGAAATCGTTGGCCTGGTTAATATAGACTCGTGTTATATTACAAATCAACAGTTGTATTATGTGATACGATACAGAAAAGAATGCCACAGTCATATAAACCTACTCTGTAATGGCCATATATATAATGATTAATCAATGGTACCTGTCTTCCTGCAGGCGTAAGCAAACTATTGATATATTGCAGTTCATTCCAAGATGCGAGAAGGCTACTTACAACTCTGAAGGACGCGAAACATACTGCCAAGGAAATAACACTGCATCACGTTAATATGAATGTGCAAACGTTTGAATAATAATAAAACGTCAACTTGAGATCGCTTATCTGAATGATAAGTGTATATATATTCTTGCACATATGACAGCAGTTTTGAATAGGATTATTTTCAGCTTTCGGAAATCGAATAATATATAATAAATTGAATAAACAGAATGGGTAGTTTTCGTAGATGTGATACGAAAACAAGCAATCAACTTGAAAAAAATAAGGTCCCATTCTTGTACCGCTATCAAACTACATGCGAACAAGAGGGCCAAAGTGGTCCTTTATCGCTCACCTGAGACCTGCTTATCACCATATTGACTAAACTATATCTTAAACACAAATATTGTTTGGCATTGACAAGAGAAACATTCTGACCAATTTACATAATGGCTGGCTATAAAATGTGACTTCTAGAGTACCAACAGGTTTTTTTCGGAATTGACCTGGTGACCTAGTAATAATCAACACAAACAGTCTGACCCATTTTCGTGATAAGTTTGTTGTAAATGTCACCTGTATTGACAAGATTTTTAACCGGATGACCTTGTTTTTAAACTCAGCTGACCTATATTCAACATAAATCTAAATTTAAATTATACAATCATACTGACCAAGTTTCATGAAGATCCAATTGAAAATGCAACTTATATTGCGTACACAAGGTTTTCCTGTGATTTAACCCCGTGACCTAGTTTTTAACCCCAGATAAACCTTATTCAAACTCAATATAGATTTTATTACGATAATCATTCTGACCAAGTTTCATGGAGATTCAATGAAAAATGCAAGCTCTATTGCATAAACAAGGTTTTTCTATGATATAACTCCGTGCCCTAGTTTTTGACTCCATATGAACAATATGCGAATTTAATCTAGCTTTCACCAAAACAGTCATTCTGACAAAGTTTCATGAAGATTCAGTGAAAAATGGGACATATATTGCATAAGCAAGTTTTTCTTATTATTTGATCCCGTGACCATTGTGTTTGACCTTAGATAACTAATATTCGACTTTCCCTGGTTATCGAGGCATTGTTTTTGACCTTATGCAGATCAAATAATATCCGACTTGCATACCCGTAAGTGTGTATGACAGACGGCAGACAGACAGACGCGCCGAGGCGATACTAAATCTAGTGCCACATATACTCACTTAAAGGATATCGTGGTTTCATCTTTGCTTTCGGAGAACTCACCTTTTTTTAAAATTCGTTCATTCTTTAATCTACCGAATTATTGAATTCTCAACAAAATCTCCAACTTATTGACTTCAAGATGAAAAAGAAATGTTAACGCCCCAGAAATATCTTTATCTGATAAGAAAACGTTTGACTATCGTACTTCTTACGAGATTACGAAGAAACAATTGTAATAATCATAGGCCCCTACACGAAAAACTCGGGTAAGGTCCAATCGTAAATGAAATAAAGTGGCAGATCAAGACGTATTCATTGTTTTAAGTGTTAGCAAACTCTTGATATATCTATAACCAGAAATGCCCTCAGATGATTCGGGCAATGCACGGTACATGTATTTACATATTTGTACTGAATTCTATTTATGCCAATGAACATTGAGCTAGGTTTACTGAAGATCCGAAATGAGATTGAGGTAAGAGAATTGGCATTTATTCAGTGGTAGTAATAGCGATGCATAATGTCTGGGCAAAGTATGATAAGTAGCCGGATCGCCGAAAACACTAGAGAAATTGCTATTGTGTTGTCGAAAAAAAACCATCACTGTATGCTCATCATCTCGAATGCATAGAAGATGTGTTTCTAGTATTTCCAGTAACCTTTCTTTCCCGGTATATTTCTTGTGATTACCAATAAATAACCGTGCCAATAACAACATAACTGAACAATTTGTATGTCAGTTCTATATTAATGTCTACTACAGTAAATATTATTTTTTGGGTCAATTTTCCCCATTCATCACCTTACTTTTACCAAATGTTCCCCATAACGCTTCATTCTGACGGAATTGTGGCCAGACCTGTAATCAGTGTTTTCAAATATACCTCCAATAAATGTAAAAGAACTCTTGAAATATAGGAATAACTGTTTTGTAATTTTGATATTTGCGACTGTATATACGGTTTTTAATGGTCGCAAATATTTTTAACGGCCGGAGCTGTTAAAACTGTTTGCGACCATTAAAACCGTATATACGGTCGCAAATATCAAAATCACGAAATAGTTATCCCTTTTCTAACGCACAATGTGTCTAAATGCGATAATTAAAACGCCGTTCGAATTTTGCGACTATATAAACCTTATTCTAACGCAGAACCGATGTAACGTCGTTTCTGATTGGTGACGTCGTTTAAATTTGCGACTATTAAATAACGTATATATAGTCGCAAACTTCAAACGGCGTTTTAATTATCGCATTTAGACACACTGTGCGTTAGAAAAGGGATAACTATTTAGTGATTTTGATATTTGCGACCGTATATTTGGAATACTGTTTTGTTTTTGATGTTTGCGACGTAAATACGGTTTTTAATGGTCGCAAAAATATTTGCGACGGCGGCGGCGTTGGCCGGCGCCGATAAAACTGTTTGCGACCATTAAAAACCGTATATACGGTCGCAAATATCAAAATCACTAAATAGTTATTCGTCTTTTCTGACTCGCGACGTCGTCTAAATTTGCGACTATTAAATTAGAATAACTGTTTCGAATTTTGAATTTGCGACTGTATATACATTATTTAATAGTCGCAAATATTTAAACAACGTCACCAATCAGAAACGACGTTAAATCGGTATTGCGTTAAAACCGTTTTAATGGTCGCAAATACAAGTCTAAATAGTCTCCCTTGGCTAACGCCAAGTCGCCGTTAAAAATATTTGCGACCATAAAAACGCCGTTTGATTTTGCGCATATACCGTATTTAAGTCGTCAATTTAACTGACGTACCAATTGAAACGACGTTACATCGGTACTGGTTAGAATAACGTATATATAGTCGCAAAACTTCGAACGGCGTTTTAATTATCGCATTTAGACACACTGTGCGTTAGAAAAGGGATAACTATTTAGTGATTTTGATATTTGCGACCGTATATACGGTTTTAATGGTCGCAAACAGTTTTAACAGCTCCGGCTAACGCCGTCGCCGTTAAAAATATTTGCGACCATTAAAAACCGTATATACAGTCGCAAATATCAAATTACAAACGTATTCCAAATATACAGTCGCAAATATCAAAATTACAAAACAGTTATTCCTATATTTTATAGTCGCAAATTTAAACGACGTTACCAATCAGAAACGACGTTACATCGTTAGGGCAAGAAAGTTCAATTGTGTTTTCATAAACGTTGGGCCAAATGTTCGTCTGATCAAAGCCAGGACGATGTGCAAATCCCATTATTCATGCACATCGGATCGTCATTTCCGGTGATTTTGCCCATGCCGGAAGAACCCGTCGGGCACCCCTCCTATGCCAGACAACTCTCGTGAATTACTTATGACGTAACGTTATAAACATTGTAACGTCAATTTCCTAGACACAACTTGGCTCAGATGGAATAATAGTTTCTGTCATGAACATGAGGTTCAGATCGAAATATCCTTCACCGAGGGAGACTGTTTTGGCGGGAACGGGTCTCTGCCGAGTTCCCGTAAAAAAGTTACCCGAGGTGACGGATATTTCCTTCTGAGTCAAGTATCTCGTCAAGTTCCCAAACACAACGGCGGTAAATCGTTTGTTTTTCATAATAATTCATCCTTTGGATAAGTTCGCATTTAGACAAGACGGTATGCAAGAAAGAGTTTCCATCATGAGACACTTGACTCAGAATAAGAGTTTCTGTCATGAGCACGAGGTTCAGATCGAAATATCCGTCGCCGAGGGTCACTATTTTGGCGAAGGCAATGTCACACTTAGGGGCGATTGTTTTTTTAATCTCAACTCAAGATCTCAAAAACACTAAAGATTTTAATGAAATTGGGTCAAATATGCAGAACCCCACCGGTTCAAGGTCGATGTCACAGTAAGGGGTCATTAGTATTTGGTATCCACTGTATCTACCCCCGAACACTGGGAAAGATTTTCAGGGAACGATACGTAGAACCCATGTTCTTGCATATCGGACTGGCATTTACGGTGATTTCACCCATGCCGGCAAAATAGTTCTTGCATATCGGTTCGGCATTTCTGGTGATTTTATCCATGTCGGAAAAAATCGCATTTGTTTTAATGTATCGCATTTAGAAATCTACTCACAAATTAGTTCAACTCATAGAGGCCACAATCTATACCAATCATGTTAAAAATTAGTCAGAATGTATGTTTTGATAAACTCTTGGACGATTTCGAAACCCAGTCACGCGGGGTCAAAAACTAGGTCAACAGGTCAAATTACAGAAAAAACTTGTGAACACTGTAGAAAACACATTTTATTAGGGATGTCAATAACCGGTTATTTGACTAACCGGTTAACCGTTTATTTTTCCGACCGATTAACCGGGTAACCGATAGTGTCCCTTGTTTCGTCCGTTGTCAAGGTAGGGACCTTTTTTCCGTGGGCATTGCTTACCGTGATACCGTTACTATGGAACAGTATAATGCGCGAACGACTATATAATTCTATGTAACAAGGGTACTGACATTTGGCTCTTAATGTGAGAAACTTTTGCAGTTTTTTTTCCAGGAAACATGGGACAATTTCTTGTATTTATAAATTGCCTGAAATTAACTAAACTAATTCTAAAATGGTCTCAAATATAGGGTGTGTCTGTACAAAGCTGAAATAATGTTGAAAACGATCAAGAGAAAACTGAATGTACATAATTGAATTGATGTTGAAAACGGACATTGAATTAAAGTCTACCCACCTGTCTACAACTGAAAGCGCCTGGATAGGCAAGAAAACAAAACAAAATAACCAAAGTCCAAATTAAACACTTTTGTGTATTGCGAACGTTTGACAAATTTGTCTTTATCAGTCCGTTTGAAATATTTCCAAACAACAGACTGAGCCTATGTATTGTATTTATGTATTTTTTTCAGTACCAAGTACCAAGGATAACACAATAAAGAGCAAGCTCTTATTTCCATTGTGGTCCTTTATTTTAGAGACAGAAGCAGATACAAGGGAATCCGGGTACCAGACCCTAGCTCTTTTACGAATAGACCCCTTGGTTCTTTTCTACGTGCCCAGTGTATAGCACTGATACACGCGAGACTACCTCTGGGTTTCTAACCAGTTCATCTCAGATAGGTGGGAAACACTGAAAAGCGTTTCTGAAACATCCAGTGCCCTGGCCGAGAATCGAGCCTAAAAGAACGAGACCGTGATAAGAATCAAGCTAGTTAATTATATTACTCAGATATCTAATAAAGAACGCTTTCATCATTTAGTATAACAATTTCAAATAAATTTTGCGCAACCATTTTTTTGTAATTGGTTTTATTTTGGTTACATACAGGTGCCAAGTCAACAACATAGAAACAAAGAATCTTTCGACCGCTAATAATTGTTACTCGAAATTTTGTTGCAACTAGGGTTATCGGCTTAATTGCACGCCAAACATTCCTGTTATGATAAATTTACAGCTTTATCGCTAAAGGTACAATAATGTCATCAGCCATGTTGTCACGGGTCGTCTCAATAACAGGTTGACACTTAAGCAGGTCTAAAAGTTGACACAGAGTAAACAACATGTTTTTTAACTTTTTTTGTGTTTTCTCTCTTTTTTCAAAACATACTTTTTTTGTAATCGGTTACAAATTTCGTAACCGGTCAATCGTTCGTTCGGTCGGTTAACAGATTAATCGTTTACATCCCTACATTTTATACAAAAATATGTTGGAAATTAGTCTGTCAATTGGTCGAGTTCGAAACCGGGTCATGAGTGTGTGTGTGTGTGGGGGGGGGGGAGGCGGGGACTAGGTCATCGGGTTTTGCACCCAATCCTCTTGATAAATGTCGCTCAAGTACAAAAATGCCGCATTTGGGTAAAACACTAAATCTAAAACAAGACCTATCACTAAATGTGATTAATACCCCCGAAAGACTGCTTTATAAACTGAGGAAGTTCGTAGTAACAGAAAACCTTGTAAAAAACTTAAAAAGAGATATTTTTCTTGGCAATAACTCTGTAATTAGACAAGATAAAGTTATGGTTCTTGTACTCTGCACTTCTTCTCATTGTGCTAGACCATTGTATGAAGTTGTATTTAATTCCAACCAGTAGTTTTCAAGTAATGCTCCGGACAAGGAAAAGTAACAAAGTGCAATTACTCTGTAATGAGTAAAGAAAGAGTTATGGTTCTGTGTACTGCCCTTCCCCTCAATGTACTTGAGCATTGTATGAACTTGTATTGAATTCCAACCAGTAGTTTTCAAGTTTTGCTCCGAAAAGTAACAAACGGCAACAACTCTGTAATTACTCAATATAGAGTTATAGTTCTTGTACACAGGAACCTCCTCTCAATGTGCTTGACAATTGTATGAAGTTGTATTGAATCCAACTAAAAGTTTTCAAGTTATGCTCCGGACAAGGAAAATGCAACAGACAGCCTGACCGACCGACCAACCACCGGGTGACTGCTATATCCCCCCAAACTTCGTTTCGGGGGTATAATTATAAGGATTATCTACATAGTGTAGGCAACCTTCTTACCAAGTTTCATATAAGTCAAAACATGAACATGATCGTCTTATGAAGAAGACATTTTTTCTGTCAAGACACGTGTGTGTTGGTATTTTAGAGCTGCTCGTTCAGTCTCCGGTGAAATAAGATTAATTTTTTTAAAATGCTATAAATGCACCAATATATGAATACCGAAATGTAAAAGTAATGGCTAGAATCAGCAACACAAGTAAACATGAGAAAATAAGTTAAAATGTTGGCAAGCTTGGTTTTACGGCACCGTTACACTCTGTTTATATTGGAATTACAAAAGCTTTTGTAGCGCTCAATTTGGAAGCGTTTAATTTAAAAAATAAAGACATACTGAACAGGAATTTTAATCACGTTCAGTGGTAACTATACGTAAAATTCATTAAATCAAACAGTCCAACACTATTCTCATTTCGTCTCCAACGCGTATAGAAGGATTTGAGCGTACCTACATGGCCACAACTAAGTTTAGCAGTTGTAACGCCGTTTCTGACGGGTCGCGTTTACAAAAATTTGAAAAAACTGTTCTTATTTTTTTTTGCATCGTGTCCTAAAAATATAGTATTTCCATATAGTTTCATTTTCGGACCGAAATTTAACGTGTTTTAACGGCTAGAACTTTAAAAGACATAACCAATAAGAAAAGACACGTAACAGGACTTGCAAATATCCAATAAAAAGTTTTCCCTATAATAACCTTTACAAAATGTTGCACACGATGCAAATGTAGCCTCACTTTTCTTCTTGAAGTAGTTGTTACAAAATACAGTACATGTAGTAATAATAGCAACAATAACAAGAACAAAAACACAGAATTTTCACTTCTTTTACTCTTTGGTTCTCAGGTCAAATTCAAATAAATAGGTAATCAACAAAAACATCACATATAATCTGTTGCAACAAATACCTGTATTACACTGAAAGTTACACAAAGGAAGTGGCAACTGTTATTCTTAAGCAGCTGCCACAAGGGTAACTAGACAGTTATCACATAGCTAACCTAGTCTAATGAAAACATTGGCTCAAGTCTCTTCAAACTATACACAATTCAATTTGAACAATATCTGTTCAGTTGCATAATAATTAGTTAACGCATGACCTTTAATTCAATATATCCACTTCAGAAAATTCCAATGAATGTTTTTCCATGTCCCACAAAACAAACAAAAAAATAAAAAAATTGTTTGGATAACATTGTTCAATACTGTCAGGGTGATATGGTAAAGTGTCTACGCTTTTTTCTGTTGTCCTCCAGCGAGTTCTTCTTCCCATTTCTTGATCTCAAGTACACCGTTCAGCATTTCTCTCACAGCTTGAAATTCGGTCAGCCCGAGTCGGCGCTTGTTGGACAGGTCGTAAACCCCTCCTTCACTTTCCGAGTGTTCACCGTGGATACCTGTTAAACAATGCATTGTATTATTCATTGAAGTTAACAGAAGAAACAAATCAACATAGCATCTAAGAAGTACTATTTTTAATGTTTTACATTAAGTTGACATAAAGTCTTGTTGGATCGGCATTTCCGGTATTTTGGCCATGCGAAAAGGCCCCCCATATCGGAATACTTATGACGGAAGTACAACACGTGACGTATTAAACACACGAAAATGTTTGTTTTTCATGTAATTCATCTTGAAAGTATTCGAAATTTTCTTTAAAGTGCAAACGGTAGCAAGGTTTCCGGTGATTTTGGCCATTCCCGCCAAAACAGTTACCCTCGGTGATGAATATTTCGATCTGAACCTCGTGGTCATGACAGAAACTATTAATCTTTATTTAGAGTTGGTCTATGGCGAAATAGAATATTTTTCATTAGATCAAGGCCATGTTACTATGGATAGCCAGTATTATCTAGACCATAAAACGACCTAAATTTCCTAACCAACGGAGTATCACTGGTCAATAAGTGAAGGTGATTATGTGTTAAAATAAGGTAATCAGCGATTTTTTATCAAAGGTGCAAAACTTTAGATTGCCTCTGAAATGAACTTTACTGAGATTTATCTGTCTAAATATAATTTTGAATAGTGAGGAATATTAGTTTCTGTCATGAGCACGCGGTTCAGTTCGAATATCCGTCACCGAGGGGAATATTGTTTTGCAGAGTTCCAGTAAAACAGTAATCCGAGGTGACGGACATTTCCATCTGAACCAAATGTCTCATGATAGAAACTTTTTCTTGCACTCTAAAATATATTTCTTGTTTGATAACCAAATCGCCAATTTGTGTCGATTCGGCAAGAAATTCTTCTATACATTTTTATGCAAATCAACATTCAGACTTTGAGAAAACTACCTCGTTTTACATACCTCGTGGCTGGATAGAATACTTCTCACAGAATTCTTTGAAGTTTGGCTGCTTACAGACGTTAGGAATCGCCATGTGCACGCTAGCCCTGAGGGTGGTGCCAAGATTGGATGGACAGAAGGTCAGATAACCATAGCCAGCTCTCTTAGCGAAGGTTAACTTTTTCTCCAACTCCGCGATGGCCTGAAAGCGAATGTAAAGTATCCAATATATACAAGAGGGCGATGATGGTCCTTAATTATATCTAACACGGACACATATGTAATTTCCGCAAAAAGTCGCCGACAGTCCGTCATTACCGTTAAAGTACATGTCAAAATCTTATTCCGTATTACCACACTACTATTTATAAGGGTGTTTTCGATTGGTCCATAGAAAATTCTCGTTACTAACATCGCTTATAACTGTTATTATTGTGTCTTGTTTATGTAATGACGCCAAATAAATGACGTCGGTTACAATACATATTTCGCGCTAATTAGAGTTTTTCCTCCTATTTCATGCTTACATATCGTTTAAAATTAAGAGTTTAGTGCGGGCGAATACCCAAAGGTATATAATAAATAGAGGATAATTGTTGGTTTCGGTGCCACTCGTGAAAATATCACTTTTGGCGCCCACTCGGTGAAATTAACATGATATTACATTGATAGTTTATTTTACGTTTAAAATTCTACTTTTGTTGAATTTGTTTCCATAGAATGTCGAAAATCGCGGGAAACGTCATCAGAAAACATAATGGTTTCAGTCAAAGTCTCGCCTGGTTAATATATAGATCGTTTAATTTAACGTTTAAACCTCCGTAGACTTAACATTGGTTCTTGCCTTGATGCTCTTCACTGGGAAACCCACTCTTAAAACCCTCTTCCTTGTGAAAAATTGTATTTACAGTAAAACCTGTGTTAAAGACCACCTCCAAATAGAGACCACCCTGCTAATAAAGACCAGCAGGGAGATCACTGTGCACTATTAATAGATAGTAGACATACCTGTGAATAAAGACCACCTGCAAACAAAGACCACATTTGTAGCTTCCCAGCAGTGGTCTTTGTTCACAGGTTTGACTGTACCCGATATCTTCATAAATGCAAGACATGATAGCTTTCGTGCATCCATATTAAAAAATAACCTGGCAGATATTGGAAGGATTGATAGTTAAATAGAGAAGGAAAAGAGCAGGTGGTCAGTTAGAAGTTTTGATTGGTACATTTTGATTACCGATACCTCGTCCTGAGACGAATAAAATACAGTTTTAATACGTTTCTGTTTTGACCCAGTTTTAAAATCGACCTGATGATCATCAGGAAAACCATTGTAGCCATGACTGGGTACACAATTTATCTACAGAGTGGTTGTAATTGGTACCCAGTGTGGTAATTTTTCGAACTAAACCTTCAAAATATCAGAACAACAATTCTGGTCAATCTGGTGACTCGCGTATTAGGTAACTGTGATTAAAGGAACGGCACAATAGCTCATCGACACTTCCTGCTCAGTTGAGCTTTAAATGGTCAAAACTACATTCAAAGAAAAAACGAATTCCCGCATGATTTAAAGAACCATTACAATTTTTCGTGTCTATACGTACAATCTTGGCAAAGAGAGTTTTAAACAATCTTGGCAAAGAGAAAGTTTTATAAAGTACACAAGAAATACATGTATCTACTACAAACTACCTGTTATCTGCCTATATTTTCTCCGCTAACCACATAATCAGTCAATAGCACGATGAGGCAGTAGCAAATATACTGTCTGTTATGATGCAAAATGCCAGTATGTATTGGTTTTGACGTACAAAAAACTGATTACACATTTCTGTGAGAGTACCATTACTTCAGTGTCTCACTAAAGGGAAATCAATTCTTTGGCGTTTCGTACGATACTCGGCCAATAGATTCCAAACATCTATTAGTTCTAGTTAATCAAAAGCGTCCAGAAGACAGATATCGTTATGACAGGCCAGAACAAATATTGCACTGAACTATTACTATTGTTTTTCATCACTCGGAGTACCTAGATTAGTATATTGCACCAGGAACGTAGAATCATTCCTACGTTCCTGATTGCACACATGATACATTTGAAATAATAAATTTTGAAAAATGATATTTTGAATAAAGACGTTTAGTGTTTCTATAAAAATGACCCTAGGTACTCAAAGTATGTGATGTATGAAGCACAAACAACCATACACTACAGCTTCTTTTAAACATCTTTATAACTGATCCTGAAGACCTGTCGCGAGTTTCAACCGAATATCTACGTTAGTTTTGAAGATAGAAAATCTTGTTTAAATATTTGCATGCAGGTTGCTGTTAGTTTTGCATGCAAGATGTTGAGGCACATATGGGTCATAATTTTGTAAAATTCACAAAAGAGTCATGACATTTTATGCTGTGATCTTGCTTAATGACCGAAATACTCGTGTAAAATTTCTAACCAATATCAGTTTTTAACGTAGGACCTTGCATGCAAACCATGGTGTGACGTCGGCGTCAGGATGATTGCAAAAACAACAGCATGCACTCTTCTTGGAATGGTCGAGCTAAAAAGTGGATTACCTTCACCAGGCGTCTGTAGACTTCACCAAGGTCACCTCCCTTCTGCATGGAGATCAGTCTCAGATGGTCTTCTTCGTTTACCCAGGTAAGGAACGTCTTGTTTGTGTTATGGTAGATACCACGGCCGGTGTCCCAGTACTTGTATCCACCAGCATCTCTCAGTACACTGAAAATGTCAAACGACAGATACTGAAGAAGTAATTTGTGTCATCGTGTTGTTTCTAAGGCAGACAACTGCGGGTGACCAAGATCAAACAATCGCAATACCTGTGGTTTTACATACAATGCACAAAATACCAACTGAAGTCTGAAAGTGGGCTGAGTCCCCTAAAACTGACACGAGTTATGTGCATTACAAAGCACAATGTGATATTAAACATATTAATGATATTATACAGTCATGTACATACTCTCTGTAATTGCAAGATACAATAATTCTTAGTGGTACCTATCTGTGTGCAGACGTCAGCAAAACAACAGGACATTAAGATAATTTTTTAATCCAAGATACGAATTACCAAAATAACTACAACACTAAACGACGAGAAACATCATGCCAAGACAAATTACATCGCTGCTGAGGTATGTGTAAGTATGTGCAAGTAGATAAAAGGAATGCTGGTTGGAAATAAAACGTTCTTATCTGAAAACAATAATATTGTGAATGATAACCTGGCAACTGCAGTTCTAACAGAAGGATCTGATGAACCATTTGCTAAAATGGCTTTTATTGTCTATTGCATCAACACTTTACATTGATTGCAATTGATCAGCAATGATCTCAAAATTCACTTGTCTCAGTCTTTTTATCATTGAATTTATTGATCAAGTTGAAATTCCGGTTTGTTACATGCTGTTTTCACTACCTGAACGCAGCAGTTTGGTTACCAGCATATTAAGATGCGAATATACAGGTGTATATATCTAACATTAAACGTGGTGCAACTGATTGAAATACCGGACGTTTTACATGTAGGGTAAGGTGGAGAGAATTCACCAGAGAATATAGTGAGAAACACAAGGCAAACCTCTATGAAACGCTCTCAGTGAACTAGAGGCCTAAATGGGCAAGTATCACTCTCACTGGACTGACTGGACAGTTCTGAGTAAGTTTTGTGAAAATCTTTTGAAATATTATCAAGAAAAAGCTAAGGTCACTGTGACCTTGACCCAATGACCCCAAAATCAATAGCAATCATCTACTCAGTAAGACCAATCATCCTATGAAGTTTGAAGACTGTTGCTGATATAGATCACAAAATATTGAGCAGAAATAATTTTCAAAGTTCGGGTCACTGTCACCTTGTCCTTTGACCCACACAAACAATGGAGATCATCTACACGTGCAACCTTCTGTGCAAGTTTTATGAAAGTCAAATAAAAATTGTGATCGTAGTGTTATCAAGGAAAGGTTTAAGGACATACAGACGGAAGTACTAAAAATTGGCAGTTGTGTGGCTATTCTTTTGTTTTCTCTATTGTACGTTTTAGCCACATAAGCCCAAAAATAGCCACATAAGACATACGGAATGGATGGCATCAAAGAGAATTAACTGTTACCTATTCTTGCCATAGGCACTTCACCCTCACTTTTTTGGGCTCGGGCGAACCACCAGGTTGCACGTAACCTTCTGACCAAGTTTCATTAAAGTCAAATGAAAATTGTGATCTTAATGTTAGCTAGGAAAGGTTAACCGACAGACACACGGACAAACCACATGGCATAAGCCCTTTAGAGCTAAAGTTGTGACCTGCAGAGCGTTATCAAGGAAAAGTTTATGGATGGACAGATGGACGACGGACAAATCACCATGACATAAGCTTTGCTGGACTTTTCCCAGCAGAACTAAAAATATTATTGATAACAGGCATTAAACATATATGATATCAAAATGATACATATTGTGCATTTTGAAACCGTATTTTATTGTTTAGACTGTAACATCTAGGAAAATGTTTAAGTTTGTTTCAACTTATTTCAGGGGAAATCTTTTGATTTTACTGCAGATTTCATAATAGCGTGCCGTTTCAGTGTTTGCTTTACACACAGGTAGTAAATGACGTCGATGTTACATTCTGTAGTTAGCTCCGCCCAAATCGAAACATTTATCTATCGTACACGCTGACTACTATACTGACAGGACAACTAAATATACAAGTTTACACATCTTCAAGCTACAATTGCGACATTATTTGATTTTTTTTATGAATCTAGTGCTTATGTATTCTTATAGGATAAAATCGGTTAATTTTAAACCTCGAAAGTTTACTTCATAAAACAACTGTACTGAAACTTAATTAAGATTTATTCAATATTTACAAACGAAACCGAACTGCGTGTTCTATAGTCAACACGAAACAAAGATTTTACACTTTTATGTTATTTGGTCCATATAATAAAATTTTGATGGAGGAAAATGTGTCCTCGGCTATGTCTCTGAAACGTTTGCTGTTCTAAGAAGACACGGTTGTATAGAATCTGACTTATACGACTACGTTTAGAATGAACTGTTTTAAGACATTTTATATTCGTGAATCACTGTTGAACCTGCAGAGAATATAGCACCCCTAATCATCTTTCCTGTATATTTTTTCATACGGGAAATCCTTTCTAAAGCGAGATTAGAAATGTATGATCTATATATTGTTGTTGTTTTGTTGCATCATCGTCGATTAAACCGAAATTCACCTTCGTAAAATTTATAAAAAAATGTCTAAATCAGTGACTGACCACACTTTAAACTAAACGGTAAATTATATACATTGTACATGGTACATGCGCTCGGTGTACCATCTCAGATTCAGGTAAATGTATCGCTGTACAAACTTACGAAAAGTCAAATCGATAAAATAAACACAAATTGAAATCATCAATACTTTACTTGGCTCGATTGTACATGTAATCGTTACCAATGAAGTGAACGAAACTACTTATAAAACAAAGTAAATTTCATTTGTACTGGCGATATGACAACTTGTAGTTTTTAGTTTTCACTTTTATGATATTTTACTTTTTATACTGATAATTAATTGAGGAGTAAACACCAAAAATAATTTTAAAAAAATGCATTATGTCTAAATAGTTGGACTACCGGTATAGGTAAACGCTCTACTTTTTGTTTTTGAATGCATTTACAACTGGTTTCTCCACTCTGATGACATGTGCGCTAGATATCTTCAGCAGGGATTGTAGAAATAATCTAATAGTCAAAAGTGTACATGGTAGATATAAATCCTGTCTTTAGAGAAACAAACAAAATTTAACGGTTTTTGTTACATTTCTTTCTAAACAGATTATCATTTTAAAGATATCAGAGCATCGACAGAAACACTACAGCACGTGCAAAGCATGCGCGGTTGTAACAAGGTATCAGTACAGTCGTATTTTATAATACATAATGCGAGTATTGCGATCCGATCATTTATAGACAAATTATTATTTTCTCAGTTGTGTCATGGACGTATATATGAGGTTATCTGATTGCTCTCCATGCTGTGTAAAATGTAGCTCCGCCTACAGACGCTTTAGTCATTCATTACCTGTATTCAATCGATACGCAACACACACTGAAACGGCACGCTAATATGAAATCTGCAGTATGTATAACACATATACGGAAATACATCATGTATTATGGATAATAATTGTTATTATGTAAAAAGGATATACCGGTAGTCCATCAAATTTAAACCACATTTACGACTTCCATCTGTCAAGCAGTAAACATGTTAATGCGATATTTCATGAATTAGGACATTGTTGTCATTTCAAATTTCAAACATAAGCAGTCAAACTAGATGCCCACGTGCAACATGTCGAGCCCGCCATATGTCAAAAGGGCTAACTCCTTACCAAGTAGAGATGGGTCAAAATACACCTAAATATTGGATGTAACATGCATGTTGTACCATAGAAAAGTGGTCTCGATTTTTCTCTACGGCCAGTAATAAATCAAAGGACTGAAAGTGCTGGAGGGTCGACTGCCTCTGAACAACACGGACTGTACACATACATGTGTAAATATCAGGACAACCCATGCATGAGTAAAGTTATCAACAAACTGGAGACACAAATGTCCACAGAGTTTGACCTTTAACCATATGTGTAAACTTTACTTTTGATAGGAACCCATGTGCTTACCTTTTGCATTCAGTGACTACATGTATGTTCAACTACCCTATAAAGTATCATAGCTGTGAATGGTAACTGAGAAGTGGATATTTACAAACCTGAACTGAAAATTCAAAGTTTGCAAAACTTTTAATGTCATTCAAAAGTTATGGGATTTGCCCATAGGGTTTATTGTATTGTGTCAATAATACAAAATAAATTCCTATCCTAAATTGTAGGCAAAAACTGAACAATGAGCAAGATCAAAGAAGACACAGAGTAAATTAATAACTGAACAAGAAAAACAGTGATACAAAGTATCACAGCGGGCCCACAAACAAAACTGACATGTAAATATTCTAGAAATTGGTGATGATTGATGTTGAGGCATGGCCCCAAAAGAACCCAAGGAAACCAATTCTGGTTGTACAAGCAAAACCTGACACGACTACTGACTGAACTCTACTGTTATCGAATAATATATATACAGTATGTCTTATTAACATTATCCTTATAAGTTTGACATGAATGAAGTTTACTATGATTTTTTGCTGTAAAACATTTAAAATGGTTTAAAGTCTTAAAATTATAAGTAAAACAGAAGAAAAATGTAAAAAAAAATTGTATTAGATGGGTTTCGAACTCGCGTCCGCCGCAGAAAGTTAGCGCAAATTTAATCCGCCGACTATAGAGTTTTTAGTAAAAAACGAGTTCTTATAAATTTTTATGTCCAAGTCGTTCGTTCGCGCATTAATAGTATTTACGATTAATTACACATTTAAAGAACAATAACGAAATAATATTATTCTATTCTGAAATGTTTTTAAATTATTTAGATTTATTACTATATAATTTTGAAAACAGAAATCGCTATAATGCCTAACAACTGTTTATATGGAACTACTTGTTTGTATGTTGTGCGTTCGGCCGTAAGGCCGATATACTATGTTAACATTGGCTTGATTTTAACAATCGACCCAAAAAGTTACAATATAAGCTATTAATAGTAACAACAAAGGGAAGTAATTCTAAAAAAAAAGGTAGCCCATGGTGGTGAACATTTGTACAAAGTAACATCAAAATCCCTCCATTCATGAAGACGAAATGCTCCAGACAAAGATATTCTTGACTTAGATATGCTCCGGACAAAGTCATTCTTGAATTTGACCTTTAACCTCCAAGTGTGACCTTGACCTTAGACCTAGGGACCTGGTTCTTGCGCATGACACTCCGTCTCATGATGGTGAACATTTGTGCCAAGTAACATCAAAATTCCTCCATGCATGAAAAAGATATGGTCCGGACAAAATCGGACGGACGGACGCACGGACATACACCGAACCGCCAAAAGTGACAACTATATCGAGCTCACCGCAAGCGGGCTCGACAATAAAATGAGCTGGCAAATTCTTACATTTCTTCCAGATTTAAGCATTTTTGGAAACATTTTGAAGGTAAAATACATCAAGAACTGTTAGATTAGCATTCCTGCATGTAGGTCGAGGATTAATAAAGTTAATGCTACATGCCAAATATCTTAGCTCTAGGCCTTGTGGTTTCAGAGAAGATTTTTAAAGATTTCCTATAGAAATCTATGTATAATCAAGTGAACACCCGGGCGGGGTCACCTTTGAACCAGGGGTCATGATTTGAACAACCTTGGTAGAGGTCCATTAGGCAATGCCATATGTTAAATATCTAAGCTCTAGGCCTTGTGGTTTCAGAGAAGATTTTTAAAGTTTTCCCTAAATTTAACAAGAGCTGTCCCTCATAAGTGACGAATGCCCCCGAAAGAGGTGCCTCACAGTCTGTGTCCTCTCCATGTGCTCAATAAATGTGCTATGTAATTTTAAAATCCTTCCATGCATGACAGAGTAACCATGCATACAGTTTTCCATTACTTTAAACACTAAGTGTGACCTTGACCTTTGAGGTAGGGACTTGGGTCTTGCACCCGACACATCCGCTTGATGTGCTAGACATTTGTGCCAAGTTATTTTAAAATCCTTCAAAGCATGACAAAGTTATAGTCTGGACACAAATGTTTGCATATATACAGGATTCCATTACCTATAAACTCTGTGACCTTGACCTTTGTGGTAGGGATGTGGGTCTTGCACGCGACACGTCATCTTGATGTGCTAGACATTTGTGCCAAATTATTTTAAAATCCTTCAATGCATGACAAAGTTACAGTCCGGACACGAATGTGTGCATATATCCATATATAGAGGAATCCGTTACCTTCAAACTCTAAGTTTGACCTTGACCTTTGAGCTAGGGACGTGGGTCTTGTACGCGACACGTCGTCTTGATGTGCAAGACATTTGTGCCAAGTTATTTTAAAATCTTTAAATGCATGTCAAAGTTACAGTCCGGACACGAATGTGTGCATATATCCATATATAGAGGAATCCATAACCTTCATACTCCAAGTGGACCTTGAACTTTGAGGTAGGGATGTGGGTCTTGCACGCGACACATCGTCTTGATGTGCTAGACATGTGTGCCAAGTTATTTTAAAATCCTTCAATGCATGACAGAGTTACAGTCCGGACACGAATTGTACGTGGGGACGCACAGACGGACAGACGGACAGACAGTGCGATTTTAATATGCCACCCTTCGGGGGCATAAAAATTATGGGCAGAGTATGTTTAACTTACTCGTCATCATCTCTGAAGAGGAAATGGTCCTCAACCATCTGTTTCTGTTGAGCCTCGTCCATTTTGCTCAGAGGGTAGTAGTCACCTTTTAGTTCACCAGTCAAAGTTTTAAGGGCTGTGATCGTATCATCCTGCATATTTTCCAGATCCTATCAATGCATAAAGACACGACATTACTTCTCGTGCAAATTATCAAGCTTTAATATAAAACCAAACATTTTAAAGTCTGGCATTAATTCGAAGAGTGGAAACGCAAATAATTCAAGTAATATAAATTCATATCAACGATCCAATAAACGTTGTGGGCATGGGATTATCTTGCCATTGCTACAATTCAGCAATCTGAGGTCATTTACAAGGCAATAATTATCTTAAAAGGGAAGTCTTTATGCACAACCTACCTCTGAATTGCATGCTGGTGAGAACGCGTATTTTGAATGGCTACGAGCAACACGGATACGGGTTGAGAGGACCATCTTATTCTCCGGATCAATATTTTCTAATTTTGCAACTTCCTCCGGAGTACCAAAGGTTGGTTCAGGATGGTTTATACTATCTACTTTATGGTATTCTTTGATAACAGGGTTGAAAACATCTTCAAATACTGTGTAGGCTTCAGGGTCACATGCATAAATGCCAACTTTGCTGCCAAGATGTAGACAACCTGAAAACAATGTTTTAATTCATAATACCACTATGAATCATTTCATTTTAATATAGCTCTAATTATAAGATTTCCTTGAAAGTAAATTTCACACAACTGGCATTTTGTCACATATACAAGGCCAGAGAGCTTGACATTCATTGTTTCATTGACAGTATACCTTTTTCTTATATATAGGGTTAAAAATGTTTTCTCATGTTATAACATCTGCAGAATCACAATGGATGGTTGGTGCCTATTTTTAGCAACAGCGGCTCCTGTGTGAACTGGCCCAGAATCATTCCTATCTTTTGAAAGGGGTCAATGGAAGGTTGCTACAGTTCAAGTTTCAAATGAATATCTTTATCACTTCCAGAGATATTCAAGGAAAACACTTGGGAATGTGACGGGACGCGACAAAGTAATTCCTATATGTCACCCCAAAACTAAGTTTGGTCGGGCTATAAGAACTGGTAAATTACTCAGTAAAATTACTTCCCAACTAAATTAACATGTATCTGGTTATTACTCATCAGCATCTAAGACACCATCATCTATAAACATTTACTTAGTGACTAATCTAAGAATATTATGGCCTCAGATTGGCCAGTTTGGACCCTGAGATTAGGCCGTGTTTTCCCTGTCGTTTCATGAACATACCTGAGTTGATACAATGAGCAAGTGTGCCACCAAGCGATGTCTTCTTGTCCTTCAACTTGTTATACACGTCTTCTGTCAAGTACTTTTTCAGAAGAGACTTTGAGTCGCTCTTGCTGAGTTTTTTCCACAGCTCATCCAAAGGTGCAGGTGTCCAGGTAAGTTTGGCCTCCTCTGTAAATGTCAGAATAATTAATACAGAAACTCACAAGCAAAGACGACACAGCTGCCACTGTCACTTCCTATTATTATAACTTAAACACTGTCTGCTCACCGAATACCTCTAACTAATTAATCAATCAATATTCTGCAACATTACAATAGAAGCACAGTTCTGTGATCATTTCTTACTGGTTGGCAAACAATTAACACAAACCTAATTGTCATCACTGACACGTTTAAAGCCCGTTTCAGTTTCTGCAAGAAAATCATTTTTCTGGCATAAAGGGTTAGTCGCACCTATGATCCTTTTACTATATATCACACCTGATGAAAACTATGATTAAACAAGAGGGCCATTATGGCCCTGTATCGCTCACCTGTCTACCATTGGCAAAAATAAAAAGGTTATTAATAGCAGAAAGGATCAATTTTCACCTTTGGCTCATGATATCCTCTTAATAAGCCTATGTAAAATCAAAAGACCCCCCCCCCAGGCAGGGTTAATTTTGACCCTGAGGTCAGGATTTGAACAATCTTGGTAGAGAGTCAATTATTGCCACATGCTGAATATCTAAGCTCTAGGCCTCATTATTTTGCTGTCTGATCATGATCTGCACTGTTGGCTATTCATTTTTTTGCTGTCTGATCATGATCTGCACTGTAAGCTATTCATTGTATGTTGGCTGGTCATGATCTGCACTGTCAGCTTTTTATTTTTTGCTGTCTGATCATGATCTGCACTGTTTGCTATGCATTATTTAGCTGTCTGATCATGATCTGCACTTTCATAATTTAGCTGTCTGATCATGATCTGCACTTTCATTATTTTGCTGTCTGATCATGATCTGCACTTTCTGACAAATTTCAAGGATATCTGGGCTGAAAATGTAACATCTAGAGTGTTAACAAGGTTTTTCCATATTTGGGCTGTGACCTAGTTTTTGACCCCAGATGACCCATATTCGAACTTGGGCTAGAAATCAACTTAACAACCTTTCTGACAAATTTCCAGGATATTTGGGCTGAAAATGTTAACTCTAGAGTGTTAACAAGGTTTTTCCATATTTGGCCATATTTGGGCTGTGTGACCTAGTTTTTGACCCCAGGTGACCCATATTAAAACTTGAGCTAGAAATCATAGAAACAACCTTTCTGACAAATTGCCAGGATATTTGGACTGAAACAGTAGCCTCTAGAGCCTTAACAAGATTTTTCTATTTTTGGGCTCTGTGACCTAGTTTTTGACCCCAGATGACCCATATTCGAACTCGTCCGAGTAATTACTGGGACAAACATCCTGACCAAGTTTCGTGACAATTGAGGAAAAAATGTGACCACTAGAGCGTTAACGAACTAAATGTGGACGGACGACGGACGACGGACGACGTCCGACGGACATTCATCGATCCTAATAGCTCACCCTGAGCCAGCTCAGGTGAGCTAAAAAGTCGAAACATGTTGTGAAACTGTCTTCTTTTATTAAGAATTTATATTTCTATGTAAAATATGACCCTCGAGCAGGGCCAATTTTGACCCCAGAGGCATAGTTTTAACAATCTTGGTAGACAACTACTAGGCAATGCTACAAAACAACAATCTAAGCTCTGAGCCTCATGGTTTTGGACAAGTATTTTCTTATAAAAGTGTATATAAAATAAGTGAACCAAATACCTCCGGGTTTTGAGAAGATTTTTTAAGATTTTCCTATTTCTTATTGGAACTACTTTATTTGAACAATCATTGACCAGGTTCACCTAAGGAACATTCATGTAAAGTTTTGCTGCAATTGCTCCAATAATAGGTGAGCTAATTAGGCAATAAAGAGTTATGGTTCTTGTACACTACACTCTCATTGTGCTCTATCGCTGTATGAAGTTTCCTTGTAGGTCTACACCCTGGACATGGCCATTTGTTGTACCATTTTATAAAAAGAAGTTACCTCCCTTGCAAATGTAACAAATGGGGATGATTTAAAAATTAGGAAAGGTAGAGTTATGATGTTGAGCACAGTACTTCCCTTCATTGTGCTCTATCATTGTAAACTGTTTCAAGTAATTCTCTTTATTACATTTTTGAGTTATGCTCCTGACAAAGAAGTGCTGACGGATGAGTCCGTATCTATAAAAAAAAACACCCAAGGTTCCTTCAGAGGCATTAAAAGTCATAACATAGAGGCTGATAGACTTTCAGTCATGTACAGTCCATGTCTAAATATACCCTACCAGCTATGGGTATGTCTGAACACGGCCAACTTAATACATCTTAGCAGAAAACTTTAAGTCAATTACCTGCTATAATATTCAAGACACCAGCCTTCATTTCAGAGACTGCCTCCCATTCTGAAAGGCCGAGACGACGTTTGTTGGAAATATCGTAAACACCTCCCTTACTTTCTGAGTGCTCACCGTGAATGCCTGAAATACACAACAAATACTTTGACTCTGTAGTTTGAAAATACAATGAGGTATTACACCCTGAAATTACTATCTATATACATGTGCAAGTATCAAAAACAAAAGCTGTCCCAAACAAGTGACAAATGCCCCCGAAAGAGGTGTCTCACAGTCTGTGCCATCTCCATGTGCTTGCTCCACAATTGTGCAATGTAATTTTAAAATCCTTCCATGCATGACAGTTACCATGCATTCAGTATTCCATTACTTTTAAACTCAAGTGTGACATTGACCTTTGAGGTGGGGATGTGGTTCTTGCAGGCACCACATTGTCTTGATGTGTTGAACATATTTGAGCCAAAATATTTTAAAATCGATCGACGCATGACAAGTTTTAGTCCGGACACGAATGTGTGCATATATACAAGATTCCATTACCTTAAAACTATAAAGTGTGACCTTGAACTTTGAGGTAGGGACGTGGGTCTTGAACGCGGCACATCGTCATGATGTGTTGAACATATTTGTGCCAAGTTATTTTAAAATCCTTCAATGCATGACAAAGTTACAGTCCGGACACGAATGTGTGCATATAAACAGGATTTCATAACCTTTAAATTCTAAGTGTGACCTTGACCTTTGAGGTTCGAAAGTCAAGCTAAAAACAATAACAATCAAATTATTCAAATGATAACTGAAAATAGAATATATCACTATCACATATTTCATTGAAAGCAAAGATAGAAAATCACCTCTAGGCTGCAAGTTGTATTTGGCACATATTTCGTTAAGAACCTTTGGGTCTTTGCTCAGCATAGGTACTCTGACATGCACGCTCGCTCTCATTGTTGTTCCAAGATTGGTTGGACAGAAGGTCAGGTATCCAAGTCCATCTGCTTTAGCAAACTTCATCTTAGTCTCAATGTGTTTAATAGCCTAAAATAAAGTCACGGTACTTCTTAGCATTCATTATATTGTCTAAAACACCAAGACATTAATTTTTTCACAGGCACATGTGCCTGTGAATAAAAAGTTCCTCACACTCCTCACAAGTTTTCGTGCAATATATGGAGGATAAATTTTGGTTTTGATGTTATGTTACATTATAATTTCATTGATAAAGTATGAAACTTTTGTGTAATTCTCTTCACCATGACAGCAGACTTGCATGATCACTGGGAAAATGCCACAAGTATTCCATTTCTTCGCTCTAGTAGCTTAGGCTAACAAAGAAATGTGAAATGATAACATGAGAGCCAAGATGGCCCTATATCGCTCACCTGGATTCAAAAAAGAAGATTTTAAAAAATTTTCTTATATGAGCCTATGAAAAATCAAGTGACCCCAGGGCGGGTCAGTTTTGACCCGGTGCTTATAATTTGAACAATCTTGGTAGAGGGCTTCTATGCAATGCTACATGCTAAATATCTAAGCTCTTGGTCTTTTTTGTACAAAGAAGATTTTTGAAGATTCCCTATATAAGCCTATGTAAAATCAAATGATTCGGGCGGGGTCAATTTTGAGCTGGGGGTCATGATTTAAACAATCTTGGTAGACAATGCTGCATGCCAAATATATCTAAGCCCTAGGCCTTCTGGTTTTTGAGAAACTTTTTAAAGGTTTTCCTTTCTGTTGCCATGGCAACCAGACTTCTGCATGGAATGGAATTATTTGAACACCTTTGATAGAGCTTTATACAAGCAACATCCCTGCCAAATTTCTTTAACATTGGCCCTGTGGTTTAAGAGGAGATCTTTTAAGGAAAAAGTGAACGGACTTACACCAGACCCTGAGCGATCCTAATAGCTCACCCTGTGATAGGTGAGCTTAAAATTTACTTACCGTAGCAAGGCGCTTGTAGACCTGGCCAAGATTCCCGCCCATCTGCATCGAGATGAAACGGAAATGATCTTCTTCATTCAACCATGTAAGGAAAGTTTTGTCCTTGTTGTGGAAGATACCTCTTCCGGTGTCCCAGCAACAGTAACCACCAGCATCACCCAGCACCCTGTAAAGGTGAGTCATGTATAAGCATACTTGTCATATTGTCAAGACTTATCAGAGAAAACAAGTTACAATAAATATATATACATACAAACAAAATTAATATCAAGAAAAAGTTTACGGACAGACAGACAAACCACCATGGCATAAGCTCCGCTGGACTTCGTCCAGTAGAGCTAAAAAACAACGGACGTTATTTTCTTTTATAAAATGGCACAGCAACAGTTTAAAAAGAGGGCCATGATGGCCATATATTGCTTACCTGACTACCATTTGCTATAATACAAGGGGTCATTATTCTAACATAATTCGTAGAGGTCAACTACACAATGCTATGTAACAGTCATATCTTTTCTCTGCTTGTCAGCCTTGTTTGAAAAAAAAGTTTTCCCTATAAGCCTATGTAAAATTAAGTAACCTCCCCCCTTTGAACAATCTTAGTAGAGGTCCACTAGGCATTTCTACATGTCAAATATCTAACCTCTAGGCCTTGTGGTGTCAGAGAAGAAGATTTTTAAAGTGTTTCCTATATAAGCTTAGGTAGGTAAAACCAAATTGCCCCCTGGGCGGGGTCAATTTTGACTTGGGGGTCATAATTTGAACACTCTTGGTAGACGTCCACTAGACAATGCCACATGCTAAATATCTAAGCTCTAGGCCTTTTTCAGAGAAGATTTTTTAAGTTTTTTCTATTCATTGCCAAAGCAACCAGAGTTCTGCATGGAATGGAATTCTTTGAACCACTTTGATAGAGCTTCATGCAAGGAACATCCCTGCCAAGTTTCATCAACATTGGATCAGTGGTTTCAGAGGAGATGTCGTTTAAAGGAAATGGACGGACGGACGGACCACGGACCCCGGGTGGTGAGTGATCCTAATAGCTCATTCTGGCAAGTTAAAAAAAACTTGATTGAATTACTTACGAGTCGTCTGCTCTAAACAGGAAGTGATCGTTGATCATTTTGTCCTGTGTAGCTTTGTCCATTCCGCGCAGTGGATAGTAGGTTCCCGCTAATTCCCCTGTCAATGTGGACAATCCCTCACAAGCCAACTTCTCCATTTTTTCGAAGTCCTACAAGCAAGATATCAGAACGTTTACTACATGAAAGCAGCAACAGACGCAGGCCAGTCTACGCACTACATGGCATTGCGCCGTGATCAGTGATTGGATCGAAATTCTTTTTGATTTGCAAAACGGACGCTTTAACCACTACGTGCACCTTACTTCATTCAGAGTATTAAGTACACCGAACCGCAAAATAAACGCAACACATTTCTTTTTTGAATATGTCCGCCGTAATTATATTTTACTGACGCAAACGTATTTGAATATTATTTATACATGTAAAATATTACTATGCCACTAAAATTTATTGAAATCATCGTACCGTGACACCTGACTGGCACATTAATACAAAAAGCACGTTTTGCACGTGCGCGTTGAAATTAAGTAAATTATTTTTAAAAAATCGATAATTTCTTGACCAGTTACGATTTTACAATAAAAAAAACACCCCAAAATATATTTAGCTGACATAAATTGTATTTTGCAATGCCACGACTTCCGGATAATTTGCGAAATCAGGCTGTCGGGATACACGAGATATTGACAATGTGTGAAAATTGAACTTGTGGGTAATGAACTTTGACATTATGAAATCCGGGTTATCTGTTGTTATATTTTAATGAAATTTACACAGTATGTAGGTAAGGTACCAATGAAATGAAATAAACTCGTTATTTATCATTTGAATTGTTTATTTTCAAATTATATGTGTTTCCCCAACTGTTGCGTTTATTTTGCGGTTCGGTGTAGTAATCTTGGAATTATTACGACGATCTAACAGAATATGAACTATTTACTTATATGCTTGGAAAGGTAGATAACAAAATAGCTGTTATGCTAAATGTAGAACAGTATCCTGAAATTCTGGTTCTTTGTGCCGAACTTTTAAAAGATGTTTACAAGTAAAACTGTAGCGTGAAACAAAGTTTAAATTAACTGATTAGTGACAGAATGTTGACCACTTGACGATCACATCTATCTTCCTTTGAAAAGAGTTTCTATTTCGTTTTTCTATTTCGGAGAAACTTTAAGACATCTTTGGAAAGTACAAATTATAGCGGTCGTTACTATGTGTTATTTTTGCTGCAGGCTTCTTGCTTATTGTAAGAAGTCTAAATATACGTTAAATATACATATCGTTATACTGTCATTTAATTTTTCAATTTGTATCATGTTTGTACATCTCATTTTTCACTATTTTGTTGCAATACAGTAATTGTAAATCTCCAGTGAATCGTGGCAATAAAGAATATATAGTAATTATTATTCTAACATGACTTACGATTTTGTCTCTATATACAAAGAGTAGAAAAATTATGTTATATTAAACCATATACAACGCGGGAACCGATATGCTGTAAACATGACGTCATATTGCGCCGCATGACGTTAAATGAGCGTTCGCGTAGAAAATAAAGCTTTGCATTTATTCACCTTTTGTAATATCTGGTCATGTTAGAATCGAAAAAACATCCTTTTCATCGTTGTTAACGTCTAATAAACAATAATTTGTCGTACTGATACGCAGTTATAAACCACTCAGGCCTTCGGCCTTCGTGGCTAATCACTGCGTATCAGTACTCCAAATCATTGTTTATTAAACGACTAACAACGCTGGAACGGATGTTCTTGCATATCGGATCGGCATTTCCGGTGATTTTGCCCATGCCGGAAAAACCGGTCTGGCACCCCTCCTATGCCGGACGACTCTCGTGAATCACTTATGACGTAACGTTATAAACATTGTGACGTCAATTTCCCAAACAGAACGTCGGAAAATCGTTTGTTTTTCATGATAATTCATCATTTTGATGAGTTTGCATTTAGAAATCTTCTTTAAAGAGCAAGACGGTATGCAAGAAAAAGTTTCCATCATGAGACACTTGGCTCAGATGGAAATATCCGTCACCTCGGGTAACTGTTTTACGGGAACTCGGCAGAGCCTCGTTCCCGCCAAAACAGTTACCCTCGGTGACAGATATTTCGATCTGAACCTCGTGCTCATGACAGAAATTATTATTCTTGCATATCGGATCGGCATTTCCGGTGATTTTGCCCATGCCGGAAAAACCGGTCTGGCACCCCCATGCCGGACGACTCTCGTGAATCACTTATGACGTAACGTTATAAACATTGTGACGTCAATTTCCCAAACAGAACGTCGGATATTTTAGCCAGAAAACGGTCATGAGAAATACAAATAAATTAAAGCTAGATTCTGAATTGAACAATAATATCTAAGATGATAACTGATTGGCCTACGCAACTAACGTAAATTAGATACCTCTTTCTTTGCAGCAGGTGGGAAAGGCATACCCTCGTGGCTCCTGGCAACACGGACACGTGTGGACTTGACAAAGTAGCCAGTTGGGTCAAGGTCCCCGAGACTGTCAATCTGTGCATCAGTGCCAAAACTGGGCTCTGGATGCTTGACATTGTTGTCGGCTTTTTGAGTATGATAATCTTGGATGACCAGTTTAAAGAGGTCACACCACTCTGGATCGGTGTACACTGCTGGGTCACAAGCATAAATTCCAACCTTGCTGCCTTCATGCAGTGATCCTGCAAATAGACAAAAAAGAGGATAGCCCTATATTGGTCACCTGGCAACCATTCGATATAATCGCATCACAGGAAGGGTCTGTTTTGACCTTGGTCATGATTTGAGAAATTTTGGTATGCTACATGCTTAATGACTTGTACATCGTATCGGCATTTCAAGCGAGTTTACCCATACCGGAAAAATCGGTCCCCTCCATAGCCAGACAACTCTCGTGAATTACTTGTAATGTGAAGTTATAAGCATTCTGAGGTCACTTTCCCAAACACAACGTCTACACTATACGAAATTTGTTTGTATGCGTGCCTATTAGTTCCACCACCCTCGGACGAGGTATATATGCGGTACGACCCGTCACTAAACGAAACTTCAAACTACGAACTCTTATATCGAGCTCCGTGCGTTCCGTAAATATCCGCACTTTTCCGTGATACGCGTATGATTATCTTCCCTAATCAGATTACGTTGATTAGTACACCCCTAACATAGGGACTATTTCAAACCTTGATAAACTTAATATTTTCCTAATCAACATTTGTTATCCGACTACAGTGCAAAAGTTGAAGACATTTCATCGTTTGATAAAATAATTATATCGTTTTGTGTTGCCTCAAACCTTCTAGATATGCTGGTATTATTAAGTTTACATGTATGTACGTATACTTGCTTTTGTTTCAAGGTTTCAGAAAAGATTGCCGTAACAGCTGGAAAATTTGGTTAAAATTTGTCAATTAACAAACAGGAGTAACAAGAGCTGTCCTGCCCCCGAAAGAGGTATCTCACAGTATGTGTTCTCTCCATGTGCTCAACAATTGTGTCATGTAATTTTAAAATCCTTCCATGCATGGCAGAGTTACCATGCATCCAGAATTCCATTACCTTGAAACTCTAAATGTGACCTTGACCTTTGATGTAGGGACGTGAGTCTTGTACGCGACATGTCATCTTGATGTGCTGATTTGTGCAAGGTTATTTTAAAATCCTTCAATGTATGACAAAGTTACAGTCTTGACACGAATGTGTGCACACGAAAAAATGTAAGGGCGAACGGACGGACGGGCGGATGTACAGTATAGGAATAACTGTTTTGTAATTTTGATATTTGCGACTGTATATATGGTTTTAATGGTCGCAAATATTTTTAACGGCGACTGTTTGCGACCATTAAAACCGTACATACGGTCGCAAATATCAAAATCACTAAATAGTTATCCCTTTTCTAACGCAAAATGTGTGTAAATGCGATAATTGAAACGCCGTTCGAATTTTGCGACTATATATACGCTATTTCATAGTGGCAAATTTAAATGACGTAACCAATCAAAAACGACGTTACGTCAATAACTGCGTTAGAAAACAAAGTTACAGTCTGGACACCAATGTGTGCATTTATACAGGATTCAAAAATGTAAGGACGGACATACGGACAGACGTTGCGATTTTGATATACCCATCGTTTGGGTTTTTTACCTAGAGTAGAGGTAAAGCACATTATTGTTATAACCAATAACAATTAACGAACGCATAAGAAACCAATGATTTTGCCGCATTCCTTTTGTAAATCTTACTTTTACCTCATTTTACAAATCCGTTTGGCATGAATCCATGCATTGAGAACAGGTATCGCACAGCAGAACACAATACTACAGTTGATAGTATAGTTTTGTGGTTTATATAGCCTACATGTTCTATTCATAATTTACATGTTGTTACGTCAAAGTAAAGCAAGATTAACATTCATCAAGATAAAATAAGTATAAAAAATTATGTATGTACATATAATTAATTTTAAAAGCCTTTTTATATGTGTATAAATAGGCAACAAGACGCATACATGATATAAAGTATCAGATAACCGTTTATCTAAATCCGGTTTTATCAGAATGACCTTGAAAATATAGTTTATACGTAACAAAGACGGTCCCGATCTAGTGGTGAAGCATTGATACTAGTCGGGTATACGGTACATCAATATGTTTTATGTTGACTATCAAAACGTCTACTACTCACACTGTAGATCAACAACTGAGTGCACGCAATGCTTCGCGAAATTTCTGTTGAGACATAACAGAGACACTCTGATTTTATGACTAAATTCTTATATACGTTCGAATCCCGATTATGATATTACTAAACTTACCTTAACATGAAGATGTTTTTAAATCCTAATTCTCATGAAGTTCATCAATCAATAAGCATTTGTTATTTGCGTCAAACTGTTTTGGGTAAATACGACAGTATGTTTTGATAAACATTTGACAGTTGGACCAAGTTATAATGTATACAGCCAAATTTTATCAAAGGCTGTAACATCATGAGGTCTGGTTAATTTGGTTGTTAATCTGGGTGTCTAAAAAAAAAAAAAAAAAGTCTGTCCCAACTCAATCGGTAGACTTCGATTAAATTTCGAATATGCACATGACATAAATATTAAATACACCAGCATCACTGGAACATTAATATCTCCAGGCCACTTTTTCATTTTTTTGATTAACTTGATATTTTAGTCAAAATTTGATTTTTTGTGATTTTCCCCATAGGCCGTAATGTAAATGACGCGACGTCGCTGAATCCAATATGGCGGCGCCCGTTACGTCGCTATCTTGGTATGTAACGATCTATAGATCTATAAATAGACATTAAATGTGATATTCTATGTAAATTGTCTCATCCAGTCCTCGAGGTTTTAAGTGCTAGATAACTAAACACAAGAAAGATCATGTACGTTTATCGGCTCTATAGGCATTAAAAATGTTTAGTTGCTCGCCGTGAGTTTTATAAATGTAGTGACGTCAGCAATTACGTAATATGCTCACATCAGTAGGTACATGTAGATCTAGTAACCTAAATAGTTAACGGACGCCATTTTTATGTAGATGTACGTAAAGACCATCAACTATTAGGAATGTTGTGACTCAAAGGGATGAGATTGGATTCCAGTTTCAACTGGAGTAAATACACAGGATAAGGATTTCATCAAGTTACGGGTCTTTTTTTCGTGGTATGCTTTTGAAACACTGAAATATTAACTAGTGTTTCAATAATATCCCACGGTTGTTTACCCGGAGATCGGTGTGTAGGAAACTAGGAATTACAGTAGATCATTCAACGCATGTTTATAAAACTCTGTAGATCTACTTGAAAATATACTATTTTTATAAGTAAGTGATGCTAAGCTTGCTCCTGAAAGACAGGAAGTATGTGGACAAGACGGTCTAGTTCTTCATACTTTGAACAAAGAACATAAATCACCGTAAGTTTTTTATATATACATTAATTAAATTTTCAATTAGCATTTACAATTTGGAGACATTCCCAGAGATTTTAGGAATAAGGACACGTGCATTTTCGTGTACATCATCCAAAACAAAGATGGCGTCGAAAATACACAATGGACATCTGCCATAGAGAAACTTTATTTGAGGATAACAAGAAAACCAAGGAACCGAGCGAAAAATCCTTTAAATTTGGGAGGGTGACTTTTTCATAGATTATCAAACAGGTAATTATTTTTAGCTGTGTTGTCCAAAAGTACCTTTTCCAGGCCAAAGTTGAGTTTCCCATTGGGATGGGACAGACTTTAGTATTCATACATTTTTATACCCATAACACTGTGACCATGTTCGGTATGGATTTAAATAAAGCGCGGGAAACGTCACCAGAAGTCATTTTAACATCATCATATTAAAACACCTAGGCTCGACCGGTATACTTTTTGACGTTAATCCCATTTTTAGTGAATAGTGAGTTTATCAGGATATAACCAACCGTTTCATTTCGATAAACAACCGAAAAAAATATCAAGTAATATGACATTTAATAAGAATGACCATGTATCGTATAACATAACGGGATTCAATATCGTTATAACGTAATTTAGTGATTGAAATATTTTTTCGGATGGTGATAAAAATACCACAATTCATATTTTGTCATCCTAAAGTATGACATATTACACAGGAAAAGATTTAAAATTGCTACCTATTCTGAAAAACACACGACATACAAAAGCGTTTACAAAACCAAAATTCTAGCTAATTTTGCATTTAGCACCTTGATCTGATGGTGTATCACTAAAGATTAATATTGTAAAAAAGTTCAGTCACTGACCCATCATTATTTTTCCAGAACTTAACTAGCAATATGTTAGTCTCTTTAAATAACAGGGTCAATAACATTTCAGGTTATTTTGATTTTCAGCAGTGATCCCCTTAAACATAGTTTTTACCTTTTATCTGTACATACTCCCGTTTTATTTTTCTGTATCAATAACATAATTTGAAAAATATTTGTAAATACAATACAACTGAAGTGTCTTGCAGTATTTTATATGGCCTGGTAAACAAAATTATTTGCAACAAGAGTATGTTGATAATGGTAATAACTATGTTTTAGTTTCTTTATTTTCACTGAATCTGCCACTTTGTTCGGCAACTAGCAAGAAAAATGTTGAAATGTATCCCTCCTTCAAAATAAATCACTAATTTATAGATCTCTTTACATGAGTTATTAGTGTCAGTATACTACAATATTATGACATCCCGACCAAAAGAACAGTTTTTATTAAAGGAAAAAATAAAATATAAAAAAAACATTCACCCCACCCACTAAAGACAATAGTGCTCTACCGTTAACATGCGGCTGCTGTGTAAGATTGAAAGAACTGTTCAACTATTTCTAGGGGAGACAATGAACTAGTAATTTGGTCGCGCACTTTAAACAAGTTATACCGGGTTACAAGTATCATATTACAACTTACTACTAATTTATGCTGCTTTTTAAAACAGTTTAACTTTTATCATAAACGCGTAGATTTATTTCAACCTTTAAGTGAGTACCATACGTTAACATTCAAGTGAACTGGTAAAGTTACGTTTTTTTTGCCATTCAGTATAGTTTAATAATAACATTTAATGTACATGTCGGGGCACTGAACTGCTGAAAGTAACAATACTATAGCGTTTTTTCAGCTGAATCCAAGCATGAATTGAAATAATCGATGAACACAATAATGAAAATTGCAAGGTTACGATTCAGTTAAACCGGGAATGAAACAGCTTGAGGCTAAACCGGTTAACATTATCATACGTGATATACAACCTGTCCTCACGGGATCGTTAACACGCCACAAGTATTACTCACATATTCAACTAGACAGGAAATAAATATAATAAAAGGTTGTTCATCTCTGCTTTACTTTTTCCCTGTGTATATGTGCGGGGAATCTATTTCTAACAACTGAAGCGGTTGCCATAGGAGCGAGAAGTTATATTGTGAATGAGCGCCTGGCAATGCAATATTCTTAATTCATTTTCACTTCCTGAGGTTTCGCTATCTTCACATTGGATTCCAATACATGTCAACATTCCCGTACTGCTAACGATAACTTACACACTCCTACATAAAAAACATCTAGTCGTCCGTGAAATAATGCAGGGAAACTGACGGCTACATGTATGATAAAAAAATAAAGGTCGCTACATTTCATTATTTTAGTACCGCCACTCCCCTCCCCCTCAAAAAAGAATATGTAACAATATGTCAGATAATCAGATAATACTGGCATATCTTTTTATATAACAAGAAAATTAAACTGCTGATCGGAAAAATACAAATTTAATCTACAAATTTAATCGATTTTGGCAACCTTATTCAACCCAGCTCATATACACTGATATAGTGTACAGTAGACATTTTAGATATTTAGAGGTCACAAAAGGACAAACGGCTTAAACGTCAAATTGTTTACACAAAGGATAAGAATATAATTAAGGTTAAAACATGTATAAAATCTAACAGTCTAAGTTAGGGTAAGAAATATTAAAACGCAAGGAAAAGTAGAATTGTCTTACCCGAACTGATACATTGTGCCAGAGTTCCTCCCAATGATGTTTTCTTATCCTTCAACTGCTTAAATCTTGCCTCTGTCAAATGTTTCTTCAGAAGCGAGTTGGACTTGCCATTCTTCAGTGCCGTCCACAGCTCATCAGCTGACTTGGAAATCCACTGTTTTCTCCACTGGTCCTCGTCCGACATATTCTTATCGCTGGGTGCTGAGTTCTGTACCTGTTGCTGGTTCGGCGTCGACTGCGACTCAAGCTGATCAACGTATCCTCTATACATATTAAAAATCTGGACGTGAGCCGAGAGCTATAAAACACTGTTCTCAAACGTTAGTGGTTACCAAGAGAGCGCGTCTTTGTAAAACTGTGTTTGATTGGCTATTCGCTTTTTGTGCACACAATTCAATTGTAAAAAAAAATCCCAAGAAAATCGTGTTTTAAACAAAACGAGAAGTTCTTGCTTTAATTTCTTTTGAGTAGTCCGTATTTGAAAACAAATAAACACTGTTTTGGTAACAGGAGCATAACGCGGTGTGCTTTATAGATATATTCGATACACTATTGGATTTTTGATAAGTCCTTTAACATGTTTAAGCGGACAATAAATACATGTTTAGCTATCAAAAGATTAAAGTTTATCGTATAATCAAGTTACCATAAAACACAGTTAAACGGCAATCAATATGAAAATGTATACTTAAACGTCTAAACATGTATATTGAAACATACAGCAGCATTTAATTCTCTATTTAAATCAGTCCGTAGTTAAAGGGGAAGAACTGCAAAAAACATTTCGCATTACGGAAGACCGTATTATGTTTCTTGCTTATGCCTTGGTCACATATCCGTACGATGTCCGTACGTTTTATAAAATCGTACGATTCCACCAACTTTTAAAATCCGTACGGTCTCCGTACAATCGTAGCTTCTGGTCACATGCCTACGGGCCCCGTACGATCTTTTGGAGGATGCAATTGTAGGATATCCATACGGGCATCGCAGACAAGTCGTGCGGTGCTCGCAAGGAGCTCGGACGTACCTCGTGCGATGCACGTGTGTTCATACGGCGCCCGTACGGTGTCCGCACGGTGTCCTGGTTTTATACCACCTTCAATCGTCAAGGATGTCGTACGGAGTCCGTACGGCGAACGTAAGGCCCTTCGGGCCCCGTACGGACATCGCAAGTTCCCCGCCCTGTGTCCGTAGTATCGTACGGACATCGTACGTTGACCCTGCGATCACCCTGCGATAGTCGTGAAAGCACCGGCAAGCTCTCACGGGACTCGCGGTGTTCCAAATCCGCACGGACATCGTGCGATGCCCGTACGAGCTATGCCGGGGCCCTTGCGGTGCCCGTACGGGGCCCTTGCGAGCTGCTCACGACTTCGAAAATTTCTACGAGCTCTGCGACAGCTCGGGAGCTCGGTGAAACATTCTCACCGAGTCCCCGAGTCCTCTACGAGTTCAAAAAATCCGTACGATGCTCGCAAGAGTCAACGATGTTCGTACGGACTCCGTGCGATTTTGCAAAATTTCGACTGAAAACCTACTCGTACGGGGCTCGTAGCGTTAATGTGACCAGGGTATAAACTGGGACCGTCACATTTAAAGGATAATCAATTATGGATGGGCTCGTGGTAAATTTAGGAACAATCAGTTATAGGTGAGCTGCCAGTATTTTTCGATCGTTTATAAATAAAATAAATATAAATTCTCACCTATAAATCTTTGTTAGTTATATATCTATTCTTTTCTCAACAATATGTCAAAGGAGATTAGCTTCCGGATATGTTGACAGAGTCACAATTGTAAACAAATCGAATCTGACGTCACAAGTGTATAGATATTATGACGTCATGGGAAGTCATTATTTTCCGCGTCTTTCTTTGACACAGATCACGGGTGGTTAACTCTCCCCACCAGCTCAAAATGAGGTGAAAAGAAATTGTGGGGAGCACACTTCCGAGGTGGTGGGATTCTACAAAATAAACAAGAAATGTGAGTAGATCTATGATTTTTGTAAATTTTGTTTTAAATTATTTTGTTGAAGAACTTTAAAAAAATCGGGCAATGTAGATCTAGATCTAGATCTAGTCTACCAGTAGAAATGTTGAGACTACAATACCGTTTGCACGAATTGTGGAAACAAAATTCCACAAATTGTAGTCTCTAGAACGTTTATAAGTTGGCGAAAATCTCGATTTTCAGTAACCAAAGTTAAACTATCCTTATTTTTTTGGCCAAAATCCCGTTTTTCCGAATAAATTTTAAATGCAACATACGAGTAGAATAAGTCTTTATTGTTAGATCTACTAGACGATCCGGTGAGTTAATAAATTGAAATTACAGCCAATTTCTCAAATAAGGTGGTGGGGTGGAGTACGAGGCGTTGGGGATTTGGAGATGGTGGGGTGCTGCTATACATCATACTGCAAGTCTCTTGACATGTATATTCGTATTAAAAGTGTCAGTGTAATTATTTTATTATCTCACGTATATCTTCAGTGCGAACTGACAGTGCTCGACGCTGACAATTTATTTTTAAAATGAACGCTGCTTTTGTTTTCTTTCGTAGTTTCTGGACGGATATCATTATCAAATAATGGCCAGGTATTAAATATTTTATAATGTTAACGAATATCCATTATGGAAGCATAAATGCGCAATCAATTATTTTACAGGTAAGAGGATTTCATGATAACCGAGAAACTATCACGAAACCAGATAAAATGTTTGGTTTCAGGCATAGCACCATCCCACCACCTCGTACTCCACCCCACCACCTCATTTGAGAAATTGGCTGTAGTTTCAATTTATTAACTCACCGGATCGTCTAGTGACAATAAATACTTATTTTGTATTCGTATGCTGCATGTAAAATTTATTCGGAAAAACGAGATACGGGACAAAAAATAAGGATAGTTTAACTTGAGTTACTGAAAATCGAGATTTTCGCCAACTTTAAAACGTTCTAGAGACCACAATGTATGGAATTCGTGCAAACAGTAGTCTCAACATTTTTACTGGTAACATTGCCCAATTTTTGAAAGTTCTTCAACAAAACAATTTAAAACAAAATTTACGAAAGTCATACTCACATTTCCTATTTATTTTGTAGAACCCCACGGCACCACCTCGGAAGTGTGCTCCCCACAATTTCTTTTCACTTCATTTTGTGGTGGTGGGGAGTTAACCGCCCGTGCAGATTCAATATTAGAAATCAACAATAATTGACAAATTATTTTTAATAGGCCTAGGGTTGACTCATTCAGTCTTTTATCGCTATCAAACTATAAATCTTAGGATCTACCGTATGCAGTCCGGTTCGTTTATCAACAAAGGTGTGGTAAATTTATCAACACACAGCACATAGATGTAGAATCTAGATCTAGGGCCTTCAGAAGTAGATCTAGTCTAGATCTACTGTAACCATTTATTTAACGTGTGTTTTGTTCTAGTATAAAATGAGTTTTGACATACTTTTTGCACCAATCAAATTCTACAAATTGGTTTGATTCGGCTGAGTGTGCGATTTGTTTTTTTTTTTAAGTTATCTCGTCTTCTAAAGATATACAGACACAGCTAAAATTCTATTCCAAAACTATTTTATATGACCTCTTTAGATTTCGAAAGAGCAATAATCATTTCTACGTGATATTTGGAAGAGCCGGCAGAATCTGCGCAATGCAGGTTTGGATGTTTATTTGTCATATTCGACCGGTAGACTTTCCTTCCTACACACAGAATTGGTATTCTCTTCGCACCAATTGGCAAAACTGTTTCGTTATTCAGTCCTTAGACATAATTTTACAAACAAATGCATAATACTAGATCTATTTGCATCTTATAATTAGGATCCGTACATATTTCTTCAAACATTTTGTAATTTAGTTTATAGTTAGCTAGATCTAGATCTAGATTTAATACTAATTTATTTTAGCTCGATTGTGAAGAAAGCTTGAAGCTTATCGAATCACTCTCGAGTCTACTTCCTGGAAAAAACCAGTAGGCTTGTGTTATAATTATGAGGAGGTACGGTCGTGACCCCAATGGGGCTCGAACCCGCAACCTCTGGGATGAGCGACAGACACCTTAACTTCTACACCACCGTTCCCCTTTGTAACTGATATTATAAAGTCATAATGAGACACCACCGCTCCCCTATATTAGTTGATATTGCCTTTTCGTGTTCATTTGAAATCGAACCCGCCTTGACACTGATGATGTAACTGCCGATCTAAAGATTGACTGAATATTTAACCGCCTCCAATGTCAATTTCCACGTATTTTTCTTTTAATTTCAGACTGTAAAAATGAATGAAATACGGTTTACAAGACAATAACTGTACGAAGTGACAGGGTCACGCAGACTTTTCTGGCTGAACAAAGTCCATGATTCATGGCATCCCCGAAAATAATGTCAGAACAAACCACTTTTATGAATGAATACGTGTAAATTCATACGCTACTACAAATTATTTTCAGATTACGTATGACTATCACAGACTCGACTCAGCATAAAGATATTTTTTATTTTCCGTTTAAATACTACCATTTATTGTTTAAAGGGATGCACAATGATACTGCACTGGCTAAATAGCAAATAGTGCAGATCATGATCCGACTGCACGAACGGGCAGGGTGATTATAATCAACACTGGTTGCAATGGCCAACTTATCTGGGTACCAACAGGGTAGGTATTAATAAGATTTAGAATACAACTACATCACAGATAGGTCAATCACACTTAGATCTCATTGGTCGCCGTGATTGGCCTACTCTTTGGCAACCAATCAAATTCAACCTTTGGCTGTACTGCCTGGAAATTGCAGTCAGGTAAATCTCTCCTATTTTGGAAACAGAAAAACACTTTTGATAGGTATAGGCATGATAGGAGACATGCCGAGATCTCATCCACAAATTCAAGCTATCATATTTGCTCTTATGGACGGACCTTTATAAAATGTGCTTCAAATCAAATAAACAGCTACATCACAGATAGGTTTGATGCTTACATAATGTTAACAGACATAGACCTATATAGTTACATAGAAAATTATAAAATATATAGACTAGCAGCCACTTCTAACCCGACACTTATATAATTCGGTATAACTGGATTATTTGTATGCGGATTTTGTTCAAATATATAATTTAATTAATTCAACACATCATACGTATTTCTGCGAAATTTAGTTTTAATTGATCAACAAATACACATAAAACTTTACAAATTAAAAACATCACTGTAAAATCCAAATTCACAAAATGACATAACGTGAAATCCGAACAAAGAAAAGTCACCGATTCATAATAAAATCCGTACATCCGAGTAAAGAAACAAAATACAATGTTGAATGTATTTTACAGATAAATTTCAATCTTTGTTACGATTTTTAGTGAACAGGTAGAAACTGCATATGTTTGCACATAATTATTGCTAAATAGATATGATACATTTTATAAGTGTCTGAGTGATTGGCTGGCAAGCAACACTGATGTCAATTGCGCGACCACGCTCTTGGTTATTCATTCAAAGTGGCTGATTTTTTTTAAATTCTGTTTTTACGGTTTGAATTGCGTTACAGAATAATAAAATGAAAATCGATATTTTTCGCTCACCTACATTTCCTCGTGTAAAATGGTGAAATCGTACCTGTCACACGTGCAAAAGTAACCGATCGTCACAGTTGAAAGATTTTATCATTTCTATACAGCTAATGTTGCAAAACAACATAATATTTAATTTGAAATAAATATCTTGAACCGTTTTCGAGAAAATCGAATTTGAAAAGTGTCGGGTTAGAAGTGGCTCCAAGTGTATATATATATATATTTACTATAGTAGTAGATCTACTTACTTTTTCTTCTGTTTGAAGCAGCACAACATCTTGGTATTTTGTATGTCCAACAAAAAAGTAAATGTTAAAGTAACTGTATGACGCAGTGAATGTTTGCAAATGTCTGTGTGTCTAGGTTTCTGTGAAGATAAACCCAAACACTGACATCCTCACTGTACAGGTAACTTTACAAAGTCAGTGCGCCTAAATGAAAAATGAATTAGATATATATATTTTGCATGCATAAGATTTCTAGACTCATGTACTTATTTCTTTTTTAGAGAAGTCAGTTAGGTTATATGAAACGGTGGTAATGTATAAAACATAAAACTAATATGTTAAAGATGTGACATAAAAACTATATACATGTACATGTAAACTTTGTAATTCCTGTCCGTGCATAAAGAACGTGACATTAAGTTGGATAAGGCAATGTTGTGCCTAGTTTATAACAGTTTGAGTTTAGTCTACTTGTAAGCTCATCCAGTTACTAGTTCGCATCCTAAAGGAAGCGGCGAACTCTGTATATGTCGGTATACCAGTGTTCGAATCCGCACACTTCATACTGGTTAAAATAGTGGCTATATGTTGGTAGGAAGGTAAATAACAACGTTTACACACCGACCAAGTTTCGGCCGCCATTACTTCATCTAGAATGATGCATAATTGTTAAAACCTAAGTCTAAGTGTATATATTTTTCCGTAAAGGTTTACTTCATGGCCTAATTGCAAAACAGCGACTGATTGTTACCGAAGTGTGGCGCGTGCTCCCAAACCACGGAGTAAAGCCAGACATAGAAGGATATACATGTAAACTAAGTTTTCGAGATACAGAAACTCAATTTCCACAAAATAATAAGACAAACCATGAATACATGCATTTGCTTTAAGGAATCAGGTGATGAAGATGGGAAATAAGCACTAACTACCTTGATTTCGAAAAAGGAATTTTGAAAGTTGAATAACAGTTCAAAATTAGCTCTGCTACTCTTGTACTTTCGTTCGCCAACTCTAGTCAATACAGGAGGTTAGTGCAAGTTACTTGCTATTCTTTGATAAACTATTTGTTTCTGTTTCTATGTAAAATAAGAAAAATTAACAAAATACGCAAACACAGCTTATAACAACAAGACCCACACATAGAGTAAAAAAGATGGTCGGCGCAATTTTGAGTATATGAAAGCGATGGATAACTAGCTTTCATAGTAAAAAATCCATGTCAAGTTTTATTTTTATGCTGTAAGAAGGCGCCAAATGGGCGAGAAAAAGAGTGCATCCTGACCGGGATGCGAACCCAAGACCCTTCGCGCACAAGGCTGTAAGGGCAAATGCTCTCCCTATTGACATAACCAGCCGCTTGCTCATTTTTGCCCGAAGACCGTACCTTTACATGGGCATCAAAAACAAACTTAATCCTTGGTTGGCGTAGCCGTAATACTCTCGCTTTTGACCAGAAGATGGTAAATTTTCAACTACCAATGAAATATCCAGTAGAATGTACATGTATAACATTTTTTGAATTGAGAAAGATGAAGGTTAATGTCAAGGAAATGAAAACTGATTTGCAATTCTCGCAAAATTGGGTTTCAAATGTGTAAATGAACTTGCAATGATACAGCGCTCAAAATGTAGTACTTAACAGCTAGTGTGTAGTTTGAAGAATCAGTCAGAATTTTATAATTTCAGTTAAATCAACCGTGCATAGATGATGCACACATACTAAATAAGTATGTTAACTCCTAAAAAGTAATTTCTTAGAAGTCTTCATAAAACGATGCTTATTTAAAACCGGAAGTGGTTTGTACATACCAAAATTGATTTCAGTTCGGGTAATGAAAAATTGACTTAATATGTTGATGTTTATTGGAATTCGGAAGTGGTTTATCTAGTACTAACCAGCAGCCAATAACTGTTCTATCTTCGGTTATTGTACGCATAAAGGCTCGTATTTTTAGGTCTTTAGAATATGAACTATTTACGTTTTAAAGACTTAGATGAAAATCGTACATTGCGCCTAGCGCATGCGCAGATCTCCCGATTTAGGAAAAACAGGTTGTAAGGATATTTCCAAAAATACTTAATGCTTCTGAAGCAGTTTTAACGCAGCTTAGCAAAATTTTGAGAAGCATGACATAAATGATATAAATATTTCAATACAAAATGCGGTCCGTAACAGTAGCTTATGTCTCGAATTGCCCTAAAGTTGTTTTCACGCTAGTCTGACAACTACTTAATGCATAAACTGCAAGTAAATCCTAGTATAAAGCAAAACTGACGAAGTGTACAAACTGCAAGTATGTCAAATACAAATAATTACATGTCCTTAAACACTATACAGTGTTGTATTTACGCATTTTGGCGTATCAAATGTCAACTAGAAGAACATACTTGTTTCATACAACTCAGTATATTCAAGTCAACTCAGACTACCTTTATTTCACTTATTTCATATTTTTGACTTGTATATTCACTAAAACTTGACAGTTATCATTTAAAATTCTGTCATCCTTTATGACTGGCCATAATTTTTCATATCTGCTGAGAGTTTCAATGTTAAAACGAAAGTAGACATTGGCCAAATACGGATCATAAACAGCGACAACATTTTTTCTACTCTAGAATACGGCTATCGAAGGTACTTAACGATAGTCTTTTCGTTCCTTTAAGTAAAATTTTGTTGGAAAACAAAACAAACATCAAAACAGACCTTTTAGGCAAAGCAATCTAACAGCAGTAAATGCGCGCGCGCAGTGCAGGTTTTATACAGTGCTCCAATGTGTACCTGTGTAGTACATTTTTTCCGATTATGGAGGACAGCAATGTTAATAACTAGTCAGTATGCTAATTCACGTTAAATGTACGCAGTTTGAAGCAGAAAATTGAACACTTTTGTGGCATGTTACTTTTAAATACGGTAAATAAGTACTCTGGATTCTACAAAGCAACCACTGGCACCAGAGTACTGAGCTGCCCTATAATTTTAACAAATACCCCAATTTTACCTAAATAATACCATTTCATGAAAAAATACACAAAAAATTGTCAAAAAGTCATTTTCAGACAAATCCCCGTATACACTGTACTATATGTGAATTTCCGAGCAAGAAAAGCTGGAATATTATTGTATGTAAACAAGTAAATCGTTTGGCTAAATTCTGTTAAGGGTCGTCTATAAACCATTTTGTATGTAGTTCATAATAATAATAATAATAATAATAATAATAATAATAATAATAATAATTATAATAATAATAATAATAATAATAAATAATAATAATAATAATCTCTTTATTTAAAGAAGCTAGCTCATTAAGCATATGTACATAAAGCAACATATTTCTTATCTACCATTAGGTCCTCTTTTAACAATGAAAACATACAATTGAGAAAACTATAATCATACATCAACTAAAAAAACCTGACACAACACACACGCGCACACACACACGTACACTCACATACACACTTAAAATATGGAACAGAACTTATTATATTATACAATCATTTACTGAGTAGTATATATGTTTTTATTCATCGCTGGGCCGCAGCAGCGGCCCGCTATATTTTATACGTGGTTGGAAAATGTATCATGTAGGTGAAGTAGTGTATAGTTCTTTGAACAAAATGTTATGAAAATCGCCTAGGAATGTACGATAAAGAATGGGTTAAACCATTGTTCATTGTGTAGCTTTAAGATTGTCAAAAAGTTGATATTTCTATCTTTTATCCATGTAAACGTCAAATTATTTGATATGCTTATGTAACATGTAATTAATAGTGAAAAGTTTTTTATTGTTCGGCTAGTATAAATACCGATATCGGTCAAACATGCCGGTATTTTCCGGTATCGGGTAAAGTGGGTCCATTACGTTACTATGACTCGATTTTTATTATTTAAAATTTACAATCACACTTCAGTTTGTTTTTTAATGAAAGTATCACTGTGCAGTCACTGACAGTCTATTCTAATCAGAAATGGCATGTGAGAGCAATAAAGTGACAGGTAGCCAGGATGCACTTTCCATTTTTATCAGACTGGTTTACATTTCGAATTATCAGACTGGTCTACAGCAATAAACTGACAGGTAGCCAAAGTTAACTAATTGGCCGGTATGCACTGACTTTTCAGTGATCGGGAAAATGTGCGTTGTTTTGTTTACAAACATTTTGACTGCAGACGATTTTATGAGGATAGAGGCAGGAATAGTATTGTACATTCTGAAAATCACCTTAATGGAACATCGCGTAGAACATATTTTAATATTGCTGCGTTAACTTTGTTTTAATTAACGCTGAATGAAAACAGGGATCTTATATACAATCTAATAAATCCTGATGAAAATAACGGAAAGCGCGTAAAGATTATTTAAAGCTTTTTCGTGAATATTCTATGGTTTCTTTTTAAGTCAGAAATGATACACTGAAAATGAGTAAAAGTTACTAAATTGTAACTGCACAAACCAGATAGTCAAGTGTTTGCTTTACATGAACCTAGTACATGTATTTAAATTCAGACAGTGGCTAGAGTCTAGAGTTACGGAAGTTCCGTATCTGTAGCAAAACCCTAAGAGGAAAGGCTAGAGTTACGGAAGTTTATAAAGGTATATGTATGTTGCTTTAAATATGCATGATAATGTATTGTAAACTTAAATATTTCACCTGTAATAGTGATTAAACCGATCTGTTGGCAAATGCAGCGAAATGTGTTGTTTTTGTATTTAATTAGAATTCTAATATTCTTCTTTTCTTTATCTTACTATTGTTTAATTAACGTTCTTTGTAAACAGAACACGTAAATATGTGCAAGAATATACAACATGACAATGATAGTTCCGATATTAGCAACATATTAAATTATAACCAAAATGGCGCCTGTGAAATTGTCGTACATGCAACAGATCAGTTTATTCATGAATAGTGGTAAAATATTTAAGTTTACAATACATTATCATGCATATATTAAAGCAATATACATACCTTTATAAACTTCCGTAACTCTAGCCTTTCCTCTTATGGTTTTGCTAGAGATACGGAACTTCTGTAACTCTAGACTCGGAGGCTAGAGTTACGGTACCGTTACTGTAGCCACTGCCTTAGATTTATTCCGTCTATGTTATAAAGTCTTTAAGGTTTATTTGCATCTCCCGTTTCAAAATATTAACATGAAAGCTTTGTTTCTAGGCCCGCTGTGATACTTAGTATCACAGTTTTTCTTGTTATGAATCACTATGGATTTTTTGTTTGGACATTTTTCAGGTCCGTAAAAAACGTACTTTTGTCGGACATTTAACGCAACAAATTAGCCGCGTCGTAAGCCTTCTTGTGATGCTCAAAACTTTGGCTTTATTATTTAAAGTAAAATATTTGCTGTGCTACCAACATTGATAGATAACTGTTTTATTTTATTAAATACTGTATTTTTTAATATATTTTACTTTTAGTTCTGATGTATAAGATACAAAATAATTTTCAACCTGAATGTGTTTTGTGCATTGAAGCATAAAAATATCACAACAAACACGCAAAATTGTTATAATTGTTCCATTCCTGACACACCCCAAGGATAATTGTATTGTAAGCTCCACATACAACCTAACATTTGAAATCTACGTCACTGTACATTCTTTTACATCATGATATTAGTCGATGAAATTCTAATTTTCACCGGTTTCAGTTGATAACATCACACATCATGCACATGTACTGATGTAGGCACACAAAAATACATGAACAAGAAAAACTGTGATACAAAGTATCACAGCGGGCCAACAAACAACAAGAAAAACTGTGTTACAAAGTATCACAGCGGGCCAACAAACAATAATCCCATGTAACTATTTTGGTGATGGTTGATATTGAGGCATGGCCCCAAAAGAACTCTAGGTAACCAATTCTGGTTGAACAAGCAAAACCTGACACAAATACATACAAATACAAATACAAAGTTTATTTTCTGTCGGCATGTTACAATAACAATATAAACATAAGCTATGTATAGCTTTTGACCGACTTGACACGACACCACATCGACTGACTGACCTGTAGTATGGAAACTTTACTGTTGTCAAGTAATATTTATACAGTATGTCCAGGAATGCTCTATAGACCGTTCCTGGTATGTCTCAATTTTTCATTACCATTATCACGGACCAATATACACAGTGTATATAGGTCCGTGCCATTATCCTTATTAATTTGACATGAATGAAGATTTTTATGATTATTTGTCGTAAAATATTCTTAAATGGTTAAAAAGCTAAAAAAGATTATTAAAACAGCAGAAAAAAAAAAAAAAAAAAAATTAAGTGTTGCTGGAATTTTTTCTATTTTTATCAGCGTAGATTAGATTTCACCCTCTATGAAACGAACGACAACTCGATTACAAACAACAACTCTTGCTTTTCCAAAAAAATTGACTGTGTCTACAGTTTTCATCTCAGAAGTACCTCAATTTTATAATGAAGAGAGACGCATATGTTCGATCTAGTGCTTAAGTCTCCATGCATCTTTTACTCACCATGTATTAAATATAGCGGGCCGCTGCTGCGGCCCGCAATAATGCCATGTAAATATTTTGGAAATTGATGGTGATGGTTGATGTTGAGGCATGGCCCCAAAAAAACTCTAGGAAACCCATTCTGGTTGAACAAGCAAATCATAGGAATCTGAAATATTATCAATGTTTAATGAGGTTCTCTACATCCACTCAGTCAACGCTAAATGTAAACATAAACCAGGAATACTCTATAAGCTATACGGTTCCTGCATAAACACCTGGTGTTTTTGTTTACATTTAGCACTGACCGAACGGATGCCAAAACCTAATAAAATATTGATAATATTTCAGGTTCCTGTGAGCAAATTGACACGACATCACATCTACTAACTGACCTCAAGTATCGAAAATTTACTATTATCAAATAATATTTATACAGTATGTCCAAGAATGCCCTATATACCGTTCCTGGTACGTCTCAATTTTTCATTACCATTATACGTATTCATTTGACATGAATGAAGATTTTTATGATTATTTACCGTAAGATATTCTTAAATGGTTTAAAAGCTAAAAATGATGATTATAACAGCAGAAAAAAGTAAAAAAAAAAATGGGTGTCGGTGGGATTCGAACTCATGGATTTGGAAAAGTACACTTATACAAAAGAATGTGAGCTAAGGTCTCTACCAACACACCATGGTGACAAGTTTCTATTGCAAGGGAAAAAATTCGCTAAGATAATATCATATATATTTAAAAAAGCAATCGAAGAATATTCAGTCAACTGCACTTCGTTTCTATAATGTCAAAGGCTGTATAAGTGGAAAAAGCAATCATATTTCCATTTATCACAGCGTAGATTGCGCCTGAAACGTGAAAAGCGCTTTTCTCTATTTTTATCAGCGTAGATTGCGCCCTCTATGAAACGAACGACAACTCTTGCTTTTCCAAAAAAATTGACAGTGTCCACAGTTTTCATCTCATAATTTGCATGATTTGAGAAATGTGTCAACACCAACGAAAGTGTAACATTTACCTTTAGGGTCAGTTTAGTGGACTCGTGTAGTTACTGAATATGTGCTTGGTTGATGAGCAGTTAAGAGAGTTGCGGAAAGATAGGGACCCTTATGAGCCTGAATTCTTTAGTCTGCATAATTTAGTATCCAGTTTTGTATCATCTTTGAATTTTGTTCCTTTTAAATATTGTTAGTACAGGGTCTTTCGCTCATCAAAGCATTTTAAACAACTAAAAGTCCTGTAAAATTGTGTTGTAGTACTTTCAGGAAGTAATTTTCAGTTACCAACCAAACAGTATCACGGACCTAGGTCTGTGACAGTATGAAAACATAGTTTTGCTGTTGTTTTTTGTATACAATCGTGTTCCTTGTAGGTATGTTGTTATAACATGTACAGTGTCTTCTCTTTGAAAATTCATTATTATTAAGCTTTTGTTACTTTTAGATCTTTGGGCTTGGCTTACTACTAGTACTACTACCTTCAGTTGTGTTGAAAGAAATTGAAGTAAGTTGAATTTTACTTGACTATGATGTAAACAAAAGTCCATTTATATAGAAGGATAAGTTAGTAACTTGTTTTGATTAAAATCCTTTGACAAAATGACAGTTGTTCAATGGCCTTGTTGTCGGAAGAAATTGAGAAACATCTACATGTACCACAGTCATGCCTTACAATTTCATAATAAATACCATGAATGGTAGTCAAACTAAGGCCTTATTGAGACTTAGAAATAAATGCATTAACTTGACATCTAAGCTCTGCAGTTTTACAGGTTGATATATATCGAAATTGGACTGTGTCTCCTTCAAGTTTGGAGAGCAGCATTTTTATATTTAAGCACAATTCTATAAAACTAAGTAACTGAAGAATGAACAGTAAAGACCATAATCTGACTACTGCTGCCTTAAATAGCAATTGAAATTCTGTAAACGTTGATATTAAAGGATGACACACAAAAGTCATAAAATGATATGGAATTAAAAAAAACATGTACATTGTATGCATGGTGTTAAATGGCTTTTAACTATTGAAGTATTTCTTGTTCTAGAGCATCCAAGACTATGAGTGATGCGGAGGCATTTGAAGTAGAGCTTGCTGAGGCAAAAAACACCATTCCAACATTAGAAGGTTTTACCCTTGTAACATGTGTAGCTGCCCAAGTTAGAGCAGGGTACAAGTAAGTTAAGATCAGTTACATTTTTAAATTCCTGTGATAAAGTTTTTGTTTGTTACCCATTTATTTTTTTGCCCACCTTAAAGTTAAAACAATATACAATGGCATGTCCTTGTTACAATACCGGTACCTTGAATTCAAAATGAGATCATCCAAGGCAGAGAGTTATGATGAATTGCAGAATTCCACTTAATTAGCACTGTCAGCACTAAAGCTTGAATAGTTGCAACTGATCATCTGGTCATAGTGTTTAGTTGGTGAAGGAGCCATAACTGCTTTGATTGCCTCAGACAGTCTGGTTGGGTTGTTCTTGTCAAAATCTCATTAAGATACAACATAGCACTGATCCCTTAATACAAAAATACATGTACTTACATAGAGTTAATCCAGTCATTGCCGAACATGGTCACAATGCTTACAGGTATAATATCTCATCATGTTTGACGACAACACCCTCATGCATTTTGAAGTTCTTGCCTTTGAATTGCTGAAATTTCACCCAAATAATACTGCCTGTAGTGTTTTATTGGATCTTCACCAAACCTAGTAACAAAGTTAATACATGAAGTTATATCATATAGACCTCTACCAAGATTGTTCAAATTATGATCTCGAAGTCAAAATTTACCCTGCATGGGGTCACTTCTTTTTACAGAGGCTTATATAAGAAAAACTTAAAAAATCTTCTTCTCTGAAACCACAAAGCCTAGTACTTAGATATTTAATAGGTGGCATTGCCTAGTGGACCTCTACCTAGATTGTTCAAATTATGACACCCAGCCAGGGGTCACTTGTTTCTATATAGGCTTATGTTGTAAAATCTTGAAAAATCTTGCCTAGAGTGGACCTCTACCAAGTTAGTTGAAATTATGATCCCTGGCTCAAAACTGATTCTGCCTGGGGGTCTCTTGACTTTACATGGGCTTATATAAAGGACAAACTTTAAATATCTTTATTTCTGAACCCACATGGCCTAGAGCTTAAATAATTATATAGCATGTACATGTATCATTGCCAAGTTAACATCTTCCAAGAATGTTCAAATCATGTCCCTCCGGTCGAAACTGACATTTTCTGCTATTGATGACCTTGTATTATAGCCAATGGTAGCCAGGAGAGCGATATTATGACCCTCTTGTTTCTAGTGCAATGATACTCAGGTGAGTGATATAGCAACGTATAGCCCTCTTGTATTCTGACAGGAAGACAGACCAGAAGCAGCTAAATGTGATATTGCAGTTTCCGGCCAAATATCCAGATGAACCTGTTGTAACAGAGCTCACCAGTAAAACACTGTCAGACAGACTACTCAATGGACTTACCAAAATGTGTGATGAAGAGGCAAAAACACGTCTTGGTCAAAAACAGGTCAGTTTGGAATAACCAATTGCAATTTTTAGGTTGTTGATTTCATTTGTCAGTTGATTTCATGTATCATACTGTGACTCTCATTTCTGAAAGTTCTAAAATACTAAGATATATAGCAGTAAAATATTTCTATAAAAAGAAGCAGTAAATTTCATTGCAATAGACTATGCCTTTATTTTAGTGTCATGTAAACTTATGTTTTAGCCACATTCATTGTATTGAGGAATTGTCTCTGTGTAGATGTATTAGAATGAACTTTAGCTGTTACTTTGCATTGCTAAGCAATATTTTCGTATGACATAGGTTCAAATCCTGTCTTCTTGTCTTGTAATAAATTTTCAGAAAATACAATTTGAAAATTTAGCATATTTTTGTTCAGTTTGGTTTTATCATTAATGTTGATGGTGGATGTTGGTGACAGGTAAATAGCTGAACAGCAAACGTTAAAAACCATCATCAAACTTAATAATTATACAGTCCGTGAACTTTTGGTCCAAACTCTTTCAGTTAATACTGTTGATTGTATCATCATAAAATCTCTTGGAAAATACATTGATAATGATTTCATTTAGCATGATATTTTAAGTATGGGTGTATGTTACTAAGTTATATTTTCTTATGGACATGTCAATTTATTTTCAGATTTTACATATAATGAAGTTTGTGAAAGACTTTGTTATAAATAACCCTTTGTGTGTATGCAGTGAGGAGATTGCTACAATAAAGAAGGACTTGATAGGTGAAAAAGACAAGCTGAAATTAAAGCAGGAGACTTCGCAGATACTCATGAAGATTGTTCAAGAGCAGTATATAATGAATCTCAAAATAATGGTTCCAGATACATATCCTCTGAAACAAGTTGAGTAAGTACAAATGTACTGGTACACGTATAAATGTATTATTTTAGGAAGTTTTGAATTACTGTAAAACTTCTAAAAGTGGTGACCTAAATTAGCATTCATTTACTTCGAAAGCGTCTACTTATACAGCCTAAACAGTCAGTTTTTACAACCCTTTCATTAAATACCATTGCGTACTTGCATTTACCACAATATCTGCTTACCTTATTTTAGCACAAAATATGAGATAGAATTCTAATAAGCCTGATGATCCAGGGAAAATGAAATCAACCTGGGGACACGCCTTAAGTTGCTATCACCTTTCCAAGATCAATAAATCCATCTATTGGCCTCCTTAAAGCGACTGCACTCCAGATGGACAAGTTACGCTAAAAAAAGAAAATTTTCAATTTCAAGAAAACAATTGTCATTACTGTATCAGGGGCATTGTATTATGATAACGTGACAAGTTTTTCTAACAAAAGAAACAATTAAAATGTGTTGTTTTGCTTACTTTTATTGTAGAATATATCACCCCGTGACTAACGGGGTGGGCTCTTTGGTATATCAATATTTTTAACTCGCATCAAATCAGCTGACTCCATAGTGTAGTAGGTTAAGCCGCTGTAAATTTTTTGTAAGCGCAAAGATCCGAGTTCAAAACCTGGCTCGGGTAAATATTTTTTTTCTACCTTTATTTTTAGCTCTTACACAAAGAAAATAATCTTGATGCTGACAAATTGAATATATATTGATTTTACCAAAAAAATAAAATTTACTAAGAATTTGGAGTGCAGTCGCTTTAAAAGGCTGTTATTGTATATCATCAGTTGAATATACAACAGTAATAGTGCGTGTATTAATTGTAGGATAGAAGCATCAGAGAGTAATTTTCCTAACCTGTTGAAGGTTTTCTTTGTTGGTCAAGCAGTAGAGATAGCAAGGAAATGTGTGCAGCCTCCGCTCAAACCTAACCCAAAGTAAGTACATGTATATAGAAGCTGTACTGTGTGGAAGCCAACATTTTGACATGAGGGCTACGACACATTTCATGTATGATCTGGAAATGCACTTTAGAATCTACAACCTGACTGACATAGTGTCATTCTAAAGCAATAGTACTTAAAACAGCTGCAACATTAGGACAAATGTCCTCCTAAAACTGAGCTCAAAATACTCAGCCAGTAATGTTTTGTTTGAAATAATGCTAATATTGACTTTCTGAAAGTTTAGACAAATGAACATGTTGAGTCATATTTTATTCCCACTAGAATTTCAATCAAATTTTTGGGGTAAACGTCCTCTTTAACTAAAGTAGTGCAAAAGAACAATTTCTAAGTTTTAGTAGAAGATACTTTAACAAAAGCAGTAAGCCTATGGTTTCCAACCTTAAATTTTTATCAAATATGTCCTAAATTAAAATAAACAATACTTTAATTCATCTTACAAAATTTAGATTTAACTGACAGGCTTTAAATTGGCAAAAACTCTTATAGAAAAAAAGGTAAATTAATAACTCCTTGAACGAATATGGTCACAGTTTACATGTATTTGAGTATACTCAGTGTATTTGTGTTTATCATAGGTTTTACATTGTTACTGAGTCAAGTTTAGTATTGTTAGACAGATAGGCAATGTGACCAGGCTCCTTTAATGCATCTGACATTAAAATAGATGGCTTTAATCTAATCCCTCAGTAAAAAACTGAACTGACTTGACTCAGTAAGTTAGAAGAAATTCAGTACTGTTGCATGTAAAACACTGCTTATCTCAGGATTCCCTATCACACTTGACAATATCGCTAAATGTGATATAAATACAAATTTGGTGACATTTTTCTGTTTTGTTGACATAATGCTTCAAAGTATTACTAATTTTCAAGAATTCAGGCCGTTTTTGACAATTTTAATCAAAATTGGTGCAATTTATGAATAAGTTAGCGGGACACCTATTTCTTTGATATCGGAGAAATCTGTGTATTTTATAGACATGCTTTTTCAACATGTTATTGCTTTCTTGCTCTTGACCTCTTGCTTTTTTTTTCCAGAGATCCACCATTTAAACCAAGAGCTTCATTGCGAGAAGTGTGTGAGTTTTTAATAAAAGATTGTGTTAAGAGATACCCTTTAGAAAGTTGTCCTTGCTGTAAAGACAGAGTACTGCTTAGAGATCCAGAGGTTTGTAAAAATGATGGCTAAGAATCATGAAACAGTCAAACCTGTAAACAAAAACCACTGATTGTCTTTGTTGGCAGGTGTTTTTTTTAGCTCACCTGAGCACAAAGTGCTGATGATGAGCTATTGTGACTACTTTATGTCCGTCATCTTCTGTCTTCAAAAATAGCGTCAAATGACATCTCTCAAACCACTTATTTAATGCCAACCAAACTTCTCTTGAATAAGGAACTTGGACGATTATGTACCAAAATTGCTCAAGCCATTTTGGTCTGTTGCACAAAATGGTATCCAGGGCTTCAGGGATATAAATAGAACAACATCTCCTCTTTAACCACTTGGCCAAATTCAATCAAACCTCACATGATTGTTGCTTGGATTGTCCTCTACTATAATTGCTCAAGTGATTCTGTTTCACTGCTCAGAATGGCATCCAGGGATAAAAATATAGAACCGTTAAACAACATTACCTCCTTGAATAGTGTGCCAATTTCAACAAACTTCCTCTATCCAAAAGAGCTGAAACAGTTCCACTCCACTGCAAAAAATTGCTGCGGGAGCTAAAAATAGAAAATTTTGCCCACATCTCCTCTTTAACCACTGGGCCCATTTCAGTCAAACCTCACAGGATCGATCCTTGGATGGTTTACTACCAAAAGTCTTAAAACGGTTCTGCTCCATTGAACAAAATGGCCCCAAGAGTTAAAAATAGAAAAGCTTTGAAACAACATCACCTTAACCACTGTGCTAATTTCAACCAAACTTCATTGGATTGTTGCTTGGTTGTTTCTCCAACAAAATTAAGCACAGAGCTCAGATCCAATGCACCATTATTACTATATATAAACTCTTTATTGCATATACATGTCTGTATATACTATGTTAAAAAAATAAGTGTGCTTGGCCCCTTTGGTCATAAGGATATAGCTCACTTTGTATGGGTTTAGGTGTGAGTGGGTGAAAGGTCATTGTTGTAGAGACCAAAACGTGTATATAGAATTATTGTGAAGTTGAATAGGTAGCAAAGTGATAATGTTATCAAATGACCTTTTTATGGTAAATTTGACAATGCAATTTATTGTATGTTAGAATAATTACTAGAAAATTACTTAATACTGTTATTCCTATCTTTTAAAGTAGACACTTTTGTGCTGTTAGAAAAATGTTTCTTTTAAGTAAATTTTTTCAGTATAGAATTTTTCAGCTCAAAAGTTCATAAGAACTTCAGTTGAGTTTTTAGTCTGTATTTTTTTAAGGTCTGGCTGATAGAGACTACAATAAATATTTTGAAAAATACAGATATTTTTGGTAAATTTGTTTGCTTTGTGTAGAGGAGATTGTTTGCTTTGTGTAGAGGAGATTGTTTGTGTTTGTGTTACAGGAGGTTGCCAAAGACCCTAGGAAGAGAGTGGAACGAGTGTATTGTGGTCATCTTTATCATCATGGATGTTTAGCCAAATATATGAAAACACCACCATTTAAAGGTAATTTTTGTATTCTATAATTCTGTAATATCCTCTATTAATTTATACCGGTACTAATTTATTTGAGCTCGATTGTGAAGAAAGCTTGTTGCTTATCGAGTCACTCTCGAGTCTGCTTCCTGGAAAAACCAGTACTGGTGTCATATGTGGAGGTACGGTCATGACCCCAGTTTGGCTCGGACCTGCAACCTCGGGTATGAGCGGCAGAGACCTTAACCTCTACACCACCAGAGTAATAACGTGGAGGCAGGATTGACCATAATCACTTCATTATAATAGCTATTTTTATGCCCCCAAAGGGTGGCATATAAAAATCGCACTGTCTGTGCGTCCGACCTTACATTTTTTCTTGTCCAGGCAGTAACTTTGTCATGCATTAAAAGCTTTTGAAATAACTTGGCACAAATGTTTAGCACATCAAGGTGTGTCGCGTGCAAGATCCATGTCCCTCCCTCAAAGGGTAAGGTCACACTTAGAGTTTGAAGGTGATGGAATCCTGTATTTATACATACATTTGTGTCCAGACTGTAACTTTGTCATGTATTGATTGATTTTAAAATAACTTGGCACACATGTTCAGCACATCAAGACAATGTGTTGTGTGCAAGACCCACGTCCCTACCTCAAAGGTCAAGGTCACACTTAGTGTTTAAAAGTAATGGAATACTGTATGCATGGTAACTCTGTCATGCATGGAAGGATTTCAAAATTACATGGCACAATTATTGAGCACATGGAGAGGACACAGACTGTGAGCCACCTCTTTCGGGGGCATTTGTCACTTGTGAGGGACAGCTCTTGTTTCTTTCTGAATCATGTCTTCAAGCAGGGGACACATGTTTTCCATGGAACACATTTGTTTTTAGATTATCACCAAGCCAGGCTGAGCTCTAATTGTGACTGCTTGATTACCGTTGTCTTCAACAGTTGCTTCAAACGATAATTCCTCTGAAACCACTTAGCCAATGTTAATGAAACTTGGCAAGGATCGTTCTTGTTTGAACCTCTACCAACAGTGATTAAAAACTAATCGTTGTCCATGCAGAACTCTGGTTGCAAAAGTTTGAATATTTTAATCTCTGAAACAAATGATCACCTGATATCTTTCTACCAAAAGTTAAATCCTCTTCTCTTAAACTACTAGTCAGAACTTTATTTTATTCAACAAACATGATCACTTGGTGACTCTCTACCAGAACTGCTAAAATGAAGCAGATTCCTTAAAAGTGAGGCCCCTAGTGGGTGGGGCTGTTCTATATATATATTCTGTGTAAACACTATTAAATTATTCTCTGAAATTACTGGTCAAAATTTGTGTATCAACATCATGTTCTGGTTCAATGATTTTTCATACAAAAACCTTGCCTTGGAGGCAGGATTGACCATGTCAACATGTTTTGCTTACTAATATCTAACATGGCAACACAGAACAGATTACATAGTCTAACAACATTTAGGCAGGAAGTGTATCACCAAACAAGATCTGTTGTTAGCAGAGATCTGTGGAACATTTGTCGTTTTCATGTAGAAGACTAATTATTTAGTATTCATAATCATTTACTTTTAATATTATACATTATTAGATATTTTTAGGGTAAGCTTATTGACCAGTTTTAGCTGTTTTTGTAATCAGTGCTGTTTCACTATTTCAGATGGGAAGTTTTGTCCTAGCTGTGGTAAAAGAATATTTCATGACAAATGGAAAGTTTCGGCAGAGTTAGCGGAAGCCAGATGGGCTCACAAGCAAGCGCGAGAAAGAGAACTAGCAGAAGTGACTGACTTCTTAAGTTGATGAAACCTTGATATAGGAGTATTGTTCAATACTATTATATTTACCCTGTTAACATAATGTACTTGTTAGATATTTATAGGATCATGTTGAAAAATAAAAGCTGTTAAGATAGTGTTAAACTTGGTAGGCAGAGGCTGTTGAACTGTACTAAAGACTCTGTAACTATATGCCATTTTTGAGAAAATAGCTTATCATTTGGAATCTTCATAGATAAAAACCTCTGTATAATTTTAGAGCAGGGACTGCAGGAGCTTTTTAAAAGTTTAACATTGTTTTAACAGCTCTGGCTAAGCATTTGAAAGTTAAACATTCTGTGATCACTAAAACATCATATACCATTGCAGATGTAAATATTACATATGTTAAAAGAGTTCACCTGATGATAAGTTGCACCTTTCTTTACTTAATGCAGGTCCTGCAACTGTTGTAAAACAAAATTACTCTATTTTTGTGTAACGTTTTCCTAGTATTTAAATTAGAGCATGAATATCACAGTGTATAACTACAGTTTGCTTTGCATAAACAGATATGACTTCCCCTTAGACTAATAGTTCCTGTCATGAGCACCAGGTTCAGATAGAAATATCAATCACTGAGGGTAATTGTTTTGGTGGGAGCAAGGTTCTGCTGTTTCCAGTAGAGCTTATGCCATGATGGTTTGTTTGTCTGTCCGTAAACTTTTCCTTAATAACACACTACTGGTCGCAATTTTCATTTGACTTTGATGAAACTTGCTGATAAGGCTGTTCCTTATTGTTTTTGTGGTCAAAGGATAAGGTCACAGTGACCTGTAATAGCAATTCCTTGATAACACTCTACAGGCCACAATTTTCGTTCAACTTTCATCAAGCTTGCTCAGAAGGTTCCCTGCTACATGCAGATCCATGTTGTTTTTGGGTCAGTGGCTCATGGAGACCATCGTTACATTTTCCTCACTAATGCTCTACAGGTCACAGTTTTCATTCAACTTTCATCAAATTTGCAGACAAGGTTTCTTGTAACATTGAGAAGATCCCTGTTGATTTTGTTTTTAAACCACAAGGCTTATAGCTTAGACATTTAATATGTATCATTGCCTAGTTGACCTCTACCAAGAGTGTACAAATCATGACCCGCAGGTCCTGGCGGTCACTTGATTTAACTTAGGCTTATATGGAAAACTTCAAAAATCTTCTTGTCTAGAACCACAAGGCCCAGAGCTTAGATATAATTATTTTGAATAAAGCATTATGTAGTGGACTTTTATGAAGATTTTTGAAACAGAGCCCTCTTGTCAAAATTTACCCTTTCTGCTAGGATGACCTTTTATTATAGCCAATGGTTGCCAGGTGAGCAATGTAGAGCTATCTTGACTTTCTTGTTTTATTCTTAACATATACAAGGACTTTTTCATACAGTATAGATATATAAACCGCAACTCAAATCCTCCCTGTTGTTTTGGTTAATCAAGCTGTGTATATATTTTATCCCGTTTGGCACCCACAATGACCACAGCTATAGCAAACAAATATTGTGGAAGGAGCTTGTTCTAATTCAAGTAGGATTTTATGATACAAAATGTATCCTCTTGCATGAATAATAGTTAGCTTGGGGATACACTGCTTCATTATTTACTGTTTATCTTTTTAGTAAACCCTTGTAAGTGGTGTGTTTTTAGCTCACCTGGCTATGCCAGGGTGAGCTTTTCTGATCGATGATTGTCCGTCGTCCGTCCGTCGTCCGTCAACATTTTGATTCAAATGACATCTCCTCTGAAACCTCTAGGCCAATGTTGATAAAACTATGCAGGAATGTTCCTTGCATGAAGCTCTACCAAAATTGTTCAAAGAATTCCATTCCATGCAGAACTCTGGTTGCTATGGCAACAAATAGGAAAAACTTTAAAAATCTTCTTCTCTGAAACCACAAGGCCTAGAGCTTAGATATTTGGCATGTAGCATTGTCTAGTGGACCTCTACCAAGATTGTTCAAATTATGACCCCCGGGTCAAAATTGACCCAGCGTGGGTGGGCCCTTAGTTTTTGCATAGGAATATATAGGGAAAACTTTAAAAATCTTCTTCGAAACCACAAGGCCTAGAGCTAAGATATTTGGCATGTAGCATTGTCTAGTAGACCTCTACCAAGATTGTTCAAATTATGACCCCCGGGTCAAAATTGACCCCGCACCAGGGGTCACTTAGTTTTGCATAGGAATATATAGGAAAAACTTAAAAAATCTTCTTCTCTGAAACCACAAGGCCTAGAACTTAGATATTTGGCATGTAGCATTGGCTAGTGGACCTCTACCAATATTGTTCAAATTATGAGCCCCGGGTCAAAATTGACCCCGCCCCGGGGGTCACTTTGTTTTGCATAGGAATATATAGGAAAAACTTAAAAAATCTTCTTCTCTGAAACCACAAGGCCTAGAGCTTAGATATTTGGCATGTAGCATTGGCTAGCGGACCTCTACCAATATTGTTCAAATTATGAGCCCCGGATCAAAATTGACCCCGCACCGGGGTCACTTAGTTTTACATAGGCTTATATAGTAAAAACTTTAAAAATCTTCTTCTCTGAAACCACAAGGCCTAGAGCTTAGATATTTGGCATGTAGCATTGGCTAGTGGACCTCTACCAATATTGTTCAAATTATGACCCCCAGGTCAAAATTGACCCTGCACCGGGGTCACTTAGTTTTGCATAGGAATATATAGTAAAAACTTTAAAAATCTTCTTCTCTGAAACCACAAGGCCTAGAGCTTAGATATTTGGCATGTAGCATTGCCTAGTAGACCTCTTTAAAGTTTGTTCAAATTATGTCCCTGGGGTCAAAATTGACCTTGCCCAGGGGGGATCATTTGTTTTACAAAGGCGTATATAGGAAAACTTATTTGGTATATAACATTATCTAGTGATCTTCCACCAGGCAAGTGGACTTGTACCAAGGTGAGCGATATAGGGCCATCTTGGCCCTCTTGTTAAACATGTGAATAGAACAAAAGGCTGTTAAGCTTTATTTTTGTAGATATAAGAATATTATTTATTGTATAAGAAAAGTGCAAAACTATTTACAGATTTCATTTATGCAAGAAAGAAACCTTGGGGAATGTTCCAATCATATTTTTAACCAGGTTTTCCGAAGGAAAAATCCTGGTTATTAGATTGAGGTACGTCGGCGGGCGGGCGGGCGGGCGTAAACAATTTCTTCTCTGCGCAACTCCTCCTACATTTCTCAAAGGATTTCAACCAAACTTTCACAGAAGTATTGTCATGAAGTGCCCTGGCGCATATTGTCGGGGTTTTGTGATTTGGTCATTTTTAGCTCGACTATTCGGAGAATATGGAGAGCTATTACAGTCACTTGTGCGTCGGCGTTGGCGTCGGCGTCGGCGTTGCTTCTTTGGTTAAAGTTTTGCCTGCTAAGTACTATCATGCACATATCTCAGTTACCACTTATGATATTGACTTGAAACTTTGTTCATGTCTTTAGGGGTGTCATACAATCAAGGCAGATAACTCTTGAAAACATTTAGTACAAATTATGGCCCTTGTTTGACTTTGAAAATTTGGTTAAAGTTTTGCCTGCTAGGTACTATGATACACATATCTCAGTAACCACTTATGATATTGACTTGAAACTTTGTTCATGTCTTTAGGGGTGTCATACAATCAAGGCAGATAACTCTTGAAAACATTTAGTACAAATTATGGCCCTTGTTCGACTTTGAAAATTTGGTTAAAGTTTTGCCTGCTAGGTACTATCATGCACATATCTCAGTAACCATTATGATATTGACTTGAAACTTTGTTCATGTCTTTAGGGGTGTCATACAATCAAGGCAGATAACTCTTGAAAACATTTAGTACAAATTATGGCCCTTGTTTGACTTTGAAAATTTGGTTAAAGTTTTGCCTGCTAGGTACTATCATGCACATATCTCAGTAACCACTTATGATATTGACTTGAAACTTTGTTCATGTCTTTAGGGGTGTCATACAATCAAGGCAGATAACTCTTGTATAAATTTAGTACTAATTATGGCCCTTGTTTGACTTTGAAAATTTGGTTAAAGTTTTGCCTGCTAGGTACTATCATGCACATATCTCAGTAACCACTTATGATATTGACTTGAAACTTTTTTAATGTCTTAAGAGGTGTCACACAGTCAAGACAGATAACTCTTGTTTAAATTTAGTGCAAATTATGGCCCTTGTTTGACTTTGAAAATTTGGTAAAGTTTTGCATGCAAGGTACTATCATGCACATATCACAGTAACCACTTATGGTAGTTATATCAAACCTTGCAATAGTGTTCAGTGTAAATTTTGTATCAAACAATTAATTTCCTAAAAATTAAATCAATAGTTATAGATTTTGACTTTTTTTATGATTCAACTTTCCTAGTTTATACTTAATAGTTAGCAGAATTTTGTTTTGCTATTATACTGATAAAAGTTTTGTTTTATTAGCAAACACCCACAATAGTCGAGCGTGCTGTCTTATGGACAGCTCTTGTTAGCTTGACTATTCGAAGAATAAGGAGAGCTATCCTAGTCACCCGAGCGTCGGCGTCGGCATAACCATTTATGTTAAAGTTTGCGTACCACCTCAAATATTTTCAAAGTCCATTGACATATGGCTTTGAAACTTTGCACACTTGTTCACCATCATGCCCCCAACCTGTACACAGGAGGAGGTAACTCTATCAAGCATTTTGACAAAATTATGCCCCTTTTTCTACTTAGAGTTTACGTTAAAGTTTGCGTACCACCTCAAATATTTTCAAAAGTCCATTGACATCTGGCTTTGAAACTTCGCACGCTTGTTCACCATCATGCCCCCAACCTGTACACAGGAGGAGGTCACTGTATCAAACATTTTGACAGAATTATGCCCCTTTTTCGACTTAAAATTTACGTTAAAGTTTGCGTACCACCTCAAATATTTTCAAAGTCCATTGATATCTGGCTTTGAAACTTCGCACGCTTGTTCACCATCATGCCCCCAACCTGTACACAGGAGGAGGTCACTGTATCAAGCATTTTGACTTTTTCGACTTAGAATTTACGTTAAAGTTCCAGGATGGATATTATTTTATATTGTCAATCACTGAGAATAGTCGAGCGCGCTGTCTACTGACAGCTCTTGTTGACCTAATTATGGCCCTTTGTTTTTTAGCTCACCTGGCTACGCCAGGGTGAGCTTTTCTGATCAATGATTGTCCGTTGTCCGTCGTCAGTCAACATTTTCATTCAAATGACTTCTCCTCTGAAACCTCTAGGCCAATGTTGATAAAACTATGCAGGAATGTTCCTTGCATGAAGCTCTACCAAAAGTGTTCAAAGAATTCCATTCCATGCAGAACTCTGGTTGCTATGGCAACAAATAGGAAAAACTTTAAAAATCTTCTTCTCTGAAACCACAAGGCCTAGAGCTAAGATATTTGGCATGTAGCATTGTCTAGTAGACCTCTACCAAGATTGTTCAAATTATGACCCCCGGGTCAAAATTGACCCCGCACCGGGGGTCACTTAGTTTTACATAGGCTCATATAGTAAAAACTTTAAAAATCTTCTTCTTTGAAACCACAAGGCCTAGAGCTTAGATATTTGACATGCAGCATTGGCTAGTGGACCTCTACCAATATTGTTCAAATTATGACCCCCTGGGTCAAAATTGACCCCGCACCGCGGGTCACTTAGTTTTACATAGGCGTATATAGTAAAAACTTTAAAAATCTTTTTCTCTGAAACCACAAGGCCTAGAGCTTAGATATTTTGCATGTAGCATTGCCTAGTAGACCTCTACAAAGTTTGTTCAAATTATGCCCCTGGGGTCAAAATTGACCTTGCCCGAGGGGGGGGGGTCATTTGTTTTACAAAGGCGTATATAGGAAAACTTATTTGGTATGTAACATTATCTAGTGATCTTCCACCAGGCATGTGGACTTGTACCAAGGTGAGCAATATAGGGCCATCTTGGCCCTCTTGTTTTCACATATGTAATTCTTCTGTGCGCAACTCCTACACTTCTCAAGGGATTTCAACCAAACTTTCACAGAATTATTGTCACCAAGTGCCCTGGCGCATATTGTCGGGGTTTTGTGATTTGATCATTTTTGACAGAATTATGGGCCTTTGTTTTTTTCCACATAATGTAATATATATAGAGAAATACTCTTCTGTGTGCAACTCCTACATTTCTCAAGGGATTTCAACCAAATTTTCACAGAACTATAATTGTGAACTAAAGAATTTTGAATATATAATGTTATGCCCCTGGTCGTCCGTCCGTCCGTTAGCAATTTTGTGTAAAAGGGAGAATACTCTGTTATTATAAAAGGGAGAATACTCTGTTATTACTGTCTATTTTTAGAATAGATTACCAGTCCTGTATACTTTGGAGTATTCTGTTACAGTAAGATGACAAATTTCTCATGAGACCAGCGGTTCAAACCCCACACAGAGCAAGTGTAAACAATTCCTTCTGTGCACAACTCCTCTTACATTTCTCAAGGGATTTCAACCAAACTCTCACAGAAGTATTGTTATCAAGTGCCCTTGGGCATATTGTCTGGGTTTTGTGTTTGGATCAATTTTGCCTGAATTATGGCCCTTTGCTTTTTTTACACATGTAATATATAGAAGAAGACCTTTGTTTCTTTTTCACATTATGTATATCTACTGACTTTAAAAACACATTTGCGCTCGGCCAGCAGACTGGAAAATGAAAACCTGGTTTTGTGACAATTTCCTGTCACTTGTTTCTCTCACTTGTTTGAACTTGTTTCAAGCTTGTTGAATGTCTCATAATGTATATAATCGTTTTGATGTAACTGAAGAAAAATTAAATACACAAATTTTATTGAGGTTTAGACTTTTCCAATATACCCTGTTGTACTTAACTGCCATAGCAGGACTACACAGTTGCTTTAATAACTTTTGTAAAAATTTACACCAATTACTTGGAAAAGAGTCTACATCACAGCACCTTAAGGAGAATGGTCTATATTGAATTCACATTTATGATCTTGTAAATATTTCCTTTGTTTTTAGCCCACCTGGCTACGCCATGGTGAGCTTTTCTGATTGATGATCGTTCGTTGTCCGTCAACATTTTGATTCAAATGACATCTCCTCTGAAACCACTAGGCAAATGTTAATAAAACTATGCAGGAATGTTCCTTGCATAAAGCTCTACCAAAAGTGTTCAAAGAATTCCATTCCATGCAGAACTCTGGTTGCTATGGCAACAAATAGGAAAAACTTTAAGAATCTTCTTCTCTGAAACCACAAGGCCTAGAGCTAAGGTATTTGGCATGTAGCATTGTCTAGTGGACCTCTACCAAGATTGTTCAAATTATGACCCCCGGGTCAAAATTGACCTATCACGGGTTGTCACTTAGTTTTTGCATAGGCTCGTATAGGAAAAACTTTAAAAATCTTCTTCTCTGAAACCACAAGGCCTAGAGCTTAGATATTTGGCATGTAGCATTGTCTAGTGGACCTCTACCAAGATTGTTCAAATTTGACCCCCGGGTTGAAATTCACCCCACAGGGGTGGTCACTTAGTTTTGCAAAGGCTTATATAGTAAAAACTTTAAAAGTCTTCTTCTCTGAAACCACAAGGCCTAGAGCTTAAATATTTGGCATGTAGCATTGGCTAGTGGACCTCTACCAAGATTGTTCAAATTGTGAGCCCTGGGTCAAAATTGACCCCGCGGGGGTGGTCACTTAGTTTTGCATAGGCTGGTATAGGAAAAACTTTAAAAATCTTCTCTAAAACCACAAGGCCTAGAGCTTAGATATTTGGCATGTAGCATTGTCTAGTAGACCTCTTCCATGATTGTTCAAATTATGACCCCAGGATCAAATTAACCCCACATAGGGGGTCACTTAGTTTTACATCGGCTTATATTGGAAAAGCTTTAAAATCTTCTTCTCTGAAACCACAAGGCCTAGAGCTTAGATATTTGGCATGTAGCATTGGCTAGTGGACCTCTACCAAGATTGTTCAAATTATGACCCCCAGGTCAAAATTGACCCCGCACGGGGGGTAACTTAGTTTTACATTGGCTTATATAGGACAAACTTTAAAAATCTTCTTCTCTGAAACCACAAAGCCTAGAGCTTAGATATTAGGCATGTAGCATTGGCTAGTGGACCTCTACCAATATTGTTCAAATTATGACCCCCGGATAAAAAATTGACCCCGCCCAGGGGGTCACTTAGTTTTACATAAGCTTATATAGGAAAAGCTTTAAAATCTTCTTCTCTGAAACCACAAGGCCTAGAGCTTAACTATTCAGCATGTAGCATTGTCTAGTGGACCTCTACCAAGATTGTTCAAATTATGACGCCCGTATCAAAATTGACCCTGCACGGGGGTAACTTAGTTTTAAATAGGCTTATATAGGAAAAACTTTAAAAATCTTCTTCTATGAAACCACAAGGCCTAGAGCTTAGATATTTAGCATGTAGCATTGCCTAGTAGACCTCTTCCGTAATTGTTCAAATTATGACGCTGGGGTCAAAATTGACCTTGCCGGTTGTGTGTGTGTGGGGGGGGGGGTCACTTGTTTTACAAAGACCTATTTAGTATATAACATTATCTAGTGATCTTCCACCAGGCAAGTGGACTTGTACCAAGGTGAGCGATATAGGGCCATCTTGCCCTCTCGTTTAGCTCTGAGTGCCAGAGTGAGCTATTAGGATCACTTTCCGTCCGGGGTTCGTCGTACGTCCATCAGTCCGTCCACCATTTCCTTCAAACGACATCTCCTCTGAAACCACTAGGCCAATGTTGATGTTCCTTGCATGAGCTTATCAAAGTTGTTCACAGAATTCCATTCAATGCAGAACTCTGGTTGCTATGGCAACAAATAGGAAAAACTTTAAAAATCTTCTCTGAAACCACAAGGCCTAGAGCTTAGATATTTGGCATGTAGCATTGTCTAGTGGACCTCAACCAAGATTGTTCAAATTATGACCCCGGGTCAAAATTGACCCAGTGCGGGTGGTCACTTAGTTTTGCATCGGCTTTATATAGGAAAAACTTTAAAATCTTCTTCTCTGAAATCACAAGGCCAAGAGCTTAACTATTTAGCATGTAGCATTGTTTGGTGGACCTCTACCAAGATTGTTCAAATTATGAGCCCCGAGTCAAAATCGACCCCGTGCAGGTGGTCACTTAATTTTGCATAGGCTGGTATAGGAAAAACTTTAAAAATCTTCTTCTCTGAAACCACAAGGCCTAGAGCTTAGATATTTAGCATGTGGCATTTTCTAGTGGATCTCTACCAAGATTATTCAAATCATGAGCCAGGGGTCAAAATTGACCCAGCCCGGGGGGGTCACTTAGTTTTACATGGACTTATATAGGAAAAACTTTAAAACTCTTCTTCCCTGAAACCACAAGGCTTAGAGTTTAGATATATAGCATGTGGCATTGTCTAGTGGACTTCAACCAAGATCATTGAAATTATGAGCCCCGGATCAAAATTGACCCTGCCCAGGGGGTCACTTGGTTTTACATAGACTTACATAGGAAAAGCTTTAAAAATCTTCTTTTTTGAAACCACAGGGCCTAGAGTTTAGATATTTAGCATGTGGCATTTTCTAGTGGTCCTCTACCAAGATTGTTGAAAAAATGAGCCCCGGGTCAAAATTGACCCTGCCCAGGGGGGGGTCACTTGGTTTTGTATAGGCTTATATAGGAAAAACTTTAAAATCTTCTCTGAAACCACAAGGCCTAGAGCTTAACTATTCAGCATGTAGCATTGTCTAGTGGACCTCTACCAAGATTGTTCAAAGTGTGAGCCCTGGGTCAAAATTGACCCTGCCCGTGGGGTCACTTGGTTTTACATAGGCTTATATAGGAAAAACTTTAAAATCTTCTCTGAAACCACAAGGCCTAGAGCTTAACTATATAGCATGTAGCATTGTCTAGTGGACCTCTACCAATTTTTTTTAAACCATGACCCCCTAGTCAAAATTACCCCTTCCTGGGAGGGGGGAAGTCACTTGATTTCACCATAGGCTTATATTGGGAAACTTACAAAAACACAAGGCCGACAGGCAGATAATAGATATTTGAAAAGTTACTTAGTATTGTGTAATGGACCTCTATGAATTATGTTAGAATCATGACCCCTTTTATTATAGCCAGTAGTAGTCAGGTGAGCGATATAGGGCCATGATGGCCCTCTTGTTAAACTTACCTAAAAATTTGAAATGCAGCCACCATCCAAACATTTAACAAAAATTTTCTTTTTAAGCTTGAAAAGTGGCAGCTATACTCCCCTTGGTACTGTTGTCAGTCTCACACCTGGGTTCATGTTTGGCATGTAAGTTCCTATATCCCAAACTGTAGCAGATGTACGGTTGAAACATTACAGCGGTCTTTATGGTCAATAGTTTATATAATAGCACCAAGTCCTGTTATTTGTGCTAGAAAGGTCGAGGTCACATGCAGACATCTAAATTGTCCTGTCACTGATTTAAAAATCAGAGGGAAAGGTTAAAAGCTAGACAGGATTAACCTGAAAAGTTTTCAATTGCAATTTCTCAACCACAGGCTGGAATTCAACTAATCTCCACGAGAACCCAGAAGTATCACTTTTGTTTGGAGATGGGCGTACCGGTTTAGTGATTTTTAGCCAACCTGAGCAAGAAATGGATATTACTTTAATCGACAAAATTAATGTTGGTATATCATGATGGATTTGATTTGCTGTAGCCGGTAGTCATATAGACTTAACGCACAGACAACAACACGGACGATGTGGATCGCACAGGCAACGACACGGACGGTGTGGGCCGCACAGACAACGACAAGGACGATGTGAACCGCACAAGCAACGACACGGACGGTGTGGACCACACAGGCAACGACACGGAGAATGTGGACCGCACAGGCAACGACACGGACGATGTGAACCGCACAGGCAACGACACGGATGATGTGAACCGCACAGGCAACGTCACGGACGGTGTGGATCGCACAAGCAACGACACGGACGGTGTGGACCGCACAGGCAACGACACGGACGATGTGGACCGCACAGACAACGACACGGACGATGTGGACCAGACAGGCAACGACATGGACGATATGGACCGCACAGGCAACGACACGGACGATGTGAACCGCACAGTCAACGACACGGACGATGTGAACCGCACAGGCAACGACACGGACGATGTGGACCGCACAGGCAACGACACGGACGATGTGAACCGCACAGGCAACGACATGGACGTTGTAGACCGCAAATACAACGACACGGACGTTGAAGACCGCACATACAACGACACGGACGGTGTGGACCGCACAGGCAACGACATGGACGTTGTAGACCGGACATACAACGACACGGGCGATGTGGACCGCACACACAACGCCACGGACGATGTGGACCGCAAAGACAACGACACGGATGATGAATTGAATAAAGTATTTGAAAGGGAATTTTTCTTAATTGTAACAATCCTTAAAAGTGCCGTGAAAAGCCATATGAAAAGAAGTCTAACATTTTCTATGCCAGTAGTTTCCTTATCTGAGAACGTTAAGCAATGTGATTGAACTTGGTTTCATTTTGGCCTCTCGCCAATTTTAAAAGGTCTTTCAGAAGGAGCATTAAACTGTATTCCATTACATTATCAGATTAGGTCTAGAAGAAACCCGACTTGTTCATATTAGGATGCTAATCTCCAGATAATAACGGACAGGTTTAGATTAATGAATGAATATGTAAGTAGATTACGTCGCCAGAATACATTTATAGTCAATAATGTCTTGACGACTGCACTTTCTTTCTAGTGAAAATCGACAAATTTGATCAAGAATTGTCTACCGCATGAATACGCTGAAAAGTTTTTTTTTAGGGAAGCAGCTATCACTAAGACATGTGTTTTAGTGGATCTTGTTCCCGTCGTCAATTCTGTCAGTTATAATCATAACATTGACAAATTAAAAAAGGAATTCAGGGGTTGTCCAGTGTCATTGTTCTTTGAAACTGGATCCTTGTTGTACGTTTAATAAAAAAGCATGAGGGGAAGGGAATACCTTTCAAGTGTACCAATTTGTCACATGAAACGAATTTTCACCGGAATCGCTTTTGGACCAATATATATACCAACAATTTACATTACCGGTGCCAATTCACAACTGAGTGGACGAAGGCACGTGCGTCATCCTTTGGCTTGTCTTAGATGACCACCCCTTCAAATATTCATCAATTCCTTCAGAGCAAATATTCATAAATCCACATGAATGTTTCTTTGGTTCCCTGGTTGACAGTGGGTTTCTCTATCATTATGTCTAGAAGCTAGTAAACCTTAAAACATCTTCTCTTTTGAAATTGTCGTTGCAATATCAAATGATTATCACGTGACCAAGATTGCACAAGCACGAGGCACCCAAGTTGACAATAGTTTCACTCACTGTTAAATGTTAAACGAAAGTTTTGAACAACTTAGCCGTTGCATTGTCAGCGTGGATAGCTCTTTGTATGTAATAACGTGATCTCCTATTCTATTGAGATACTGCGTTGTTAAACTGGTCTGAACGTAAAATCCCGAATTTTTATTATTGTGGGAAAACGCAGAACTACACACAACATCTCTATAATTTTATTGGTTAACAATCTTGCGAGAATAAATTATTTTTCACAAATATACATGAAATTGTATTATTTGTTCACTATAATATCTTGGCACAGATCGGTACATATATATATTATAGGATCATGGATAAAATATGAAACATACATTCAATTACAGTGAAATGTTTCATTGAATTATAGATTTTGAATATTCTGAAACGGAATTTGATTGCAACAAGAAATGTATATTTGCATAATCATTTCGCTTGTGTATAGTTTTCCTTGATTTCTACTGTATTAAAAATATGCTTACATATGTAACGTTTTCACAACAATTTCATATGTTGTTAATATCTCTACATATCTGTAGTTATTTATTTCTTTAAGAGGATGATATAATACACGTTTAGATCTGTAACTTATTTGTGATTGTATTGATACTGTTATATAGTTTATTTTATGTTTTCCAGTGAATTATAGAGTTTTCTCAGTGAAATAAAGGTCCACGTTTTGAAACAGGGTTCAATTTTCACTGTTTTTGCAACCTTTAACCCGGATTTACGTCAAAGATACCGAGCGTAATTACTTCGAAACCAGCGACGACGTCGTTAAAATGACGCCATTTGCGCTATGTTTTTCCTGAGACGCGCGTCGAAAAAGACCAAAGGGTTTTAACCATAAAATTAAAAAAAAAATGTTTTGTATTAAAAAATACATTAATTTCCTTCCTTAACACCAAGTTGTTATTTTCGCGCGCCCCCGACCTCCCGCACCTAGTATAATGTCATGTTACAATTTGTTTGTCAAATTACTATACGATATGGACTCACTTACAATGTATCCATGTATGTAGAAATTATCAACTCCATGTATTATTATATCAAAGCTGTCAATCTAACTGACCGCTTTAATGACAGATTTGCGCAGATTGTTCAGTTTGATAAATAAACACAGCTAAAGTTATTTTTATCATGTCAGTTGTACTGAAAAATTTGAAGAAAACATATCACAGTGGAAATAGAGAGAAATACAGTTGTGTCTAAACATTGTATATAAAACTGGAGAATAATTCCATTTAATTTTAAATGTCAATACATCTAAAGAGATATTGAGGTATCTATACACCATGCTGTTAAAGGGAAGTGCCCAGACATAAGAAAAGATGTCAACGCTCATTTGTTGCACTCTGACGATAGAGTTCCCACTACTTTTTAATTACTATACATAGTGAAAAACATATGGGGATCTTTTATACATATTGGTTGAGATGACTTCGAATTAAACATGATATATATGATTCTTAAAAAAAGCTAATGTCATTACATGAACTAAAGATATCGGCCGATGTAGCTATCCCGCTGCAGAAAGGAGGTTTTCGGACAAATAGCGTCTAGAAACAATACCCGTGCTCTCAAAGATTGGCTACTGAATACATACTAGTAGCTAACAGAGCGTGTTTAATCTTAAAAGATCGAAAATCATCTTAATTGGTATGGAAAGAAATAGCAAGAACGAAAAAGACATTAATATATATAAATTTGTCCCGAACTATTGTATCAATCCGCCCATACATCACAGAGCACGGATTTTTTGCCCTAAATCCGTTTGTAGCTGCATGTATGTCAAACAGTAAAATGCGTGTCTGAAACTTTTAAGGTATAACTTTTGTGGAATAACTTCGATATATTCTAATGTCAGGTGCTAAGAAAGGTTCAAAATGAGGAACATTTGGTAGGTAGAACACACACCATCATGTATACCTAGTATATACGATTAATCACATCTACTAATTAAACCCTTTCATTTTCACTTGCACTCTTTTGGATGTACATTGCAGGCCTTTGAAATCCATTGCATTTTGTTTGTTTAACACATTTTACTATATATCGGAAATGTATACGTTATACTGAAATAGCATCATTTGTTATAAGTGTGCACAGAACACACATTGTGTCTTCGTTAATAGTTCCGAGTCTGACTCTATAGGTACCATTCTTCGCCCTTAAACAGTTTCTCCGCTATGGTGAATTTTTCACCCTGCGCTGCAAACATAGCGCCTTTACTTATGTTGTGAATTCTTCGCATTGAAAGTAGTTCCTCAGCTGCGTGGTTGATAGCGCCTTTCCATAGATGGCGAATATTGATATTCAATAATCTCAAATTGTTCCATCGTCTGCCGATTAGCAGATGGACGTCTGCTTTGATAAGGTACGGTATGGAATTTTCTGTCACTGCTGTAACTTGTGTAAGGAACCTTAAAAATAACATGTGACAATAGGTGATTACAAGTCTTAGACTTTCAATTGTTCTCTTTAGATAAGTCGTCTTGAGGTTCTGTTCATACCAATCTGGAAACAAACTGTAACGGTGGAATATGTCCAAATTTTGACGACCATTACTTCATAATTTTATACTTTCTGTTTTGTTTACTAAATTATATATTTATATAATATATTATTTATATTTTATGTCTCTTCCTCTGGCGTAACGACAGACGCTTTATGTAATAAACCATTTTATTTTTCAAAACGTAAGCATATAGAAACTTCTCAGTAAATACAGATCTATATCACCAATAAGATATAGTCGTAATTGTCATGGTAATTTCTGTTTAACAAGGATAAATTCCTGCAATAATCTCTTGTTGGATGTAGATAGATTGATGCACATTTAGTATTAGTCACATGTAGATGATATGAGTCAGATTAATGGATTAAAAGAACGATGGCACATGTAGAGGAGTATCTAAGCGTTGTGATTGACAATTTTCCATGGTGTCCCACAGTTTTCCATGGTGCCCCACAGTTTCCCATGGTGTTCCACAGTTTTCCATGGTGCTCCACAGTTTTCGGTATTTAGAATGTGTACGGTCTTACTGAAATGTTCATAATCGAATTGCGTGTAGTTTGAATTTAGTCTTGATTCTTTGGTCTTTGCTGATTATATAGAATCACGCGCAAGCGCATGTACGCGTAGAATTGAGGACATATACGCTACAACGTGTGAGAATATTGTACAACTAATCAATTCTTAAGCATGGCTTATCGCTGTTGTAGGAAGACAGCCGTTGTATCGAATGACGTCTGTATAGTTGGTAGTATATCACACAAACAAAAACCCTAAGATTAATTCTCGCTAAGGAATCACGCTGCAACGCTAGAATAAGTACGACATTAATACCCAAAATGTTGCGGCTGAACAACGACTGGTTACAAGGTAAGGGGAGATAATTTCAAACTACACTATTTTTATAACTGGGTCTTTTGTTGTACAATAGATAACACCATGACCTATCTACTAATTCCACAACACTGCTTTGCTAGATACATGATACTATACTTAAACCGTATGATGACTGATCATTGGTTACCGAATGTGTTCACAAGGTTATTGTTTGTGTTGTTTTGACACAAGGTAGTGCAGTAAAGAAATTACCTTAATATAGTAAAGCTTTGTCTGAGACGGAAGCACGGGGTTTCGATAAGTTTTACATTTTAGTTATCCATAGAGTATAACCTATTGTGTTTCAATTTCAGAACTGATCTTAAGAATGATTATTAAACCAACACACATCTCAATGATGATTATGTATGTTGCCTTAAGTATGATATGTCTGCTAGCGTTTCCTTTTGCATTGATCTGGTAACAAAAGTTTTGAAACATACATATTTTGTATGTTAAAATAATCCCTATCTCACGATATTCAACTACTGTCATTTTGACGAAAAAATGTTACATGATTTGTGCTTGAAGTAAGCATGTACAGACTGTCATTCCGGAACCATATTAATGTGGGTTTTAGCACAGCGGGCGCCAAAAAGATAGATTTATTTTATAGACAGATTTATTTTAGCAAGTAATATGTACATTGATTATTAAAGCAACATGTACACTAATAAACACACAGCATTTCAAATATACCTGTTTATCAATAAGTAGAGGAGATTCTGGGCTGTAGTCGGGCGTCATGTAGGGTGTCGGTGCAGGTAACGGACGCACTGTTGACGATACGGACGATGTAGACAAACGGGATGACACGGACATTGCACGTCGCCGAAATGGTCGCCGTGGTATGTCAAACTCATCGTCGTCTTCCTGGAGTATACAATAAATATAAAAGTAAAAACACAACAGCACCAGATAGGCAAGACTAGCTCATTATTGGTGACAAATTAACCGTAGCATTACAATGAACAAGAAGTACAAACATGTGGCATGCCATTTTACTTCATTTTATTTACCGGGTATTATAAAAAGAGATATCTTCTACTTCGTTATTTGTGGCGGATCTTCTACGATCGTTTAGTCTATTCATTTTATGAGAAGTGTTTGTGTTACAGCCTTTTAGATAACTTAAGTGCGTCATGTGTTTACGTTTGCTGGATTATGCCCAAAACAGCAAAACAGGTAAGACAGCTTTTTGTCAATCAATAGTATTTGTTTTTCACTAGTAATATAAAACTAGTCTTGGCTTAGTGGTAACGGCAGTGAAATTGCATCTTTTAGCAGGTCCTTGGTCAATCCCGAATGTTTGGGTTCTTTTTTGTCTTTTTGTTTTCTAAATCCCGTTTAAATTCTTTGATATTCAAGAGTACCCATTTCATGGAATTAACATCTGTTCTTGTAAATTCTAAATAAAAACGAGCAAATAAAATTAAGCAACATTTGTAAGTTAAATATTACAAGCAACCAACCTATCCCCTATCAACAAAATACCTACATATAGACAGAACCCCCCCCCCCCCCCCCCCCCCCCCCTAAAGAAAAAAAAAACCAAAATAAGAAGAAAAGAAACAAAAGATCATGAAAAATTAACACTCGGATTCGACCTAAACGTCAAAACACGACAAATTGTCACGCACACCATTGAGCTATTCAGGCTTTTTTTCCGCGTTTATATAGGATAACAAACTGAGATAACCGTTATATGATTTACCTGTAGTTGAACCTAATCCTGTGACGCGCTATCAAGTTATCATATAAGGACTATACACTGTCAGAATTCTTTGTTTTATAGAACTTAAGATTTACATCAGATTAAATTGATTTTAAGTTGACAAAACAGGCATATAAATAACAAACATTCATATAAAATAACTTTAATTAATTTTAACTTGCACTGTTTCCCCTTTAATCAACAATAACTGCTGCTTTCTTTTAGCAATCATGTACCATTCTATTTTTCAAATTGCCCGAGACTACCAGATATCACAATTTTAGCTTTTTGAATGGCATTAGTTTTTTAATTTTCTTAAAAAAACCCAACACATTTTAATGCAATGATTTAACTATATCCACTAAAATGACAGTAGGGAAATTACAGTTTCAAAAGAATGCGTAAAATAGAAGTAACCTTAATGGGTGACAATCATAATATAAGTTAGGAAATGACAAACGTAAGGTGACAAACATTTTCTATGCCAGTAGTTTCCTTATCTGGGAACGTTAAGCAATGTGATTGAACTTGGTTTCATTTTGTCGTCTCGCAAAGAGCCAGCCTCTCGCCAATTTTAAAGTTCTTTCAGAAAGGAGCATTAGCCTGTATTCCATTGCATAATCAGATTATGTCTAGAAGAAACACGACTTAATTATTTCAGGATGCTAATCTCTAGATAATGACGGACAAGTTTAGATTAATGAATGAATATGTAAGTAGATTACGTCGCCAGAATACATTTATAGTCAATAATGTCTTGACGACTGCACTTTCTTTCTCGTGAAAATCGACAAATTTGATCAAAAATTGTCTACTGCATGAAACTAGAGGAACTCATCAAACGGAGGTGTCTTTCAGTTTCCACTTTAATGTTTATCTAAGGAAATCTTGTTACGTTCCGTTACAACTGGAATCAAATCAAGAAACTGCGAAATGCACTATTGAAGTATTTGTGTTTCATGAAGAAGTGGGCAGCAAAATGGGGTTTGTTTCCATGATAAATATGAACCAAAAGGCATATACAACACGTTATTCTTTGAAGTTTAAAAAGGTCTGATGTGAAACAAATTACTTATCGAAGTAACTCTTACATTCTAGAGTGTCACAGACAATCCTACATGTATTTAAATACAGTGTATGTCTAGTTATTATAAGCTTTTTTTCATTCATCAAAGTAGACATTGTAAATTCGAAAGACAATCACATTCAAATTTAGAAATTCAGCAGTGGTTTACAGAGTATTGACCCTGATTATAAAGCCTTACTGTGGAATTTGATATAGCTTGAACGGTTATACCTGCTGAGAGAAAAACAAAGACCTTAATTACTTTTGTACCTACATATAAGTATACATAAATAAATTCCACTAAAACAGAACTTTTGTAATTAGATGGAGTTAAACGTGGCTAGTTTTATCTGGAAAGGCATGGGATATTTCTTTGAACTTTTACCGGGACTTTCAATTGAGTTATCTGATCTAGGTTTATATATATATACCAATTAGTTGTGCCTCATCCATTGCTACATCGTTCAAAATTCATCAAAAACGGAATTTGTAACAAAAGATATCACACACGGAGTTAACGTAATGAACGCTGCTGACTTAGACATGGTCAATGGCAGTGCAGAACAGAAAGTCTGTCTGGTTCATGATAAACGTTGTCTGTACTTTGAACATTCTATCCTGTGACGAAGGCCATGTATTCCTATAATGGTAATAGTTTCCAGGGATACTGGCTGCTATCGGAGAAGCGTTTTTATTGTAACCATGACGAGGAACCTTAAACTTAAATACAGAGAGTTGTAAAAATAGCAAATTGCCCTTTTATAGACTCTGAGAAATGGCTACCAGTAAATTACTGTAGGCATAAAATGTATCTCTAATGTAAAAGCATTCTTGTCAAAAACTGCATACTGTGAAAGCTTTTTCCCCTGACAAAGTTCAAACTGCTTCCAAATACAATTTGCCTTTGACATTGATTTTCGGCGAGAGTAACTTCTGGAACAGATCATGTCGTGATAATGATGTGTCTAAAAATAGCTTTTCAAAATCACTGCTTCTGAAAGAAATTTAGAAATGAAATATTTGTTTGCATCTTCAATATTGATTGTGAACAAAATCTATCACATTACGTAATCGAAGCGCTTTAGTATTTTTTAAAGCAACCCAAGAATACATTACATAGCCTAACAATGTACTTATTTATTGTTGCCTTTTTCTTTTGTTTTTGTCTTCTCTTAACCCAGTTATATGACATATTTGAAATAAATACGAAGCACTTTGACTAGAGCTGTGAATCTATGTGCTGTTTTTCAACGGAGGAACATAAAAAAACTATAACAGGATATTCGCTTCGTGTAAAGGCACTGATTGTTTTGCCGTATTGTAAGTTGAGGAAAAACATAAAGATGAAAAGTTAAATAAATTCAGTCAGAATTAAATAATGCACTATTTAAGCAGTTTAATGGCACAAACCAATCATCTTGTTCCTTGAGTTGGGGTAATATGTAAGCGACTTGCTTACACTTTACACTCCGTCAAGGGTCAGATATCAACCAGTGCCAATTAGTTTTATGTTTCACTTTGGGCTTTATGGGTGTTGTAAAAATTGTATGAATCTATATGACGTTCAAGTAAAGGATTTATCCTATAAGTCCTGCAAGCAATACAGTTATTGCCACTGACACGCGTTTGTGAAGGTGAATAAAACTTGGGCTCGGATTCCTTTTTAATGAATAAATAAACGGCGTATTCCTTGTGCACAATTAAACTTCACCTAAACTTGTGTTGTCCTGATGTGTACATTATATAGTGTATTTCAAAGAGTTGCCACTAAATTCACTTCCGAGAAACCATATAAAACATCACTCATAGCATGATTGACCCAATTAAGTTCCTTCTCGGAATATTCCGCATTCGATCAATAGTTACAAAAAGATGTTATTGGATTTATTTACTACGAAATTAGATGTTCCTGCCTAAATATAAAATCAATATTGTTGTCTGATTGACCTTCATTCAAAGAGACATTTCGGCAAGGAAAAACATTTATGTATATTGTCTTGAAATAAGTTCGTGTATTAACATGTATTTACATAGCTTGGAGATGTTAAATCAGGAGCTGCGGGTATAGCAGACGATACTCCCCTATGTCTAACGTATTTTGTCAAAATATCACCGTGTCTTCTTCTGATGTTTGCCTGCATTTATTACCTTTTAGTTTTGCAGCTTTTGTTTTAAATGAGTGTTGGTGTGTCGTCAAATCAAGTTCCCCAGCATTGCTCGGTAGATGTTTTAATTTTTAAGATGTTTGAAAATGTGGTTTCCATGGCAACTTATGACACTATTTAAAAAAATCAAAAATCAAAAAAATCATAAAAAATGACGTCCGCTTGTCGTCTAACTAGTGTTTCAAGTTCTGTTGCTATGTAAACCTTTCTCGACACAAATACCATTAAAGCTGCTCGCTCTCAGTTACCGTTGAATTTTTTTTCAAAAATGACATACTAATACATAAATATAAAACTAAAGACTAGAATCAGCAATAGAAGTAAAAATCTAGGTAGGAATTTACAAAAATCGATTGAAAATGCTGGTTTTACGGCACCGCTACGCTATATGTTCATAGTGGAATTTCAAAAGCATTTGCAAAGCTTTATTACTTGGTAGCGTATCATTTCAAATCTATAGATATACTTTACAGGAATTTATACTGGAACCTTTATGTTATTTTCATACAGTTTGAAGACCTTTATTTTTTACCAAAACCTGAGAGCGAGCAGCTTTAAAAGAAGTCATGAGTACCATGCATTTTAAATGCAATTAACTAAATATCTGAATTGTTTTACTGTCGTTGATTTTCTCCTGATGAGGCTAACCCTTGCTTGGAAACTAATAAAACATAGCATTTGCAAGGTGCAATGAAAATCAAAATGTGTCAAAATGCCCACTCTTTTTCAATTTTAACGTAAAATTTTAAGTTGGCATGAACCTAAAGTAACTAAAAATGACGTGTGTGTCTAGTTTACAAGGTATCATTGTTGTTCAAAAACTTTATAATTTGTTGATGCGTGGATATTTTACTTAATGTGGAGTTAAATACACACAAAATTATATGAGTTATATAGTCATTTCTGACCTACATGGCTTCACTCACCGTGCTGTCTTCCTCTGAAAAGGTTATTGCAAGTTCAGACTCAGCCGCCTTTCTTTTCCTCATCTCTACCAACATTTCTCTGAACTGTTCCTTCAGGTTCTCTATCTTCTTCATCAGTTTATGATCGTCTTCCGACTGCTCGCTCCTCTTGGCGTCTAACTTGTGTTTCAAGTTCTGTAACTCTTGATGGATCAATGACATCTTCTTCTGTAGCTGTAAAAAGGGGGAGAACGTTGAGTTAATGAGTAATATGCATTGGTACCTACTACAACATCACATGATGTATCTGTAAAAGTTTCCACATCCAGCATAAGTTTCCGCGAGTTCAATTTGTGCACAGTCTTTATGCATGTCTGCATGTATGTGATTGTGTAAATGTGATACGTCATTTGCCTTTTTTCAGATTAGTTTATAGAAGGCCGTATTGTAAATATGATGTTGTTCTGGATTCCTGTAAAATATAATAATGTGTAACCTTCTGAAAATAAAGATATTGTTATTATTATTATTATTATTATTATTATTATTATATTATTAATGGTCGCAAACAGTTTTATTAGCTCCGGCTAACGCCGGATAAAAATACCATCATAAACGGTATATACAGTCGTAAATATCAGAATTACAAAACAGTTAACCCTACCGTATATAGTGATCTACTAGTTTGAGGTTGGTAATGTTACATCATATTTTGCGTGCAATTTTGTTCAAATGTTACTGCACTTTTCAACCTTATTGAAAAACAATTTGCAATAATATCGCATGTTTGTTAAAGATATTACGACGATTCCTGCGTTAGCTAAATTTTACTGAAAATGAATATCCTTTATAGAATTTATACTTCCAGGGACCTTCAATTGTGGAAGACGCGCTGTTATTGGACTCCTGTGGGTTTGAACAATCCTCTTTTGCAAGAAAGGCGCTTCATATGAATTTTTATGATCTATCCCAACCAAAGAGCATCACAAAATCTCCTTAATTAATTATAGATTTTGCAATTAAAGAACATGCGACAATGTTTAGGTGGCAACCCAAAAACCAGTTAATGTAAGATCTATTAGAACTTCTCACGGAAGTGTTAGTTACTTCATTTTCTAAAGTGGAAGATTTCGTTAGCTGAAAGATGTTTTTCTATATTTATTTATATCTCTAGAACAACACGATGCCTTCGAAATGTAATTAATTTTCAATTTACGAATGAGGCAAAGAAATATTTCATTCAATCTACACTAATTAACTGCCATTCAGGTCTGAGCTTTGTGTACGTTGTAATTTAAAAACCGATCAATTCTGCAGAGTTTGAGAAAATCAAAAAGATGGTTTCGCTTAATTAAGCAGTTGGATACTGGTGTTATTTATTATTTCCTCGATATTATAAAAGATATATATCACTACGTGGGATTTCCGCAGACTTTTTTTCTAAAAGCTCAAGATAGCAATTATCAAAAGCAGTGGTAACACATATAGATACGGCTCTGGAGTTTTGCCAGGTTAAATATATAACAAGCCTACCGTTCCATGTTTTTATATTATTTACGTTTGCCAGAAATAGGTTTCATCTGCGGCGCAGGCCTGGGGTAAACTACCGAAACTGTGTGTGGATAGTTCGGGAAGCATTTTGTGCATGCTTAATCTTTCATCCATTTTCCACGATTTTCGACCTGAACATTTTATGTTTGTTTTAATATATGGTCATAGGAAACACAACAAAATATAGATATATTTATTAAAAAAGTTATAACCCATTGCAAATCAGCCTATGGGCCAGGCTTTATACTAAAATAAAGAGTAAAATAATGGAAACAATGGAGTTTTTTACATTTATATTATTTAGAAATAAAGAGAGAAACACGGAGAAACAGAGAACATCGTATGGAAGCCTTGGAGGGCCACTTTTGAGTTTCGACTTACGGGTGTTTTTTTTTACTTTTGACTTATGACTTTCGACTTTTGACTTATGACAGATACAGAGTTGGCAAAGTTTCCAAAGAGTCATAATGGTGTAAAATTTTGTTTCTTCAATCCAGGTGTAGAAACAATAAGTAAAATTATGTCTGTGCGTAGTACTGCAAACTTGTTTGCTGTAAATAAAATATCTAAGTTACTTTTGTCTTTGTCATTTATTTTAGTATCAATGAGCCGTTACGGCTCGACAGGAGGCGACCTTGGGAGCCTCCGCAGTGAGCGGCGACGCAGGTTTCCTCTTTCTTTAAGGGGGGGTGCTTGCCCCCAGGCGTAAAGCCAACTATCAAGGAACTGAAAAAAAAATTTAAATTTTGAAATTTTTTGTTGCTATGGTAACATTTAAAAAAAAAATGTTTTTATGTATCTATAGGTTAATATCACAAGGTATACCGAAGGAAATTAAAGTGCTGTAATATGTATAAGTATATTGTTATACTGATGGGTCCTCGGTAGCAGGTTCCTAGTATTACCTGAACCTGCCGCTGGAGGTCCTCAGTGAGGACCGTGTGTAGGGTTAGGGTTAGGGTTAGGGTTTATTTTTTCATAAGTAATAAGTCAAAATCAAAGTCAAATTCAAGTCAAAGTCAAAAGTCAAAAGTCAAAAGTCATAAGTCATAAGTCAAAAGTAATAAGTCATAAGTCATAACCCATAAGTAATAAGTTAAAAGTCAAAAGTCAAAACAAAAAGCGTGTTAAAACATGTTTTATTTTGTTACTATTGATAGAAATGATGTATTTTTGATGTATTTTTTTTATATATATAATTGATTTTATTAAAATCTTTTAAATACAAAATTTTATTTTATTGAGTGTTGTCTTGTTTATATTGTTCTTATAAAAATGCCAAAGAGGCAATACAGCAGTGCTTTTGGGAATGATCGCAGCGAAGCGAAAAGGCGACGTTATATTAACTTATATACCTCGTAGGAGGTATTATAAGAGAAAGAATTATTACAAGAAGAGAAACTATTATCGAAAACAACGCGATTCATATGTCAAAAGTAATAAGTCATAAGTCAAAAGTCAAAAGTCGAAAGTCATAACTTAAAAGTCAAAAACACCCGTAAGTCGAAACTCAAAAGTGGCCCTCCAAGGCTTCCATAGTATCTTGTACCCATTACATCTTGAAGGACCGAGGCACGTGTGACATCACATGTCGTTGTCATCAGACGCACACAGATAACATGGCTACGAACGTTATAAACATAACTTCGTAACCATTATAGGTTTCCCTTTATAATACGTTGTTTTCCTACTCCGCTCCTGGAGACTTCACAGGTAAGCAGGCATCTTGAGTAGATTAGGATCAGGTATGTATTATAAAGCGATTTTCATTACATTCTGTTACGAAGACATGTGCAAATCATTCATAAAAACAGCAGCTCAGCATTTGCGTGAAGGTGAAAACATGCAATGCATTGTGTTTGTAGATATATACCGTAGGTAAATTTGATAAATGAAGAGTACGGGGTCTCTCAGTACATGCCGCAAGACACTTTAGATGGCAAAAGATTAGTAGAATAACCACGATTGTTTAGTATACAACACCTTGCACTTTTTCACATGTTTTCTGCAAATGTAGACATGCAGGCGCAGATGTGGCAAACCATTAAATGAAACCTCTAAATTGATAAGTATTATACTCTATATAAGATCCACAAAGACATAATATTTTTCGGCGCAGCCGTACTAAGCTCACTTTTGACCGGAAGTTGGTAACCTTTCAACAGCCGATGAAATGACAAGTAGAACGTATAACATTTTTGGATTGAAAAATTTACTGTGTTCTAATACACCTTTTAATTTGATAATACTGCACGAAAAAGGTCAATAAAATACTCTTGCATTTTCAGTCTTACATGAATGGTTAAGTGTAAAGTAATTGTACTTTCTCGACCAGTGAATAACGGTCAATATTTCGAGTAACATAGTTGATAAGAAAATGAAGGATTAATTTTTTTCTGATGCACGTGTCACAGTACGGACTTAACAATTTGGGAAAAACTGTGTTAGCGTCGGGAAAGCATTCGCCCTGTAAGCGAACGGTCCCGGTCAGGGTGCACATTTTTCTCACTCTGTGACATTTGGCGCCTTATGACACTTGACAGGAATTTTTACTATGAAATCTTGCTACCTATCTGTATCATATACTCAAAATCGCGCAGACCATCTTGTTTAAAGATAGTTCTTGTTCATACTATTTCTGTAGAAGTCAATAATGTTACAGAGAAAAGAAATTGCAAGATTCATTGAAAAAACAATTGTTGGTTTATTCACAGAGCTACATGTAAGTTTTTTTTATGCAAAGATTTTATTTTGTTTTCCTGAAGGCAATTTACTTACCTGTATCTTAATATAGTATTCAGCAACTATCTTAGAGCACGTATCTGCATACTCTTGGTTTTATTTGTTAGATTAAGACAAAAACGGAACCAGAACAGATTTGAACAATTTTTTACATTTCATATAATTTGGCATTCTCCAATGTATTGAGAAGATAGGGGAATTAATAGCACAAAATTGTTTTCATTATTACAAAGTGATAAGTGTCTACAAAAACAAAAACATTGAGTGGCACTTGTTAATAACTTAGTTAAAATGGAAGACATCTATCTACCAGTCAATAACACAATCTATGTTTTGAATCATTACATAATCTCGTCTGGCACTTACTGCAAGTGTAGTACTCCGACAACTTGCAATGATGTGATATAGAAGCGGAAACTGCATAAAACTTCATTTTCATCTCCAAAATCACATCATCTTGATAGAAATTACTATCATAATATTGTCAGAAAAGATCTAAAGGAGAATTTCAGTTCAGATAGTAATTGATAATTTAACGGAAATGAGAGAAAAATTATCAGCTTCAATGACACGTGTTTCTCGTGGTGTGTGAATGTATTTTTGCACAACTAAGTAACGAAAACTGGCGATATCTTAATGAAGAATAAAAAAGATATTGTCTTTATACAAAACACTGTTGGTGTGCAAAAGAATTATATTGTGAAAGGTGTTTTCTTTCGAGTTCTTTATGTAGTGCGAACGGATTACACGAGAGACGGTATTTTGTGTACTCAACAAACCCCGCTGAGCAACCCGCTGCAGTGGTATTTTTTCGCTATTTTTTGTATTCGGTTGACTTCTGCTTTGATGACACAGCAAACTTATTTTATTGTAACAATATGAACACACGGCGAAGCATGCATATTTTGTGAAAAGGATACAAGTATATACCCTACAAATAGGCATGGTAACAAAAATCAACCGCAAAAACTTCACACGTTTCATGGCATTTGGTGCTAATTTGGTTTGCCAAAAGTCTCGTCTAGCTTGGGTTAATAAAGATGAGAAGGAAGGAGATTTAGTCTTAGTTTCTGCTATGTATTACTGTTGATCTGATAGTTTACTCTTGATCTTATAGTTTCTGCTATATATTACTGTTGATCTGATAGTTTCTGTTATATATTACTGTTGATCTGATAGTTTACTCTTGATCTTATAGTTTGTGCTATATATTACTCTTGATCTTATAGTTTCTGTTATATATTACTCTTGATCTGATAGTTTACTCTTGATCTTATAGTTTGTACTATATATTACTCTTGATCTGATAGTTTACTCTTGATCTTATAGTTTGCGCTATATATACTCTTGATCTTATAGTTTCTGCTATGTATTACTGTTGATCTGATAGTTTACTCTTGATCTTATAGTTTGTGCTATATATTACTCTTGATCTTATAGTTTCTGTTATATATTACTCTTGATCTGATAGTTTACTCTTGATCTTATAGTTTGTACTATATATTACTCTTGATCTGATAGTTTACTCTTGATCTTATAGTTTGCGCTATATATACTCTTGATCTTATAGTTTCTGCTATGTATTACTGTTGATCTGATAGTTTACTCTTGATCTTATAGTTTGTGCTATATATTACTCTTGATCTTATAGTTTCTGCTATATATTACTCTTGATCTTATAGTTTCTGTTATATATTACTGTTGATCTGATAGTTTACTCTTGATCTTATAGTTTGTGCTACGTATTATTCTTGATCTGATAGTTTACTCCTGATCTTATAGTTTCTGTTATATATTACTCTTGATCTGATAGTTTACTCTTGATCTTATAGTTTGTGCTATATATTACTGTTGATCTGATAGTTTACTCTTGATCTTATAGTTTGTGCTACGTATTATTCTTGATCTGATAGTTTACTCTTGATCTTTTAGTTTCTGTTATATATTACTCTTGATCTGATAGTTTACTCTTGATCTTACAGTTTGTGCTATATATTACTCTTGATCTTATAGTTTACTCTTGATCTTATAGTTTGTGCTACGTATTATTCTTGATCTTATAGTTTACTCCTGATCTTATAGTTTCTGCTACATATTATTCTTGATCTTAAAGTTTACTCTTGATCTTATAGTTTCTGTTATATATTACTCTTGATCTGATAGTTTACTCCTGATCTTATAGTTTCTGCTACATATTATTCTTGATCTTATAGTTAACTGCTGATCTTATAGTTTGTGCTATGTTATTCTTGATCTTATAGTTTACTCTTGATCTTATAGTTTGTGCTATGTTATTCTTGATCTTATAGTTTACTCTTGATCTTATAGTCTGTGCTATGTTATTCTCGATCTTATAGTTTACTCTTGATCTTATAGTTTACTCCTGATCTTATAGTTTGTGCTATGTTATTCTTGATCTTATAGTTTACTCCTGATCTTATAGTTTGTGCTACGTATTATTCTTGATCTGATAGTTTACTCTTGATCTTTTAGTTTCTGTTATATATTACTCTTGATCTGATAGTTTACTCTTGATCTTACAGTTTGTGCTATATATTACTCTTGATCTTATAGTTTACTCTTGATCTTATAGTTTGTGCTACTATTATTCTTGATCTTATAGTTTTACTCCTGATCTTATGTTTCTGCTACATATTATTCTTGATCTTAAAGTTTACTCTTGATCTTATAGTTTCTGTTATATATTCTCTTGATCTGATAGTTTACTCCTGATTTATAGTTTCTGCTACATATTATTCTTGATCTTATGTTAACTGCTGATCTTATAGTTTGTGCTATGTTATTCTTGATCTTATAGTTTTACTCTTGATCTTATAGTTTGTGCTTGTTATTCTTGATCTTATAGTTTACTCTTGATCTTATAGTCTGTGCTATGTTATTCTCGATCTTATAGTTTACTCTTGATCTTATAGTTTACTCCTGATCTTATAGTTTGTGCTATGTTATTCTTGATCTTATAGTTTACTCCTGATCTTATAGTTTGTGCTATGTATTATTCTTGAATTAATATTTTCTGCTACATATTACTCTTCATATAACAGTTTACTCTTGATTTTATAGTTGCTGCTGTATATTACTTTTGATCAAAAGTTTTTGCTAAATATAACTCTTGATCTTCAAACGAGAAAAGGTATATAACGGAGTCAAAACAGGCATGCTGGTTAATCAAGAAAACTGCTGTATAAACCTTTCAATCCCCTATTATCGCTTTGTGTTCGCCATTTGAAATTATTTATCTAAGCGATGACACATTTTATTTGATTAAAAGACATGAAAAAGTTGCAAAATATAGCAACGTTTTGCCAAAATACCCTGATATTTTGTGCATCTACGCGATATATGTAAACAGAAAGGACTTATGCTCGATTTCTACATAACATAACAGGAACCGTAAAGCTTGCACATACTTTCATTAAAGGTCTCCTTTTTCTTTCAGACCGTCGACTCTCAACTTGACATCAATCCGATACAAAGCAAACTATTAAAAATCAAAGGACTGAAAGTGCTGGAGGGTCGATTGTCTCTGAACAACACAGACTGTACACATACATGTGTAAATATCAGGGCAACCCATGCATGAGTAAAGTTATCAACAAACTGGAGACACAAATGTCCACAGAGTTTGACCTTTAACCATATGTGTAAACTTTACTTTTGATAGGAACCCATGTGCTTACCTTTTGCATTCAGTGACTACATGTATGTTCAACTACCCTATAAAGTATCATAGCTGTGAATGGTAACTGAGAAGTGGAATTTTACAAACCTGAACTGAAAATTCAAAGTTTGCACAACTTTTAATGTCATTCAAAAGTTATGGGATTTGCCCATAGGGTTGAGTGTATTGTGTCAATAATACAAAATAAATTCCTATCCTAAATTGTAGGCAAAAACTGAACAATGAGCAAGATCAAAGAAGACACAGAGTAAATTAATAACTGAACAAGAAAAACAGTGATACAAAGTATCGCAACGGGCCATCAAACAAAACTGACATGTAAGTATTCTAGAAATTGGTGATGATTGATGTTGAGGCATGGCCCGAAAAGAACCCAAGGAAACCAATTCTGGTTGTACAAGCAAAACCTGACACGACTACTGACTGAACTTTACTGTTATCGAATAATATGTTTACAGTATATCTTATTAACATTATCCTTATAAGTTTGACATGAATGAAGTTTTCTATGATTATTTGCTGTAAAACATTGAAAATGGTTTAAAGTCTTAAAATTATAAGTAAAACAGAAAAAAAAAATATGTAAAAAAAAAACACTGTCTCAGATAGGTTTCGTACTCGCGTCTGCCGCAGTAAGTCAGCGCATTTCAATTTCCAGCATCTCTACCAACTGCTCTATGTCCGCCGACAATAGACTTATAGGTAAAAAACGAGTTCTTATAAATTTGTATGTCCAAGTCGTTCGTTCGCGCATTAATAGTATTTACGATTAATTACACATTTAAAGAATAACAACGAAATAATATTATTCTATTCTGAAATGTTTTTAAATTATTTAGATTTATTACTATATAATTTTGAAAACAGAAATCGCTATAATGCCTAACAACTGTTTATATGGAACTACTTGTTTGTATGTTGTGCGTTCGGCCGTAAGGGGCCGATATACTCTGTTAACTTTGGTTCGATTTTAACAATCGACCCAAAAACGGACTGTAAACAAAATCTGATGAAACTGCTTTTGCAACGGAAATGTGTCGCAATGCTGTCATACTATTGGTCCATTTTCCTTGTCGACCAATCAGCGTCGTACGTAAAATTGTCTGGTCGGCTTTCAAAATGAATACTGTAAGTGGTGTATTTGAACACAACTTCGTACCCTTTTCACGTTATTTTGCGTTTGTACTGCGGAAATTTAAAGTTGAGAGTCCCAGATCTGACAGTAAAAGAAGGTCTATGTGCACGTTTAACCTGTTCCTGTGTATATATGTATGTATTTATGTGTCTCAAAGTATAGCTTTAGAAAACGGCCGGGCTTAATTTACAGTTTAACACTAAAAGAGTATAATTTTTGTCACGTCGAACAAACATCGCACTGAAACAAATATTCAAGGGTAACACAACCGTTGAAAGCTTAATACCTGGAATTCGTATCATAACATGGAAACTATTCACATTTCAGCCCACTGCGACTCAGTGTTTTCTCTATAAGAAAAATGAAGCAATTTAAGACCCCCATAAGCATTACATAGGGAAAACGGGGTGATAGATTTTAAACCAAAATGGGTAGGTGAAATACTTAATTAATATTTTTGAAATTTATATCACCATTTAGGTAAAAGAATTTGCCAACTTTTGTCATAAATGCATAAGCGTAATATAAATCCGTTTAAAAGTTATGACGGTTAAACCGATTTTATCCTTCTTTGTTTAATGTGAAAAATGTATCGATACATCGATTATTGGAAAAATTGAAAGTCTCATATGTCTAAAAGTTCTTCGTATCAACCGATTTTTCGTATCATGCGAATTCACTATTTCTGTGATAAATTAACTAATTAGAAGAAATCGACAGAGGAATCCGGATATTGTTCGTTATTCCTGAAAATTCGGCTAAAAGGGTTCGTATTAGGGTGTTAGAATGTAATTCCAAGCGGCAACCACAAAAATGTAATATTCTTTGGTTTACCAGCATGCCTGCCGTTAGATACCTTTTCTTGCCACAGATTATAATTGATATTGGCATATCTAAACAAAGAGGTATATGTGTCAAGTGCGCATGCGCAGGACACAATGGCTTTTTTGATAAATAATTCGTTACGGGTATTCTAATTATAATGTTGTGTGAAATGGAATTTACCTGAGCTGCAGTTTCCTCAGGTTTAATTTCGGTGTTGAGTAGAGTCATGTCGAATTTCTTGTTTGATTGTTGGTCTCCGGGAATACGTCGGTGTCCGAGCTGCTCGTATAATGTTTCCATCTGAAATACAATAAAATGTATTAAATAGTGTAAGTTTTAAATAAGACACATATATATAAGTGAAGAATACTTATTTAAATATTGTAACTGACTCAAAGATGAGTAAAATTTTCTAAATTTTCAAATTACTTTTTCTATTCAAGTTTCATATTTATACTCTTTCTGTTCAAAATATCATTTTAGCATTTCACCAGAATTACTACTTTGTCTGACCATCAAGTCAGAACGAGGCTGACTTAATGTCATGGACCGATTTTCGTTGCACCGTTTATAAAATAGTACCAGCAACGGCAATGAAGTAACAATATGGTAGACGAAATGGTCCCGTGTATGGACGTTTAAATGAAAAAGTATCTCTATAATGAATGAATGAAATTTCAAAAGCAGTTAATTTTTCACTGTGCAAGTTGAAATGTCGGCGTTATACATCCAATATGCAAAATGCAAATGACGTCACAGATAGTCGCTGGCTGCGTTATAATTAAGACGTATGAAAATGAACAGGTATGAAATCTTCGTTTGTTTTAAGCACAACTGTCGGTATTTCGATTTTAATATTAGGTTATATTTTATATATTCTATACATTAAGTTTATGCCAGATAATCAATGAACTTATTGAATAACAACACATTCCGGTATTGCCGTGGCCTGCAATAACCCCATATCTCCTGACTGTAACCCCATAGAACATAGTGAGGACATGTAAGACGAAACAGATCTGCAACAGGAAAACCACAATTGAAGCAACATTTAAGATGGAAAGGGGCTACAACTCACCTTTAACTCTTCCAAAAATTAGATAAATATAACAAAGAATTGAACTTGACCTCAATTTTATTCATATATGTACATTCGTGGCAAATTGAAACTTTCACGAGATAATAATTGAAAACCAATTCACAGAAATTTAAGCTGAAAAGGGGCCTTAATTTCTGTAAGAATTACTTGTTTGTAACCTAAATTAAACTTTACCTGTATTTTATGTTCCTAAACTTACATGTATCCAAGCAATCTTTGAAAAGCTATTAACCGAAAACGAAATTGTGCACGGACATACAGGAGGGACAGGGGTAACGCACTTTATGCATAGATAATGTAAATAGGCATTTCTTTGACCTATTTGTTTAAGACTGGAGATTAACAATATTTTTTGAAAATACATTACAGGATTTTACGATGTGTGCTACTTTTCAAAGGATTTAATCTGTAGAACTGCAATTAAAAGGAATATCAATCTACCTTTTACTGCCGCTTATACATATTCACTGTTGCGACTGTGGTGCACAGACTCTCAATAAGTTTAGATGATAACGCAATAATGTGTATTTAAATAGCAACATAAAAACAGTCTAACAGCACGGAACTGACGTCAATGCTAATATCAGCTTAAAGTGTGTGTGGATAGGTTTTTTTTTACCTGAGCTTGAAGTATACAGTATATTTGCTTATCTATTGAATGATTGGTTGTTTTTTGAAATACTTAAAATATTGAACATTAAAACATGAAATTGATGATGTTCATACAAAATGTAGTAAGCTATCTCATGTAGTTGAATAAAACCACTCCTACACGAGAAACTAACTTGTATCGCCATGTCATGGAAAAATTCGCATATTAATTAGTAACAGCCATGAAAATATTGTATGAGATGATGGAATATGTTGTACTGCCAGACCTTTCATTATTATGAACGAACAAAGAGGATAATTGATCCCAGATTCTGGTTACATTTCGTTAATTGTTATAATAATTCATAGATTACAGTTGATTACAAAAATCATTTCTGTAATATAATTTATTACGTTAATAACTTTGGATATATGTAATTTCGTTGTGTTCAAGATATAGATAAAGCACATTTCACATTTTCAACTCAAATAGTTACATGTCCACCTGAACTGTGACCAGATATAATAGAATTAGCAGATAGTTGCTGAACGAACGGACTAACCTAGTCATACAATGTACATGTTTTGTCGTCCGTTCAGAAATTTAGTTTGTAGTACTCCATGTTTGCAAAAACTTTGTTTTAAATTTTTTTACATTGGTTGTAGAATCTATATTAACTAGTGTGGATGATTGCCTCATAGAAATCTTAACAGTACTTTCGACGAAAGAAGGGTTGTGAAAGCGGCATTAGTATTCTAACCCGCGACCTCCGGGCTAGGAGTCCGACGTATGATATCCATACACCTGAGCGCCTCCTTTGCCTGGGCTTCAAATGTTGTTACGACTGAAGCATTTACATTGTAAAACCACCTGTCTCGTGACAGCTGCCTTGAGATATCCATGGAAAGTTTTGCACCAACGATCCAAGGAGCGGATAAACATTGTTGGCTTGAATCACTGTTTCTCATGTTATATCATTTACAAACAAATCAACAGTCTAGCATCTGATCAGTGGGATGAGATGTCGTACTGTAGAACTTTCTATATATTTTTAGGTTCAATAGAATGACATGTCGTAATGTTCAACGCTACAACTGTAGTTCAATATTTCGGTTGAATAAGATGAAAGTTTTGCTGCTTAAAGCTATGTAGTTTTAAATATATATTTTAGTTCAATAGGATGAAATGTCTTACTGTTCAACGCTATTTAGTTCTGTATATACGTTATTTAAGGTAGTGGGGGTCTAATGGACACTATTCCAAAATACATTATACTTAACATTTATATGATCTATATCTGTTAACCGACTAGTGTGCAAAATTTAAAGACATTTCACCGTTTAATTAAAAATTAATTCCGTTTTTTGTTGCCCCTACCCCCACTTTTAGAAATACTGACCATATTAAAAGTACCATAAAAGTTAAAATAGGTATGTTTGCAAGTATCTATTTACTTTAAAAAAATTTCCAGGTTCAAAAATACCACAAGCAATGTAGAATTACAAAACATGAATTATAATTCTACAAGCTTAACATGTGTAACAAAAATATGCAATAATGCCAAAAACTAGGGTATACAATTGTCCTAATTTTGCCATGGACTATCACACATGTACAAATACACGGCTTTAGCAAAAGATTCGTAGTAGGGCCATCACTATTGATTATAAAACTTTTATAAGTAGTACATGAATTGAAATATAAGAAAAATAAAATGTTTTACCGTCTACTTTTTTGAGATATTCAACTTTTAAAAATGAGCACGGTCTTTTTTGTATTTTCAAGTAACTGTACAGCTTGATAAAATCAAGGAAAATTAAGATACAGTTTCAAATCTTGAAAAATGGCTTAATTTTTCATGTTATTCGTTTGATAACTAAAAAAAAAAATAACGGAAAAAACTTTTGGCTCCTTCGGGGTTGAACTCAGGACCTCTTGATCTCAAAGCAGACGCTCTAACCACTGCACCACAGTACAAAATAGGAACTGCTATAAAATCCAAAGTATTCCAAATGATCCTTAAACAGGAAGTACTCATTATACATCAACTACCTTAATAGTCGCAAATTTAAACGACGTCACCAATCAGAAACGACGCTACATCGGTACTGCGTTAGAATATTTATTTCGACACTTACTTCTAGATATGTTCTAACTTTACAAGCGTTTCATAGATACGTATAAACATGCTGACGTATGCTGTACCAATTATAAACAAACACTAAATGCAAAACACATTTTTTCATCCATGAATGTTCAATTAATTCATCATCCACACATGCTTTCACACAATGAGGAGACGTTACAAGAATGATAGATGAAACAAATGATTTAAAAAAATGTTTCCCTTACAAATGACGCTACAAACATGACATTGTGCTTTTGTTAAACTTTTCATTCAGGTAAAAAACCGTTTGCTTTTAGACATGGGTTTGTTTATAATGGTTTGCATTTTATCTGGTGATCACAAGGTGTGTACTATTTTTATTTATTTCTATTAACATTTTAATCGACATTTACGAATATGCAGTACTGTTATGTCTCACAGTGCAGCTAGACATTGTTTCTGGGATCATGATGGGGTGGCGTAAACTCGCCACCGAATATATTTAATTTATTGTCAGGCCTATATCAACTGACATTGTTTTGAGGCAAAAAAAGATAATTTAGTGAGAGATGTGGGTAGATAATCACAAAATTGAAAGTGTGGTAGAAATGACAAACGTAAGGAGTTTATGCAAGTCTATGAACGGTGGTTTGGTAAAATTTCATGCCCAAAATTTGTATTGACATGAACAAGTGAATGTAAGTTTACTTAATTAATAATGTAAATGATATTAATACTGGTTATAAGGTCCTTCTTTTACAGTAAGCGGACTGCCGTGTCGCTGCTTATATACTATACATATATATGTACTATATGAAACTCCGACAACAAGTAAAGGGATGTCCAAAATAATATATCATAAAATGACTTGAAGTCAAAATATTGATTTGTTATCTGAAGAGTTCATCGTAAAACTAATATGCAAAATAAATATTATTAATTTAGTTATAATAGAGTTGACAGATAATTATATATTTTTGGAATGTGTTGTCTTAAAATGAACTGGTGTTCACATGCGGTTTTTGAAATGTCAAGAAAAGTGTGTCATATCTGTAGTTCTTGTGCCGCAGTTTGGATTACAGTTTTTGTACTTTTTACACTTCTGTGGACGATGACTTTCCGTTTACAAGTTACTTACTACTATGATTATTGTATATAAGAAGCCACTATGAACATCGTTTCTCATTCAAGCGTGGCTGAAGAGAAAACTAAATGAAAATGTTGGATAAAACAAAAAACAAAACTTTCATTATCGGAAGCTTTCATATTATTCTTTTCTTAGTTCAATGCTGCTGGTAGCAAATACCTGTTAGCATCGTGTTGTCGTAGTAACGGATTCTAATCTTAACATTCCTTTCATAATTAACAAATAAAACGCATTCTCGCAAAAACAGACGCAAAACTGACGTTCATCGAATATTTAACCACCTTTTCTTGTGCGCTTACACAGGGAAAATGTATCAGAAGAAACGTGGGTGTCGAAACTTATTTCTCTGATATTCTTCATAACGCAGTTATAGTCTCGGGAATTATATAGTTGCGGTTCAAGGTATTGTTTGGAGTAATTTCCAATAAAACCTATAGAACGAGTAGTTTATATGATAACGGCCGTTATATGATGGTTATTTTCGGCCATTTTATGTTTCCGTCTTTTTCTACGCGAAAACACGACCAATGAAACATATCTTAAGACTCTTAATTTATCTTTACGTGGGTTCTGCCCGATGGTGAATAAAACGAGCACAAGTAGCGATACGTTTATATAGAAGATCACGTGCAAGAATAAAGCGAATTAGAGAATAAGTGGGCAGAATATGCAAGACATTGATACCGTGGTCTATTACAATATAAAACATGTACTTATATACATGTATTAAATAAAGCCATACTGTTTTGCCTTTCTCTACACCACGACGTCTTTGAGGGAATAAATTTCATTTAAGTCTATACCCGCGGAACCTGTAATTAGCTGTCTCGTATTTGAATCTAAACATAGACAATCGAGTTAACTTCATTAGAGGAATCGTTACTGGATACTTTGTTGTCTCTCTGCTACGGGTAACAGTACGGTGAACTTTACGTTATTTAAGTAATGGATTACCACCACACTAACAAATAACCAGGCCCTTCGGTTATGCTGCATGGTTAGCATGCATAACTACGTATGTGTCCGTGATATAGATAGGAAAATGTTCTCACAAGTATTGTTTTATATTTCTCGTATTTAATTTAAGTACAAAAAATCATAGGAGCTCGAGGTCGGGATTATGTTTTTTCCGGCTATGTTTTGTTATTTTACATTTATTTAAGAACCAAGCTAACAAAATATGAACTTATTTTCCCCGGATCTTAACTTTCAGGTGTAAAATCAGGTGTTCCGCAAGGATCCATACTTGGCCCCCTTCTATTTCTTATTTATATCAATGATATTGCACTGACAGCCAAGTCTGCTAATATTGATCTTTATGCAGACGACTCAACACTTTATAAATCAAGTTATGATGTATCTGACATAGAAAATAATCTTCAAAAAAGTCTAAACAGTATAAATGAATGGTGTATACTGAATAATATGTCTTTGCACCCTACAAAATCAAAATGTATGGTGTTATCTTCAAAACATAAAATCAAAACAGTAAGAGAGTTAAAATTGAAAATAGGACGAACTCTGATAGAAAATGTTATCACTCAAAAACTCCTAGGAATATGTATTAATAAACACTTTCATGGAAATATCAAATATCAAAAGTATGTAGTAAACTTAACTCAAAAGTAGCTTATTAAAACATATTATATACTTCTTGTCTGAGGACATGAAGCGAATGTATTATAACGCATATATTATGCCATTATTTGACTATTGTTGTACTGTATGGGGAAAGGGAATAAATTGCAAATCGGATATTAATAAAATAACGAAAATTCAAAAGAGAGCGGCTAGAATTATATTAAATAAACCATTACGAACTAACTCATGTGATATGTTCAGAGAATTAAAATGGCTTTCGTTTGAAAATAGATGTGTTTATCACATGGGGCTACTTATTTACAAGTGTAAAAATAGCCAAGTTCCAAATTATATTTCAAATCTTATAACTTTTTCAACCAATAGCAGATATAATCTACGTTCAACTGAACGTCTTGATATTGTTCCACCGAAACCAAGATCAGTTTATTTAAAAGATTCATTCACATACAGCAGCGCAAATATATGGAGAACCATACCACCAAGTATCAGAAATCTTCCTTCACTTAATTCATTTAAACACAACTACAAAAACATGCTATTAGACGAACAGACCAAAGCTTAAACTGTTTATTGTATTCATCGACTGTTTTATCGTGCTTCGTATTATAGCATTTATGTCAGTTACTTAAATGTTTTTCTTACTGTTACATTTGTGATACTATTGTGTACTTGCCATTGAATTTAAAATCTAAAATTAAGGAGTGTTTGTCGGGTGTACATAATTCTTATGTCTGTTTCTGACATGTGTGTTTTTAATTATGTGTTTATTCCACTTGATAGTTTTTGTATTTGCTTTTATTTTCTTTTTTAGTTTTATCGATGGCCACATTGTAAATAAGAATATGTAATTTGTTACATAACTTAATGTGTAATACCTTCGTAAAATAAAGAAATTATTATTATTATTTATTATTATTATTATTATTTCATTTTTTACCGCTGAAGTACCCGGTAGACTAAATAAAGAAAAGGAGTTACCTTGTAAAAGATGTTGTAGTTTCATCTCTAAGCTTAAGTGATCATTATCCAGTGAGTTTTGTCCGAGTATTTAAGCCAGGTCGTGATAAGAGTCACACACATTTTCATATACAATACAGATGTTTTAAAAATTTTGATGAAGATGCGTTTCGACACACATTAGCCGGTGTTCAGTTCTCTATCATAGAATCATTATTTAATCCTAACGACCAACTTGTCCTTTTTTATGACATACTTAATGAAATATTATCTAAACAAGCCCCTATTAAATTAAAAAGAGTGAAACAGTATGCGCAACCAGGTTGGTTTAATGATGAAATTAAACAAGCCATATACGAAAGAAATAAACATCACAAACAGAACAATTTTAGAGAATATAAACTTTTTGAGAAATAAAGTAACAGCGCTAATAAAGAAAAGCAAGAAATCGTTTTATGACAAAGCGGTAGAGGAGAAGCGAAGTCCATCTCATATTTGGAAAGCATTGAAAAAAATTTCTAACAATGATAATTCCTCGCAAAACAGCACCACCTTACCCAAATCACTCAATTATAAGCAACGTATTATCGAAGATGAAGAAAGCATTCTAAATGCAATGAATGAACATTTTATCAATATTTCGAACATAATCCATAAAACAAAATTTGAGAAAGGAAACTTTTCCAAATTAGAAAAATATCTAAATGAAAAATTAAAACACAAAAGTTTTGACATAGAGTTAATAACACCATATGAAGTAAAACTGATTATCGATACATTGGATGTAACAAAATCAACAGGCCTCGATAATTTAGGCCCGAAACTAATAAAATACTGTGGAGATTTTATAACTCCTGCGATAGCTCATATCATAAATAGTAGCATCCGTCAAGGTATATTTCCTGATTCTCTTAAAGAAGCATATGTATTGCCAATATTTAAAGGAGGGGACAAATCAGATCCTTGCAATTACAGACCAATATCTATACTATCAACCATCTCAAAAATATTTGAACGTCATATCGCAAAACAATTACATACATTTTTCAAAAACACCAACATTTTACTTCAAACTCAATCCGGATTCCGCCAACAACACTCCTGTCATACTGCTCTCACCCGAATAGTTGACACCTGGCTAAAAGATATAGACTCTGGTAAATATGTAGGTGCAGTTTTCCTAGATTTACGAAAAGCATTTGACCTTGTTGATCATCAGATTTTGTTACATAAATTGAAATTATACCATTTTTCAAATAGCGCAATTAAATTCTTTTGAATCTTATCTTAGGGGCAGAACTCAAAAAATAAAAGTAAATAACGTATTTTCGGAAAAGTTATCCGTTCATTCCGGTGTTCCTCAAGGCTCAATTTTTAGGACCGCTCTTATTTCTGGTCTATATAAATGATATAGCCCTTTCTTCAAATTTAATAAACATTGACTTGTACGCTGACGACTCTACAGTCCACAAATCTGATTATAACATAAACAATATTGAAAACGTACTTCAAGACAACTTGAACGAAGTCAATAGCTGGTGTAAATTAAATAATATGTCACTGCACCCGTGCAAATCTAAATGCATGTTGATGACTACAAAATATAAGCTAAAACATACTCGTGAGTTACGTTTATCAATAGAAAATGTCGCCATTGAAAACGTTGAGGTGTATAAATTACTAGGTGTATTAATTGACAACACACTTTCATGGACATTCCAAATATCTCAAGTGTGTAATAAATTAAACTCCAAAATAGCTCTGTTAAAACGTATTATCTATTACTTGTCAGATGAAATGAAAATACATTTTATAATGCATATTTGGTACCATGTTTCGACTACTGTTGTACTGTCTGGGGCAATACAATGAGCCCAAAAATCAGATCTAAATAAAATAAATAAAATTCAAAAAAGGGCTGCCAGAATTATATTAAATAAACCATTAAAAACTAGTTCTTCAGATATGTTTAATAAACTTAAATGGTTAAAATTCGAAAATAGATGTGCCTACCATACAGGTTTACTTATATTTAAATGCCAACACCAGCTAGTACCGGAATATCTGACTCAGTTATTAACATTTTTCGAAAAATACACGTTATAGACTCCGTTCATCGGAAAGAAATGACTTAAGACATCACAAACCTAGAACAAATTATATGAAAAATTCATTCAGTTACACCAGTATTGATATTTGGAATAAAATACCTCTTGAAATCAGAAATATCTCTTTTAATATCATCTTTCAAATACAAATACAAGAACTTCCTTTTTCAAAAACGCAGCAATTATCTACCATTTCAAGAATATAAATTCCACATGCGCTACGTTTTAGATAAATTTAGATAAATTATGTGTTCTGTATAATTGATAATTATAATTTCACTTATTGAGGTAATGACGAGTGTTTGTCGGGATCGAATGTATATTTGCATAATTTGTATAGATTGTTATTTCATTTTACCGTTTTTCTTTTGCCTTTTTGTTTCTTTTCTAGAAGGCCACATTGTAAATAAGTTTTTGTATGTTTTGAACATTGCTTTATGTGTAAACCTTCTTTAAATAAAGACATTATTATTATTATTATTATTATTATAGTGACATCCGCCATGTTATCCAACACAAACTGCTATGAGTGGCGTCCCTTTTTTAAAAAAATATTTAATTTTATTTTTTCTGCTACACTCATGGACAGAGTGCTCAGTTTGTTCAAATGGTTGACAAGATAATAGTCCATGACTGCTACATTAAACAAAAATAAACTGTTCCGCCAGTTTTTGAAATTGCCACCACACTATGTTTACATGTATATGTTCCGGTTACATGTTGCGTCACATTGGTAGACGGAGAACCAGTTTTTGAGGGACGTAACTCTTAGCAGTTTGTGTTGGATACCATGGCGTATGTCCTTTTCTTTATTCAGTCTACTGGGTACTTCCAGCGGTAAAATATGAAAGTTAAGATCCGGGGAAAATGAGATCAGATTTTGTTAGTTTGGTTCTTAAATAAATGTGAAATAACAAAACATAGCCGGAAAAAGCATAATCCCGACCTCGAGCTCCTATGCAAAAAATCATTCCGAACTACCTGCAGTTGCCGCAAAATAGCAGCGCGAGCCGCCTGTATTTTACGGCCAAGTGCTAAAAATAGATGCAGTACAGCTTGTGCATACAAGAAGCTCGCCATAATACTGCATGGATGGTGACAAAAGTTTCTTGTCTTCTTGTTTTCTTAACACCAGTGCTGCTACTTTCTGGGAGAATACAAATAACGTGTTAACACCGAATTTTGTCGTCCTAATCTTCATGAAAGTATATGTGACTGTTGTTAATAAAGTAAGTATTGACAGCATATACTTAAATCGACCAAATATGTCAGGAAATGTTGTAGACAAATAAATCTAACAACATTTTATATATATCAACATACTTCTGGCGCGTATAAGAAACCCAGTTGTCTGAAGACGTCTTTTTTGTAACAGATATTCTGAGGCTTGTATTTCATTTCAATATATAACTCTGAGACAAAATTTATGTCCCTAAAAGACGTTTTAATTTTAAAGAAACATTGCTGGTATGCAATTTAATTGTTCCGCGCGAAATAAGAACTGGTTATGTTTGTATTAAGATTGTTGTTGGCATCGTAGTGACTTGATTCGATTGAATTCCAACTATTACATTAACGTAAGTTGATTTGCATGATTTTGTCTGAATGCCATTTAACTCCCAGGAATTATTTTGGTCTAAATTTGTAGAGAAAAACTCTGTGTGGGCGTTTGTTACAGACTCATTGATGATACGATCACCGGCGACTTCCCTACGTCACTGGGAGACAAACATGCATTTCATTATTTATTGTTCTGAACATTTCAAAGCGAAGATCATTACCATAAGGATCAGCGAAAACTACTCAGTGATCGAGTTTTCTATAATTATTACTCGCTTAACATTGCTTACTGAGAGTCAGTTCTCTCTAATCACATTACTCACTAAACTTTGAGTGAGTTCTCTCTAATAATTACTCACTGAATATTGTTCACTGTCATGGAGTTATCTCTAATTATTACTTACTTAATATTGTTCATTGTCAGGGAGTTCTCTCTCATTATTACTCGATGAACATTGCTCACTGACAGTGAGTTCTCTCTAATTATTACTCATTGAATATTGCGCACTGAGAGTGAGTTCTCTCTTATTATTACTCATTGAATATTGCGCACTGAGAGTGAGTTCTCTCTTATTATTACTCATTGAATATTGCGCACTGAGAGTGAGTTCTCTCTTATTATTACTCATTGAATATTGCGCACTGAGAGTGAGTTCTCTCTTATTATTACTCATTGAATATTGCGCACAGAGAGTGAGTTCTAATCATTACTCACTGAACATTTCTCACTGAGATTGAGTTCTCTTTGATTATTACTTATCGAACATTGCTCACTGAGAGTGAGGTCTCTCTAATTATAACTCACTAAACATTGCTCACTGAGCAATGTTTATTAAAAAGTCTTGTCTTATTAATGTTCACTACAAACAATTCTTGCTGAGTAATGTTCACTGAACAGTTATTTTCTCAGTAATTTTCACTGAACAGTATTAACTGCGAAACTTTCACTCAACAGAACATACTGAGAAATGCTCACTGGACAGAATTTACTAAATAATGTTCACTGAACACTACTTACTGAGAAACGTTCACTAAACAGCATTTACTTATTTAGGTAATGTTCACTGAACAGCTTTTAGTGAGAAACGCTCGCTGAACAGAACTTGCTGAGAAAAGCTCACTGAACAGAACAAACTGAGAAAAGCTCACTGAACAGAACTTACTGAGAAAAGCTCACTGAACAGAACAAACTGAGAAAAGCTCACTGAACAGAACAATCTGAGAAAAGCTCACTGAACAGAATTTACTGAGAAAAGCTCACTGAACAGATTTTACTGAGAAAAGCTCACTGAACAGAACAAACTGAGAAAAGCTCACTGAACAGAACAAACTGAGAAAAGCTCACTGAACAGAACTTACTGAGAAAAGCTCACTGAACAGAAAAAACTGAGAAAAGCTCACTGAACAGAACTTACTGAGAAAAGCTCACTGAACAGATCTTACTAAATAATGTTCAGGGAGCAGTATTTACTGAGTAATGTTCACTGAACAGTTTTACCGAGTACTTACTGAGTAATTTTCCCTGAACAGTCCTAAATGAGAACTATTGATCATTATATAGTATATTAACTTGTCGTTAAAGTTCTAAACATTGTATCAATGAAATATAAAAAAAATGTCTTTCAAGCAAATAAGCATTGTACATATAATAGAACAGTTATGGACTCATAAGGCCATGGACTTGCATCATTGACCGAGGCTACAGACATGGACACGTCATCGAGAGTATCGCGCATTACCAGAAATAAACAAATAAATTGAAAGTAAATTTTAAATAAATTTACTATTAAAATCGTCAATTAAGTATACACTAAACTACGTATTACCGTTAGTTTTGAAATTCTAATGCTGACGACGTTATAGAAACAACCAGTTACATAGTTTTTAATTTTAAGCAGCTTACAGACTACTTTTCTCACTGCTGGAGAAAAAAAAAGAACTGTGCCTTCAGGAGTATTTAGAAGAATAACTCTCAATTTTAAATTTCAATGAGTTGGATGTAAACAAGTTATTTACTAATTTTAGTAAACAATTTCTATCAGTGGCTACAAATAAGAGTTTTATTTAAAAACAACAACAACCTTACATGAATAAACAAACTAAGCAAGCTACATGTATATATAAGAAAATAATGCTACAAAGCAATTTTTTATGCCATAAAACCTCTAAAGATTAGGAATTTAGAAAACAAAGAAATTGAGTTGTTAGAGGCATACTTTACAACTAGAACATGTGTGTAGATGCTTCTCTCAAAATGCTAAAATAATTAAAGTGACATGCGCATCTTACTGCACATAGTGTATTTTTGGTGACAGTTTTATAAAAGCAATTTTTGGTTGCTGTTCATTTAAATGTGTTAAATTAATGATTATGCCGCATTAGTATTTGAAGTTGGTGCTTTAGATATAAAAAAATCGGACTGTGTCGTTGTTGATGTTGGTAGAGATTTCGGCAGTGGAAGGGAAGCAACTCCTGCATGCAGTTGTTCTTTTCTTAAATTGACTCTCCCAGTCAAATAAGAAAATCAATATTTGGAAAGTTATTATTTCATACTGGTAGTGTGAAGTGTTAAAGCTATTATTTCCTCTACGCTTTTGTACACACACCATATTCAGCTGGTTTTTACTTGAAAAAAATGCGCATAATGTCACTTTAAGAAATGCATTTTTCAACATGTTTTGGGAAATGTCGCATTTCTGCACAATATTATACAATTATAGACTAATGTTGAGGAATATTAGTTTTGCGGACCTATTAAAAGTGAAATTGATCGAGAACGAAGTCCGACATCAATATCATTTTTTCACAGGTCTGCAAAACAATAATATTAACCGAAACATTAGTCTAAAATTATGATATCGTATACCTCATAAAAAGTAGTGAAAATTATGCGAAAATATAACAGAAATGACGCCTTGAAATCTTTGCAGGTCTACACATCATTTTCAAGGTCTACACACACTTTTGCGGACCCGGAATCAGGATTAAGTGTTTATGACAGGTATACGTTATATGTCAATATAGCGACCTTTTATAAAAAAAAACACTTTTCGCCATAAAATTAAAACCAACAATAAATAGTAACTCCGTAGGGAGAATAATTATGAAACAATTAAAATGTCAACTAATTAAGCAAGCTACACGTATATAATTATAAGAAAAGAATTTGCGTTTTCTCCATGACGTGTCCATGTCTGTCGTCTCGGTCAATGTTGCAAGTCCATTGCCTTACGAGTCCATAACTGTTCTATTATATGTACAATGTTTATTTCCTTCGAAGACATTTTTTTATATTTTCTTGAAACAATGTATAAGATCTTATGTACATGTATGAATAAAACAAACGTTTCACGGTACTACAACTAGTCTTACTACTGCTGTTTTTGGCTGAATATGCCTCTTTATATTACAACGAAACTTATTGAAATATGTACTGTTGGTTACGTCTCAAGATGTTTGGAACCAATTAGACACTAAACTCTGTGAAAATGATGAGCTGATTACAAACCAAAGGCAAATCTTGTTTCATGTGGCACATAACACATGAAATCAGTCCATTCCAGTTGATCCAAAATCACAACATCTTTGTTAAAATTTCTTTGAATAATGATTCTTGTCAAGGTATTTCTTCAGTAACTCCTTGTAAGTAAATCCATATTTAAACTCAATAACAAAAAGGCAGTAGGTATTGATGTATTGATGGTATACCATATCTTTAGAAATGATCTCATTGTTTACAGAAAATAATATGCAATCCAGCCAAATTTCAGGCTATTGTCATTGAAAGGAAAAGTGAAGAACAAAATAAGGAAATAGATATTACTTTTGAGTGATATACCGGTAAATTTGCTTATCACTGTGTGGAGTTTAGATGCGTAGTAATCTATTCACGAAGGTCGAACTCCTGAGTGATTAATTCCGAAGCATCTCAACGACAACCAGTCATAAACTAACCGATATATCACTTAAAAGTAAATGTAAAATTTATTTCCATTCTAACACGTTAATTTAGACAAAAAAATGTTCGAAGGGGTACTATTTGCTGCGCCAACATTAACTCGTAGTATTTCGTGCATTCCGTGAAGTTTTGGCTGTTCTTCGGGTCAAAATCCTACTATACAGTAGTGCTAGAATATATCTTTTAACCTTGAAACTGTTATTAATCCGTTACTTAGTGCAAAAAAAACCAACATTTTGTTCAATTCAGTACTGCCCTGTATTTAATACCCTGTAATACAATTTCATGATGACACATTGTAGGCATCTGATTTAAGATTAAATTCGTCGCTTTCTTGAAAATGGAAACTAATAACAGTTTATGCATGTAACACGCTAAACTTCACGTGAATACATTTCCATGCATATGTTGCGCAAATCAAATTTTTGCCAGATTTCTATACGGTACATTTGAAAAGGTAAATGAATATAATCTGTGTTCATGCTCCTGCAATGCTGGTTTACTAATATTAAATTTTAAAAACAGATTCTAGTGAATTATTTATAGACTCGCTATATGCTGTTAACTTTATTGTCAATAATTTCATGGTCAAATGGGTCCCGTCATCAAAGCGGTTGAAACATTAAAATAGAATCTCTATACTTTGCAAAATTGTTATCGCTCAATTCTGGACAATCTTAAAATAAGTAGTTTGCTTTCAGACTTGATAAACATAAATTCATCCAAATGTCAAGTTCTAACATGCTTGTTTCGAATATTTCCTCATCCAACGACTTTTGACATGCAACAGACGGCGGTAAGAAAAATCTGCTCTTGAGAGACCTTATCTAAATTTTAGAACCCACTTCAGAAATATAATGACTCCCTTGTGGATATTGTTTCACGTTATTAGATTTACTTCATTTAAGGCTGGAGTGTCTGTTACAGGGGGACAGTCAGCAGACTGTGTAGTATTACAAAAAGAACATAAAATGCAATCGATTTTCCAAAATCGCATGTTATTTCACTGGAATTTTGAGGGTAAGTAAAGAATATATACGACGAACATAGCATCACTAAGCTGAATGCGAATGCATGGTTATAATACATTCGTCCTATTTATTTGTTCGGATGTTGCGGTTCAAAGGTATGGCTCGCTTGTCCTGACCACTTAAAACACTATTTTACGTAAAGAACTGGCAGCTTTTCTGTCACAACATATGTAAGAGACGACCCTGTGGCAGTCTTACATAATTTAAAGGATAGCCAAATATGTGATCTATAAACCAGTAGCAGTATTACTACATCATATTTTCAGATATTGTTCTTCCATGCTAAATACAATTTTCGGGATTATGGAACACCGCAGCTGTCTCATGTTAATACATAACAAGTTGTCTTGTAAATAGAGTGTCTTGTCTTTCTTAAGTGTTTTTCTCACTTGTTAGTATGTCTTGTTAACCGTTTCCCACGCTTCCTGGACAACAGGAAAAGACCTTGAATTTTTCGTGTCGTTTTCCAGGCCTGGAAAAGTCCTTGAATTTCGAAGAAACGGCAAAAAAAAAACCCGGCAAAAAGTTACAAAAAAACGGGGAAAAAGTCGGAAATTTTGTATTTTCTAGACACTGGCTGGTTTTTAAAACATACTTTAAACAGATAGAAGAAACAGCGGCTTTGCAAGCCTTGCAACTCGCGTCGGAGGTAGTTTAGGAACGACAACTCTGTCGTGATAGTCATTTTTATTCGTGTTTAACCTACAAAAGTCTATACGGAGTTGTCGTTCTTTGGAAAGCGTCTGGCGATTATGATGAAAGAAAATCTTAATTTGGGTATCTTTATGAGACCAATGCGAACAGAAACAAAACTGGTATAGGTGTGAGTAAGTTAAAATTTGGTGTTTCAGACTTGTGAAGATTTCCTAAGTGGAATTCTTAAACTTATTCTGAATATAGATCTACAGTTTAACATTTCCTTGTATATGAGTTCATGATTTGAAGTTTAATACTTAAATGTTCTGGGAATAAGTTAGTTTGAAAGACATGTTGAATGAATTAAATGGCAATACAAATGCTGTTTTGGTCCTTGAATTTTGTGAAAATATTCTTCTACATTAGATGTTATCTTGTCAAACACTGATGCTATCTTCTCAAAGTAACTACACGTAACTTAGACTTGATAGTATTTGAATTCATGATGATAATACGTTGATTGGACAAAATAGTCAAATTTTTAAAAACATGTATTTCGACTAGACAATATGTCAGTTTGACATAAAAACAGCTCATGTAGAGAAGTTTACGTGGTATTTAGACAAGATTACGTGTATGTTTCACAGAATATAACAGCATAAGAAGATATTATATGAAATATACATAATGATACGACACTTATAATATATACCAGCACTCTTAATTAAGGAGATATAACAGTTTATTAACATAACTATTTGAGAAGATAGAAACCATTTTAACACGACTGGGTACTCGGTAAACAAGACAACTTGTAATGTCTTAACATAAGACAGCTACGGCGTTCCATAGGGATGTTTCAACATGTTTATATTGTTCTATCAGTCTTTATTGTCTGATGTGTCATACCAAGAGTACGTGTACACGAGAGAACATGGCTGTATTGCCTCCTTAACTCGGAGGATTTGTAAGTAAGTGTCATGATAAACATCTAACCACGTCAATAAACATGGCCACATACTGTAGCATCCGTGGTGTGAAACAGATCGAGAACAATGTAACGATGTTAACTGGTTGTGGTACATCCGTTAAATTGACCGTTCTCTGGAGAAATACAGGCTCAGTCATGACCATTTAATACTAATAAGCACTAACAAACAGAATTTACAATCAATTTTCCATTGACATACAAACTCTTAAAACATTTGTGCTATCAAAGAAAATATATTTATACTATCACAAATGATTAAAATCTAATCTGAACACTAGAGTCAGGGATAAGAGATGTGACAGCACAAGGTGTTCTTGAGTCTCCGTTAACATAGATAAATATTTATTGTTAGAAAACCTTTTAGTTTTAAGCGTTTATACATGTAACGGACACAATGTGTTTTGGATCACCGTAAAAATTTTCTGTCGTGAAATGTTTACATGAGAATGGTTTACATTTGTATGCTAATATCACATAACATATGACATCTTCAAAGGTCAGTGGTTTGGAAAATAAAATGATAGAGTCTTATATTCATAATTGGTGTAATGTTGTTAATGGAAGTAATAGCATTACTGGTCGCGGTAGAAATAGACTTAGACTACAGTATATAAATTGTTCAAATAACATAGTGGAAGGTTATTGTATTCGTATATAACCACAGGGTCATAGAGCTACCTGTAGCATATTCCGATATGGAGTTGCACCAATAAGGATTGAGACTGGTATATTTGATAATCTAAGTGAAGAACTCGGGAAATGTCCTTTTTGTAATTGTGTAGAAAATGAAATGCATCTAAATTGTCCTGTGTATGATGAAATTCGTTTTCCACTTATTTTTCAAGACATAAAATTCTTAAAGAAAGACAATCTTTACTTTGTAAATAATGTTTTGTATTTAACTGTAGTGTGTACAACTCTGCTGGGGGTTTTCATCCAGTTCTAGCCTTTTGTTCTAAGATTCGCCTGAGTTATTTTTTTAGTGCTAGTGCAATGTATGTATATAACAAAATAAGGTAGGGTTTTATACTCATTTGTACCCACAATAGATTGTGGTATGTAGATAACTATGCATAAAATAACTATTTTAATAAAAATACTCTCTTAAACACTATAATATTTGTTAGTTTTAAATGATTTTAGAAAATTGTATGTATTGTATGATATTTACATGGATGATACTTCAATAAAGAATAAATTACTTGAAAAATATATTGTTATACCTGAAAAATGAAGTCCTTTGCGATGATTTCGGGATTTGGAAGAACATTGCGGTCAGCTGACACTGCCATCTGAATCTGGTCCCCGTATGTAAAGAATGAAATTGCGAGTGCCATCCTCTGAACTGGCGGGAACCAGTAGAAAATCGTCTTAATCTGTTTGGAAGAGAGTCGCAACTCCACTTCCGGTCCAGGTAAAGAAGATACAATACACGTGCACTTTTCTAAGAGATAAATCCACATTTTGATCCACATCGTCTCTGCTAACATGTGATATGATATTTTAAAAATCCGTCTGCAAATTGAAAACAATGAAGCACTTCTAACATCATTCATTCGGTCTTTCATTTTCCACAACCTTGGTACCACACCTTCTGTATTAGTTGGAAGACTAACGTTCAGTAGCATTACATCGTTGCCTATACCAGAAACATGTTTGTTTACACCGTAGTACACTGGAATGCTTGATTGCATATCGTAAGGGTTTTGAACCCCGTTTAAAATAAGATAGTTACGAATGCTGCCAGCAGCAACTGACATAAATACTTCGTTGAGCGTACTTCTTGTCACCTGCTTAATTTTCATAGCAGACGACAGACTAAAAGGTTCTGACCACGTGATTACTTTCTTTCCTGAGAGATGAATATGTTCGCCATGCAACAAATTAAAATCATTTCGCCTTGAAAGTATCCTACTTACGAATTTGATTGGTCCATCTATAAGTGATCTAAAGTATTCGAAACAACTTTCTTTTCCAAGGAAAGGGGGTATAGTCGTTACAGAGTCAACATCAGCTAAAGATTTGTAAAGAATCTTTACCATAGAGACACCATCCGTGAGACATGGATGCATTCTAAACAAAACTACCGTGTCACGAACGTCTCCGAAATCGGTGAGTACTTGAATTTCCCAAAGTGGTCTGCCAAACGTCAATGGCCTTGACGCTAAATCGGACACATAGTCTTGAAGATCTTCTAAGGATTCGATTCCCTTAGGCATAGAAAACACGTGATTATGTATGAAAAAATTTCGATCGTCTTGCCAAATATAATCTGCGCATGTGTGAACTACTTTTTGTGAAAATTTTGGATATAAGCGATTGCCATCTTCACTTTTAGCTAGAACTAATCTGTTGTTAATCAGATTAATGATTTGTGGAACTGATAATCCGTATTCGACAATAATCAAACTTTGAACCACCTGTGGGTTATTCTTTTCATTTGTCATCCAAAATTTCTCGGTAACTGAAAGACGTTGTCCACAAACACAACAGCTCTGGTTCTGAATACTGCAACACGTGCAACAACATTTCAACAACGTTTTCACAAAAATACAAACTGGGAACATAACTAAAATAATAGCTGCGACTGGACAAAAGATCAAGAACGCTAAAAACATGTATACGGTTAGACCCAAGACACGTATCCAAGCACTTCGAATCACAGGTGTGCTAAGCCGGAAGTATGGAGAACTAGGGAAGGTACATTTTAGGCCATGTTTTCTGTATCCCTCCCCGGTAGGAAAGGTACTGTACCAGCTGTCTTCAGTATCGGACAAATCAATTGAAACACTTTCTGAGACCTTCTTTGATTTTTGTCTGGGTTTAGGCTTTTGAGGAAGTATAGCAGAAGTGTCATTTGGTGAGATATCGGGAGAAACGGAATTCAAGTTTAAGCTATTCTTTCTGGTGTTTTGTGACGTTATTGGCGGACTGGAATGTCGTTTTGTTGGAAGGGGTGTTGGAAAGACGTTTTTGGCATCATAAGGAACATTGTTTGTATGAGATAGCTTTAGACTTGTAGGTCTAGCGCCAACACTGCCGCTCCTTTGAGGTTGTTTTTGTCCCTCTTGTTTTTGTATTGCGGCATGAACGGCAATGAGTGCTTCCTTGTCTAATTGTTTTTGCTTCTTCTTACTTCGTTTGCTCTTTTTCTGCCTATTTAGTTCACCTACATCTATGGAGGCACAACGACGTATTGGAATTTTGCCAGATTTGGCACGCGCAGACGACTTATTGTCATTGTCATCGTCTGCTCTAGGTGGCGCGGTGATTTTTTGCTTATTTTGTTTCTCTGCTGCATGATCATTGGTATGTTTCTGACGCAACACGTCTCGATTGTGTTCTGAACGTTTTTCCTTGTTTGAATTATTTAGATTTCTTTGTCGAGAATTGCTTTGTTGGACTGTCAGTGTTGCGGAAGAAACTCCTGTTGATCCACTGGCAGAATTGTTTTTTTGTGGTCTTGAGCTTGTATGACTATGTGGCTTTGCACCTGAATCGCCCTTTACCTCTGAAATTTTTATATGTGGAACGGCATGTTTCTTGTTCTCATTGCTATGTCCTCCAGAATATCGTCTGTTTTCCATTAGATTTGGCTGTTTTTAACTATTACCAAGATGCCCTGAAAATACAATACTTAATTGTATACATGTCAAACTATTTGATCACATACTTGTACATATGTCTATACGATTGATCTTGTTTCTTTTACGGAACAGAATAACTAAACGCATACTTTGAAGCTGCGAGGAACAAGCCAGAATTAATTAACGAAATGTTAACAGTGATTGTCATTTTATTTTCCATTTGTGTAATTACTGATGATTGAATGCTGCCAGTTTAGCGTGAATCTTCCCCTTTTTACTGCGGTTTCATTTCTATCTGTTCTTCCTCTTGTCTATTTTAGCCTTGATATTACCTGAACAAGAAAACTTAAAAGTTTTGAATTAAAACATCAGCAAAAATCAGATCTTTAAGAGTTCTCCTTTCATTTAAACTTGCTCCGTTTAAGATTATTAATTCAGCTGGCTTTTTTAAAACTAGCCTCATATATCTAGATCAAGCTTCTGATCAGTCAGTTTTTGAACCGACTCCGCCTGCGTCTACCATTCTATGCATGCAAGTCTTTACCTCGGCACTTAATTTTTGGGACGGTTGTCGACAAACAGCCGATCCAGAGTGAACAACGAAACAGTTGATAAACTGATTTCGGAGATACGACGTTCCTAAAAACACAGGCAACTCCGCCGAAACTAATAGTTCGAAGCCGAGTAATTTCCGCGCCAAACAGATCATGTGTATATCACATGATAAAACTATTTTTGGGACGGTTGTACGCATTGGAGCACTGTATAGAATAAGTACTGCGCGCGCGAATTTACTGCTGTTAGATTGCTAAATGTTGTAGTGAGCTTTGTGTGTGTTTATATTTGTGTTCGTTTTGTTTTGTTTGTGCTTTTTTCCGACATAGGTTTACCTAAAGAAACCAAAAGACTATCGTTATAGAGTATAAACGTAATCAGAATTTATAATAGTTGTCGCTGTTTATATACGTATTTGGTTAATGTTAATTCTCGACTTAGTATTGACACTCGCAGCAGATGTGAAAAAAATATGGCCAGTCATAAAGGATGAAAATTTTCAAATGATTGCTGTCAAGTTTTAAAGAATAAACTAGTCTCAGTCATAAAAAATAAAAGTTCTTGTCTAACAAGCTCATTAACCCAAGCTATAACAGATTTGGTTGCTTATTAGTACCAGATGAAACAGAGTCCAACAGTATGACATTCTGACATGTTCCTGTCCGAGCCCAAAAAGTGCGGGTTAAGTGGCTATGGCAACAACAGGTTACAGTTAATTCTCTTTCATGTCATTCATTCTGTATGTCTTATGTGTCTATTTTTGGGCTTATGTGGCTAAAAAGTACAATAGAAAGAACAAAAGAATAGCCACACAACTGCCAATTTTAGTACGTCCGTACAGTTTCATTAACCGAAGTGAAGTAACTTTCGGTATGCATTAACCACTTCCGGTTTGGAAAAACATCAGCACAGGTCAGAACTGAAATCACTGTCGGTATGCACTAACCATTTCCGGTTTGAAATAAACATCGGTACAGCTATATGTAGACTTTTAAGAATTTACTTTTTATGAATTAGCATACTCGTGTAGTATTTGTGCAATATATTTGCCCGTGGGTGTGCTGATATAATTGAAGTTGTAAAGTTCTGACTGACACTAGTTTGTTTAAACTAAATACTAGCTGTTTAGTTTCATTTCCTTGACATTGGCCTTCATCTTGTGTTCACATTTTAACGTCTTGGACTTGAGCAGTTAAGAGACTCTTTGAGTTGAGCATTTCAAAGCTCACTTAGTAGTTGAACAGAATTTCACAAAATAAATTATTTAACATTTTAACGTATTGGAGTGAACAGTTCAGCATTTCACTTGAAGTTGAACATTTCAGTATTGCTTGCTACACATGCCAACACAACCGTCCCACCAGTACTTTCAGTGCTTTGATAAGGTTACCTGTAAGATTGTTTCTTGTAACATACATATGTATCGGAGAATGTTGTTTCGATACTAAATGTGTTTCGTTGTATCGGTACTTTTAGGACTACATGTATCGATCGGGAGAACAAATCGGGACACCCAGTTGTAAGGGTCATTGTAATTACCTATCTGCATTAATAATACGGAATGCCGTTGTTTTAGACAGCAGCCTGATCAAGTTGACACAGAACCGATCAGATCTAGAGCAATATATTTATTTATCCCGGGATCCAGGGAACGGAAACATCGGTTTATTAAGCTATCAAATGCTTTTTCAAAGCAACTAGATTTATTTTCTTTAAATGAAGTTTTAAACAGGTGAGGCTCTAAAGGTCCGTAAGGATCGATGGTAAGGTTATGCAGTATGTTCAGGTGATGCCAGTTCTTTACTCCTAAATCAAGCCGTCCAAGGCCAATGATAGTCAGTGCACATGTTTGGACTGTTTTTCTGTTCTGTCTCTCTCTCTTTCTCTCGAATAATTGCCAAATGATTGGGATCCAGAGGTTCGGAACATATGCGTAATCAATCAAACAACGTTTTGCAGGTTAATAAATACTCGGAGATTATCTTCGCACTTGAAGAGATAGGAAGGAAATCGACATTGTATGTTCATCTAACGGAGTTAGTAAAATACATGAAAGAGCGTTTCCACTGGTCAGCGTGTACAAGACAGGCTGTGTTCCACTGGTCAGTATGTACAAGACAGGCTGTATTCCACTGTTCAGTGTGTACAAGACAGGCTGTATTCCACTTTTAACCCGTACAAGACAGGCTGTATTCCACTGGTCAGCGTGTACAAGACATGCTGTATTCCACTGGTCAGCGTGTACAAGACATGCTGTATTACCCTGGTCAGCGTGTACAAGACATGCTGTATTCCACTGGTCAGCGTGTACAAGACAGGCTGTATTCCACTGGTCAGCGTGTACAAGACAGGCTGTATTCCACTGGTCAGTATGTACAAGACAGGCTGTATTCCACTGGTCAGCGTGTACAAGACAGGCTGTATTCCACTGGTCAGCGTGTACAAGACAGGCTGTATTCCACTGGTCAGTATGTACAAGACAGGCTGTATTCCACTGGTCAGCGTGTACAAGACAGGCTGTATTCCACTGGTCAGCGTGTACAAGACATGCTGTATTCCACTGGTCAGCGTGTACAAGACAGGCTGTATTCCACTGGTCAGCGTGTACAAGACATGCTGTATTCCACTGGTCAGCGTGTACAAGACATGCTGTATTCCACTGGTCAGCGTGTACAAGACATGCTGTATTCCACTGGTCAGCGTGTACAAGACAGGTTGTATTCCACTGGTCAGCGTGTACAAGACAGGCTGTATTCTGCACTTATTTGCTATAACATATACAGACTGCATGCTATATTTCCTGAGGAATTTTACGCCTCTTCCAACAATATATCACGTACACTCAGACAGACAGTTTACATAACCATCGTTCTTGAGAAGGGTCCATTCTAGACTTCCTTTCTCAGCAAAAAAAACAACAAAAACACGAACTTTCTGACATAAAGAGTGAAGTCGGTAAATTAGTCGTAGCTTTAGTGGTTTCAAGTCAACAACATGCATGAACAACTTTACCACTGAGGTACATTTAAAATGTTTCTGGGCAACCATACGGTATATAAAAACTGACTTTCACGGTCATATATGGTGATTTATCTTAAGTATACGGAAAGTGACGTGTTCTTAACTCTGTTCTTACCACGAACATGCGGACGGACGGGCACCATGAAAATTGCCTATTTCTGTGTTGTTTTTTTTGCAAAATCCATCTTAAGGTTTTAGACATATGATTTGTTGTCATTTATGTCATCTGAACACTAAACGCAACCTTGACCTTTTTGTAAGGGATCTGCATGTTGAATTATCATGTTGAACAGTTTTATGATTTGAAAATCCATCCAAGGGTATTTGACTCTATGTGCGAGAAAGTTGGATTTTTCTTGTGGAGGACTGGGTTCTAGTACTGGTCCTTCCACATAAATTGTACGTCTGTACAGATGACTGAAATATTGAAACCCATACAACAACACATAGGGACCTACGACAGAAAGACGACTGAAAAAACGGACATCCCTCTGACTTCGTAGAAAGATAGTAAACTGCCTTTCAAATTACTGTTTATTGGGCGCTTGTCTATATCCGGCATCGCGTATTTTAGTACGGGCTTCCATTCCCCACATTATGATGTCTGATGAATGCGATAATCATGATTACTATCATCAAAATTAATCATTATCAATCGATTACTTTCAAATCATGCAGTTATCTTGGATGTTGTAGATCAAACCGTTGAAACACAGTCTGTTTTTCATTTTAACACTGATAGCTTTTACCATTGTATATACCTCCAGAAACTATTATCAGAGATGCTCGATTATCAACAAATTAGCGATTCTTTTCTTCCCCCCCAAAAAAAAAAATGCTACGAAAATCAGACAATGTTTTTTTCTTCCCTTTTAATAAATGAAGGTCAAAAGCGCATGCACTGAAATATCTTTTCTATAGTTTCAGAAATGAAGGCAAGATCAATGAGAACAACGGCTTTGTTCAAAGTTACATTTTGTAACATATTTCATACAAACTGCAGTTATAAGCTGTTAAATCACAGAAATACCTAGGTACGTTAAGACTGGAAACATACGCCAAAAGGTTAGTTGTTTGGCATACTTGAATCAAATTCTGTTATACCTTTATTATTTTTACTTGACCTGTGTCAGACCTAGCGAATGAACGTATAAGAAAGTGTTAAAGTATATAATTAATAGATACAGATAAATATATTGCACTTCATTACAAGATAGGGTTTATACAGGGTTTATATTAATAGGGGTGTATTTATGAACACGGAAAATGATATATATACGTGAATATTAAAAGGATGTTAACTGTCGCAGTACATATGGTATAATTCAGCCCAGCGTTCATGTAGCACTGGCTTGCTGAAGTGAGCCTAGAATTACTAGACTATCTAATTGATCCTCAAACAGAAATGTCTCTAAGTACTTTTGTTATGATGATATGGTTTGTAATTCACTCCTTTAAAAGATGGAATCAAAATACAAAGACATAAACAACATTTTACCCGAACTGCACTTTTCAGAGAGCGCCTTTCCGGCATGTACCACCGGCGTTATCACCTTGGTCCGAAACCTTGATCAGAAACAGGTCTTTGATGCACAGGATCCTAATGTATTCTTTGGGATGATTGCAATTTCCCATGTAAGCACTTTTTATATTTTCAGCCTCATCAATACTTTTCATGCGATTGTAATATACAGCCGTCAATGTAATCAGCAGTATCCATATCTAACATATCTTGAACAATTTGTCGGCTTTTGCAAAAGTATATCTTATTTAAAATTTACAAAGTATACAAACTTTACATGGTAATACAGGTTTAACAACAAATAAAATCATGTCATGCTATATTTAAGATTATAATCAAAGTAAAACTTCATATTACCTTACCATTTTGCTGCAGAATTCCATGTGATATCAGTTACCATTTGTCCCTATAACAGACGCTCTCCCCTCATTACACTGTAATGTTCCCTATTAAGATATAATAAATCGTCTAAAATTCTGCTATTTGATCGATATTTCTGAATAGTTCCTATTAACAATACAGAATGGACCGATTGGCAGTTCTAACTAATCCTCGCACTAAATGAGCCACGATATTTCCCAATCGTATAACAAATATTTATATAATATCTCCCGTGATGATGCGAGGCTCTGTTGTTTCTAATACACAGCCGATACAAAGTTTGCTAGCACCAATAACATCTGGCACATAATGGCATCTATATAGATCTATAGTACACTGTTTATCTCACAGAGTCTGTTATATCATCAAATAATTTTCTGTTCTAGTCCGAAGTGATTGGTATCTTTTCGGGATTACTAAAGCTATTAAGTTTGTGCAGTACACAGTTGATATTATCTTTCATTGTTGGCCATTTTATTGAAATTACGACAACATTTTATGAAATCGGTTGCTATTGGGTTTCGTTTAGAGCCTGCATTTTTTTGTAGATAAAGACTGCAAAAACCCCCAATAAATTCAAATACACTTTTTGCACTGAAACGAATACCTGCTATCTATGGTGTTAACGGTAGCGTTCGTGTGTGCATGCACCCGTGCGTACGTCCGGATGAGTTTAAATTTCAACATTCTTCGTGCATGTGGATGAGGAAGGATTCCTAATTCTTGCCCAAAACACCTGATTTTTTACCGAATAAAAGATTTTTTTGTGTCTGTAAATTTTAGGTGTTTCCCTTTCATTTATTCATTTCCGCTGTAGTAAACTCATAAATTTTGATTTAACGGTATTTCATTACTTTGCAATTCGTGCGATGATTATACTCAAGTGTTCGGCTTTAAGTTTGCTCATTATGCAAACTCAAAAACAAAACTACAACGCCTCTCAACAGCGTGTTACTCTTCAAAGCATGCGAGAATCCATTATTGATCTAGCAGATTCAACATCAACAGAGGAAAGAATGCCATGTGTACGTTTGAAATACGAACAGAGATAGCGAGGGGTAATGATAACTAATTTTGTATTTTATATGAGCGTGCAAGTGTCAGAAGGTGAATGAACGAACTGTAAAAGGGTAGTAGCGACAAAACGCTGGAGAATAGCATGTAGGTTAAAGAATTGCCACCAATAATACTGTTTCAAGCTTTAGCAATACAATTTGCACATTATTGAAACAGTAACTTTATAATTATTACGAAAGTTTGGGGAGGGGGGGGGGGGGGAAAGGGGGGGGGATACAGCAGCTCTCGTCCCTTGATCTGAAAATAACTTCATTAAAAGTCAATTGATTTCAACTTAAACTATATTCTCTTTAGGCCAGAGCCCTTACTTTTGAGGTTATAAAATAAATACAGCGTCATATCCCCCGCGCTATATGTAATCGATGCACATTTTCGTTCCAGTTAAGAGCTACGCACCTATTGGTATATATCTGGCTCAGGATCCGACAGTCGCCGATTCGAAGCGGAGTCTTCCTAGCTGGGTCTCCGATGTAGAGTCCCTCTAATATGTCATACAGACAAGTAAGTTAATAAATTGCTTGAAGACTGTGCTATTCAATAGAATTTAGAGGAAGCGGGCAGATATCTAGGAAGGGATAATTCCCCGGAATTACAGCACATACTGGAGGTAGTTAAAGACTTAAAAGCCAAACAAAATAACGTACAACAACAAAAATCAAATGCTGTGTCTCAATTTTAAAAGCTCTATGTCTGCGCTAGTTTTCAGTATCTATGTTTTATTCTGTAACAATGCAAGCATAATAACACTAATTACAAGTGGCGCATTAATACAGCTGATTACCTGCGATTCATTAACAATCCACGTTTTTCTATGTTTTCAGGACAAAATTTTGGCGTTCGGACAAGTTACTATGGCAACCAGACGCCGTTATTCGGATCATGGTAATGAGAAATATTTCAGAGCTCACGCACAGCAGTACATATAGACTGTTTTCATGAAATATTACCAATAATTTCAAAGCATTTTTATCACTTTTAGCAAAATATCTAGAGCATACTTTCAAAATTCACGTTGTAGCTAATTTATTTTTCAAATGTATTTTAAAAGGAACTCAATAATGCATACCCTGATACCTAACAACTCCAAACCCACTTTTCCAAATTTCCTAAGGATTAATATTTAACTTAAAAAACAGTTTTAATGGCAATGAATAGTGATCTATATAATGTAATATGTATCTGATTTATTCCATTGGTGAAACGGGAAGTAATAACTGTTGACTTCTCTTTTATCAGATGTATCGAGTTACCTTCTTTTTTCATGCAGTACATGGGATTTTCATCCATTGTACGAAACTACTTCTGCATATACTTTTGAAGAGTCTGTAGTACAAAAAAACATTTTATGACATCAAAACAATTTCCTGTTTACACAAGTGTAACAGGTATAAATTATGATATTTTTAAGGAAATATACGGTCTTTATGCATATACTGATAACTAACTATCTATGTAAAAAATGCGGTCAAACTTTAAAATACATTTCGAGACATGCTATATACTGTTTCTTGTAGAATTAGCTTGAATTGTCACGAAAATAATGTTGTGTCAATCTGCTTGTTACTTTCAACCTCATACGTCCATTACGTTGTCTCTTACAATTTGTATCGCAATTTAAATGTCGGTCGTAGTTGAATCCCAGTCTGACACCCTTGACAACGTGACTCTGAGAACTCATCGGTTTAGTGAACCAGTCTGCTATCTACTATAGGAGTGTTGCACTGTCATTAATGTACTAGGGCGGTCGGAAAATATATGGGGCTTTTGGTACTATTCGGAAAGTATCAAATCTTTTTCGAAAAATCATTTTACTGAGGAGATTTTTGCTTTAGCTGGCCTCCTCAGACCTAGGCTTGTCATAAATGCTGGTTCTACAGCTCAGACCCAGGCTTGTCATAAATGCTGTTCTACAGCTCAGACCTAGGCTTGTCATAAATGCTGGTTCTAGCTCAGACCTAGGCTTGTCATAAATGCTGGTTCTATAGCTCAGACCCAGGCTTGTCATAAATGCTGTTCTACAGCTCAGACCTAGGCTTGTCATAAATGCTGTTCTACAGCTCAGACCTAGGCTTGTCATAAATGCTGGTTCTACAGCTCAGACCTAGGCTTGTCATAAATGCTGTTCTACAGCTCAGACCTAGGCTTGTCAAAGCTGTTTATATAGCTCAGACCTAGGCTTGTCAAAAGCTGTTCTATACCTCCCCAGACCTAGGCTTGTCATAAATGCTGTTCTACAGCTCAGACCTAGGCTTGTCATAAATGCTGGTTCTATAGCTCAGACCTAGGCTTGTCTAAATGCTGTTCTATCAGCTCAGACCTAGGCTTGTCATAAATGCTGTTCTACAGCTCAGCCTAGGCTTGTCAAACTGTTCTATCAACCACTTGTCAAATGCTGGTTCTATAGCTCAGACCTAGGCTTGTCATAAATGCTGTTCTACAGCTCAGACCTAGGCTTGTCATAAATGCTGGTTCTATAGCTCAGACCTAGGCTTGTCATAAATGCTGTTCTACACTCAACCTAGCGCTTCTACCCCCCAGCTCAGACCTACTGTCATGCCGCCTTCTACAGCTCAGACCAGGCTTGTCTAAATGCTGTGCTACAGCTCGACCTAGGCTTGTCATAAATGCTGGTTCTACAGCTGACCCAGGCTGTCATAAATGCTGGTTCTACAGCTCGACCTAGGCTTGTCATAAATGCTGGTTCTACAGCTCAGACCCAGGATTGTCATAAATGCTGGTTCTACAGCTCAGACCTAGGCTTGTCATAAATGCTGGTTCTACAGCTCAGACCCAGGCTTGTCATAAATGCTGGTTCTACGCTCAGACCCAGGCTTGTCATAAATGCTGGTAAATCTTCACTCAAACCTAGGTTGTCATAAATGCTGGTTCTACGCTCAGACCCAGGCTTGTCATAAAGCGGTTCACAGCCTAATTAAAGAATATATTTTTTTCTCACTGTATAAAGCATATAAAATCTTCCCCGAAATTTAAGAATATATTTTTTTCTCTGTATAGAATTGCAAGTGGATAAAGACTAAAAGAGTCTTTCACTGGTTGCACGTGTAGATGGGAATATCTGGCTCGATGGTAACTGTTTTTGGCGGCAGCGAGTCTCTGCAATTCCTGAAAAGAAGTCATTTAAGAAGAGGTTGAGAAGAAACATTTGCTATGTTTGGCAACGGTGGTCCAAATCACTTCCTTTTTGAAAGGGATCAATGCAAATATACTATATACTACGGAAGCCCAATAGTGCCACTTTGTTTTTTTTAATTGTTTTTTTTTTTAACAAAACCAAGTTGAAATTCAAAATACTAAGTTGAAAATAAATTCTTAGATATTGTGTTCAAAATTCAAGATAAAAGTGGAAAATTCAAGATACTGACTTGTAAATTCAAGATACTAAGTTGAAAATTCAAATTAGTAAGTTGAAAATTCAAGATATTAAGTTGAAAGTTCAAGATACTAAGTTAAAACTCCAACTTAACTAAGTTGAAATTCATGACACTGAGTTGAAAGTTCAAGTTTACTAAGTTGAAAATTAGTAAGTTGAATTTTCAACTCAGTTTCTTAAATTTTCAGCTTGGTATCTTGTATTTACAACATAGTTTCTTGATTTTTCAACATAGTATCTTGAATTTTCAATTTAGTATCCAATCAATTTAAAGAAAAACAAAGTGGCACTATTCGGCTTCCGTAATATACAGAGGACATGCATTAAGACATTTAATCTCAAATTGAAACCGATTGCGCCAACAAATGCGCTTCACACTACCTTGTACACCTGCTTTTGACGTAGTTTACTATACACACTTGGTATAGACACAAATCATGTTCCTTTAAATAGGAATTAGACATACAAATATTCTTTCAACTGTTAAATGCACTTCCTTGTTCATGCGGGTGCCATTCTTCTAAACAATATAGGTTACAATAGTAATTTTAGCTAGAATTTTCAGGTTGCATTCCCTACTTACAATCAAAACACGTGTTCCATCTTTTATTTGCCGCTTTAAGTGCTATAAAAGGAAAGGAACTTTGAACTGTTTTCTGCTTAAAATGTGACATATAAATAAAAGTGATTTTAATTGCAAATTAATGTAATTACGTCAGCAACTGTAACATCTAGGTGCAATGCAACGTATATATCAAATTCTTCTGACTTTTATGAACATATAATTACACTGATCATTACATTGTAGGACGGTTCGACTACCTTGTGTTCGGTTAATCATCTCCCAATGCGTAACTGCTTGCACCATAACTTAAAATTGGTTCAAAAAGTAACAGAGCAAAAGCCCAAATAGAGTAATGTAAATCGCTGATTTGACAGTGAAACTGTATACGCTCCTCAATTCTTATAGACGCGACGATATTTTTGTTAGTTTGGTTCAAGGTTAAAAATGCGCATTTTCGATGGAGATAGAATTAATATACCAGCTAAAAATATTATAATTTTTTTTTATTTCTATACATGCCTATTTACAAAAGCTGTCTTTCTAACTAAATCGAGATAAATTCACATAACTTAGTTTCAGTTACGCGTTAACTTACGCAATTAATCTACAAGGATATATATGTTGTTGTTAATTGAATATTCAACGATATCGGTGTTAAGACGTTAACGCACATGTCATATTAATAGTCTAGAATTACAAATGTCAACAAGTCACATATGCTTCACTTATCATAAATCTGTGGTCTATTGTTCAAAAATTGTTTTGTAACATTATAGTTTTAAAATATTTTCTTTTTGTAAAACTTTTGCATAAATTGCAATACATAGTAAACTAGCTACCACGCCTTTATTTCAAGTTTTACTACTTTAAACAGCTCGTCATGCTTTAGAATTTTAACGCCTGACTTGACGGTTTTATTATGTTCAGCTCTCGCGTTCAGAATACTCTGGTCGTATTTGTATTTAAAAGAGAACATAAAAAATATTTAGTACGCCAATTAAAACAGCCTGGAGTACTTAGTCCAAATAATGTGTTCATTGAACTATGTCCGGTATTAGAATGGTGACATTCAAACGAGTTTGTTTTTCTTATCTTTGGTACAAACATACGATAAAGTGGCAGATTCATGCGAGCGCATCTGTTCGTCATTTCAATTCGTTTCTTCCCTAATGCAGCACTCTTCCTATGTTTGAATGACTCAGTGGGTAGTGTTTAAGTAAAATAAGGGCATAGATCTTTAACAAGTTGACAGGAATTCAATAGGTTGACCCCGGACAGTTTAAACAAAATAATGAATAACTATCAACGTGGAATATAGTCGTTTAACACTTTCAAAGTAAATTTTAACCTAAATAAGCTTGGTATTTAAAGGTGCACCAACCAAATCGTTTAAATCAAGTACATGTGTTAAACATTTATATGCCGTGCTTTTGATACTGGAGTAAATTATTTTATACGCTTGGAAGTTTATTTAATATAGAAGAGTGAATCATATATGCGTGATTTTACTACCTAAACGGAATACAACCCCAGCTGGGACTTAACCAACACCAAGGTATGTTGTTGAAGAAACAAAAACTTTGTTTAACTTAAACATGCCGATTCTAAACATTAAACTTAGTGATTTGTTACGTAAGTTTTCGTATCAGTAACCTTATGTAGTCTCTTAATGTAGAACTAGATAGACAGACGGACGGACAGAGACAAAGAGAGATAATCACTGGTAGTTAATCGTCATATTCAGCCGGTGGTAGCAGGTAAAACAACGTAACTAAATACATGATTAACTTAAATGATAATATTTAAACACCTTGCACCTGGAGCGTATAATATTAATAAATTATACAAAACCGCCATTGATTTGCATCTTTTAATTGATACAGGGCTATAATATCATGAGTTGCTTTAATATTTGTTTGAGGAGGAAATGCCTTATTGAAATCATCATGTAAAACAACAACAACAGCAGCAGCAACTCTGTCCAACCTCTCTTGTATAAACAACATCATAAGTAGGCAGGGCACATGCATGTTATTGTGTTTCTTGTAGGGAGGCTACCGTTGCAGAGAGGTTAATTTATTTACAAATTTCTCCTTTGAAATAGAAGTCTGTTTTTGTAGGGAGATAAATATTCTTTAAATTTCGAGATATCTTTTACTTTGATTGTTTCCAGTGATATGTGAGCATGTAATACAGTATATACAATAGTGACTGTAAAGACATGCGAATGTTTAAGAACAAAATAAACGCACCTGGTTATATGTTAAGGATACACTTTACAATAGAACAGATGAATGTGCATCCTAAGATTTCAAATGCAAACAATGAATTTTTCATTTCGGACACAAAACGAACACGATTTTAGATATCTAGGTGAACGTAATACACATACCAAAGAACAATAACTTGTCTTGGTTTGACAAAAATGTGTCTTAAGGAAATTAAGATGATGCTATTGAAGGTGCATCAAATATTGTGCTGATATCGAATGACTTCTGTGAGTTTTCGAACTATATATTCATTCTTCTTAATATTTGGATTATTTGTATAACCATATTTGTTACATTTATAGTTTCCATGAATTTTTTTACCTATACGTGTACAGATTGCACTTGTGTTTAAACGCGATGTCCCCATTTCTTACAGTGGAGACGCTAAAATACGCGAACTCTGTGAGTGTTCTTAGAAAGGAATCTGTAGTCCTTAAATGATTTGCTTTCAGTAATGTTTGTGTATCAGATTCGGTTCTATCACTGTAAACAGGACAACAGCAACAACTTTAATTTTAGGTGATTCAAAACAGAACTTTTTATATCTTCACATTGTGGCGTCTATATACATGTGGTATATAACTACACAACCAATCAGTTACAGGCTGTATTACTATGTACATAACTTTACAAATGAAGATTGATTTTAGTTCACAAAAGAGAAGATATTCCATAAAACCGCTCGTTAATTATTTGACTCATTATATATACATCGATTAGGCAAATATGAACAACAAGTAAAACAGAGGTTCCGCGACCTGATCACATGGAGAGTGCAGAGACGTATAAAGTACTTACTATGTCCACATTTAGCAGAAAAAATACTGACTGATTTAGAGGATGACCGAGTGGTTGAAGCATCAGTGATGCTGGGTATTTAACTAGTGTTTCGTATGAGTTCGTGCTTGAGATAAAGTTCCATAGAGTATTTAGCGAACTGGTACTGTCCAGAACATATTTATCAGTCAGTGCGTCCAATCTCCCGCAACTTCCGGCATATTTTACAGCCAAGCAGCTGAGATAAAATCTTGAATGAGAAAGTTAACTATTCGATCAATAGAACAAGACATAAGCTAGGATAAAACATGTGTCCCGCCCAACAATTTAAGTACATATTTGTCCAGTTTGTGTACGCTTCACTGTTTCTATTATTCTCTTACATAGTTAAACCACGATTTGTACACAGACGGAGTGATATAGTGACCATTTAATCTTCGATGTTTATTTTTATAGTTTTTACTAAACTAAGCCTCCTACACCAAATAAAAATCTCACAGTAATATACTACAATATAATCTTCAGCATGCACTTTTCACACCAAGGTTCTGTTTATGACCGTTCGATATCTAAAACATTAAAAGTTTATGCAATCTGTTTCAAAAACTGTTTAGGAACACATTTTATTCAAATAAAAATTTGAAATATTTTTTGATAACTAAGGTCTGATGACTGATATGATGAAAACCAAACCAACAGATAAATGTTTTTTTCATCGCACGTTGTGTGAGCTCGGTAAAGAGGGCGATAGTGATGGTTACTTTATTTTCACAATGAATATCCACCGGAGCACATCACCTAGATGTCAAACGTTCCTACAAGCATGCACTGTTCAAATGAGAGTTGGGCTCGTTATTTGTGATTTTATTTGAATAGTTATTCCAAAAAAAAGATAATTTTTGATAAAGATTTTCATAAAATATTCAGCAATAACTTGAAAATAACTACTGTTCATAAATATAGATCTATATTTGAACTCGAAAAATATGAATTTATACGAAGTTTATTTGTAAATATTAAATGTGTAATAATACACATTAATAGTAACCTAGTATTAACACATTTCCTTTTAAACGATTACCCAACCATGGATTTAATGTACATATATTATCATGAAATCATATATCTATTATTTGCTATAAATTGCGTAAAGCATTTTTATGCAAAAAAACTATTTGGACTTGAACTTGTATGATCTGTGCTTCTATCAGATTATATTTAAATGAAGCAAGTATTTAAAGATTAGACGAAAACTCTCTCTCATTGTGTATGGTATAAGTTGTATTTTCATTTGATCACGTCTGTGTTAATGGAAACTAAATATATGTCCATATAACTTTATTATTCAAACATGAAGCGTGCTTCACTTAAGGGTGTTTCTTTCTCATGTAGCAAAAACGCAAACATTCAATTTTGCTATTATTAAAATATTTGTAAAACCAAAATACTTTTATATTTGTCAACGCCTTGTGTTTAACCGAGTGTGTCATCTGCTTGCACGAAATATGAAAATATGAAGAAAAAAAAATAAAGACATGTTTGGCTAGCGAAACCATGCTAATTGGTATAGAGAAAAATTAAAATGTGTGAAAAAACACCGAGACTATGACAAAATCGTGTCGAAGTCGTAACTGATTTTCAATATGTCCTCGTTGCTTTACATACTAAGAGATTTTGTTAAAGTTCTAAAATGTGAATTATTCCTTGATTCATTATTACTCAATTGAGGACCACAATTGGCTAACATGATTGAGTGGTTGTTAAGACCCACAGTGTATATCACAAATATGAAGGGTCTCTGGGAGTTTGTCCGCTCACTGCTACATTTCTTATTCTTAATTAGAAATTACGGATTTGTAGATAAACTGATGCATGTCGCTGTCGATGAAAGACCGATTATTTGCGTAAATTTCGGGTAGCAGCTTTGAACTTAAAAATTATAAAGTTAAGGGGAAATCGAACCCATCCCAGAGAGTTCACAAAGAAAATAAAAGATAAAAATAGACGTGTTCTCACAGTCACGGAAGTCAAATAATCTTGATGAAAACAGATATGTTGTAACGTGAATTAGCTATGATGTTTTTGATGTTATGAAAAGGGACGGAAGATATTGTTACAAAGAAATGAAATTAAACTGTTTTTCCTTGAAAGACACAACGCATGTGTAATCAAAAACGGTGCATGGATAACCGGGTCGGAATTGAGAACAATATCATCCAATCATCTTCGTGTTTAATTTAACGATTTGTTCTATGAGACACAATGTGTGACGATTGAAATGCACTGAATAATTTTCCTAAAGTTGAAGGTCTTCCTGTTTCCCTTTTTACGTTTTCGTGCACTCAGTGTCCCCTCAATTATACATGCAATTACGCAAAAGCGCATTTCAGTCGAATATCAGAAAGTTCAACATTTTTACTGACAAAACACAGCTTGCGAGAGCCCTCCTTAGCCGAGTGGCTAGTATTGTTCACAGGTCCCTCGACCCTGTGAGTTTGTATCCCAGAGGAAGATATGCAACTAGCTCAGGGAGGAAGGGTCCTACGCAAATGCCCGTCCGTGTTGAGAAAGTGTCGTTTAGGCTCCTCAATGGGTCCTTCCTCGGCCGTGAAAGTTGAAAGGCTAAACAATAATGTATGTATGTTAAGGTGTCCCTGACTGTCATAAACTGCTTTTCACCAGGTTAAAAATTAAACTGTTTAACTTAATTGTTTGCAAATTGTAGACAGTAAAACCCGTTTGTCTTAAACAATTGATTTTTGAAATAAAGGGCCGTGTCATAACCCATGTTCTACTGATACTGTGCTCTTGCAGTTACCCAGCAACAATAATCAAGGCCTGCATTCTAACACTTTGCCAACAATGAAGAAACATACTTGTGATGCTGTTTCTTTCCGTCGCGACGAATAATTGGTGGTCAGACCAACCACTCTAGAACAAGCACCAGTGGGAAAAATAGCTGTGGTTGTTGTTGTTCGGTTGTTGGTCGGAGGCGGCTGAGATAGGTTTTACGTCTTAGGCGGCTGAGATAAGTTTTTTACGTCGGAGTTTTTTTTAGATAGGTTAAATATGATAACCCGTTCTCCACTTACACAAGCATTGCACATAGCTACCAACATCCCCATTTTCAAATTTTCTTGTATTATAATAGGGTTAGGCGGTATTTTGTTACCTGGGCTATTAGATGTATATGTTATGAATCAGCATTAGTATTAATACTCATTTATTTCGGTGATTATTAGTACGTATTATAAAATTTCAATGCTGAAACGGCGAAGTCGAAAAAACGTAATTTTGACGCCTTTGTGTCAAAATATATACGCCTGCTTATAAAATACGAAACGGTAAAAGTTTCTAAATTTTGGCGTATATTTAAAATACATGTTAAAAGCATATTAAATTTTGGCAAAAAAATTACGGACAGATTTTTTTTTATTTCGCGGCTTTTGTGGATAGATTCAGATATAGAAATAGTTATTTTTTCAGTGTCGTTTTGCACAGCATAAGCACAAAGTAATTTAGATTAAATAACCGTGTTGGCAAATTTAATAGCTTTATTTTGATGCTAATTTTATTGCTTTATGTCAATTAATGAACTCAGTACAGTAAATATATGACAACATTCTCCGTACAACAGGCGCGACATGGTCATGTTTGCGACGTCATAGTAACCTTATTTACATAAATAACCTCAATTAAAATATAGATCTGAATCAGAAATATCGTCAAGTTTTAGTTGGTACCAAACACTAAGATAGTCTAGAAATTTTGTATAGTATGCTTTAACCTTAAGGCGACTTAGATAGGTTTTACGTCTTAGGCGGCTGAGATAAGTTTTACGTCTTAGGCGGCTGAGACAAGTTTTACGTCTTAGGCGGCTGAGACAAGTTTTACGTCTTAGGCGGCTGCAATAGATTTTAAGTCGGAGGTTTTTAGATAGGTTTTACGTCTTAAGCAGAGGTTTAGAGGCGGCTGAGATAGGTTTTACGTCTTAGGCGGCTGAGATAAGTTTTACGTCTTCGGCGGCTGAGACAAGTTTTACGTCTTAGGCGGCTGCAATAGATTTTAAGTCGGAGGTTTTTAGATAGGTTTTACGTCTTAAGCAACTAGGATAGGTTTTACGTTTCAGGCGGCTGAGATAGGTTTTACGTCTTAGGCGACTGAGAGAAGTTTTACGTTTTAGGCGGCTGAGATAAGTTTTACGTCTTCGGCATAAGTTTTACATAGCGGCTGAGATAAGTTTGACGTCGGAGGTTTTTAGATAGGTTTTACGTCGAAGGTGGCTGAGATAGGTTTTAAGACTTAGGCGACTGAGATAAGTTTTACGTCGGAGGTTTTTAGATAAGTTTTACGTCTTAGGCGACTGAGATAAGTTTTACGTCTTAGGCGGCTGAGATAAGTTTTATGTCTTAGGCGGCTGATATAGGTTTTACGTCTTAGACGATTGAGAGAAGTTTTACGTCGGAGGTTTTTAGATAAGTTTTACGTCTTAGGCGGCTGATATAGGTTTTACGTCTTAGGCAGCTGATATAGGTTTTACGTCTTAGGCGATTGAGAGAAGTTTTACGTCGGAGGTTTTTAGATAAGTTTTACGTCTTAGGCGACTGAAATAAGTTTTACGTCTTAGGCGGCTGAGATAAGTTTTACGTCGGAGGTGGCTGAGATAGGTTTTACGTCTTAGGCGGCTGAGATAGGTTTTACGACTTAGGCGGTTCAGATAAGTTTTACGTCTTAGACGGCTGATATAAGTTTTACGTCTTAGGCTACTGAGATAAGTTTTACGTCTTAGGCGGCTGAGGTAGGTTTTACGTCTTAGGCGACTGAGATAGGTTTTACGTCTTAGGACGGCAGAAATCAGTTTTACATCTTAGGTGGCTGATATAAGATTTACGTCTTAGGCGACTGAGATAAGTTTTACGTCGGAGGTTTTTAAGATAAGTTTTCGTCTTAGGCGAAATAAGTTTAACGTCTTAGGTGGCTGAGATAAGGTTTTACGTTCGAGGCGACTGAGATACGTTTTACGTCTTAGGCGTCTGAGATAGGTTTTACGTCTTAGGCGGCTGAGATATGTTTTACGTCTTAGGCGGCTGAGATAAGTTTTACGTCTTAGGCGGCTTAGATAGGTTTTACGTCTTAGGCGACTCAGATAAGTTTGACGTCTTAGGCGGCTGAGATAAGTTTTACGTCTTAGGCGGCTGAGATAAGTTTTACGTCGTAGGTGGTTGAGATAGGTTTTACGTTTTAGGCGACTGATATAGTTTTTAGGATTAAGGTTTTACTCCCGAGACACGTTTCTCTTTTCCTTTTAAAAGTTTACGTTTAGCTAATTAATAAGTTCAACGATGCAAAGGGGAAGATATATTGTTTTAACCTTAGGGGCTAAGAGATAGATAGTTTTACGCCAAACGACGAGACAACGTTTTATCTCTTAGGGCATGATCTCAGTTTAACATATTTATATGAATTTTGAAATCAATGAAATAAGATTGTTTCTTTAAGTTATCTATTCAAAACAATTTCTCATCTGTTAAAGTGTATACTTAAAATGATTTTTCAGCTGTCTTCGGATTTTAGATTCTAAATAAGCTTGTGGTAATATGGAAATACTTATAACACAATTTTGTAGTAATTAGTCAAAGTGTTTACTCATTAATCTCAAAAACTATCATTTTAATTATACCGTAAACACATTGTTACAATTTAATAACAATATAAACTATATATTCGTGCAGAGATTTACCATTAGGTAGCTCTTCTTAACATTGTACACAAAGGCTTCTGTTTGGTTAACCACTAACCGCCAATGCAGAGCTCAGGTGAAGGTCATTCAACATCTGGTCGTTGCTAAAACTTTTAGTTGGTTAACAAAAAAAAGAAGAAAGATTAGGGATAAAATAGAAACATATTTTCGACATTAAATTTCTTGAAACTGTAAAGGGAATTAAACTTCTCGACAACTGTATCCAAATGGCTAAGTTGATTAACTTCACTAAAATGTCAATATTATATCATGCACCTATAGTTCGGAAAACACCTGCTTTTATCCCCTACTGTCTTTACTGTGAAAATCCGTTTAATTTTTGGCTGCGCACGCTGATTATCTGCAAGCTGCAGACTAGGTTGATCACTGCGTTTTGCCGAGCAAAGTCTATAGAGTGGATCCACAACTGAATACTGGGAATATAACCTAGGTTTCCATCATTGACCATACAATCTAGGCACACATACCTGACTAACAAAGTGTTCTGGCCAAGCACACTATACCAATGCCGTGATATATACATTTTGTTAACAATGTAACTTGGGATGTTGGTTAGAAATGCTGCAAACATTAAGCATATACATTCGACAGTAGATGACTTAAAACATCTGAATGTTGCTTTGTAATAAATTGATACATGTACATACGGTTATTGAATGTACTATGAAAAAAACTACAGTTGATGACATATCTTTAAATGTGAAGGAAATGGGAAAGAAATAATAAAATGAATAATGTGAGCAAAAATCTTCTTACATAATAGTGACACTGTCTACTTGCATCTAGCAAAGCAATATGCGTGTTGCGCGAACTGTCAAGAGGTGCGCGTTGCTCGGTTCATCAATATCAATTGTAGGGAAGAAAACAATATATTGATTAAAGTCTCATTTTCTGAAAGGAATGAAAGGAAACCGTAACACAACATGCACGAAATTCAGGCAGTCATTCCGTGTCTTTAGCTGTATGTAATCAGACCCAGTATTTCTTTCTCTAAGGAACGGCGTCTGTAGCGGTATGCAGCAAAATGCATTGTTCTAAGAGAGCTACATGTATATCAGCGTTACTGCGCAGAACTTACCATATAAGCAGACAAAGTAGTATGGTAAGAGAAATGCCAGCGCAATTTTTGCGATTCGTTCAATAATATTAGTCATGTCCATTTAAACCTATCAACAACTTTCAATTTACAACAGTTGATAGATAACGACCGGATTATAGGGCATATACGGAACTGATAAAACGGCCACTTGTGAATGAAAAACTCGTAATTTAACATTAATTTGGCCGTTTCTATGGTTAACCACGGAATTTGGATTTAAGGTAGATGTACGGAATGACCACAGGAATGACATGGGCCGTATACTTTATCCTCATGAGATTAAGATGAGCACCTGACGAAATTGACACAAAATTTAAATCCTCGTTCAACAGAATGAATTGATCTGAACCAGATTTCTTAATTATTGGACAAATATTGGCCTAACATATTACGGTACCTGAATTGAAATCTTGACCCTTTACTGTAGTATTTTAATGTATTTAAAATGTCAAGAAAGTCATATAAAAGTTAATCGAAAAATTTAATTAAAGTGGTTTGAAATCATTTATACTGTATCAAAATACATATGACAAGAATAAGATCTAGAAAATGTGGTTATAGGTTCAAGACCCGCCACCTTTAAGGGTCATTGGTTCAATCCCCGTTACCTTTAATTGTCATAGGTTAAAGCCCCGCTACCTTTAATTGTCATAGGTTCAAGCCCCGATACCTTTAATTGTCATAGGTTCAAGCCACGATACCTTTAATTGTCATAGGTTCAAGCCCCGCTACCTTTAATTGTCATAGGTTCAGGCCCCGATACCTTTAATTGTCATAGGTTCAAGCCCCGCTACCTTTAATTGTCATAGGTTCAAGCCCTGCTACCTTTAATTGTCATAGGTTCAAGCCCTGCTACCTTTAATTGTCATAGGTTCAAGCCCCGATACCTTTAATTGTCATAGGTTCAAGCCCCGATACCTTCAATTGACATAGGTTCAAGCCCCGCTACCTTTAAGGGTCCTTGGTTCAAGCCCCGCTACCTTAAAGGGACATACGTTCAAGCCCCGCTATCTTTAATTGTCATGGGATCAAGCCCCGCTTCTTTAAGGGTTATTGGTTCAAGCCCCGATACCTTCAATTGTCATAGGTTCAAGCCCCGCTACCTTTAATTGTCATAGGTTCAAGCCCCGCTACCTTTAATTGTCATAGGTTCAAGCCCCGCCACCTTTAAGGGTCATTGGTTCAAGCCCCGCTACCTTAAAGGGACAAAGGTTCAAGCCCCGCTACCTTAAAGGGTCATAGGTTCAAGCCCCGCTCTCTTTAATTGTCATGGGATCAAGTCCCGCTTCTTTAAGGGTTATTGGTTCAAACCTCGCTAGCCTTAAGGGTCATTGGTTCAAGTCCTGCTACCTTAAAGGGACATAGGTTCAAGCCCCGCTATCTTTAATTGTCATGGGATCAAGCCCCGCTTCTTTAAGGGTTATTGGTTCAAGCCCCGATACCTTTAAATGTCATAGGTTCAAACCCCGCTACCTTTAATTGTCATAGGTTCAAGCCCCGATACCTTTAAGGGTCATTGGTTCAAGCCCCGATACCTTTAAGGGTCATTGGTTCAAGCCCCGCTCTCTTTAATTGTCATAGGTTCAAGCCCCGCTACCTTTAATTGTCATAGGTTCAAGCCCCGCTACCTTTAAGGGTCATTGGTTCAAGCCCCGCTACCTTAAAGGGACATAGGTTCAAGCCCCGCTACCTTTAAGGGTCATTGGTTCAAGCCCCGATACCTTTAAGGGTCATTGGTTCAAGTCCCGCTCTCTTTAATTGTCATAGGATCAAGCCCCGCTTTTTTAAGGGTTATTGGTTCAAGTCCTGCTATCTTTAATTGTCATAGGATCAAGCCCCGCTTTTTTAAGGGTTATTGGTTCAAGTCCTGCTAGCTTTAATTGTGATAGGTTCAAGCCCCGCTAGCTTTAATTGTCATGGGATCAAGCCTCGCTAGCTTTAAGGGTCATTGGTTCAAGCCCCGCTACTTTTAATTGTCATAGGTTCAAGCCCCCGCTACCTTTAAGGGACATAGGTTCAAGCCCCGCCACCTTTAAAGGTCATTGGTTAAAGCCCTACTTTTAAGAGACATGGGTTCAAGCTCCATTTCCTTTAATTAATTGGCATGGATTCCAGCCCCGCTAACTTTAAGTGTCATGGGGTCAGGCCCCGCTACCTTTAAGGGTCATAGGTTCAAGACCCGCTGTGAACCTGACTCTTTATGTGAGAACACGGAAAATTGAAGTCTAGTACATGTACTTTTGCTTCTCAAGAATGATTGTTAGGTAGACTGACCACCTGTAAATAACTGAAATACTATTGTAACGAGCATTAGACCCAATCAAAAGAGGTCTGACAACTAAAATCTTAATATCGTCTCCGCTTGAAAGATGCATTGTCATTCGCTGTCGTAGGGAGGTTAACCCTTTGAATGTGAACGTGAATATGTTTTGAGAGGAGATGAAGCGTATAATCGTTAGATATGTATATTATGTAAAATAAATATTATCCAGCTGGATAGAGTGGCTAAGTGTTGACAAGTTAAATTGCGATCATTGATTACAAATGTTGACAAAGTGTTCATGCTAGCGTAGGATCTAAATAGATTAAAGCGATTAGAGTTATATCCCCTGTGTTCAGTATAAAGGCTATAACAATCACAATAAATACAGCATAAATAATGCAATCTGGCTCAGGTGCGGATCAGTGGTCTAGTGGTAAATGCAATCCAGGGATCGCAGGTTCGATCCCCTTTCCTCCACTAACATAATTAATGGTCTTTCATATGAGACCTGTCCCCCGGAAATCTAAAATAAATGACCTCTTCTGGGGGCGTTGAGCATATGAATTATCCGGTAAAGTACATAGTTACATAATCTGTCTGGCTGCAGAGGTTTTGCTGCTATTTATCAGTCAGTTAACTTGCCAGTCAGTGATCAGTTCAGTGATCAATTCAGTAGGTCATGCAGTCTGACAGTTAATCGATAAATTGCTGGTACACCGTTCGATCCATCTGGCTCCATCCCTCGCCACATCGGCTCAACCCGCTCGTGTATCAGTCAGTTAGTCTTAAAGCAAAACAATAAAATCAACGGCTTCGAAAGTTAGTGTTTCCCAATCTAACATGCGTTAAATGAGTATACAGTCCAACCTCTCTACAACAACACCATTTTTAGGAGAGGTTGTTGCTCTAGGAAGGTTAATTTGTTCTTATATCACTGCTTGTGGGGGGGGGGTAATCTGTCTTTGTAGAGAGGTTGTTGCTCTTCGGAGGTGTTATTTGGAGAGGATAGACTGTGCGTAGATGTTTAAGAGTGAATCGTAGCAGAAAATGATTGCCTTTGATAACTTTTATATAAATCATAAAAAAGTGAAATATAGCTCAGTATACATGTACATGTACTTTATCTGCAATGACCATGACGATCACTAACGATCTTTTCCTGCATTCTAACACTCTGAAAAAGGCCTATTTAAACTAAGGTTATTGACTGCCCTTTAATAAATAAGCTTTCACTACGCGTTCAAAAGAATATATCAGCTTCTATAGCTGGCATTAAAGTAGTGCTTTCATTCATATGTATTACACCGATATATCCCGACTGTTTATCAGTGATCAATATTATTGCAATAGATCTATCAAAATGATGTTTAATATGTCGAAATATGATCGGGTACATGCCAGCTTTTAGCACATACACTCGGGTTACAATTGGAATACCTAATCAGTCAACAACACGAAGCCAAAGATTTTAATCATAACATTGTCTTGTTCTCTTACGGGATTGCCTAATAAGTGTCATTTAATGGAGTTACTATTTATGGATATCTTTTAAATGTTTCAATGTAAACATGAGGTGTTGTTCACACGCGAACAGGGTATTTAAAATGCATTTAACTTGATGTGAAACGTATAAGCAAGTTGTTTTTGTGTAGAAGTGGTGAGCTGCGAGGACTATAATATTTTATACTGATATATAAATATGCACGACAACTCACCAAGGGGTCGATTTCGTTTTCGAACGAAAAGTCGAGAAAAGACATTCCATTTGGACCCCATTAAGAACAGAAGACATTCTGGTCGGAGGAAAGAGTTGAGCAAAAATAGGATTTATATGAAAACCCCGGATGACTGGTACAAATATCATCCGGATGACCCTAGAGATGTGACGTCATCTTATCAAAGAGACGGAACATTTTTCAGGTCTCTTAGTGAACCTAGATATACAAAAGGGCGCAAAGTGGTTTATGAAAAGATGTTTGCTGGTTCGAACAGGCGTTCGATAAAAAAGGGCATGATCATTGGTGAAAGACCTTCGTTGTGGAATATGCCCGGACCGAGAAGCCCGGAACTTCCGGGAAACTTGTTTGTGGATAACTTACGTCACAGACACGTAGACTGGAGAAAATACGACAACGTTACGTGGAGCGACATACTAGAATCACACATGAAGGACGTGGATAGAACGCGCGCTAATACGCAGACTTTGCCGCAAAAAGAAGCATGGTTAGCCAGTATTGACTCCCGAGTTCGTTATTCAAAAATGAAACCGGACCGAGGGTTGCCACACATATCACCAAAACTGTTTAAAAACAGACGAGAACCACCCAAACCACCTCAAGTCACGAAATATGTATCTAAAGACAGGATGGGAAATATATTCTATGTAGTTGGACCGAGTGACGTCACGAAAAGAGAGCACAGACCATATGTACTTCCGGAAATAGTAAAACCAGCAGCCTCGCCAGAGAAGCTGGATTTTTAGTGGTGTTTGATTAATTTATTTAACTATTTAAACATAAATTTCATGAATGTAGACTGTACATGAGTAAGAATTGTGTTGCAAAGTTTTCTGCATGCTCGGACACGGTTTTGCGTAAGATTACCTTGCTTGAGAGTTTGACCGAAGTCTTTCAACTTTCTTATCAATTATTTATAACAATTACTTAACTCTGTGTTGAGAACAAATGTTTTAACTTAAGAGTAAGATTAAATGCACATTATTTATTTTCATAATTGAATGTTCATTGTATATCGCATTCTTAAATATGCAATGATTGCAACTGTAACTGAACGAAGACACATTGAGAAGTATGCTTCCTTGTTCACGAAACAGTTTCAATGCATCAATTTGTCAATCACCCTACCAGCTCATTAAATGCCTGTAGATTTTCCTGATGTCAAATGAGCTGATAAAGGGCTCTCCTCCATCTGTGTAAAAGAGTTGTTCAAAAGTAAAGATTTGTTTTATTGATCTCTTGGTTATGGCGTCACTTTTATAGTTCCATTGTAACTCAATGCTACTGGAAAAATTTGATCACAAAACGTTCTTTACTAGTGCTTATTATAATTTTTAAATTTCCAAGAGGGTTTTGTTTAAACCTTGTAACGTTAACACAATTCCAACTTCTTGGAGTCTCTTTTCTTATAGTTTGTATAGTAATACAGAAATATACCTATGCCTTACTGAATGTACCTTTATTTTGACATATATTCAATTCGCAAATTTTATTTATTTACACAGGTTTGTCGATTTAATGTTTGCTCCAACAGTTCCATTATTTGAAAAGAAAAATAAATAAGATGAACTCGTATTGTTAATATTGTGTTTTTACATTTCATAGTAGTACTGTTGATACTGCGTATACAATGTCCAGGTTTGATGCTAATATTCTCAAACAGGCAGCTGGTTTTACCCTAACACTCCTTCCATTCCCTCCACACACAACTACCATGCACATTGTAAGGATTTTTCTGCATGTATATATAATGTATTCCGAACGCAAAGTCATTCAGTCTTCAAAAACAGTCAGTGCACTAACATGTAGGTTACACTGACACTGACATGTCGGTAACACTGTCACTGATATGTAGGTAGAACTGACACTAACATGTAGGTAACACTGACACTGATATGTAGGTTACACTGACACTGACATGTAGGTTACACTGACACTGACATGTAGGTTACACTGACACTGATATGTAGGTTACACTGACACTGACATGTGGGTTACACTGACACTGATATGTGGGTAACACTGTCACTGATATGTAGGTAGAACTGACACTAACATGTAGGTAACACTGACACTGATATGTAGGTAACACTGACACTGACATGTAGGTAACACTGACACTGATATGTAGTTTACACTGACACTGATATGTAGGTTACACTGACATTGATATGTAGGTTACACTGGCACTAACATGTAGGTAACACTGACACTAACATGGAGGTAACACTGACACTGACATGTAGGTAACACTGACACTCACATGTAGGTAACACTGACACTAACATGTAGGTAACACTGACACTGACATGTAGTTTACACTGACACTGACATGTAGGTTAACACTGACATTGACATGTAGGTTACACTGGCACTAACATGTAGGAAACACTGACACTAACATGGAGGTAACACTGACACTGACATGTAGGTTACACTGACACTAACATGTAGGTAACACTGACGCTGATATGTAGGTAGCACTGACACTAACATGTAGGTAACACTGACACTGACATGTAGGTAACACTGACACTAACATGTAGGTAACACTGACACTGACATGTAGATAACACTGACACTGATATGTAGGTAACACTGACACTGACATGTAGGTTACACTGACACTAACATGTAGGTAACACTGACACTGACATGTAGGTAACACTGACACTGACATGTAGGTTACACTGACACTAACATGTAGGTAACACTGACACTGATATGTAGGTAGCGCTGACACTAACATGTAGGTAACACTGACACTGATATGTAGGTTACACTGACACTGACATGTAGGTTACACAGACACTGACATGTAAGTTACACAGACATGTATGTTATACTGAAATGTAGGTTATACTGACATGTAGATAAAACTGACTTGTATGTTACACTGACATGTAGGTAACACTGACATGTATGTTACACTAAAATTTAGGTAATACTGATATGTTACACTGACATGAAGGTAACACTAACTTGTAGGTAACAACGACATGTTGGTAAAACTGGCATGTAGGTAACACTAACATGTAGGTAACACTGACATGAAGGTAACACTGACATGTCTGTTGCACTAAAATTTAGGCAATACTGATATGTTACACTGACATGTATGTTAAAATAAAATTTAGGTAATACTGATATGTTACACTGACATGAAGGTAACACTAACTTGTAGGTAACAACGACATGTTGGTAAAACTGACATGTAGGTAACACTGACATGTAGGTAACACTGACATGAAGGTAACACTGACATGTATGTTACACTTAAATTTAGGTAATACTGAAATGTTACACTGACATGTAGGTTACACTGACTTGTAGGTAACAATGACATGTTGGTAAAACTGACATGTAGGTAACACTGACATGTAGGTAACACTGACATGTTGGTTACACTGACTTGTAGGTAACACTGACATGTAGGTAACACTGATATGTAGGTTACACTTACATGTAGGTAACACTTACATGTAGGTAGCACTGACATGTAAGTTACACTGGCATGTAGGTAACACTGACATGTAGGTACACTGACATTTAGGTTACACTGAAATGTAGGTTAAACTGACATGTAGGTTACACTGACATGTAGGTAACACTTACATGTAAGTTAAACTGACATGTAGGTTACACTGACATGTAGGTTACACTGGTATATAGGTAACACTGACATGTAGGTTACACTGACATGTAGGTTACACTGACATGTAGGTTACACTGACATGTAGGTTGCACTGACATGTAGGTAACACCTGACATGTAGGTTACACTGACATGTAGGTTACACTAACTTGTAGATAACAACGACATGTTGGTAACAACTGACATGTTGGTAAAACTGACATGTAGGTAACACTGACATGTTGGTTACACTGACTTGTAGGTAACACTGACATGTAGGTAACGCTGACATGTAGGTTACACTGACATGTAGGTTACACTGACATGTAGGTTACACTGACTTGTAGGTAACATAAAGATGTAGGTTACACTGACATGTAGGTTACACTGACATGTAGGTTACACTGACATGTAGGTAACACTGACATGTAGGTAACACTGACATGTAGGTTACACTGACATGTAGGTTACACTGACATGTAGGTTACACTGACATGTAGGTTACACTGACTTGTAGGTAACATAAAGATGTAGGTTACACTGACATGTAAGTTACACTGACATGTAGGTTACATTGACATGTAGTCTACAGACATGTTATTTACACGGACATGTAGGTAGCACTGACATTTAGGTTATACTGACATGTAAGTTACATTGATATTTATGTTACATTGGCATGTAGGTTACGCTGGCATGTAGGTTATTTCTATGAATTTATTTTAACTGCTTGTTCAAAATGTCCAAAACTATTCATTTAGCCTAGAGACTTCGTTCGACTTGTGAACGGACTAGAGACGCTTGCCAGTTATGTAATGGTTACACTTAGAAACCTTCTTACTTCGTAACTAGCAGCAAATTCGTCTTTTTTAAATAGTCGAAAATGTTTATTATTCCTATAAATAATAAATGTTGCGTAGTCATATTTCCTGAATTTCTATCGCACGAAATTAATATTTCATACAATCGTGAAAGTTTTGTTGATTTTATGGTTGGTAGAACATGTAATCAATGTAAAAGGAAGTGTGTTATTCACACAACTAACATTGAAGAGCTGTGTTTTATGCATAGAGATCTTACTGATTGATTGCGAGTTATGTTGATTCTATACGGAGTAAACACAGAAAAGCTTTCTGTTGGCATTATTATCTGGAGTATTTGGATAAATTACGCAAGTCCCGTCATGTCCCCAAGATCCCGTCTCGTCCTCCCTGTTCCACATTATACAACGTCCATTATTTCGAGTACAACCTGCGGTATCCAGTGAAACTTGGTGCACAGTTTCATAATATACACGCCCAGTGTCACAGCTAGTTTCGTTTGTTATAACCATTTACAGTGATAAAGTGTAAATTCACAAAATAATACGCAAACTTCATCGGCCCTGAACTGCAGCATTTGAATGTACTTTATTCATACTAAATCCACAGATAAAAGACATTTTGTATTGCTCATACTCTGTTTACCGTTCAATAACTAAAACTCAGTGAACATTACCTACTGAATAACACTCACTAAAAAGCCTGACGGAGAACTGTTTAGATAAAATGGGTATTCACATAATACTGTGCATGCCCATCTATTCTGCGATTATTATTCACTTTGAAGTGCTGATTAAACATAACTCATCGACACTGTTCAGACTCACCGAGTTAATTATATCTGTTTTTACAAAGTTACAATGTAACCCAGCAAAAAAAATCACCATGGGGGAATTCTCAGATAAAGTGCATTTCAATATACTATTACAATGTAGCTGTATTACTTTATGAAAAGTCAATTTGTGATTATTAATTCATCTTGTTTTAATGTTCTTACATAAATGTACCCAAGAATATGTTGCAGAAATTAAAAATGCAACCAAACACTTGCACCATTTGTTGTTTTGGGATATAAGAGTGTCATATACGTGCATTTCTGTCACCGTACCTCTGTCCGATATTTTCAGAGTTGAAGAGTACATGTGTTTCCGGTATGGTGTGTGCTACAAGATGACAACAATCATTTCAACTGGAAGTTTTATTATCTCCGTCCTGTTTTTGTCGCTGACTCCGGTAGCTGGTGAGTATCTAAGTTGTAGGTTATCTACATGGTCATGGGTTTGGCTCGTACTCTTATGCGAAACAAGTGAACATGCATCGAGCCCTTAACAACCTAAGTATCCCGTATGCATTAGTTTCTAAACAAACAAATCTGCCCTTTTCTTTCATTTTATTTCAACCAAAAGATTCATTTTAATTATGTTATATACCCATCTCATACAAAATCAAAAGAACCGTACGAAATGGACGTTATTTTTATTATTATACATTTTGATATGTTGTCTATGAATACCTGAATCAATAATTAAGTTTCGTTCTTTAATGATAAATAGCAGAAATAAAACTTTTTGAGTTCATTGCCATTGTATCTGCACAGGTTCGCACTGTTCTGGAACTGCTGCTGAGGCCCGAGTGCGACTGAATTTTACCGGTAGTTTACCTTCCAACACACTAAACTAACGAGTTATAGCCTTAGCCGAAATTTACATTTTGTTGTTTTGTTGTGTTGCATATTTTACTTGTTACAATATCTCCCCAAGTGGTTGTGATATTTAAATCGTCCTTTTATAGGGCTTTTATGACGTTATCTGTCTGTTGAAATGTTGGTTGGGGCGGCTTTATCTATTTCATCTCTTTGTCCATCAACAAATGATTACCATACTCTAGTATTTCATGTTTTTGAAATTAAAAGAGCTATCTGTAAAATGAATCTGCGCTTTACAATGTCGTAACTTTTCTTATAAAAATGATAATGGAATTGTGTAAGTTGACTACAACAATTCTCTCACAATACATTCGCACATCCCATTTTTCTTCAAATGAAGTTTGAGTAGTGAAGTGACAGAGCATACTTACTCAGTATAAAGGAATACAAAAAGGCTGTGTGTACTAGAAACATAACACCGGTACACTGTAAAGTTGTTCAATGAAACATACAAAATGTATATGGTTTTCATCCAAACACTTTAAAATACACCGCTGGGCGAGAGCAGAACACTGGACTGCTTGTCAGGTCGTCGATAGTGCGAGTCCATTTACGAGAGCACACGCCGGTTCCATATACGTTTGATATGATTATAAACTTAACACACCGACTGTTTACCGAATATAAAGAATGACACAAATGTATTCAGACAATGTTAGTAGGTTATAAAACCGCTTTTGTTTCTTGTCACCATTTAAGTTCTCCGTTCACTATATACAGTTAAGTGAATGTTAGGTTGAGGTAGACCGTATAGCTCAGACGGTAATGTTAGGTTGAGGTAGGCCGTATAGCTCAGACGGTAATGTTAGGTTGAGGTAGGCCGTATAGCTCAGACGGTAATGTTAGGTTGAGGTAGGCCGTTTAGCTCAGACGGTAATGTTAGGTTGAGGTAGGCCGTATAGCTCAGACGGTAATGTTAGGTTGAGGTAGGCCGTTTAGCTCAGACGGTAATGTTAGGTTGAGGTAGGCCGTACAGCTCAGACGGTAATGTTAGGTTGAGGTAGGCCGTATAGCTCAGACGGTAATGTTAGGTTGAGGTAGGCCGTTTAGCTCAGACGGTAATGTTAGGTTGAGGTAGGCCGTATAGCTCAGACGGTAATGTTAGGTTGAGGTAGGCCGTATAGCTCAGACGGTAATGTTAGGTTGAGGTAGGCCGTTTAGCTCAGACGGTAATGTTAGGTTGAGGTAGGCCGTATAGCTCAGACGGTAATGTTACGTTGAGGTGGCCTATAGCTGACGGTAATGTTAGGTTGAGGTAGGCCGTATAGTTCACGGTGTTGGTTAAGGTAGGCCGTTTAGCTCAGACGGTAATGCGGACTGAGTCTTCTTTCAGTTGTTATTTCATTTGAAAAATGGACAATCAGGGATTCGAGACTATTTAGTTGAGAGTTTATCTTAGAAATCTCTTTTGTTAACGCTCATGCATGTTTTCAAGACGCTCGATCCTTCCTTTACGCACCAAAGCTAATAATTAGTATTAAAGTAGACTTTAGCGACATGTATAATGATGATTATAATGAAATACAAGTGAAACATGATTGTGGTCGCTATGGGTTATGAAAGTCGTTTTTATAATGTTTATTTTTAATTGTTGAAGGACTTATTGGAGGTAACTGTAGTGTTACTAATGCATGCCCTGTGAATGAAGTGTGTGGAAGCAGCAGTACATGTGAGTGTCTAGATGGGTATAAAGCGATAGGTGATAACTGTGCTAGAGGTAAGATCAGTGTTCTTAAATTATATTTTCTTATAACTGTAAACCACTGCGTACAACCAATGAAAGGCCTCTTGCTTGTTACCCAGGCGGTCATTAGATCGGGGGCTATAATTCAGGAACACAGGAGGAGAACTAGTTTTGAGTCGACGTGCTTTTCAAATTTCATTTTTCTAATATGTACAAGTACAATGTATATGTTTCATATATATAATATCAATAAACTAAGAGCCCACTTTATAGAAAGTGCGTTTTTCACTAGATATGCGATATACTAGTATATACACATACATGTATCTACATTAGACAGTTCTCTAGATGGGCTATATACCCATATCAACGTTAAACAATTCACTCCATACTTTTCCAATATTTCTTATTAAAAGTTTTCCAAACTTTTCATCAATGGTATAATCGGTGACACTATCGTTAGGATTATGCACGTTCTGTCCCATGTCCCTGTAGTGATGAAGAAGGCCAACTTCCTCTGCCACAGTAATATCCTCTTTCAGAAGTAGGTCAGGAACAAAATGAATCAGTAAATAGCGGATTCCGTCTGTCCGCACCATGTATTTCGATTTAACACCTTTAATGTAAACTTTCTTTTCACGATAAAAAGTATTAAGTGTTGTTAATTTGTACCGTTTGGCTTTGTTAATATTACTAAATTGCGATTTTTCAGTGTATTCACGAATCAAGTCTTTTCTGAAATATGTATTTTTGAATACAAATGCCTTTGCCTTATTTTTGTCCGCTTTTCTCAGCATCTCTTCCCAGTTCCTAGTTCCTTTGGAACGTGGAACAATAAACTCATCTAAGTCAATGTTTACAACAAATTCCGAATCAACCTTGCTTCTGTAAAGGCAATCATTAAGCGAAGCTGATTGGGCAAAGTAGTGGATTTCCGGTTCGGTTTTTACCGGATATGTATCTACGGCCATTGGCAGACGCCACTGTATAACTTCTGTAAAGTCTCGTTTCGAGTAGTAATCAAGTACCTGTGCAATGTTTCCGGCAGAGGAATGGTTGTATATGATAAATTTCTCTGCGCCTAAAATCCTGTTCAGTTCTATCCACTCTATTAATTCGTACCCTCGACTGTATAGGAAGTTTAATGGTGACAGGCACACTGTGAATGTTCTTCGGTAGTAGTCTGGCCTCTTGGTTTTTTGAACCCGAATAAGGTTCATCGGAGTGTTACAGGTGTTTGTTATAAGGGAGACGTACTGGGGATGTTTTGCTGACCGGAATGGACATTCAAACAATGTCACCACATACCTGAAATTTTAAATCAGACTATCTAACAATTATGTTTTGAGTCTGAAAATGCTTTAAAGTACCGATGATCACTTCAAAAGGATTTTATATCATGAATACCTTACTGTAACAAACTTTCAATGCATTGCGTGTATGAGATTTGACCGAAATGTAAGGGGATATATGTCTCTTTTTAGTCATGCTTTCATACTAGGATACTCTTACACGTATATTTTTATTCATTTGTTCCGATGGCAACAACCTACAAACAAAAGAAAAAGACCAACAACTTAAGCGGAACAGATTTCCTAAATTAACATAAATAGACTTCTTTATCGAATACGGTATATGACAAGGTCCTGTATTTGCTTGTCATTAACTGAAACAATCATGCATGCATATATCATTGAGCCTTTCTTGTAATATAATCTTCTAGCATTGACATTCTAAAATGTGACATAAATACGACATGCAAAAGGAAGTTGAATTAAAAACAAAGTATCGTAGCCCTCTCTCAAACTACTTTCGTCTTATATATACTCCTACCTTCTGTCATGCGACTCAGGGGTTGACAATGCTGTCGGGTAACTTCTGTCCATTTCCATAGAATATCCATCAGCACTAAGACTCCATAACTGGCAAATATAAACCACAGATGTTTTTTTCATTGCTCCAATTATCACCACTTTGTTCTTTTCCTCCTCTAAATAAGCTGAAAACACGAAAGCCGAATTCTCCGGATTGGCGGGACGCCATGTTTGAGTTTTAGCCAGTTCTAACGGAAGCGGTGTATCTGTACATCTGAAGATTGTGTGATAAACACAAAATAAAAGGAATAATAACACAAATAATCGTGCCATCCTTTTACAATTTTTTCTTGTTCTGTGTTTCATCTTTAACCATTGATAATTTTGTTTACCATTAAGAGAAAGAGTTTTGGCACCAGATTCCGACACATTTATTTAATATCTATGTGAAAATAGTGTCCGCCTTCTTCGCGCATTAAATATTCCAAAACGCTATACATGTAAGATAAAGGAACTTCATTTTAAATGTAAGGTAATATGTCATAAAAAGATATTGTCACACTAGCCATATTCTTAGATCGTACCCAAAATGCCATTCTTCAGTGGAAATCAATGACTGTCCATACTATTTTAAAAGTTGATTGTCTCAGATTACATGTATAGATATATTTTGCTTTTGTGTACAGTATAGTATACAAATAATTTATGAAAACGATTTACTTTTTATAACCTTTATGAAAGTATCATGTGCAAACTGAATATTTCTTATGCTTTATCTAAGGAGTCGAATTAAACAGTGTTCTTACTTTACTTCTGTTGTCATAATTAAGTCAGCAATAACTTGAAATAAAATCTGATTCTTTTATGATACCCAGCTTCTCTGAAGAACCAAAACGTTTACAGCTGGACAACATATGATATGATCCCCACAGTGGGCCTATCTTTAAAAATATCTTGAACTCGTAAAACTCATTTCCTGCAGGTGAATTTTCTAAGAAAAATGTATTTGGTGATTAGTTAAGTACACAAGAACGTTGCAGGATACTTTCAGAAAAAGGGTGTTTTTGTACTTTCGATGATAAGGAGGGTGCTATTTGTACACAGACGTCGAAATTATCAGGGCAGTCATTTATTTGTGTTTTCTTTTGATTTTAGAATGTCCAGAGTTACTGCAGATTGACAGTGGTACTGTATCGGTAGTGCCGAATGCAGAAACAGTTGAGTTTGAGGCAGTTTATACATGTATAGATGGGTATGAACTGGAAGGCAAGCCTAACAGACGTTGTCTAAACACGAGTGTTTGGGAAGGATCGGCACCAACATGCAAGAAAAAGGGTGAGATACTTCTGAACATGGGTGGCGCGGTGGTCGAGCGGTTAAAGTCTGACCTATCAAACCGGAGGTCCCCGGTATTTGTGAACATCTGTCAATTAGTGTATTGGACTAAATTATGTTTAGTGCTAAAATGTTGAATACAATATGCCTTTAGTATACCATGTCAGCAATATATCTCCAAAATCAACAATGACATTTGTAATTGTGATATTGCTTAAAAATTAGAATCGAGTCTATTTGTTATTATATTCAGATAAATGGCGGTTTTATAAAAAAACCACAACATAATGGAAGTTTAATTATTTATATTAAAATATACTTTTTAATCATTGACCAATCAGAATACGAGATATATGTTCATAGTAAATAAGAAGTTTCAGTATTAGTGACGGAACTATAACAATGTTTGCATTTCAGTCTGTCCGCCTCTAGAACAGCCTTCAAATGGAAATATGACGTATTCGGACGGCCTCGGTGAATTTGAGTCCATAGCGACGTACACATGTAATAGTGGTTTTGAGCTTTCTGGTACAGCAACAAGGACTTGCCAGGCAGACGGACAGTGGTCAGGAACGGCTCCGACCTGCGAGGAGATCAGTAAGTCATATAGCTATAGTTTGTTTCTAGTTACTCCATCGATAAAGCTGCTCGCTCTCAAGATTTTGGTGAAAACACAAGGTTCTTTGAACTGTCTGAAGTTAACATATTTTAGATCGAATCATCAAATAAACATCCCTGTAAAGTATTTCTGTGATTTTGAAATCATACGCTACCGAATTATAAGGCGTTACAAACGCTATTGAAGTTCCAATATAAAAATATAGTGAAGTGGTGCCGTTAAACCATGATGACCAACATTTCAACATATTTTTTCAAATTGCTATGTTTCTCAAATTGCTTTTTACTTCAAATGAGTTTCTGAGTCTAGCCATTACTTTTATATTTTATGTTTTAGCATATCATTTTCGAAAAATTATTATTTTTTAACCTGAGACTGTGAACGAGCAGCTGTACCATGTCTATGATGAAGATGGTGACGACCTGGTTGCTGAAAATTACAGTTTAATAGCAAACCAAATGATATTGTTTTATCGCATTATTAAAGGTCCATTACTAAGACCAAATCGAATTTTCTTTTAAATCTAGAATTGTAACAGGGAATAGCAGTTTGAAACTGGCTTCTAAAACGTTACAATAGTCGTGGAGTTTTTCCTTGTTTGAAATACTGTTACAAAAAAATGAGTGAATGTTTGTGTATTTCCTTAGTGCATTTCCAATGCAGACCTGGGTGATCTTTTTGTCCTACTTTCGCTTTATCTTTATTGTATGTTGTAAACAGTCAGAGATATATGTTGCACATCATTGGAAGTAAAGTTCTTTCAACTTTAATTCAAAATAGGCATGACCTATTTACAACCTCTCTCTGAGAGACTTCTGGAAAATTACAAAGATATTTGAAAACTGGAAAACCTACTTTCGTTTCTGAAAAGGCAAAATATAAGACATTTTTTTGTTAAACTCAAATTTTCAACACAGTATGGTCACATTCGATGCAGTATTATCGAATTATAGTCGTATTTTTCCTTCTGAGAAGACGCCTGTTACAATTCCAGATTTAAAAGAAATTTCGATTTTGGCCTTAGTAATGGACATGTTGTTACATGTTTGTCATTGTCAGTTTCACGACATGTCCTAGTGAATAGATGTCAAAAGAAATACAAAAGGTAATGCATGATTACATGTTTGTCATTGTCAGTTTCACGACATGTCCTAGTGAATAGATGTCAAAAGAAATACAAAAGGTAATGCATGATTACATTGGGAAATTAACAGATAAATGATTAAATTCAGAGGAAGTGTTTAGGACAATTTACAGTCAAACAACCGTTAAAAAGCGTTTGTATGTTACCACTGCACCGATAAAAGTCCAATGCAGACCGGCACTTAAACATTGCAAAGACAGTTTTAAGACTCATTGTTAAAGGTATGTTAAGGATACATAAAATATGTTGATTGGCGATATAGGAAGCCTTTTAGATTTCTAATCTTCGTTATATCTTTCTTTCAGTTGATCCATGTAAGCCAAACCCATGTCCACAAAACGCAGATAGTGTACAATACCCATGCGTCACCAACACAGAGGACTCCTCCGCCCATGTATGCATCTGTCCAGTTGGGAAAAAAGGAAGCACATGCACAGACGGTAAAGAGAGATATAATGTGTTTTCTTTCAATTAAATTAAAATTCTTAGGTATATACATCAACTTTGTGCAAAACTAAAGTTTTTATTCGGGATTTTACAAAGTTTACTGAACGACATTCAAAGGTTTGGTGTACATGTACTAAGTTTACTTGTCATCAAGATTTAAATTACAATATTCAATTTTAGATGACCCCCCGTTAACATGTAGAGCTTTTCGAAACAAACTTGTACATTTTGAGAACAACCCCAGCGAAGAGGACCGAACCGGCTGTATGCCGAGAAGGAGCTCAACAGAGGAGAATGTTTGTTACAATCCAAACGAAGATATAGTATACGAGTTTGATGGTACTGACGATATCAGCGTGCTGGACTCCGCGGACGGGAAATTCTGTGTCCGATACAGAGCAACGCCACCGGGTGTTGCAGAAACTTGCGTGAGATTTCAGATTTCAGATTTTTGTTATTTTACAAGGAATTGAGATTAGCCTTTATATTGAATGATTTTAAGAATATGTGTTAATTTTGTATTTGCAAAAGAGATGCATTTAACACGCAGTCATGCACAAAAGTGGTTGTATATGTTCTATAAATGTCTCCCCATCAAGCATTTTATAGACAAAATGCGTACCTGTTTTTCTTTTGAATGTACGTACGTTTGGGTGTGATATTGGGTAGGTGTAGGCGTAGCCCATTAACCGGCAAAATGTTTGTAGGTACGTCTGTGTTAACGTGACATTATTCAACTGTAAACAAATATGGTTTGGAAGATATTTATATATTTATGAAATGTATTACATGCACAGTGTGTAATGTTATGGGTGAGCAGTTAGTCTAGGCTAGTATAAACAATCAATTAGGGATGTGTGAATAGGATAACGGTATCTTGTAAAATATGTTCACGGAATGACCGTGTTGTATTATTTATTATATTAACAAGGACACATTCATGCGGTAGTGCATTTGAGTTTTACGACTTGCTGACAAATAAAACAACGTAATAATTATGTAGTCCTATGACATACGTAATACTATTTAAATAATAATATGATACATTAATACAACTTTTGAATTTTGAATAATAAATTGTAATTTAGAGGTGCAATATGCCATTGTATATTAACTTATCTGTGATAGTCTCTTATAACTCTGTATAGAGTGGTCAAGTCATATAATATACATGTATATGACTTTCATGATAAGATATGTATTGTAAATGAAAGATACTTTAAGGACTATGTTATGGCGTATATTTGAGGTTGTCTGTGTACGGTACCCCATATGAATTTTGAAGAACAGGAACCTTTCTTGCAACTTTTGTTTGATAAAACAGATGTCTGACTATCAAATAAGTACTTTGACGAAAAAAATATAAATAAAAAAGTATTAATTAAAGAAATACCTTGTTTTTTTGAAGTCCATTTTTGGCTCAGGTTTCTACAAAACTACATAGCCTGAACAAAAACAAATCATCACTATAGTTATAGTGTTAACATCCGTTTAGATGCAATGAGCCTTAATGTTTTTTTGATGCACAAAAAGCCGCAAAAAGCCTTTGTAAAATAGGTACCCATCATCAAAACATATGAAATTCATACCATAACACAAAATGCGAAAGTATGGTGTCAAAAACGGACCAACAATGCCGCGAATTAAGGAATAAACAAAACATATTTAAATGGACAGGCGTCGTAGACGTGCTTTAATAAGACTTATGATTATACAAGCCTTTAACTATTAACATAAGTCATTTATTGTATGTTATCAAAATAAGAATACTGCCAAATTTTGTTTCCAGATTGATACCACATATCAGTAGTAAGTTGTGTTTTTAAAGCTTGAAATGCACGGGATATTTGCCACTGTAAATACTAACAAAAGTATGTTGACATTGCGGAAACAAAAGTTTAACTTGACACGAACAAATGAACAGCCTACTCATTTAATATTCATTTGAATATGTATTTGACGGCCGATTTAATAATAATAAATATATATACACTCTTTTATTTTCCCATTTCTGAGATACATATCAACATAATTTAAGAATGAAAGACAAATGAGAGCATTCATCAATATGCTTGAATCTGTATCGTGTCGGTATGTATGGCGCAGATGGGACACAATACTTTCGAATTTTGTGTTATGTTATAACCTGAAATTCGTATATTTTGATAATGGGTACATGTTTTACGTGGGCTTTTTTGTTACTTTTTATGCATTATATCAAAAAAGTTAAGACTCGTTGCATCTACACAGATGTTTACCATGATTACATAGTGATGGTGATTTCTTTTTGTTCAGGCTTTGTAGTTTTATAGAAACAAAGGTATTTCTTTAATCAATGCTTTTTATTTTTTTGACGTCGATGTAGGCCTACTTTGTTCATAGTTAGACATCTATTTTACCAATCAAAAGTGGCCAGATATGTTCCTGTTCTACAAAATTCACATAGGGTATAACGTACACATGCAACTTCAAATCTACTTCATAACATAGTCCTTAATAAGATACATGTATTTACATTGTACATTGTCACACCTTATATTGTCACACCTTACATTGTCATACCTTACATTGTGATTATAATTGAAAAAAACTACATTGCAAGTCACCATAAAAAACTACCATTTTGTTTGCTAATTCATTCACAATTTTTCCGCAGGTAAGCATTATGGCGTTTGAGGCAGACGACATAATATACCGTCCGTGGATTAACGAAACGTTCCAGTTCTGCTTCAAGTTTAACGACAAGCCGAAAATTCTTTTTCCGTTACCAAACAAACCTTTACGTTACAACGCTGCAGATATGCCAGACACCGTCACAGTAAATCTTCAGGCAAATGACACAGATGTGAATCAGACACTTAGCTGGTCTATCTCTGGTAAGACTACCCCATGATCTGACAAAATCATTAATGAGAACTTTGCTATATCCGTGCTCTGACAGTTATTACTTTTAACCCAGAGTTTTGGGATCCGTCGTTTGTTTTTCGTACATTCAAATGCTATGAGAAAACAGTTTTCATAAAAGATGGGTTTCAGCTTCTGGACAAATCGGTTAATTAAAAGTAATGTTAATAAATCAAGGATATTATAACAAAAGGGTTAATCGGGCAGTAGAGAATGAGCCCCTTTCCTAACATGTTTAAAACAAAACCTTTAAGACATTTTATGCAAACTTTGAATTATTCAATAGGTAAATCTTCGTTAACATCAACGTTCCTTATATAAACGTCATGAGATTCAGAGATGCATAACAAGAATGAGATTATCCACATCCTTGCAGATGGTTTAAACTAAACAAGAACTGAGAAATAAATGGGAATATACGTACATTGAAAGAAAGAAAGTTACTCAGATTAATATTTTCAGAAGTTTGAAAATATTTAGTACATGCATATTTTTTCTTAGCAATTCTTCAAAGGCCAATGTTGTTCTCTTTCAGCTGTTGGTCTTGCCGAGTTTGAGGACAAGTTTTCTATAAAAGACAACAAGCTTGAGATAAGTAGCCCATCTGAGCTTTATACGACAAACCCAGATATATTTGGACAGATATTTGATGTTGAAATAACGGTATGTTGAACTGAGTAACCCAATTTATTTATTTACTATCTGTTTACCACTTCGCAAAACCAACAGTTGTATCTGTATTGTTACTAAAACACAAAAGCAAAGAAGTTTTATCATTGTAAAGCTTGGAACAGTAGTAACAAGTGCCACCGTTATTGGGATTGGCGGTATGGCATCAGAAGATACTTCACATGTTTGCAAGCTGATATGGATTAAATATTGGTAGACAAGGCTAGCAGTTAGATTTCAAACAGTGGAGCTCAATCGTTGGTATTTACTTCTATTAAATTTCATCTCCTTACTAATCCAGGTTTTATACTTGTTCAAAAGGAAACATTGTTCCTATTTTTACAGTCTATATTTCGAAATTTTTAATTTCGTTAAAATTATGATTATCGTATATACATGTTTTTTTTCAGGTGAAAGATAGCGGTGTACCAGCATTGCAGGACTCTGTTAATGCCAGTATACAGTTTGTGTATGAAGTACTGACATGTACCATACCAGATGATCCTTTGTTAGTCCACTTGAACCCTTTACCTACGAACAGGGTAAACCTGGGCCAGATACAGTGTACAGCAGACGGGAAATCTCAAACGCCTCAGTTAGAAATTACAAGTAAATGTTTCAAATATGTTTTCGAAACTCTCTTGTGTATAACTCGGGCCTCGAGGGGCATGAAAACGATATGTATGCAACTTCAGTAAATCTAAATATAGATAAAATGGACTGTTTTCTTACGTCTTTCGGTGCTATTGGTAATAAAAGTGTATTGTTCCGAAGCGGTAAGTTGGATGTGACATACATAATAACATTTGTCACTACCACAACAACAAGTTGTACAGGAAAGTCTCGCACATTCTAGAGGTCGATTTTACAAAGCATGGCTCAAATATTGACAATGCATCATTGATTTATGACAAAATTGTGGAAGTCTCTATTGCAACATTAAGTGCAGTCTAAACATAACAGGTTGTTAATGTGTGCGCGTTTATAACTTGGATACTTGCTTTGTTTTTGAAGATGATGCTGGCCCAGTGGTAATTGAACCTAATGGTACGATATTTTATGACCCAGCGGCAAGTGAAACAAGGGGAAAGTTCAATGTTAATGTAAAAGCCAACGTTACGCTAACTCTTCCTGTATCGACCACAGTTAACTTTGCTGTGTTTGCAAGTAAGTTGATTGTCTTTTTCAGGTTTGGTTGTAAGTTATTTTCTTTATAATCATAATTGTAAAGGTTAAAGATAATATAAATGTTGAAAATTTCGCTTATGAAGGCGAAAGCCAGGTATTTATCTTGACTAAACGGTTTGTTGTCTACCCATGGTCCACTGCTGAGTAATAAGAATAAAATGTCCTACAAAAAACACCCTTGTGCATATTCATTTTAGCGAAATAAAGGAATTTGTCAAAGATCTCAAAATATTTCAAAGAATGCATTAGTATGAACTCTTTGTTCATCCCTATAGTTGCATGCTGGACACCACAACAGCCAGCCAGCCGTGATTGTTCCAAACGGAAACAGGACATAGAAAAGTTGTAATAAAATAATTAAACCACTTTAGATTGACTTGTACACACGGTTGCTTTTAGTCCAGAAAATAGCCTTAATGCAATATATCAATACAATACAAAATGTACATTCTCTTCCAGGTAATTTTAACCCGAACTGCAGTCGAACAGATGCACCGTTACCTGTATCTCTAAGTGAGAAAGCTGTAATTGGAACATGTAATAACGGCGCAATATTCACGTGTGATGACCCAGCTAATCTGATTAAGACATGTACAGATGACTCTGACCAATTTAATGTAGAATGTACCAGTGTGTCCGCGAACATATCGGAAGTAAAAATCTGTTCAGCAGTCTCTCTCGATAACTTTGCGGGAGAAACTAGAACGGTAAACCAGTCAATCTTGCTTCTCTTTTTTTATTTGGTGCTGGTGGGGTTGGGGGTGTTATTTGGTAAAATACAAGTCTTTACAGATGTTAATAAATAACTCAGTTCAGTTACATTAGTTACGTGTATACATATAAATATTTGAATAAGCCATAGCCAGAGAAAAAAGCATTTAAGACATTTATTTACAAAACTACGTACAGCCATAGAGTACTCATATTTCAGTTTTCACCTCTTCACATAAACGTCCTCTTCAAAATTGGGCACGTATTGTCTAAATTTGGATCTTATTGTTAATGTTCAATGGTTTGAAAGGTTTCTGTAACTAGGGTTGTAGAGATTTGACATATAAATTTACTTAAAACAAGGGTATGTAAAACAAGCTTTTATAAAAATGGATATTCCAAATACTTTCGTATCATTATTTTGCAAATTGATTTTGTTTCCGGTCGTTTTTGTGATCCGTACCCTTTATATAAACAAGCAAAATACAGAAAAGAGATCAACGTGTGAGAAAACAACAACAACAAAAACAAACGAAAGAATAGTTCACAGAACACTTCTCTGCAGCCACGATAGCTATTACTATAATGTTCATCTATCCTGTATTTGATATGCAATTAGATGCCTTTTCTTTTCTCAGGTATCGGTGAACGTTGCAAACAAGTTTGGTGTTGAAACCGTTGAAATAAATGTCACAATAAGTAATGTGAACGACCCACCTACGTTTGTAACAGATGCTTCCCAAATAGACATAGAAATACCGGAAAACATCACGGTACCAGCAGTAATCGGCGAGGTACTTCCTGTGGACGATCCAGACATTGCAGCTGACCCATCGTTTGACAATTTGTCTGTTACAATAACAGGTACAGATAATCCGACTGACGTTAACATGGTTTAGTTACACGTCACTGTGTATTTTCATGCAAAATATGAATTATTCAGAAAACATCACGGAATCAAACTGTTTATTAATAGCAGATTCATCTTCAAAATTAATTAACAGTTAAATCCTCACACATTACATACTCAGGATTCTTTTTTCTGCAACCTGAATGTTTAAGCGCCATTTCTATTTCATAGATATACGAATGCTTTAACATTTTTATTTATATTGCGAATTTTCGGCTTGGTGATTTTTCGTGATTTATAGTTCTCTCAGGTACATGTATCTAATAGTCCTGTACACATTCAGGACATTTTGTGGTGCTAAATCATGTGATGCTAAGTTATTGTGGTAAGGGAAGAGTCTTAGAATGTGTCATACATTATCATTCAGGGAGAGACGTAGTGTTTTCCCCCATTCGCCTGTCTGTCTGTCTGTCTGTCTGACCACTTAGTCGTTTTCACCCTTCGTCATGTAGTCGAACCAGAGCCTAAAACTTGAAAATATTGTTAACTTTTAATCTACTAAATCCCTTGTTGGATTGTCATAAAACTTGCAGTGAAGCATCATTATGAAATGTAGTTGTGCATGTTACATTTTTGGTAATACAAATGTATACTTATATGTCAATGTCACAGGGGCCTGAAAGGGGAAAACTCTTTTCTGCTCATCATTTCTAAACCTGTTTGTTGGATTTTCATCAAAATTTCACGGAAGCATGAAGTCTAGTTTTACATATTACAATTTTGGGTCATATAGTAAAAGGTCAAGGTCACCCGTGCCTGAAACTTGAAATTTTTCGGTTCTTCATCTCCAAAACGCCTTTTTGGAAACGTTCAGGGAAGCTTCTAGTTGTTCATATTTCAATTTGTGGTCACTATAGTCAAGGTCATGGGGGCCTGAAATGGGAAAAATCGTGTCCGATCTTCATTTCCATCAGTATGAAGCCTAAGTTGGACATGGTCATTTGGAGACTTTGGGGTCAAAGGTTACTTTCACTATAACCGTTAATGAAAAAACATTTTCTTATGAATGAATGAAGAACGGCTGATTGTAGGATCATGTAACTTGGTAGATAAGCTAAGAATGACCTTATTGAGTTTGAGGTCAGTGGGTCAATGGTCAATATCACTGGGAGTCTGAGAAGGGGGAGACAAAGGCAATTTTCTAGTTCTGAGATTATTTAAGTACATAATGTACAATGTTTAGCTTATAGAAGGTAAATGAGTTTTTAATTGGCTGTTTTTCTTCTTTGCTGATTTAAGATCTTGAGAACAAGGAAGATGCGGCGACCCTTCCATTTGAAGCAACTGTTAACTCGTTCAGGAATGCAGTTACTGTAAACTTAAAAGACGACCTAAATCCAAAAGTTCGACATTCATATATGTTGGAGTTGAAGGTAATATGATAGAATGTATAAGATCAGACCATGAAATATTACAATGTTGGATTTTTTAGCTTTAGCTTTTATGTAGTCTGCTTATAATATGTATGATAATTTTTTTTACAGTACATCTTTAAGTAGACGGCTTTTGATATGCATGTGTTGTATAGTTTCGTTGTTCGTGCATGGCCAGTATGATAGATTCTCAACATAAAAGAAAAGAAAACTTTTAGCTTCTTTTTATAGATATGGATAGTACTTACATCAAAGTTTTATGTATAAATCCTTCAAAAAAGTTTTGCTTATATTTGCTCATATGTTGTCCTCTCTTTTTGCCATGTCTCTGTAGAAATGCTATATTTATCATGTTCCCTTTTTTTCCTTTGATTGTTTATAAGTCTCGGCTGACCCTGGGACTTCTACCTGGGTGAACTTGCCAAGATTCCTGCCAGGCGCAGGTTGAAGAGAGATAGATGCAGATACAATGGAATCCGGGTGCCAGACCTTAGCTCTTTTACGAATAGACCCCTATGTTCTTTTACATGTCGGTGTATAGCACCCATACACGTGAGACTACCTCTTGGTTTGTAACCAGTTCATCTCTTGATGACCAAGAAACACTGAAAAGCGTTTCTAAAATTTCCAGTGCCCCGGCCTTTTCCATTGACTTAGTAGTTGTGGGATGTTGTTATGGATATTAATAAATTTTTGATAACATTGTAGTGTAAATTGTACTTAGAGCAGGAATATTGTTGTTTTCTTAGCACTTTTCATTACTGTTTAAGATGTCATATATCTTTGTTATCCATAGGTGGAAGATAAAGCCGGAGAATCAGACACTGTCAAGTTGAATATAACTGTTCAAGACCTCAATGAAAAACCGACCTGCGAATCGTCCGAGGTTAATACTAGTGCGACAGTGAGGGACACTGTAGACTATGTGGTCACGAGATTAACGTGCACAGATAATGATTTCAGTGCATCGTTTGGAAGTCTTTCCTACAGTTTAGAGGGAGAAACCAGCACGACAGGTGATTTAATATTCTTTGTTCACAAATAAGGCAATAACGGCGGCGGTAAAAACTTATAAATACATTTGTAGTTCTGTAACAATTAATACATTTACCAAAACTATGTCAGTTTAAAGGACATTTAACTATTACAGTAAACTACCAAAAATCAAGAACGGTTATTTTATTATCCCCCGCCTTGGCAGAGGGGATATAGTAATGGGCTCCGTCCGTCCGTCACACTTTTGTCCGGAGCATAAACTTTTGGAGTAAAAGTACTAAAGGGAATTACTTAATACTTTACACACAGACATAGGACATTATGAGGTAGTGCAGTGCTTAAAAACCATAACTCTACCTTGCCTAATGGGTTAATTATTCCCCTTTGTTACATTTTCTTGTCCGGTGCATAACTCCAAAAGTACTATAAGGAATTACTTGAAACTTAATACAGTGATAGAGTACAATGAGGGGAAGTGCAGTGCCCAAGAACCATAACTCTATCTTGCCTAACTTTTTAATTACTCCCCTTTGTTACATTTCTTGATTTTTCTTGTCTGGTGCATAACTCCAAAAGTACTGAAGGGAATTACTTGAAACTTAATTCAGTGATAGAGCATAATGATGGAAAGCACATGCCCAAGAACCATAACTCTACCTTGTCTTATTATACCCCGCCAAATACTAAAATTTTAATAAATTAGGAACTATGCCATATCCATTCCTCTCACCTCAAATTTCTTGGTCACAGAAATAGCACTTAGCGGGGTATGGCCGTGTCTAAAATGGCTCTTGTACTAATTTATTTTTTGTCGATTGCGAAACAAGTTCTTACAACTTACATTAATCACTCTCGAGACTCATTCCAGATGGAATCAACCTCGAAGAGAGAGAGACAATGTGGAATTATTTGTGTCTTGCCCAAGGACACTACCGACATGGCGATGGTAGGGATCGAACCCGGGGCCCATCGATCCTGAGGCGGTTTAAGAAACATTTTCAGCTGTCTATCATACGGGTAACAATTGTAAGTAGTATGCATTGTAAATGTAAAATTTAAAATTATCTAAAATTCACATTTTATATTTTTATTTAGACTATTTCAAGATTGACTCAACTGGTGTTATACGACTGAAACAGGACCTTACATCTTTTACAAATGTTACTAAGTTATCGTTTTCTGCGAGAGTAACTGATGGCGGAGGACTCACTGAAAGTGTACAGATAACAGTTGATGTCAAAAGTAAGTTGTTACATAAGTTTGAAAATTGAGTAAGAAACAAAAACCTTTCCGAAGGCGGAAGATTGATTATTTCCTAAAACATGTTTCTGAAAATTACCGTGAGTTTGTACCATTCTTTGGTAAACTCGATTTTGTTTAGATATTTTAAGCATTTTAACGCAAGTTTACAGTTCCTTGGCCTAGTGGTGTAGCATACAGTGGCTGACGTATGCCATTTCACCTCGTGACCCCACGAAACAGGAGAATTAAGAAGCCTTTATGGCGGGCAGGCTAAATGAAATGGCGGGAGCGGCTCGAAAACTTTAAGCTATGAAAGCGTTAATTAGCGTGTTTTCGCAACCACGCCTGTGCTGATTAGTGTGTTTTCGCTCCGCGGGGTTGCGAACGAAGTGGCACAAATCAGCCACCATAATAACAGTTAAGCGTTTATTGTTGGAGAGAGCAACAGTTCACAATGCCTTCCTATATAATTTTTCCCAAAAACAAGATATGAAATAACTATTTTATTTCGTAATGCCTTGTTATATGAAACGAGGTTATGAAAAAAATAAGCCTAAGCCAATATTTTAATGTAATTCGTGCTATTTTAGTTAAGCTAAAGGTTCAAGTATATTTTCTCTCTTACAGCTTCCTACCCTCCTGAATGCGAGAAGTTTGATGTCACGGAGGAGAAATCTGAGGGAACTGCTGCTGGCGAGTGTTTCCTTTTAGCTGTGAAGTGCAATGATCCGGTGCAGCAGGAAGTTTTGTCATTTACCGATCCTTCTGGGAATGGTACACAACTGTTCACTTTTAAAGCTGTTTCTACAACAAATGATGACGTTTCTCTTTGTACTGTTGACTCACTGAAAGGCAAAGTAGGACACTGGCAGGTAAGCTATATATGATTACCGTAACAGTAAACCTAAAGTTTATCGTATGTTGTCATGTATCGTATAATGGGAAGTAAGCTCTATTTTCATGCCCCCCCCGCCATTCGAAGAATTCTGTCCGTCCGTCCGGACGTACGTACGTCCGTGCAAAATGTTCGTTTCCGTTCAATAACTTTTGAACAGTTTTGACTGTTTCACTCTTGCTCGTGCAGTAAGATGTGCAGAAAGTCAAACATGATTATCGAAGCAAAAGACAGGCAGAAGTTTACTGGGACCCACGAGTACCAATGTATGACATGGAAAGATCTTATGAGACTTGTTTGATCATAATTTCCTATCATACAAGTCATTAATTATGTATTAAAACAGTTATTTCTTGTAAGTATTTGGGAACAACCAAAACTACATGTAATGTCCCTCGTTATCAGAGAAGACATTTTGAAATGTTGGCATCGGGGCAACATGTCATAAGTCCCCCCTAATACGTCGAGACAACAGGTTTGATTTTTCCCATAACAAATATAAAAATAACTGTTTAATGACACACAACGAATGCAATTCTATCTTTTAAAAATAGCGGCTAGGTCGTATTTATTTATGATCCAGTATAGATTAGAATGTTTAGATGTCAGTAATGATTGAGTGATCATCTACGGTAACCCCAGCTTGTCTTCTATATTACGCTCTATGAATGCTTATAAAATATACTACAGAGTTCAAAATACGAAATAACTTTTAAGTAATATGTAAACATTTTATAGCATTTTGTTTTCAATCTCGAATTTTCGATTTTTTTTCTAGATAAATTTGGTTGTTGCATCTTCGTACGGTTCTCGGAATATTCAAATCATCATCAAAGTGGTAGACGAGAATGACCCACCAACGTGTGTATCGCCTGCTGCAGCTAGCGTTAGTGTGATAAGCGACATTGATACCCTAGTCGCAGCTCTAATTTGCAATGATCCGGATGTAGACACTAATTTCAAAACACTAACTTACACACTGGAAGGCAAAACTGATGTTATAGGCAAGTTTCAAGTTCGGGAGATGTTAAAATGTTCACACGCTAACATTAATAAAAAAATCAAATGGAAGCATTTTCTTATTCCGACACTTTATTGACATGGACGTGAGAAAAAAATGCTGCCTGAAAAAAACCCCAGCAAATAACATAGAATAGACATTCTGTCAAATCTACTGCAAGTATCTAATCTACAGTATAAATGATAAAGTATTTCTTAAAATGCATGTATAGTAATTTTAAAACTTTCGCCCAGAACTGCACATTGTTGGGAAAAGTAAGTGCACTAAGTAAACCAAGAACGTTTGACCTGATTAACCAACTCACGCCATGTAAGGCTAAATATCAACAATAATAAAAGTCGTGTATATAAATTTTATTATATCGGATTTTAATACAACTATAAAATACATGTTAGTAAAACTGATTTTTTTCTGTAGCTTATTTCAAAATTGAATCGAACGAGATCCAGGTTGGCAAACGTTTGTATGAGATCACCGGACCACAGAACGTGTTGGAGTTCACTGCTCGAGCAGAGGATGGAGGAGGTCTTTCTGCATCTGTCCCTGTCACTGTTACCGTCAACAGTAAGAACATTTACTCGTTACGATGCATTTCTTGTATTTACATACCAGGATACAAGTGCTGAGGGCTAAATTTAACTAGACCAAATTCAAATTTAATGTTTAACATTTATCCAAATATCACGCTCAGTTCTCTCCTGATCATCGATTTTTAAATTTTAGTTTTGCTAGAATGAGTTGACAAATGTTTAGCATAATTCTGCCATGACTTACAAAAAGTATAAGAAACATTTTGTTTAATGTAAATTAACCAGCTAGAAACATACAGTTAGAAACTGATTGCTATAAGCCACACATTTCTATGACATACTGTTTTAAATTCCTCTGAATAACACCCTTTTTCTTCAACAATGCATTTTGATACTCGCAGTTTTTGCAAAGGGAGCTAGTCAATCTCTACAAGTGTCATGTCATTACTTTAGAAGTGTTCGTATCGGAACTGTTTCAAAATCTGCAAAGGAGGCCTGTTTACAATCCTTTAAATTGTTCTGTTGAAATCTCATAGTTAAAGTGTTAACAAGTCTTGCGAAGAAAAAAATGACTATGTTATAGACCCAGTATTGTTACATTTGGTCGAGACTCAGTCTTGTTTACTTTCATGCCACACAAATCTTGTATATGATGCTTTTGGCAAGTTTTGCCGAAATCATTTCAACTATTTTTTGTAGAAATGTATTTCAAACTTATTATCCTCTCTAATTCCTTTTTTGAAAATGAATGTTATTTCGTATATTGCTTTTTGATTTCAGATGATTTTCCACCAATGTGTAACAGTTCAGAGTATGATGTAACCACAAGTGAAGCAACAGATGCAAATGTTTGTTTCGGAGTGGCGGTAGAATGTGCTGAACCGGTCCGAACTGAAACGCTGAACTTTACAATAGCTTCCGGTAACGGGGCAAATCTGTTTGTTGAGAAAGATAGCACAAACAGCCAGATGACAATATGTACAACAAAAGCTCTTCAAGGACAGTATGGAACTTGGAAGGTAGATCGGTACACCTTAATGATAAGCTCATGCGCAAAGCTGTCTTAAATTTCTGATTAAGATTTTCATATGTATAGGGTTAAGTAAAAACCGAAAAGCCAAAAATACACTGCAATAATCTTATTGATTATTCAATGGATTGCCATTGTTATAATTATGTTCGTACTCGGCTAGACACAGGCAACTACCCATAATTTTCTCTCGTTTGTAGCTTAGTGTTGTGGTAACCTCTTCTTACGGAGAAACCAGTTTTGAAGTCGTCATCGGAGTTAGCGATAAAAATGATAGACCAGTCTTCCCTGTTTCCGTGTATCAATCAAGCGTGCCAGAGAATAAAACAGTAGGCTCGGCTATTGTTACTGTTTCGGCGACGGACGAAGACTCCGGAGCATACGGACGGATTACCTATCATTCAACAGGTAATATGAGTTATATTACACTGTCAGATTTAAAGGCAGATAATCTAATTTTATTATTACATTGCATTAGACTTTTTTAATCGAATATAGCGGGATAATTCCCTTATCTGATGGTACCGGGTTTATGTTCTCACATCACATTTACCAGCATATACGTCATGACTTTGTAAACCATTATTTGTACCCTCTGCTATTGCTGTCAAATGAATATGAAACATTTAGTAATGACTTTGTAGACCATTATTTGTACCGTCTGCTGTTGCTGTCGAATGAATATGAAACTGTGCACAAAAGCCGAAAACTTTCTATTCACAGATATTGAAAATTCCGGTGTGTTTTCGTTAAATATGGACTCTGGAGTTATCTCAGTTGCTTCTTCACTTGATGCTGACAGAATGGACTCAGACAAATACTTTTTCACAGTAACGGTAATTAAATGATTCAAATTGACTCGTGCTTGAAATCTTTTTAAATTGAGATAATGTTTGCCGTTTTCGTTAAGCATAGGTATATCTCATTTAGTCATCGAACAAGCATAGTCTTTGTCATTAGACAAAAGAAAGATAGTAGGAGCTGCTGTTACTGCAGTGGTGACACATTCGCTTTAGGATCGGAGAATCCAGGGTTCGATTCTCACTGGTGTTGTTGCCATTGTGTCAAGACAAATTAATTCCATATCGTCTCTATATGCCTTTGAGGTTGTTTCTATCTGGAATGAGTCTAGAGAGTGATTAGTCTAAATTGTAAGACAATAGTAATAGAATAGTATTATATACATGTTTATAGCGTATATACATTTTTGTATGATAGAACCCAGGAATGTTGGGAAAGCTGTTTTAAAGGGAGGGTTTTAAATGTTTTCGGAAGTGCGCTGCACCCATAAATTTTTTATGGCGGAGACAGGTGCAAAAGTGTAACTTGAATATTTAGGTGACTAATTTTAACAAGAAAGTCTAACTTTAATATTCACGTGACTCATTCCAGAAAAAAGTGTAACTTTGACTAGTAGGAAAAATGTTTCTTATGTGTAAAATGACATATTCTACGTTTACAATGTTTCTTCAGGCCATGGATGGAGCTTCAGTACCACTCGAGGCCACTGCAACTGTGACTATACAAGTGTTAGATGTGAATGATGAGGTACCTGTATGTAAACAAGTGCCTGACGAAGAAAACATTGGCTTGTTGACACCTATTGGTACTCTCATCAAACAGTTAAATTGTTCCGATGCTGATATAACGCCAACTTTCAGTATTCTTGAGTACAGCACAACCTCGTCTTGTAAGTATGGCTTACCATTTGGGTTAAAATTACTATCATATTAAATGATAAAATTGAACCTGTAGTTTCAAAAATACTTCGACATATACATCAGAAACTAACGTTGGCTTACTTGCTTCACGTCTGTAGCTTAGGTCGTTCTACATATACTATTATTGATGTTGGTATATTATATAGAATATTCAAATTCGTTAAAAGAAAGCTGGCATATATGGTATTGTGTTCGTCTACAGATATCACACTGTTGAATTGAAACTTGACAGGTTTGGTTAAAATGATAGAGAACATTCTAATTTCTGTTTTCTCAACCAAGTTTAAAGGGAACCCAGTGCAACTTCATACGAATAAATTATTTATATTATTATATGAAAGTCGGTCAAGGCATGAGCGAGTTATGCGCCCTTGGACCTAAATGTGCACGCTGTATTTATTTATGCATTTGAAATTGTGGTGTCGCGGGAAGTCCTTCCATTTGTTCTATTTTTGCTGATAATGTTGGGAGGTAATCGCCTACCAGTATTTTGGGGGTATAGCTCAGTTTCAGTCATAGCTGTTGGTTTTAAAATTTACTGAAATAACGTGATCTTTATACGTTTTTTTTCAGACTTTACTGTCAATAGTACAGGACATGTGGTTTTGGCCAAAGAATTGCCACGTGATGTCAGAAAACACGACATTAAAGTTAAAGTCACAGATACTGACAAATCAACGGATCCGGCTTTCTCAACCAGTGTGGTAATCAAAGTGTTTGTAGACAGTGAGTATTTCTATTTAGGATACGATTTAGTACGACTGCTTGAAAATCGAAAAAAGAAATGAGTAAACCTGATTTTTGTACAATTATTTCTCTTTCTTTTCATGCCGTCATTCCAAAGATAAGGTGGATGATTCAGAGATGGGTGACAGAGAGAGAGAGAGAGAGACGACAGAAAGACAGAGACAGACAGACAGAGAAAGAGAGAGACAGAGAGTGACAAACAGACAGAGAGACAGAGACAGAGACAGACAGAGACAGAGACAGAGACAAACAGACAGACAGACAGACAGACAGACAGACAGACATATTTTTGCAACATGTTAAGTCGGCATACTAGTTTATCAAAGCGAAACAGTTTACTCATTTGCTAAATTGATTGCCAAATTGAAATTATGATCTAAAGGAAGTATTTACCAGTACATTAAAAACGAGAGGAACTCTTGACAAACAGTAACAAATACTCCATTTTAAGGACCCTATTTTTGCATTTTTTTCTTTTAGGGCATTTACAAATAGAAGTGTTTTCCAATTTCAGATAAAGTACCCCCGGTTTGTAATCCAGACATTGTTGTCCGGTCTTTGAAAGAAACGGAAGACATTGACGTATGTCTTGATAAAGAAGTTATCTGCACTGACCCAACAGGGGGTGAGACAATATTTCAGAGTCAAACAGGGTCAGCACGGGACAAAGGTTTGTTGGTGATTAAGATTCACAACGAAACAGACAAATTAGGACTTAGTGCCTGCATTAGTTCTACACTGAAAAACATGTTTGGAACTTACGAGGTAAGTAACGTCTAGACTTTCTGGAAATACATGAAATGCACACACTTCGTTAAATATGTAAATGGGCATTATAACGTCCAGATTTTTAATAATAAAACTTTTATGCTCCTGTGGCATATTAAAATCGCACCGTCCGTCCGTCTGTCTGTACGTGCGATCGCCCTTACATTTTCTCATGTGCACACATTCGTGTCCGGACTGTAACTTTGTCAAGCATTGAAGTATTTTAAAAAATCTTGGCACAATTGTTCAGCACATCAAGACAACGTGTCGCGTGCAAGACCCATGTTCAGCACATCAAGACAACGTGTCGCGTGCAAGACCCACGTCCATACCTCAAAGGTCAAGAGTTTGAAAGTATGTATGCACACATTCGTGTTACGACTGTAACTTTGTCATGTATTGATTAATTTACAAAATAACTTGGCACAAATGCTCAGCACATCAAGACGATATGTCGCGTGCAACATCCACGTCCCCTACTGGTCAAGGTCACACTTATAATTTAAAGGTAATGGGATACTGTATGCATGGTACTCTGTCATGCATTGAAGGATGTTCAAATTACATGGCACAATTTTTGATAACATAGAGAGGACACAGCCTGTGAGACACCTCTTTCGGGGGCATTCGTCACTCACGAGGGACAGCTCTTGTTTTTTCAAAAGATATCGGGCGCTTTTGAGTTTGATTTCAATTATTTTAATGAGTTTATCTTAACGATGTTTATTATTTGTATCTTAAGTTGATCGGGACAGTATCGAACGGTCTTGCAACCACCACTGTAAACTGGACATTCACTGTCGAAAATGTCAACGAGCCTCCGGTTTTTTATCCGGATGTATATAATGTTTCGGTAAATGAGGATCAAAAGCTAAATCAGGAAATATTAAGACTGAACATCACCGATCCAGACGACGGGAAGGGCAATGCAAACTTCGAGTTAGATACAGTAATAGCTGAATGTAAGTGATTAATATGTTCATTGACATAATTCATAAAGTATTTTACTGTATATAGTCTCCTTTGATTATCCTATAATTATATAAGAAACAATACAAACTTAAGACGGAATGAATGAATATTTACTATGTATAATATGTCTTTAATTACGAGTGTTTGTCGTAGTATATGTGTTTTTCATAAGTAATCATTTCATCTAAGATGTTAAATAGATTATATCATTGCCTTTTCATAGTAGAACAATGTATATGAATGTGTGCATCATTATTTTATATCATCATTTTGTTAATGCTTTGTTAATTTAATTTCTTTAGAAGGCCACATTGAAATATTAGATATATGTATGTTTATGTGTGTCTAATTTTGTACCATTCTTTAAACAAAGATATTATTAAATACTTGTTTTGTGCTGTGAGTTAGAGATTGCTGTTAATTGTACTAATATTAAATGAAACCTGACAATCTTATTCATTATTTATGGACTGCTTATTTTATATTATTCGAACATCTTGATTGCTGTGTAGTTTCATGGCTTTTGGATTTGATTCTTTGAGGATTTGCTGGGATCAGATAGGTCAAAAATTATGTTACTCTGTAAAAGACTCCTTCAGATATTGTTTATACCCCAGAGACCTAAGACTCCAAGCCAAGTCATAGGAAAATCATGTGAATACTGTGGATGCCGATGCCATATTCATTAAGTGAATTAAGAAAAACCGACAGGGAATTCTTATCTTAGTTCGATCTACACAATTTCTTCAGTCATATATCTCTTGTCAAGTGTGATAAAAAGCTATTTGTTTGCTCGCGTAAATGATATAGGGTCATTTTGTCACTCATGTTTGTTATTACTGCAGGTTATTTTCAAAGAAATATGAATTTAGAATACTGTTGTTGTTTTCTTTCAGCTTCAAACGACAAAGCATTTGGCAACGCATTATCTTCTTCAATTTGGTTTTTAAGTGAAGTGGGGGCATTTTATGCATTGAGACAGTTTAATGCAACTGTTAGGAATGTATATAAGTACAATGTTATGGTAAGAGATGACCTATTACTTGTCTTCTGTAAATTTTAATTCAATTATGCATTTAATTATATTTATATATGCATATACTTGAGACAATTTCTTTCAAATTTCAAGGTAATGTCTGTCCATTCCAGTTTGCATTTCATCTTATGTTTATACAAAAATCGCAGATTCAGACATAATACATTGTCATTTAAAACAAAACACATACTTCTAACCTTTATTTTTTTAGCGCACCTGGCACAAAGAAAACTTTAAAAATCTTCTCCGAAACCACAGGCAAAGAGCTTAGACATTTAGTATGTAGTATTGCCTCGTGGACCTTTACAAGGATTGATAAAATTATATACCCTGGAACAAAAGTGACCCGCCAGGTGGGGGGGGGTCATTTGTTTTTATATAGGTTTCAAACAATTTTAACCAAAAAGCCCAGAGCTTAGACATTTAGAATGTAGTAGTGTGTAGTAGATCTTTCCGTGTCGCGATTGTTGACCTTGCGTAATAGCTAATGGTAGCCAGGTGAGCGACATAGGGCCATCTTGGCCCTCTTGTTTAAATTCATAAGGTTCTATAAACGAATAATTCCATAATTTGTTTTCTTTTTTATCCAATTTATGCCAAGTATATACTTCTTACTAATAGGCTGTTGACAAGAGTGGATTGAAATCCAATGCTACTGTGACAATCTGGATTAATGATGTGAATTCGGCACCCATATGTGAGCCATCGACAGTTAAAGGCAGCACAGATATCCTTGCGAAAGAAAACTCTGTAGTTGCTAACATTTACTGCTTTGATACAGATATTGAACCTAAATATGTTCAGCTTGATTATGAAATAACTGGCGGCGACAAAGGTGGGTGTATTTTGCTTACCTTCCGGCGGTCCTTTAAACGACAACTCCTCCAAAACCATTAAGCCAATGTGAATGGAACTTGGCAAGGATGTTCTTTGCATGGAGCTCTACTAAACATGGTCAAAGAATTTTATTCCATGCGGAACTCTTGTTGCTAGGGCGACGAAAAGGAAAATCTTTTAAAATCTACATCTCAAAAACCATAGGCCCAGAGCTTAGATATTTGGCATGCATTTGGCATCGCCCAGGGGCTAACTTAATTTAACATAGGCTTATATAGGAACAACTTTAAAAATGTTTTTCTCTGAAACCATGGATATTTGGCAAGAAGCCATGTTTGATTGACCTCTACCGAAATTGTTCAAATGATGACCCCGGGTCAAAATTGACCCTGCCTGGGGGTCTTTTGATTCATATAGGTTTATATAAGAACAACTTCTTCTCTAAAATTACAAGTCTCAGTGCTTAGATATTTTGTATGTTGCATTGTGTAGTAGACTTCTACGAATATTGTTCAAATTAGGACCTCAGGTCAAAATTGGCCCTTCCTGTGATACGATTGTTGACCTTGTAGCCAGAAAAGCTATCCCCTATCGAAAATAGAATTTTCAAAAATTAATTTTCTCGCATACTGAATATCGCCAATATAATTATTTTTTAGCATTAGATGTATTCAGCCTTGTTCTGATTCCGCAGTGTTTAAAAAGCAATCAAACATGTTTAAGGGGAGCGATGGTGTAGAAATTAAGGTGTCGGACGCTCATCCCGGATGTTGCGGGTTCAAACCACACTGGGGTCAAGACCGTTCTTCCTCATATGACACCAGTACTGGTTTTTCAAGGAAGCGGACTCGGGATTGACTTGATAAGCTACAAGCTTTCTTCACAATCGAGCTGAAATAAATTAGAACTAATTTAACATGTTTATGTGATTCATGTATAAATTTCAAAGGTTTAGAATAAGCTACTTGATTTCTCATACCGTCAAAAATAGTGTAAACTTTAAGGGCACTAATATTCGAGACTTGTATTTTTGTACATACATGTATCTGATGATTAATGTAAAAATTCAAGAAATTACTTAAGAAATCAATCTGAATTTCAGACGTTAGGCACGAGAGTTAACATAAGCAGCATGAACACGTTAGAGTTTTTCTTTCAGACGGGTACTTCAATGTTACACAAGAAGGACGGCTTATAGTACAAAAACCTTTACCACGTGACTTGCTGTATGATACTGGAACGGCAGATATACAGGTTGAGATCAGTGACAGAGGAACGCCACCATTAAGTACTGCCGTCACAGTATCCGTAACAGTTGATAGTGAGTTTGTAAATAGTGTGTGACATCTGGCATAATTTAGAGTTGGTAGTGTATGCGCTTTTAATATATCAAACATAAGATAACATTGTTGTTTGAAATTACGTTTATTGACTATATATAAGAATAGAAAGTAGGTAAAATTAAAGATTTATCAACAAAATTAATTTGTTACAATTCAGTCAAATCGACCATCTTCTTGTTCAATGTTCCTGTTTTTATGCCCCCCACAAAGCGGGGTGCATATAGCGTTGCACTTGTCCGTCCGTCCGTCCGTCCGTCCGTGAGTCCGTGAGTCCGTCAGTCCGTCCGTACGTCCCGAAATCTTGTGAACGCAACTCCTCTTAAACCGGATGGCAGATTTTGCTTAAACTTCCAGGGATGAACAACCTTAATGTGTAGATGGTAGTAAAGGAAGGAATTTTCGCGGCGACCAAATTTAACAGAATTATGGCCCTTTGTTGATTTTTTCACTATATATCTTGTGAACGCAACTCCTCTTAAACCGGATGGCAGATTTTGCTTAAACTTCCAGGGATGAACAACCTTAATGTGTAGATGGTAGTAAAGAAAGGAATTTTTGCTGCGACCAAATTTAACAGAATTATGGCCCTTTGTTGATTTTTTCACTATATACTATGTAGAAATTTTGTGAACGCAACTCCTCTTAAACCGGATGGCAGATTTTACTTAAACTTCCAGGGATGAACAACCTTAATGTGTAGATGGCAGTAAAGGAAGGAATTTTTGCTGCGGCCAAATTTAACAGAATTATGGCCCTTTGTTGATTTTTTCACTATATACCATATAGAAATTTTGTGAACGCAACTCCTCTTAAACTGGTTGGCAGATTTTGCTTAAACTTCCAGGGATGAACAACCTTAATGTGTAGATGGTAGTAAAGGAAGGAATTTTTGTTGCGACCAAATTTAACAGAATTATGGCCCTTTGTTAAGTTTTTCACTATATACCATATAGAAATATTGTGAACGCAACTCCTCTTAAACCGGATGGCAGATTTTGCTTAAACTTCCAGGGATGAACAGCTTTAATGTGTAGATGGTAGTAAAGGAAGAAATTTTTGTTGCGACCAAATTTAACAGAATTATGGCCCTTTGTTGATTTTTTCACTATATACCATATAAATTTGTTGCGACCAAATTTAACAGAATTATGGCCCTTTGTTGATTTTTTCACTATATACCATATAAATAATTGAACATATAAATTTTACATTTGTAATTTAATTTAACATGTACATAAGGTTACCTGTAGATCATTTTAGGTATATGTACAGAAATGAAACAGTGGAATGAAAAAGTTCCACATAAAAATCTTACATACATAAAAATCTTACATACAGATATGCTTGCTCTTGTTTATGAGCACATCTGCACAGTGGGGGCATCGGTGTCCTTTGGACACAATTCTAGTTGTTAGAGACCTTGATCGATATTGTTTTATGTAAATTTTAAAATATAGACAAATGGCCACTACTCGTAAAGCAATCAAAGCCATTCTGTATGTATTTAAATTATTTATTTATTTTCTAGCCAACATATAAACTCGTGCATCCATCTTCCAAACCAGCTACATGTATTAAAATACGAAACAAAATACACATGTAACGTAATGTATTTCCAGATAAAATCCCTGCAACCTGCAAACCAGTAGTGATTCCACCGGACGTTTGGGTACAAGGCAGATGTGTCACAATAAATATGGATTGTATAGATCCAACGAAAGAGGGCACAGGCCATCTGGTATATGAAACGTCCGGAAACTTCACAAGCGGCTTCAGTAAGACAGGCAGTGACAATGGAACCATTAAATTGTGTTACAGTCTAACAACAAGCGGCATTTTCCAGGTATCACCGATTTTAAATTTGCCCACGTTGTATTGTCATATTATTATTATCATATCCCCTTTAACGAAGAACTGAATGAGAGGTATACTGGAATCAGTTAGTCTGCACGTCTCTCGATTAAATATTGCGGGTGCAGCTCCACCCAAAGCTTTGATTATATGCTTCCTTTTTACTACACAGGATGTGCAAGGAGCGAATAATTTGTCGATGTCACAAATATTGTCAGAATTATGGCCCTCAGTAACTTTGTTCAAGAATATGCTTTATAGTACAAATAGTAAACATAATATTGTGGACGCCATTCCCCCAGAAGCTATCTAGCTTTGCATAGTAACTACACATTATGTGTAGCTGTGTATGAAGTGAAAAAAATCTTGATGTCACAGGTACTGTCCGAATTATGGCCCTTAGTTTATTTGAGGATAAACTATATATTATATATAGTTTACACATTCTTGAGGACGCAACTCCTCTTACAGTGTTCTACCTTGGCACAGTAACTGCACACGTTGTGCAGAATATGTTGTTGTCAGAAATACTATCATAGTTATGGCCCTTAGTTTTTAGGATATGCCATATAGTATCTTCAATATAGTGATTGGGAATTATAAGGTGCCTAAGGCGACAGTTCTTGTTCGGTTTGCGTCCGTTGTATTGTAAATGGCGCTTAAACTAGTGGATTGCGTTTTATTAAGAAGTAAACGAGGTACATTTAATTTGGAACGATATTACTTGCACTTAGACATTTTAGTGAATTATCTGCCTGAAAGTAAGGTTTCTCTCAATTAGATTTCGTTGCTATTTTGATTGTTTTGTAAGGTTCTGGATGTTGGAAATCCAACATAAATGCTTGCAACTAAAATGACATTAAATAGTGAGTTTGAATGCTTAAATTTTGACATTTTATTGACAGACAAATGAGAAAACAGCCTTATCTTGATAAGAAAACAGTAATAAAGTTTATCAATTGATAAAACAAATTTGTACATTAAGTCTACTCTTGACTTAAGCCTAGGAGGGGATATTTTCTAACTTATTTGTTTCTCCGATTGCAGATTTTAGTGACAGTTGACAATGGTCTGAGTAGTTATACGTTCACAGATGATATCGTTGTAAGCTATTCACAGGCATCACCAGTGTTTTATAAGACAAAATATACAGACACAATCTCTGAAAACACAGAAATCAACACAATTGTCATGATAGTTGAAGCTATGTCGGCAAACCTCATCGGAAACATGGAGTACAATATTTTAGGTACCTACTTGATCTTGCACATATACATGATATTGTATCCTCCGTTTTTTAATTTTCTTTTTGTTGTAAATTTTAATGTGTATGTTGCCCTCGCCCCATCGAAGAGTATATTCCTTTGCCGTTAGATCTTTTTTCCGCTCAATGATTTAAGAAGGCTTTGACTTAGGGTCTATTGAGATTTGCCATGGATAGATGAACTATGATCCAAGTTCACAGTGATCTGGCATTTAATCATCGATTTCCGATCAATATCTTGAAAACGCTTTGACATAGAGGTATTAAACATGGTAGTGGCATTGGTCAATGGGCAGTAGATGAACCTTATTTATAATGTGATAACTTGTTGAACTCGAAAATGCTTATTTACTCTATATCCCTTTGACATAGTGTCTTCAAATTTGCTAGAATTATTGTTAATGAGAATTTAGTGACTCCTATTGATTTCTGTGTCACCAGATCAAAACGCATATTTTGCGTGTTTCAGTTACTTGATGGTTGGGGGTGGGGAAAGGGGGGGGGGCATATGTGATTTGTTAGTTTTACAAACGTCTCTTGTACTGTTTTAGTTGAAAATAATCATCGATCTACATATTTAAACTTATGCTGTATAATAAAATTATGTACATGTATTATTCTACATGGTGTGTGAAATTCTGGGGAAATTTTGTATTGTAATTTCCGTAGTTTTAAAATTTGTCATATTTTGTGTCTTATACGAAGTAGATTTTGTCTGTTCTCTGTTTCACCAGGAAGTGAATCTACAGAAAGTTGGGAAAAATACTTCTCATTAAATAAAAGCACAGGCGTGATAAAGACAGTCACTTCTATAAGAGATTTAGCAAACACAATTTTTACACTTAAAGTTGAGGTAAGTACAAGTACCTATTTCGCATCGTTTCGTGCAAAGCTCTTTTTAGCGAATTCGCTTCTTCTGGTACAGGTCAAGTAAAAACATCAACTTGAAGGTAAGGCATAATTTGATTCAAGTATGCCAATCACCTAACCTGTTGACGTGTGTTACCAGTCTTAACGTACTTAGATATTTCTGTTTGAGTATTCAGATGATCTAACACCTTAAACTGCAGTTGTTTGAAATGTGTGAACTTTGAACACAGTCGTTGTTGAGATTGATCTTTACTTGATTTCGGAACCTCTTGAAAAGATATTTGAGTGCATGCGCTTTTGACCTTCATTGTTAAAAGTGTTTTTCGAAGAATAGAATCGCTAATTTGTCGATAATCGAGCGTCTTTAAAGGGGAGCGATGGTGTAGAGGTTAAAATGTCTGCCGCTCATTCCGAAGGTTGCGGGTTCGAGCCCCACTGGGGTCACGACCGTATCTCCTCATATGAAACTAGAACTGGTTCTTCCAGGACACGGACCCTAGAGTGACGCGATAAGCTTCAAGCTTTCTTCACAATCGAGCTAAAATGAATTAGCATAAACAAAAACTTTTTCTAAGATTCATTTTTTTTAAGTTCAGTATGAAGAGTATTTTGATAGTTCTGGAAACAATTGTGTTAATTGCGATCACTAGAAACCTGAAACATTTCAAAAACTATATTTATCCATGCCTTAAAAAAATTGTAGTGATACATTTAACACAGGGTGGCTGTGCACATTTATTCTGCCATTGTTGTTTAAAAACGTTTCAACCATCCATGCCTGAAAAGAAATTTGTAGTGATACATTTAACACAGGGTGTCTGTGGTCATTTATTCTGCCATTGTTTCGTTTAAAACGTTTCAACCATAACAATCCAATACGATTTCCAGTCGTCCGTTTACCAACATAGCAAATATTATGCTCAAATTCTAATTGAAAGTGAAATGAAGAACCTAAGAATAACAAAATTTGAGTCCAAAAACAGATAAATGACCTTGTATTCAAATGCAATACTGGGAATATAGTTACTCGTCTCTAGAAGTTTTATGCTTGAAATGAAGCTATTTCTTCATCAATGTTGATATACGTATATAATCTATTTACATTTTCCAATCTAAAGGCAGTAGATACAGGTTCTAAACTGAAATCGTCAGTGCCTGTGGAACTAACTGTTGAAGACCTTAATGAAAGACCGACATGCGATGTAACTTCAACAACACTTAACCTGAATGTTTCCTCAGCTGTTGAGATACCAATCATAGTGTTTACCTGCAGTGATCCGGATGTAAAGGAGGCATACAGATCGTTAAAATACACATTATCAGGGTCCAATGGTAAGCTCAAACAAAACATTACTAACACTTCATATTACCCCGTTGGCCAGAACATTAAGCGTACTTTTTCGCTCCCTTTTAGCTCACCTGCTTTTCCAATAGCCCACTGTCCGTCCTCCGTCCGTCAACTTTTGCTTCAAACGACATCTACTCTTAAACCACTAGGCCAATACTAATGAAACTTAGCAGGGATGTTCCTTGAATGAAGCTTCACCGACTTTGCTCAAAGTATTCTATTCCTTGCAGATCTCTGGTTGCTGTGGCAACACATAGGAAAACCTTTAAAAATCTTTTTCTCTGAAGCCACAAAGTCTAGAGCTTAGATATTGAGCATGTAGTATAACTAGTGGACCTCTACTAAAATTGTTTAAATCATGAGCCCCGGGTGAAAACTGACCCTCCCCGGGGGTTCTTTTGATTTTACATAGGTTTCTATTAGAAAAAAATTAAAATTCTTCTTCTCTGAAACTGTAAGGCCTAATGCTTAGATATTTGGCATGTAGCATTTCCTAGTGGACATCTACCAAAAACGTTCAATTTATGACCCTTGGGTCAAAATTGACCCTTCCTAGGGGTCACTTGATTTTACATAGGTTTCAATAGGAAAACAACTCCAAAATCTTTTTCTCCAAAACCTAAAGGCATAGAGATAAGATATTTAGTATACAGCATTGTGTAGTGGACCTCAACCAAGTTGTTCAAATCATGCTCCTGGGTTCAATATTGGCCCTGCCCAGGGGTCACTTGTTTTACATAGACATTTATAGGAAACCCTTTACAAATCTTCTTCTAAACCACAAAGTCTAGATCTTAGATATTTAGTGTGTAACAGTGTCGAGTGGACTTCTTCAAAGTTTGTTCAAATTATGCCCCGGAAGCCAAATTGACACTGTCCCGAGAGTCTCTTCATATAGGAAAAACTGTAAAAATCTCCCTAACCACAAGGCTTAGAGGTAATATATTTAGTGTGTAACATTGTCTAGTAGTCCTCTACTAACTTTGTACAAATTATGCCCCTAGGGTCTAAATTGACCACTTCCTTAGGTAAGTGCACTGGTACTCAGGTGAGCGCTATAGGGCCACCATGGTCCTCTAGTTACTCTATTCATCAAGATTAATTATAACATGACTGTGATATTGCAAAATGTTCAAGGACCGTTATGTATTACCTGTCCATTCCTTGAAATACTAGGAAGGAACTTTTCAATTCTTTTTTCGAAACAGTTTCTTACACCATAGATAAATAGCTCTCGATGCTCACTTCAGATATGATCAATACCGGAGAAAGAGAGGGAGGCATTGTAGAATTAGCATGTATTGCTTAAGGTCACCGCCACTATGGTACATGTAGGGATCGAACCTTGTATTTGGCAAGGAGTTTGCGCATCATTGTGACATATATGATAACTAGGCAAATGTGAATCTATCCGTTCCATTATATTTCTTACTTTAAAACTGGACAATTTCCTGTAATAAACTACATATTTTGAGTGACATCAAAAATAACAAGATTGTTTTCATATTTCAGTTGAAACCTATTTCAAGCTAGCTGGAGATCCGTCTACATCTGTAGTTATAAAAGCACCTCTTAATGTCCGTACCAAGGTATATAATGTAACATTAACTGTCAGTGACGCCGGAACACCGCCCCTAGCATTTCAGCAGGTTTTTATTGTCAATGTGAACAGTAAGTTTAAATCTTTAACTTTTATCTAAGAAATTTAGAAATGTACAGAAGACTAGATCCCTTCCAATACACAGTCGAACTAGCATAGTTATTTAAAGTTGACCGGTACTTCTCTACCGGTTTCACATAATGAGACATATATGTTACCCTCCATTTGTCTGTCTGGAATATCGCTCAAAAAGTATTCAAACTAGGTTTACGAAATTTAGCAAATGGATGGAAGGCAATGATAGAAGTATGAACGTTGCTATACTTCTTCAATTGGACAAACAGTACGATTGCTATGGCAGCAGAAATAGAACAATATATATATCAACGTAGCTATAATTATTACTGTCTACGTTAGACATTATATAAATATCACATAGCTTTGAGTTGGACACTGAAATTGTCCACCTGAGCAAATGCTGTCTCCCGAAGCGACTATAAATATGAGGCATTATAAATAGAATTACACCCCTTTATCATATTTCCTTGTTTGGTAAACATATTGGTTCTTATGGAATTTACATATTGATATATAGGATTGAAATAATTGTATTTTTATGTATTAAATTGGATGATGTGTAAACTGTACACATCTTAAGTAAATCTTTATTTGCATCTTGCTTATAGTATTTTTCCTTTATTGTGAAGCATTGCCACCACCTGTGAATGTTGAGGTAGAAGCAGTAAGTTATGATACCGTCCTAGTCAGCTGGAATTATGATAGAGTAGATTATTACGATGTCACCAATGGGTTTAAAGTGAAAGCCTTGTCTACGGAAAATATAATTATCAAGGAGTCAGACAGCATCGATTCTGGGACACAAACGTATAACGTGACCGGTCTCATAGAGAAGACAGAGTACATTATTGTTGTTGAGGCAGACACAGAGTTCGGCAAAAGATCATCAAAGGAGCTAAAGGTCACTACAAAAGGTCAGACTGTTACCATGTATATAGCTTTAACTTCCGGAGAAAAATTAATATAATTAAGAAGAAAAATATAAAATACTCTTTATACTATATCTGTACTGACATGTCTAACATAATTGAATACATAAACATTGATATAAATAAAATGCCTGTAATGAACAGCCGCTACACATTTATGAGCACTTTAGATACATTCATACTGCAATGCTGTTTCTTTCTGTTGCTTGGCGTAAAAGGTACCATTTAAGCTAAATCATAGCTTATTTGAATACTGAGGTAAATATCTAGAGTAACAAATAACTCCAACCTTGATTATTGTCGTTGCCTTGTAATTTGTCATTATTTACCACCAGATATACATGAACTTTTTAATTGGTCAACGTTAGGAATAAGGTACTGTATACTGATGTGTATAAAGTTTCATTTTATATTCTCTAACAGATGTGCCAGTTTTAAAACAATTTACGGCTACAATGGTAGCGAATAAGGATTATAATACACTTCTGCGTAACTTTGAGTCGCAACTGTATTACACGTACCGAAAAGATGTCATTGACAATGTAAGTAGCATAGCATACTGATATAATGTTACAGTGACGCTTCATAGTAGCTCAATAGTATTCTGTAAATACTTTGAATAATTGAAAACATTAGGATTAAGCATTTAATATATTTATTTTATTATACACATGCTTTACCTGTTGATATAGTATGCACACATATATCTATTATTGTCCACGCCGATTAACTGGCGTTGCCCGTTCGTCATTTCGTCTGGCTATCCGTCCATTCTAAGCCAAATTTAAAGATGGATCAGGCTATTTTAATAAAGCATGGTAGAAATGTTCACTTCTACAAGGAATTGCGGTTCACCAAGTTCTAGTCAAATTCATACAAATGGTCCTTTGAAGTCTTCTCATGTATATATCTATAATATTTATATAGAATTTAAAAAATACCTTTGCAAAATTTAATTCTATGTGGTCCATTCTGTATCACAAAATTAGTACAATCCATTTCAAAATTAGGCCCCTGGTTGGACGGAACTTTTAATATAAAACTTCCTTGAAATCAGTAGTCAACATTTATTTGGATTGGTTAACATTAATTATGTTATAGTCCCTTGTCAAAACTGCTTTAAGAAAACTGTATTTTTTTCAGTAAAGAGTCTCCCAATATGGTCACTAGTAAAAACTTTAAAATTCTGTTTTATTTGAAATTTATCGTCAGAATTTAATTTCATTTCTCAAACGTATTCAACTTTTAAGTATATAGCAACCTTTTTTTAAAATAAAGATGATCCCTTACAAATGAGGCCCCCGGTGGGTGGGCCATTTTCCTATATAATCTTTATATAAACTTAAAAGAAGTAGTTATCGGAATAAAAATCTTACAGCCCTTAACTAAAACTGCAAAAGGAAATTCATCCGTAATGGGACACCATACATCTAGCAGATTTTATTCTCAAAGTATATATATAATGTGCTCAATGAACGTAAGCTGATAAATAAATACAATTTTAAAGAACAACATTATGTCGACCAACATATTTTAAAACGCTGATTTTACCGATAATGACAGGCTTAAACTTTCAGGTTAAGTAATAATGCTTGTAAATATTCTATTATTTATTCATTTTGAAGTTATTTAATTTGACAACAGTTTTAGGGATTGTCTCTTAAAGCAAGAATTTCATGACCAGTAAAATAAAGCGCCATATGTTTTACTTTCACACTCTGTTTTTCCTATACAACTTACAAACACACTTCACAAAGTGTATTTTGAAATTTTAACAAAACCCCTATTTTGTTCTAGGCCAAACAGCAGTATATTTATAGGCTGCATATGGGATAGAGGCTATAATTATATTTGATTTTGCACTGATGATATAATAACCCCTATACCAAAATTGCTAAACTATGTTTTTTCCCTTCAGAATTGTGGCCCATGTGCCCTATACGATGGTGGTCCCAATTCAAAGAATTTACTTGTTTTACAGTTGCACTACCCAACATTTATTGTTCTTAAATTGATGATTTTGAATCTCGATAAATGTATTTTTATTCTGTTTTGCAAAAGTTTGAAAATAAACTGAGATCAATGTTCAAAATATTGGCTATATATAACATATGTAGGTATGGTGCAGAAGAACTGAAAATTAGAGAAATGTCTATGATTTTGTAGGTTGCTAGTGTTCTTGACGAAACAAAAGGATTCGCAGGAATAACAGGGGTGACTTTCAGGTAAAATCTGTTTTTGTTACTACTCTTGAATGTCTGAAGTTTCGAGGACTGTTTCTTTAGTATTGTCTGTTACATTTACCAGTGATGCTTCATTACACATCGATGGCTCGAAAAAAAATTAATTTGGCTAATGAGCAACCTAAAAAAGAACACGTCTACCTATTTTATCT